>JAWZSL010000007.1:11690000-12420000 GCA_034769285.1 Lutjanus argentimaculatus
CACATAAGAGCATCCCTGGGTTTACTGATTCATGGCACCCAATCAGCAAGACATGAAGATAATAACACACATTCTCCGTCTTTCTTTACTCCTCACTCTCTTTCATTTTCTTGTCTCTTTCTCTCCGTCTCTTTCCTCTCTTTCTCTCATTAAATCTGTTCCACCCTTTAACCCCGTGGGCAGGTGCTACTGTAATTAGCCATTATTTGACTATCAAAAGTCAGGAGTTGATTAAATGGCCGCGAAGCAGCACGCAGAGCACTTTCCCTCTGAGCCCAGCCCCATAATTTCAAAAGCTTCTTGCAACCTGCTGAGGGCCTTTCAGGTCTGTGAGACGCCGCTTCCGACCGCTGGTAAGAGCCTGTTGCCGGCGGTAATCAAAACTGATAATCTTACAGGAGAGAAAGGGGGGGAGTGGGGTGTGGGTGGAGGAGAGAAAAGAGAGCGAAAGAAAGAAATGGTTGGGGGCTTTCGGGAGGTTGGAGCTCAAGCAGAGAGCCTTCCATTAGAAATGTGTTGTGGCTCTGAGGGGGCCGGTGGCCAGCAAGCGGTGAAAAATGCTGCCTTCTTAAGGCAAGTGAATGGCATCTCTTTAGTGATTAGGAGCGGTAATAATGGGCACCCCTGCCTCTTACCCCTAAGTCCATTTTATTGCTAATTCATTTACCTGTTATTTCAGACAAACTTGACAGGAGTCACCTGCTAAGAAGTCATGTTTGTCAGGCAGGTATGCCCATTAGCTGGGGATCTTAAATCAGCCTCACAATGGTGCCGGTAGGGGAGGAGAAAGGCTGGCCTTGTTGTTAGCAGATAACACCACACCACAGTTATCCTGACCAATGTGGAAAATCTTTTCTGCTCCAAAAATAATTAGACTTCATCCCCGGAGCGATTCTTAATTAATGCAGTTTTTTTTTTCTTTCATTGTAAGTGGATTTTTAAGCCAAGCTGATCAGCTTTTGTGCTCTGCTGTGAAAATCCTGTACACTCAGGAAAAAATATTACATCTGACCTGGTGCATTAAGGAAAAACAGCTGATTGAAAATGAGTTATGAAAACATGTTATAATCTCTTTTTGTGTGAAATTAAATCTAGCTTGTAGACCCAAAGAACTGATTTTTTTTTTTTTTTTTTTTTTTTTGTATTTGGTACAGTTTCAGTTGCGGAGCGACCTTTTTGCATTTCCACGGCAGAATCCCTTCACACTGAGCAAAGCCATTAGCATCCAAATAAATATTTGACTAGATATAGTTTATATTAGAATAAATCATGTCATATACATGCTGTTATATTCCCGAAGGAGAAGTGGGGCAAAATAATCACTTTGGCTCTCCTGGTTAATGTTCTGGATAATTCTCCCCAGGGAAACACTCTCTATGATAATATCCTCATATGAGCATCTCGATCTGAAATGTCACAGCTGAGATTAAAGCGTGGTTATGGTGTATTCCCATGGAGTGTGGAAAAACCAAATGGGTTTAAGGTAGTGGAGTGAAGAAGCACAACAAAATATGTTAATATATACAAAGATTTGATTGGATTATTACATTTAGGTATAGATAGATATTTTGCTTGAGACAATAATCACCCCTGAAAAAGAAAGAGGTGTAACTGCATTGAAACTGAGCCTTCACCCAACAGCTTGGTACAGCTGTCTTCAGTGTCCAGGCCACGGTCATCGTCTATTAGCAGAGTGCAGGTCACTCTCTCTGACTGCAGCGTTCACATCAGTCTCAATGTTGTTAGCTGAATAAAAGGATTATCCAGTACGAATTAGTCACTAACACACAGAAAACCCCTCTCTCGTGATGATGCTGTGTGTGTGCGTGCGTGCATGTGTGTGTGGGATCCCCTCTCATTGCCTGCCTCTCCTGGGATCCCCCACTCAGCCTAATCATTGTTTCTCTAACAGATAATTCTCCATGTCCTCACACGTGTCTATGTCTGTGCGTGTGTTTGTGTATGTGTTAATTAGCGCTGTGCCAGTTGAGTGTGCTCTTCCTTGTAATCACTTAATTAGGGGTGACGGCCCCGATGCTTGTTTACTCAATTAGCCATCCTCTTTAATTATCTAATTCACAGCAAGTCAACTGTCCTTGTTAGCAGGCTCAATGAAGGAGCGATACACTGGGTTTGTTTAAAAATGGACTTCCACCTCAGAGGAAGAACAAAAAAGTAAAAGTAAAGGCCAAATGCAGAAAAGGGAAGATAAGGCCATGTAAATACAGGACTGCAAAATTATTCTAATATTAATCTTGATCACGATTTTTGTTTCCCACAATTAAATTAACATGATCAAATGCAATATTGTAGCTCTCCAATGACAAAAAAAACCTCTGCTGGATATCAAATCAAGTGCTTCCTAAAGCAACAGCCAGCCACCCTGCAGCGGCAGCCTGTGCAAAACTTCCTGGATGTTGCAGATGTGGTCCAGTGTAGAAGAGTAATATGCAACAGAGAGCAGACAGGCAAAATGAAAATCAGATATCTGGATCAGATGGCAAAGAGCTAGTCCCTTGAAACAGATAATCATCCGTTGTTTGGAAGTGTTTCAGATTTAGGGCAAGTGATGCTAAGCAAGAACAAATCATATGAAAAGCAGGACCCGATCAATAATGAATTTTTAGGGCCGATGCAAATAACGATATTAGGGAGTAAAAAAAATTCCATTATATCTGCTGGTATTGCTGTGATCCCTCAAATGCGCTCATCAAGAGCAGTTTAACAAAGAACTTTACTGTCCAAAATAACATGTCAGTGACAGTGAACTTTCACTTTAATGTTTTAATATTTTAAAGAACAATAAATAAATTAAAAAACACAAATAAAAAAATAAGGGATCAAACATACATAAAATGCTGCCAATAAAACCAAAAAATAAACAAACAGATAAAAAAATAAATTAATGAATAAACAACGTGCATTATGTTCTGTCCAAAAAAAGTATCGGCTAAAAGATAAATCTGTCTCATGCAAAGAGTGATTAATCGATGCCTAAAAGCAACAAAAGTAATTTGTTCAACCACCTGAAAAAAACACCACACACCACAGTGCGATGAATGTATGAAAGCCAAGAAGAATAATGTCGCTAATGTGACCTCATTGAATCCCCATCCTTGTCCAGAGTCAGCAGTGACGCTGTACAGCACGTTACAGTACGAATGTAGCACAACACTAGTATAACAACTGTGAATAAGGACCAGTGTTATTTTAATGAAGAGATCTGTGCATTAGCAGGAATGTAGCACAACATGGAAGTGGAAGCAGTGCTCTGTGCATTAAATGTGAAAGTGCAATAAAACTTATGAATAACCATGCTAAATAATTGTGATCTTGATCAAAATAATCGTGATTATCATTTTGTCCATAATCGCACAGCCCTGGTTTGTGTCACTTTCCTTTTAAGAGAACGCATGTACACATATGCATCATCAGACACTAGGCCATGCTCACGGACTGCATATGAGCGCTGAGCCACATGCCTCAGATTACTGTCGCTCTGATTCCCTCAGATTTAGTCATTAATGATAAAATCTATGTCAAAAAAAGAAAGCAAGTGAAATCTCATGGTGAGCATGATTGATGGTTGCTTTAAATGGAGGGGTCCAGGGCCGGCTCTATTGTTTCTCCTGACCAGCCTCGCCACCTACTCCACCACTTCCACCCCCGCTCCTTCATGTGGATTAAGGCCTGCCGTTTATTTAACAGTTCATTTGAGCGAAGGGGTGACCAAGGTGAAGCCGAAGGGTGGGATGGAGGGGGGTGGGGTTGGCAGGGTGTCTGCGCTGTGCCGTTGCGGGACGTCCCTTGCGGGACAGTGCCAGGCTGCGCTGTGGGGAGACGAGACAGGGCCTCCCCAGTGGACTAATGCCCTGTAATGAAGATTAAGACTCAGTCAAAGACCATACTGTTCAGCAGAGATCGGAGGGGAGGAGAGAGGGATGGAAGGAGGGGGAGAGGGAAGGAAGTGAGGATAAAGGATAAAGTAGGGATAGGGAGGACAGAAACCCTGGTTTGCAGAATGTGTTTGAGGCTGGATTATCCTAATTTCCAGCAACAGGTACTGATACAGCCAACTATAGAAAAAATGACTCCACATAATGCTGTGATTAATTGTTTGAGGAAATATATAAACCCGCATTTTTTTTATGCTTTCTAGTGCGTTCTTAATCAACATTTCTGAATCAGCTGGGAACAAAAACAGATTTTCATCAACAATGTGCTGATTGAATTACAGCCTATTAGGAGTGATCGCCTCTTAAACCATCACTGTAGCCACAAACCTCAGTACAAGAATTCAGTGAAACAAAAAACACTATAAAAACACCCTCTGCATCCAAGAGGCCACAAACTGCAAACTAGGAACAACAAAAACATTCATTAGGATAAGATTTGGTGAATTAATTTGAGCCCTGTTTCAAATGCACACTTCCATGTCCCTTTCCTCTGACTTAATAACTGACTGAATAATGTTTAAAAAAGCACTCCAATCATTGCTCATTGACAAAGCCCTGATATATTATATCGTTATCGTCCCAGATTCCTGACAAAACTCAATATTCATTGCCCTTTTAGCGCAGTTTTTGTCTCAACTTCTTTTCTAGCTACATGTAGTGGCTAACTTTATCTGTCTACTGTTTAGTGCAGGCAGGTGTATTGGCGAGGTGTGAGATTACATCATATAAATTTGTATGAGACAAAAACAATGAGATAAAAAACCACAGAGTTGCCAAGTTGACCAGTAATTCTCAGTTTGAGTACGTTGCACGTCTTTAAGTTCAGTTTTAACCTGAAAAAGTATTTATCAATGCAGCTTTAGGTAGTAGGAAATAAGATATTAAAAAGATTATTTTAATTTTGCAACAGCTACTTTTCTTGGGAAAAGTTTACCTGTTAGTTTTGTGATCTTCAAGTCAAGTCACTTTATATATTTATATAGCATGAAGTCATAAATGAAGTTATCTCTGGGTACTTATATCACATACAGCAGGTTTACACCATACTTTTTGTAATATGATTTGCAGAGACCCAACAGTTACCCACCAGAGAAAGCACTAAGGTGAAAATGATGAGGAAAAACGTACTGGTTCTGCTTGAGACAAAAACTTTGAGCGGAACCAGGCTCTAATGTGGGTGACCATCCTCTGTGACTGGTTGGGTTGAAGAAAAACCCAAGGGTTCTGGATCTCACTGAATGAGAAACTGACTGAGTACTTTTTGTATTTCACTCTAATTTGGCCCTGTTCTAAAAATCTACTTGCATATGATTTTAGTGAAATTAGGTGTTGAATTTTGAAACTTTCCAGCCACTATAGCTGATAATCAAAAACGGTACATTTCCTGGCCTGTCTGTTAGCTACCAAACAGACACTAACATACATGAGCGGAGATATATACACATGTGCTTTTGTGTATGTGTATGTCTGTGGCTCTCGTTCAAAATATAAAGACGGCTAACCAGAGCGGCCTCAACACACGGCGCGCTTCACTTACCACTCTGCGGCTAAAAGCTCCCCTAAGACCTGTTACGCCCAGACACACTTCCACTGTCTCCCGCCATCTCCTCATCCAGTCCCTTTTGTCCCCTCCTATTTCTTCTTTTCTTTCTTTCCAGAACAATTTTCAAATGTTTTGTCTACCTAAAATATTCAAGGGGGCAGAGTGATGTGCGGACACAGGGATGGATTGATGGATGGATGGGTAGGTGGGTGGGTGGAGAAAGGGGGATCTTTTTTCACATGACCTTGTGTTGGTGGGGCCAGCCCCTCACCCCCACTCCCTGTCTCTCCTCCCCAGACGGGCCATGTCTGTGACTGGCCTGGCAGTTCTGGCCTCTCTTGGGCATTCTGGCATTCCTCCCCATCATGCCCCCCCATCCCCCTGCCTCCGGCTGTCCCCTGCCCTCTGACGGTTTCCATCTTTACTGAGGCTCACTCTCCTTCTTAAGCTCCATCTTTTGCTCGTCTATCTATAGACACTGTGTTGTGTCAACACCTCGCCTTCTCTCACGCCATTTCTGCTTCTGTGGCAGTTTTTTGTCTTTCCTGTTTTTGGGCTGATTCAAGAAGTGTTGTGGAAAATAACAACAAAGAAAAACATAAAAATTTAGGTGTGGTGTATCAAAACCCCCATCTTCTTTTATATCACCTGCATAGCTATCCTCAAAGTGCAAAATGCTAAACTCTTAGAAATAAAACTGCTAACTAGAACCATAAAGGGCTCTTTGGCTTATCCCCAAAGGAGAACCCTTTTTGGTTCCTGATAGAAACACTGATAAAGGTTTCACTTGAAACCCTCTCACAGGCCATTTCCACCAACATGGAACCAGGCCTGTCCCTGTTCAAGAACTGGCCCTTTCCACCAAAAGTAAATTGCTTCAAAACCCAAAAGTTGGTTCCTTACTGGAACCAAAAAATAGCTGGAGCTCCTTGGGAGCCAAAGAGGGCGCATCATATTCTACAGGTTCTTGCACACTGTGCAACGCTCTCTGTTGATGACATTGTTGATGACAAAGGTTCTGTCCAAAACTGGTGGAAATGCAGGTTGGGTCACTACGTAGCACTGAGGTTCCAAAAATGGGAACTGGTCCAATCACCAGAGCTAATTTGGTGGAAAGGGGCCTTCAAAGGGTTCTACCTAAAACCCAACATAAAGGGTTATACCTAGAACCATCTGTGAAAGGTTTCACCCAGAACTCCCTATGAGAGGTTCTACAGAGAACCCTTCTGGGAACCTTTTATGTCTGCAGTACAGTGTGACAGAAGACTTTTCTAACACAAAAGAAACACTCCCCCTGGTGATGTGGAGTTTCAAACGCACCCAGCCGTTCTCACGCACAGATGAACCTTTATCTCCCTTGTCTGACACGTGAAAATATTTTTGACAAGCAGGACCACACAACTCTCTGTTCTCCGCCTCCGCCTGGCTCCTAGGTCTCCGTGGCAACGCCATGCAGGTCGTCATGTTATTATCACCAGTGCTTGACCAGCCGGCCCTCTGCATTCACTCTATCTGCCTTAATGGACTCGCTGCTTTCTTGACAGACAAGACAGAATGTGTGTGTCTTTTTGTGTGTGTGTTTGTGTCTGTTTTGAAGAGTATGAGCATCAAAATGCCCTTAAAAGCAGAGAAAGATGACAATAATCTTCCAAAGAGGCGACATTTCAGCAATAAGTGATTAGAGATGTCAAGTGAAGGGACTGCGGTTTTGAATTTAATAACAGAAATATCTCAGTTTTAAAAATGTCCATTCATTTGGCACCAAACATCAGCAATGGAATTACATTTAAGATAGAAAGGTTAAAGAAAAAATCACATAAGTTTGTGATTTTTTAATGCATTCCAGGAAGGATGACGCATTAACATGAATTTTTATTGTATTGTGGTTTACTGAAACTACTATTGTGCCTTTACTGCAATGGATTCGATTGCTGGATACAATCAAAAATGATGAGCCCAGAAAGTACGGTATGATTCTCAATACTGATTCCAATTCCTAACTGCGTGTCAGCCGATACAGCGAGGGGTCCGGCACCAGCGCATTTTAAAAAATCTCAGAGTTCAGTCCACTCGGTAAAGAGTCTGTTTGTTTTCCCCACAAAAACAGTTCTGTCTAATCCAGTTCAAAATCACAACAGAAAGATAACTCAAAAAGTGAGTTGCTCTGCTTTTCCTGGGATCCCCACAAGAACAAATCCAATCAGAGAATAATGACTGAAATAACAGCATTTGTATTTGCAGTTCAATAATGGAAATTATGTGCAATACATACACTGGGCAGCCATTGTAATATTGATCAGTCAATCAGTAACTTAGTCAGTCCAGTTTGTAGCATTGGCTGTTGCTATGCTGAAGCACTAACTGCTGGAGGACCTGCGACTGGGAAATAAACAATTCCTCCTCTTAATACAGACTTTAAAGACCTGTGTAACACAAGCTGCAATAATTCAGATTTTGCAACCAATCTGATGCAGAGGTAAATCTTACATTTCTCTCCTCCACTGACCATAAAACTTGGCATATGGAACTTTGCTACGCTCCTGTTTTGGGGCCAATTATAAAGTGGTATGGGATCAGTGCATAGACTTGCATACTCGTCAGTTCCCAATGTCATATTTTAGGGTGTATCAGAGGTGTGTTCAGATAGTGGTATCAGTTTTGGAAAAAAACTTTAAAAATTACACAATATATCAAAAAGTATTACATTTAACAACAAAATAAGCCCAGAAATTCAAGTGTTTCAGAGGAAAAATGTGCTTTTTCAGATATGCAGCGGAGAGAGTGATAACTGGGGGAGCAACAGAATGTCCTCGTATGGATAGCAAAAACAAATGTGTGAACGCAAATGTGTGTGTGCGTGTGTGTGTGTGAGGAAACTCATATGACAGCCCCCGCAACTGTCAGACTAGCGCCCTCCTCCTTTTGTTGGGTGACCCCGGAGAATGTGGTGGGAATGGCCACTGGGAGAAAGATTATGGAGAGACAAAGACTGCAAGAGAGGGAATGAGAGAAGGATAGAAAGAGTGAAAGGCCCAAGAGAAGAAAGAGAGGAAGGGGTCATGGAGCCAGCTGATGTGAAAGTGCCTCCGATCACCTCGTGCTTCTCCTCCACCCCCTCGCTCTGTCTCTCTCTATCTGTTCCACTCTTTCTTTCTTTCGTTCCCACTTGAATTCCTCTCCCAGCGCTTCACTCCATTGTGACGTCAGGTTTCGATCTTCGATAACAACAGAGATGCGTCAGCCCGGGCCCACACACACACACTGAACGCACACACACAAGTTAAAAGTGCCACTGCAAGTTAAAAGTGGCCCTCAGACTCTCAGACTCACAGTCACACACATACATGAGCGCACATTGACACACAGCAGTGGCCTTTGAGTGAATGCTCCTCACAAGGCATAATGACAGCATTCTGCAGTAACCATAGCTGGGACAGTTCCCACAGACAAGACAGACAGAGACAGAGAAAGACCATTTCTCTCTGTCTTCACCTCTCCTCCTACTCCCCACCTCCTCTCTAACAACCCTGACTTTGTCCGGACCATGTGACCTTCAACAGAACAACGCTATTGGCTGATGAAGTCTGGACAGACAGAATCTTCGAATGCAATCAGGAATGACAGACATAGTGAAGGAATAATCCACTCCAAAATCGTTCCACTTTAAAGACTGAAAGTTAGCTCTGAAAAGTTTGGGGCTTGCTGAATTGTCAAAGTAGTAA
This sequence comes from Lutjanus argentimaculatus, assembly GCA_034769285.1. NCBI lineage: Eukaryota > Metazoa > Chordata > Actinopteri > Lutjaniformes > Lutjanidae > Lutjanus > Lutjanus argentimaculatus. The sequence continues at coordinate 11,699,222 of JAWZSL010000007.1, forward strand.
TAAAAACTTTTCCAACCAATCCTGCAGCACAGACAATACATAATCTTAATTAATAATGCCTCAATATGATACCCTTTTGAGCTAGGGGAAGGTGATACCATGACACAGAAGGAGTGCGTTTAGCTATGTTGCGTGCAGATTTTGAGTATCTGGAACATTTTGAACAGGCAGAGCAGCAACAGAGCAGTGCTCTGTGGCCAAGTCGAGTGATAGGATTTTCCCCAATTTCTTACTATAGAAGCAAATCCTAACTTACGTACGAAATCGTATCTTATTTTACTTCATCCTATTTTATCTCAGGTCAGGCAATCTTAAATACTCAATCCAACATCGCTTTAACTTCTATGTCTGTTACCTAGCAACCTGAGTCTGAGGAAGAGCTGATAGCTCAAAACTTCACGGCAATAAATTTTCATACAGGAGCTCTTTTGGTGTGCAGATCTTTTCTTTCTCTTTTTATGCTTTGATATTTTGTGATCCAGTACCCAACCCATTGGGCCTCTGGGGTGTGCATGTCTTTTTCTCATAGTGCTTCTTGTTACCTAGCAACCAACACTACTCCTCTCATCTCACAAAGAGTTAAACAACTTTTTAAATGTTGGTTTTTTCTCATTGAAGCACACTGAAACATACAAAAATGAGGTTAGAGGTGTTGGTAACATCTGTAGAGAGATCCATAAATGTTATTTTAGGAAAATTTACAACCCAGCTAACTTAAGGGATGAAAGAAAGAGAGTGGGCTACAATAGCAGACAGTCTTCAACATATCCGGCATCCATTGTGTAAAATCAATAAAAGAGCAGTCATGCTCATACTAAGTCAACTTAGCTACAGTAACACTACCTTTAGCTACTGTTAGCTAACACTACCATTTGCTACAGTTGGCAAATAACAGAATGGCTTTTTACCTAAATTAGGTCCTATCCCTAATTACCATGGTTAAACATTTAGGAGAAGTTTCTGTAATTCATTGTTGCCACTGACATCCACATCTGCAAAGGAGTAAGCTACGAACCTTTCAGAGGCACCTTTCAAACCTACATGCAGTGAGTATTTTGGGATTCAGCTGAGTTCATTTTCAACTTTCCACCTTCACTATACACAGCACGATGTTAGGAGGCTAACGGTATGCTTTGAAAAGATTATCCTGCCTTAGGATCCAAACATTCCCCAACATACATGATTTCAACCATGTGAGCTCAATCTTTGCATATTTGTCTGTCTGTCTGCGACGGACCACTCCCCATCCCTCCGAAACCCACCACACAAACACTAGATGGAAGCTCAGTGCTGACTGCCTCCACTTTCAGACCGCTTTTTTTCCTCGTCTGACCTGATACAATGCAGGATTTGGCAGTGTATATTTTGAAGAGGGGGATGGGGATGAAGTTGGTGACGCTGGTGCCGGTGGTGGTGCTGGATGGGGGGGGGGGCAGGTTACGGAGCCAAATGAAAACATGTCACTCAGGGCCCATTAAAACGTAACCCTGCCCAGCAGAAGAAAGGGACCCATATCACCATTAAGTCATCTCGGGGCGAAGCGAAAACCGCAAATATTATTCCTACACCCCCCCACCACCACCACACCCAATACACACACGCTCACACACTCCTCCCCTTCTTTTCCTTCAGATGACAGAGAAGACGAGATGATTGGCCCTACGGCGTGTTTGCTCACTGCCTGAGGATGACAAGATGATATTTAGGAACTTCCTGATCATGCAACAGTTTGTATGTTTTCAAGAGGAGACTTTAAGTTATTCATATCTATCTATCTATCTATCTATCTATCTATCTATCTATCTATCTATCTATCTATCTATCTCATCCATCCATCCATCCATCCATCCATATCCACTGTTTGGTATTTGTTGTAGGTCAATATTGGTGTGCTCACGCAGAAAGGGAAGCAAATCTTGACCATGCACAGGCGCCTAAGGCATGTGTTTGTGTTCAGTTCAGCCTCTGTCTGAACTGCACACTCAGACTCTGATTCTCTTTATTTCCATCCAGTCTCTCTTCTTTTTCCCCTCTCTGTATATGTTCATGAAGTATATCGGATGAGAGCAAAATCCAATGTGACTCATGATGTTTATTCCTCAAGAAGCTCCGACTCTGCTCCCGGCCCTCTCTTCTAAACACCCCTGGCACCCAGCAGCTGTCTGCTCCTCTGCTTCACCTGGTCCTCCTCACAAAACATTCTGCAAAAACCTTGCGATACTTGTTTTGGTATGAAGTATCATGATACTGAACTTGGTATTGGCATCAAAATCAAAATTTTAGTGTTGCACAGATTTGTTAATAGAATTTCCCAACATCTATCAATCTATCAATCAATTTTTTTGAACAACCAACAGTCCAAAACCTTACATTTGAGAGGCTGGAACCCGCCAATGCTTGAGATTTGTGTTTAATAAAAGACCAAAATGATTTAACAAAATCATTGAAACGGTTGTTGATTAGTCGTCTGTTGATCAGCTCAAGTGACACATTTCAACACTAGATCCATCCATGCATACCTGTACAACATCTATGACATAGTGAGTGAAAATCACAGTGGTGTTTAACAGAGATGTTTTGGTAAAATCCAACTTTCTAGGTCTGCACTATGTGTGTGCGCACTCAGGCTATTTCCTGCTCTTTGGGCTCATCACTCCACAGTCAAGTCATGGCCCAGGGGAGGCCACTGCCAAGCCCTGGGCATTCACGCCCCCACAAACAGATAAACACACACACCACACACACACACACACAGAGCCACCCCTGTAACCAGGGGGCATTTGTGACGTTCAGCATTATGAAAAATGACTTGCCCCCGTGGCGCACCGGGGTGGCAGTGATTATAATATCCAGATAATCATTTCAAACAAATTATCATAATTATCAATCAATCATGAGCCTATTTAAGCAGGGGGAGGGATGGAGGAGTGTGGTGCTGTTGGCAGGGGGTAAACTATGGCCCGGAGCGCTGGATCACTTCTGTGACCCATGAGCCTCCCTCTGTCCACATAATAGCCCTCATACATTTAGGGTCATTTAGCTAGCGTATTTAGAGACTCAATTCCCCAGCTTGATATCTGAAAAAAAAAAAAAGATATTCACACACACACCCATAGAGTCACAACTGCACCTGACCCCCATTTAGCTCCCTCGTCTTTCAACATGGAGAGGGAAAAATCTACTTATAGGTCAGAGTTCATATCAACCCGTCTCATTTTCCCATTTACAACCAACCAACACTGCATCTAAAACACACATTTACTGCATACTAATAAAATGATAACTAGTGCTGAAGTTTGACTAAAAGAACATCTCTGTCAAGCATAGAAAGAAAAATATTTATCACTATCTGGAAATCATCAGTGCTTAAAAGAAACATGTTCACTCAGACAAATAAGAGAGGAAGAGTGACACAGACTTGATCGTCTTAAAGAGATATTCCGCTGTATCTTTTCACAGTAAATCCCCTGTGAAAAGCAGCATGAATTGATTCAATCTCAGTGGTATTGAGAGGTGAATGAATGGGACTCAAAGAGGGAGAGACAGAGAAATTGAGAAACGGAGAGATAGAAAAGGAGAGAGATAGATAGTAGCCTTCGGGGGAGATGATCGTCTTGGGAAAAAAAGCAATCAGTGCTCATTGATTTTCTCTCCTGGTTGAATGGAGGGTGTCTATCTGGAAGTCATTATCTGCCATCTGATCTGCTGGAGTGTTTACACACGTCAGGATGGACAGCGGCGCTCCTCTGAAGATGAGGATTAACACACACAGACACACACACAACACATACACATACACAGAGCATAGACTGCCTTCTTTACTCCTGCTCCCTATCTGGCTACCACTTTTAAATCCAAGGAATCCAAAGAGAAACACAAGTTGTCCGATACCCTATTAACTTACACACACACAAGAGAGGAGAGAGAGGAGAGAGAGGGAGAGAGAGAGAGAGAGAGAGAGAGAGAGAGAGAGAGAGAGAGAGAGAGAGAGAGAGAGAGAGAGACTTAAGTGTATGTGTAGTGTGTGAATGAAAATATACGTAAGCGGGGCCTAGACAGCTAAACAGACAGATAGTCCTGTTTTGTATGGCCGAACCAGACCAAACCAAACAATCCCTGATCCTATCACCAAGATCCACTGATAGCAATCTATAGCTCCAACAACACCATGCTGTCTGCTGAGAGATGGAATGAGTGGAAGAGGATGGATGAAGTAAGCAGAGCGGGGATTCAGATAACACATCTTTTGATTTTCTGTCTGTAGGTGGGGTGTGAAGATGCATGTGTATAAGCCAATATGGCTCGATCCACAGCTTCTTGGCAAGAGCAGGATATGAATCCAAGGCCTTAAACCTCACACACACATATGTACACACGCACACATTCACATGTACAGCTGTAAGCTCTGGGCAGCTTTCAGTAAGTGGGCTTGAGAAGCTACAATAACATCTTTGCTTCCGTTTTATCCCTCGCCTTAACCCTGACTCCACCAGTGCCCCCCAACTTGCCTTTACACTCAGACTTACTCAGCAGCGTGGAATGAGCCTGTGCTTGTGCTCAATTTGCATGTGTTAACGTGTGGAACACATGTTTCAATAATAACTATAATATTACTGTAAGGTTACTAAAATTCTTTCATCAGAGAGAATATCCTGATTTTACATGAACTGTGTTTTTACTTCTGTTATTTGTTGTAAAGGACCAGTGTGTAGGATTTAGTTGCACCTAGAAGTAAACATGCAGATTTCAAACACCTTGAGTCACCCTTCCCTTCAAGAATTTCGGGGAAACTGTGGAGGCCGCAAAACTCTCAAAAAACATGCAGGGCCATATCTAGAGCCACTGTTTGGTTTGTAGAAACATGGCGGTGCAACATGGCGGCCTCCATGGACTCTGTAGATAAAAATGGCTTATTCTGAAGTAAAAAAAACAAAAACAAAAATCTTCTCCTCAAGTGATTATACTGTACATTTTCTGCCAATAGATCCCCCTAAATCTTACACATTCTACAATTTCTTTTCTTTTTTTCATTTATTTCCTTTTTTTTTTTTTAAATGGATTTAGCGTGATCTGTATTCTCATTATTGTCATCATGATTTTTGTTTAATTTGCTTCCTTCTGTGAATCACTTTCTAACTTGGGGTTATTATATTGTCATTACATAAAATTACTACAAAATTATTATTACATTCTGCTTAATCATAGGTATTTCAAAGTAGGTGTAGAGTTTATCTTAACTCTCTGGTATAATGAAGTATAATATAATTAAAGATGGGGTAGGCTATTTATTTTTGTCTGAGAGAAAACTAGATTTCTGCTCCTCTTGGCTCTGTTTTCAGGCTTCAGAAAATCTAGCCTGGGATGCAAGACTTTGGCCAATCACAGTTTGGTAAGATAGTTGACTATTAAAGTTTGCTCCACCAAACAATCTATCTTTTCAGTAATAACACTTAGTTTGGTTTCTGTAGGGCAGAGTCATAAGTTATGAAGTTGACACGTATGGATGAGGTAACTAAATTTTTCATTACTGATCAAATATCAATATCAGTGCCTCCAAAATTAATTCCAACTGAGAGAGAAGCCAGAAAGAACTCCTCTTTATGTACATCTTATCTCATCCATTAATCAATCAGTGTAGTCTGTCTTTATATAAAACTGATCTATGACAATAAAAAGTGGCTAAAATATAGTTTACACTGACTCAATAATGTGTTCTGTAGTTGCATGTCGATATTTCTCTCTCTGTCTCTCTCTCTCTCTCTCTCTCTCTCTCTCTGTGTGTGTGTATATATATATACACACACACATACATATACATATATAGTATATACACCTTATATAAACACAGCAACAGATCTGTTTTACTAATGTAAAGCACAGCAAAAATTAAGAACTAATAACACACACAGTCATGCAAACTCATACACACACACACACACACACACCTTTCAGCAGTGAACTAGTTTATTCACTAGCTACAACTCAATTAACATTCTGCTTTAATCAAGCATAACGATGGTAATGACACAGTGGAGGCAGAGAAGTCAGTGTTTATGTGTGTGTGTGCATTTGTGTGCGTGCCCATGCCTTGTGTTTGTGTGTGAGTGTGTGTGTGTGACTGCACGATGTGGATGAATGAGTCATGTCATAAGGAATGGCTCATGCATAATTTCATTCATATTCATAACAGGCATGTGGTCTGCCACCGCCCGATGAGGGCCCACCGCAACTCACACTCTGCATAATGAGATGTGGCCAGTATGCGTGTGTGTGTGTGCATGTTGTATGTGTATGTGCCATGTGCGTGTGTTTGTGTGTGCATGTTGTGTGTGTGTGTGTGTGTGTGTGTGTGTGTGTGTGTGTGTGTGTGTGTGTGTGTGTGTGTGTGTGTGTGTGTTTGGATTTTATGTACTGTAGGTAAGCATACTGTCTGACTGCGGTCTGTATGTGTGTATTGCAACTTTACCTATCAGTGCATGTATGTGTGCATGTCTTCATACTTGCATGTGTGTAAATGTGTGTGTGTGCAGAGTGGTGCATGGACCACTCTCATGTGGAAGGTGGTTAGGTAGTTTATAAAACCGTGTAGGTTTTTCCACATTGTACGAACATGTGGGGAACAGGGAACAGCCCAAACCACCTGCGGTCAACTCTTAAAATAAGCTCATTGACTAATGTCGGATTTCAAATCAACCGAGCCGTCGGTGATTTGCATATCTGCCTGTTTATAGAGGGTACGGCAGCAAGACCCCTGACCTGAAATGCAAATGAAGAAATTTAAGTGATTTTGTTTTCCTAAGGGCCAAATTGGCCATAATTGTAAATTACGCCAGAAGAGATTTTAAGTGAAATTCGTCTTGCAAAGGCGTCTCTATATACAGCTCTCACATGCTGCTTTTATTAAGGGGAGCTGGATTTCGTATTGAAAAGTAGTCCACCATTAGTTCTGCTCCTCATGTTTTGACTGTCCTGTCATGTAAGATAAGGCAAAAGGCACACACAGAGTTTGGAGGCAAGATCCAAATCTCAGCTTTAATTTCTTTGATAGCTATATCAACGATGAAAAGTTGGCAACAACTGGAGCATGCGGCTCACGTGACATGGTGAATGTTTTAATCTCTGTTCTGTCAACCAACATTAATCGAGGTCCATGTGAAAAGTCCAAACAAATGTTTACTTATTTCCAACCAGCTCAAAGTGTTGGTAACTGTACTGCAAGATCAGTCAATCAATTTGAAAATAAAGAAGAAAAAAATCAAAGCAATGCCAATACTTGGGTTTGGAGCAACTATGGATTGCTCCTCTAAAACTCAAATCTGATAAAACCTCACATAATTTACAGCTGTCCCATTTTCAGTCATTGATTTAGGTTTCTGCTAACCCCATCACCAACTTGAGTTGGGGAGCAGCTACGCCTGCATCACTTCAGTCATTCTCAGAGCGAGTGCCCACTTTGCTGCAGCCATTGTTCTTTCATGGACCATTAGATGGACATGAACTCTTGCGCTGTCCTGTCGTGACCCGCGACACTGGTCGTAAAAACAAACTGCCCAGCCTCTTCAATAAATTTATCACCTCATAAATTGGTCAGTGACTGGTCAATGGGACGTATCGGCCACTGCGTAGTGTGTTTGTGTGTGTCAGTGTTTTTGTCTGAGGGAAGGTTTAATAGATTGCAGATCATTGTTTGTTAGTGTTCTTCAAGGCTTATAAATTACTGAAGCACTTGCCAGAGAATCCAACATAAAAAAGTTGATTTACTCATTCAAGCTTTTAATCTCTGGTCTTCATCATATGTATGTTCAGTTTGTTTATGTTTAATGCTGTCAGTTAAATTTAATACTTATGCATACTTACGCAAGCGCGTAGATGATGTTGTCCTGTACATTAAGCAGATATTTTAGTTAGTTAATTAGTTAAAGGTATAATATGCAGGATTTGTTGGTTGCTGTTTGTAAACACATGGTTCAAAGTTGGCCCCTCCTCCCCAGCTCAAAGAATGAGAGAGAAGGAGACAGCAGCAGTGATCAAGAGAGGTAGAGAGTGAATGAAGTGAGGGAGCTGCATCAGCAAGAACAAAGCAGTGAATCAGAGAAAAAAAAATTACATTTTCTGATTGTTTCACTGCAGTTATGTTTGAAAGCACAAACGAACATGCCCACACCTCCATACAATGCCGATTTTGTATGAACACAGCCGAAGCACTCCTTATCCTGCTCTTATCACTGCGTCCTTAGTCTGCTCCGCCTGTGTGTATGCATGTGTTTGTAACTCTCTCTGCAGCTCTCACAGACAGAAAGCAGAGGAGAGAGACAGCGGCAGCAATGTAACCGTTGGTCGCTACGTTTTTATAGACTCCTGACCTCACAATCTGTGCACTATATTTGCTGGTACACACCAGCGCCAAGCAGGCTGACAACCAGAAATGGCTCAAAAACAGCAAAACATGAGAAAAAAAAGAAAACACAGGCAGAGGGCAGGATATCTGTGGGTACAGACACCACCAGACACTTCTAATGGGTCACAAGTGACGATTGACAGGGATTATGTTTATATGAGAAAATCCTGCATACGATGCCAATAAGCTTTATTTATTCAGGAAATCTCAAGGTTTCTTGCAAGAGAAGCCTGAGAATAAATTACATGCACACAAGATTGCAACAAGAAAACTTGTTCACTTAAAACAATAATTACGCAAGCACACACATGGACACACTACTTAATCAGAAATATTATCATTAATATAAGGCTAATATAGGCTTTCAAGTCTCTCAGAGTTGGTATGAGGACCTTTAATAGCCAACCCATCCTGTGATCTGGTTTCATGGTAACGTATAGCATCTATAAGCAAAATCTCAGTCAGATGAACGCCACTTTATTACATCACCCTCAAAATGACTTTGATGTGCAGGTTAACCCAGCGAGATAGTTGTCATGCAGGACAGACGTACAGGAACAGGATTTGTGAAATAGTATAAACAGGCATAACTATCCTACCTTTTTGATGCAGCTGTCCGGGGAGGCTTCTTCATGGTCATTCATCATCTGTCAAGAAAAACAGAAAGATGTATATTTGTAAAGTGCTCATGATATCAAAATCCACGACATTATTCAAAAATCTGTTTATTAAAGAGTTAAAAATGAATATTGATCCCTGTTTTTTACTGGTCATAGGTTGTGCCACTTGATGACAAGAGCAGCACAGGGTGTTCACAGTTCACAGATCACACAGACCCTGTGGGCTACAAATGTGACCAGAGGGATATAATAATGGACTAAGAGGTCACAAAAACACAACACAACACACACACAACACACAGAAGCAAACATAACACTACACACACGCCCACTCTGATGAATGAATGCCCCACAGATTTGACGTTAATTCTCCGCTTCAGCGTTGCAGGAAATTTCGCTGAGACTGTGTCTGTCTGTGAGTGTGTGTGTATGTGTGTGTGTGTGTATAATTAAGCCTTCAAGCAATATTTACTGGGGGCAGATGGGTGGTAGAATGCTCCCAGTGTCTGCCAGAGGAAATGAAGGAAGTGGGGGAATGATGAAGAGATGGGGCTGCTCTGCTGCAATGAGGGGGCATTTCACATATAATGGCAACCCAGAGTCTCTCGCCGTCTTTCTCTCCACTCGCTCTGAAGCCCATTGATGGCAACCGAGGATCAAAGAAGAGATGCAGACTGTTTTCAGAGCAGTTTTAGGTGGGGTCGGGGGATCAGCATGGTACTTTACCGAGTTGAAGTGAAATTAGGCCTATAAAACTTCCTCAAGCACAGACACACGGCAGATCTGAGCCTCCCTTTTCCTGCTCCCTATCCTCCCCATCTGCCCTTTAACAGTAGGTGTGTTGTTTGGGTGTTGTGACAAGACTGGCTGCCTTTATATTAGAGCTGACATATTAAAGTTTGTATTTCCTAAACCAGTGTGGCCCACCGTGATTGGGAAAGAGACATTTATCTGCTGTGGAATCTGTCATGGAAACTGTGGAGCTTTTCTTTGAATCCTGGCATACAGCAACTTCTGTTATGCACCTTTCTATACAAGGCCTTTCTATACACACTCATATGTACCTTGAGATAAACGTGTCCATAAGTTTGTTCGTGAGACTATTTATTCCTCACTAAACAGCTATCTGAAAACATGGTAGCACATAGGAGTTCACTCTCAATCCTTCTTTCTCTCCTCTCACTAAACAGTGAACCAGATGGGCCATATGTGCACCCATGCACCGTATGCCGCGGTTTCCTACATTAAGCTGTCAAGGGATCTGTTTCTCAGCCTCGCCAAATGGGAACAATTACACCACAGATACTTACAACAGTGTTCTCAGCCTACTTACACATCATCTAAACCTTTACAGAAGCATCCTGTTCCTGAAATCAGTCTCAAACACAGCAACAGTAAACATGTCATCCCCCACGAGAGCTGCAGTCTCCCTCATGGCCAATGCAATTTGTCACATCGTTTTGACATGGATCTGTAGTATCCCTACTTTGAAAATGTGCAAATCAAGTGGTGAGGCGCAAGCAAGTTTCATCAAAATCTGATGGGTGTTGCCATGATGAATAAACAAATCAACTAATAACAGTTAAGGACTCTAGTCTATAGCTTTTTTCGAGTTTTTATCTTGTACATTTTATGTTTATGACAGATGGATGTGGTTGACAAAGTCCTGACAATAAAGGATAAACAAGAGTTAATGTTAATAAAGTGAGTATGAATTATTTAAAAAGTGTGCAGGATCACAGTATTTGATTCCTTTGCATATTATGTTTAATATCCCAGTGAGCATTTTTCTGTTGAAAAAATGATTGTGGTGACGAGTGTGGTCACCTGTAAAAAGACGCTCTGAACAGGTTCAAATATGAACGCCTTTTTCACTGACTATTTGAAGACGTTGACTGCACATTCACATTTAGACCATATTTCACCAGGATTTACAAAAGTGACATTTTTTCATCCTCTACAATGTGCAAATAATAACCTATCATCACTTATTAGCCTCACTAAGAAACTACGTCCAAATTTCTCAGTTGAAAGCCAGAAATAAATCTGCCTCACACAGGACTTGAACCCCAGTTTCCAGGAAAAATCCTGTGTTTAACCTATTTATCGACCACATCAGACAGCTAATATGGACTTTCTCACTCTTTATGCTTTGTGACCTGACTTCCTAGAGCATTTCTGACTGAAAGCTTTCTCGTGCTTGTGGCAGAAAGGCTTGAAGAATATAGTAGACAAAGACAAAGCTTAATATGTAACATTCCTGCATTAAAATGTCTGAAAACACTAGACATATGTTATATATTGTTGAATTGATTGTTGCATTTTGTAGTTACGTTATCCCAAATGTTTCAACAATGAATGCAGAGAAATTCTTAATTTATTCAGGGTAAGGTAATATTTAGTTGCTATAACGTCTGGGAAAACACAGGATACGTCGGATCCATCAGAGAGTGAGGAAGGAAGTTGGCAAACATGACTAAATGTAATGTGTATAAAACTAAAATATTACCTCACCAATGAACATAATTTCTGACTGAGTCATGTCAGATAGATTGAAGCTGTTATCAATATGTATCAAGTAACTGTACATGTATCAAGTAATTGTACATTCATTTTATATGAAATATTACATGTGTTAAAATTGTATCTCTTTGTGTAGACTACATTTTGCCTACTAGTGAAATACAACTTTGGACAAATACCTTCATACTAATCACTACCATCTCTCTTTCAACCCACAACTGAACAAATTGCCACAATGATTAAACGAATTTGTATTTTCGACACTTTGATGTTGTAACCGCATTTTTGCTGGTTGAAAAGAGGGGAAAAAGAGGTCACAGATGAACGGTGCTCACTGGGATTACTATTTAGTTGCTGCATAGATTTGAATGTATCAGTAGATAAGAACTCTGGCCTCTATGCAGCTATCTTGTGAGGGTGTGTATGTGTGCAGTATGTATTGTATTTCTGGACTAAGAGAAATGGTTTTGCTTGCTCTTTGCAAAAAATAGCCATGGTTGCGGATGTGCTGGTTTGAATGAAGTGAAAGAGACAGATTATGAAATGGTCATTTTGCATGAAAACAAGCAAACATTCAAATTTATTTCTCTCTGGTTTTTACTTACTTATTTATTTCTTCAATGGAAGAACTGTGCTGAGTAAAGTAAAGTAGGGTAAAGTAACTCTTGAGTAGAAGGAAAGATAAATTGGGGTTAATGTGTCTGCTCTGCAAGTAAAACTGTGCCTGTGAACTTTAAACATGGCGATAGAGCAGATAGTGAAATAGAAAGAGTGAGTAAGAGAGGGAGAGAGGACTTCCCCTTTCTTGTAATGCACAAGACCAGCTGCAACAGTTTACAAAACCAACAGCTTGGCTGGGTCGTCTAAAATGCTACCAGGCGTTCAACAACTATAGGACAATTTCTGGACTTTCCCCCTGCTCTGCTCTGTTCAGCTACATGCCAAGTGTAAATATGTGTGTGTATCAAATTGTGCAAGAGTAACCTAAAACTGTAGAAGACATGCAAGCAGACATGAGCGGTTTTACTGATGCCTTAATGTCTTTCAGCCTCAGGTGGGGGGTCGGGACGCTGTGGGCTTTCTATCGTCCAAACCTCAGCTTTGGGTCCAGAAACACTGAGCTGACTGTCAGGAAAATGCTAATTATAAAGCTTCCTGGCTTTGAATTCTATGTAATTCTAATCCAAATTGTTTGTCTGTTGAAAAGTTACCCAATGAGAGTTTTGTTTTTTATTTTTTTTTAAGTAACATTTAAAGATCGGTGGTTAACAGGGTTTCCAGTGGTGAAAAGCAAGGGCTTGTGCAATGATGACAATTACTGCAACACAAAGGCAGGTGGAGATGCTCTTTCAACACTGGCATACTGTAAGCACACACACACACTCATATATATAAATATATATATATATACATATATATATATATATATATATAACACACACACATATACACTGACACACATACCAGACAGACACATGCAGACAGAAACACACACAGAATAGCCGAGCCTTGCAGCAGGACCCCGCCAAGCAAATAAATAAGCTATTAATTAGGGAAGGAAAATGTGATTGGCCACTGACTGGCTGTGCTATGATTTATTGCACGTGTCACCGTCATCTCAAAGTGACTTTTACTCTGGGTCGGTGAGACAGGTCCAAATAGAGACTGGCCTATGTTGAGACGGATAGATTTTCCACTACACAGAGAGAGGTAAAATTGTCCATTTGTTCTGTATCTCGCCGGCTGAATGCTGACATGTCAATATGTCTTATGGAAAAGAGAAAACACTGAAGCGAGGGTAATTAGAAAGTGTGTGTAAGTGTGTGTCTGGGCACACAAAGTTCTCTCTCTGGCCCATATGACCTCAAACATAAACAAATCCAGTCGTGGCTTGATGAAAGTGCAGCCACCTGCAGAATCCTTCCACCAAGAGCTGTCCAGACCCTCATTAGGGGTATATGCGTAAATGTGTGTGTTTGTATATGTGAGAATGTGTGTGTGTGTGTGTCTCTCACCATGTCTGTGGTGTGTGCTTTCACACTAGGCGGGAGGGAAAACCCCGCCATTATTAGTGTTTCATAGCACAGCTTTTGTTATTGGACAGAGTCAGGAGTTTTTCAACACCACTTCAGCACCATTCGTATTGACACGCCATGATGACCAAGCGGACAAAAGAAAACACGACGTGGGGAGAGACACTCAGTGAGTGGACTGCCTCATTGTTTTTACAAGACCTGTCACAGCCTAAAACACATGACGGAGCGAAATCCCGCTCAGTTTATTTCCAGAACTCATTTAACATGAAAAAACAGCAGAAATGCCTCAAGGGGGGTGTCTGTATAGGGCCCATAAAGCATATGTGGTTTTGCATGTAGAGCTCAAGTCAAACCTTGAGAGAATGACCCATACAGTCATATAATTCACCATTGCGAAGGCTGAGTAAGTAGCCATAGCAACTAGAGGAGGACCTTACAAAGCTTGCTCATCATCATCCTCAGGCGCGAGGAGAAGAAGAGGGCCCCACTTGGAGGTTTGCGTTGTAGGAAAATGTTAGCATTCTGTTGCCAAAAACAATTCTCCTCAACTCTGGATAATATGAGGCAATACAGCAACACGGCCCAATGGATGGCTGCGGATGTCACAAAGCCACAAGTTTCCAAAAAGAACCAGCAGCAAACAAACCTCAGGGCTTTTTGAACCAGGGAACTGACTGACAACCCATTGGCTGCAAGAGCCACACCAAGAAAGCCACAAATTGAAAGTTTTGCTACGCATTTATTGGGAACTTTTGCAGCTTCTTGGCACGCTGACAGAATTTCATTGTGGCAGCAAAGCTGTGGATGGGTTATTGATCTTTTTGACGTATAGATGGGAGAGGAAGCGGTCTTTCACTGTGGGTCGTGTTGAATAATAAACTGCAGAGAAAGTGTATTTGTGTCAGAGAGCAAGAAAGGAAAAAAAGAGAAAAATGAAAGGAGAGACTCTGTTTCTCATTGCTGGAGCCTTTAAAATAGGAGCTAACTATCATGTCAAACATGATCTCAACAAATGGATCTGACTCATGTGAGTCCCAGATACTGACGAATCTGATCGGAACACTTTACAATCAATGAAACGACATGACTGCCCCAAAAAAGGAAGAAAAAGAAGTGGGGATATCAAGCCTCCAGTGTTTTTTCTCTCAGGTCTCTAGCTATCATTTGAACTCTATGATAACGAACCTTTACACGTTCCTGCCAGAATCTGCCACAGATTGTTTGACTAAGGATACACGTCTGATTCAGTCTGCTTTTTAGCGTCAAGTCAGATGGTGCCTGTTCGTGGCTCCAAGTCCTTTCTCTGGCTTGTCCTTTAAAAGGGTGTAAAATGGGGCTATTTCGGGACTTCCCAGAGATAGGGGCCTTGACAGCTGACCCAAAACAAGACCAGAGCTATGACTTCTTAAAAACATGCCTCAACAATGAGGTTGCTCACAGAGCTTAAGTAGGGAGGTGGGAGGACTAAGGCAGGAGAGGAGGAAACAGGGTAGAAATCTGCACGGCTAAATACCAGGAAGCTGGGCGTCCATCAGATAGAATGTATTTATGATGACTTTAATAAGCGGAAGAATTGAGGTGCTTTGGCCAAGGCAAACATAAAGGGGAGTGCTGATACTAAACTTTCCCTCTCTTTCTCTGTCTTAGTTGATAAAGAAGGTAATTATGAATGTAATCACTGTTTGGCTTCTTATCTCCATCTCCACTTTGCTGCGAAGCTTAATGTGAGAAAATTATACAGCATATTGGCAAAAGTGAAAGACATTGATGCCAAAGGAATGCATGCGATGCCATTGTCTGAGAGAAAGAGGAGAGGTCAGATTAGCTTGACACTTATCACACCGCGCTAAAGCTAACACTGTTACCCAACCCTACATCCAGATGGGTCTATGCAGGGTGCGGCCTGTGACGGAACTAAGAACTGTTGGTGAGATAGAGCTTAGCGCACAAAGGTTAGATTTGGAAGGCAAACACTCAGAACTATTGTACGACTCTGGAAAGTCACGGCCACTTGTCAAATACAAACGGCTGATATTTACAGAACGAGCATTGACCCCGTGTGTCCTAAGAGTCTTTGTGTGATTTATGAAGAAAATGCCATAGTGAAATCTCCTGGCAGGGTTTACTGTGACTGACGGACAGACTTGTCTCATCATTTCAACGTGCTGTATTATTCACAAGTCTTGCTAAGACATGTGTGGTAGAGGTGCCACGCATTATACGCTTGGTACAAATGAGAGATTCAAATATTTGTATTCATACGCCTGACAGTTGCAGCGTTTGAAGTCATTTCTCTGTAAGAAAGCTATGTCTCAAGGTGAGGTTTGCACTTCGTCAGCAAACAAAGCTTGGGAAAGAAGCTCACTGAGAGGAATGCAGAGGGAGGTGGAGGGAGGAGAAAGAGAGCAGGATTCTGCAAATTTATTAAAAGGGTCATATTTTCATTGCGGCCTCGTGCGACCATCCATCACCTGACGTCCAAGGCCCTTATCCTTTTAAGGCCATTGACTCTGAACTTGATATCGACAGAACCATACAGATAAATTATCTGCTTGGCCTCCGCTTTATTGATAAGTCATTTGGGCAGATGATCAGTAATAATCATAAGTGAATAAGGGTGTGCCAATAGATCTTCTGCCAGCAGATGGTGTGACAGCCGCAGGGTTGAGGCCCAATAAATAACCCTACCTTTTGGCCTAAGAGGATTGCCTACACAGCATCGGCAGCTGCTGTGGCATGCCTTTCAGATAATGATATATCACGTCCTCCCTCTTCATTTTGATAAAGGTTGCAGTTTATCGATATGTGGCAGCAGGAAGAAAAATAATATTGCCTTATTTCTAATGATCTCCTACTCTTCCCATGACACATATTGCCTCTTAGCAAGCAGGGGGTTATGGGACTAAGATTTAGGGTCTTGACTTAAGGGTGTATAGATCGAATCAAAGGTCGTGCCACGGATACTTTTCATTTCACATACCTCAGCTGAGCGAGATGCCTACGCAGCCTATGCATATATGAATGTTTACATTTATGCACGACATAAATCTGGTATTGGCTTTTTAGCTCAGCAATGTCATATGTTTCATATCTCCATTTCCTCCTGCAAACTGAATTTGTGTATTTAGAAACAGACACCAGACCACACTGTCTGTTCCTCTGTCTAGTGCCAATATGAATCCCTAATTCAAACCAGGAATTCCTTTAGGTAGGTAGAAAAGGACACGGAAACACAGAGAGGGGGATCTCTCATCGCATCAGGGGCTTTTCTGGACGGCAGCCACTGAGATATTGTCACGTGACGACGGATAACTGGCGAGTAAATTGCATATCGTTTATCGGGGTCCGGCTAAATATTTACACCATTGGCATATTTCAACATAAACAGAGGGGTTTTGGTAGCTTTTCATTTTTCTTTGCACTCTCTCTTTCTTCAAATCCAATATACTGTACAGGAAGGACAAGTTGGCTCAAACAAGAAGGCTAGACAGAGACGCTGGACAAGACAGAAGGAAATAAGGACAAAGAAAAAGACATTCTGAGAAGTTTTTGCTGCTGAGATGTTGCTCAGGCATCCCCCTGCAAATCCATCCTGTGGCTTTTCTGCATTTTTAGACCACACACACATGCACACACATATATACAAGGAGCTTGGGCGCGGGCCCAAACATAGAAGTGAAAAGTCTCTAGTGACTTGGAGGCTAAGTGCATGTATACATGGGTCGGTGGCTGGGACAAGCAAGGGCTTTCTTCAGGGCTCCAAGGGTTTATACCGAGGTCAAGCCCTACACACGATGATGATGATGATGCTTGAGAAGGCCAAAGCTATGCCGAGCGACTCGCTGATGAGATTTCTCCAGCAGATAAATAAACAAGGCTTGACGGTGGATTTCCTGCTCGGGGATATGACTGTGTTTTTGTTTGTGAACAGCAGGGTAGATATAAGAGTTTGATCTGATGCACCAAACCAGGACAAATTATACAGAACCATTGCATAATTACAGTCATAACAGAGTAGCAGATCAATTATTAAACACCTCCCACAATTCATCTGTCCTTCTGAACTATCTACTTTTCTCTGAAACCTGTCTTCACTCTCTCAATGGCCTTTTTGTTCCGGTGTGGCCTCTGTGTTTACAAGGAAGACGTAGAGCTTAGATGTTAGGTCATCAGCAGGACAGAGGTGAATAGTGTGGCGTGTGCTGGGGAAAGAGTAAACACATCCTAGTGTTCATAAGACACTCTTTGTGAGACAGGTCGTGTCTTTAGTTGCTTTTATTGCACACTTGAACACACAGTCTTTTAATATATTTTATTAACCACAACAAATATGACTGAGACATATATAGAATGGCCTGCTGTGGACTGTTCTGGATACTGAGAATTGTTAGTGAAAGCTCAGATGCAGGTAAAAGTTTGTTTGTTCATGATAATGCTAACAAGGCAGAAACTTGCTGTCTCAAGCATCTCTGCTGTCCTGTGTGCTGAAACTTCAAAAAAAAGAACAACCAGTGTATAATGACTAACAGGTGGCTAGGAGGACGTGGACGGTATTGCTTTCCCATTTTGCAGAAACAATTGGAGATAAGTAATCTACATTTTTCTGTCCATAATCTACTTGCTGCCATGGCAAGTTCAGACACCCTGTTTGCCACTTCACGCAGGTGCAGTGAGAAAAAAAGGCACTGACGTTGGGGAAACAACTTGAAGCTCCACTTTAATTGTGTGAGAGCCTGACAAAAGAAGACCATTTCTGACATATCAGAATTTATTCCGAGCAATTCTTGCTCCCTCTATTGCACGACAAAAGATGCCTGATGAAGCTGAAATTCAGTCGGACTTTAAAATGAGTCGTGTGGCTCAAGAATCGGGTCATAAACAGGCTCAAGTCGTACAGCGTATGCTCAGCTTTAGAGAAACTGATCCGCTGTAGGAATAAAGAGTTTGTTTCTGTATTATATGATTGATTTGACATTCTGTGATGCCATCATCAAGTAAAGTCAAAAACTTAAATTGTAAGTTCTTTAAGGTTTAATTCAAATGCAATTACCACTGACTGAAGCACGTACACGATATAAATACCAACAATAATAATGGCAGCTTAATAGTTCTAATGGCTGCTATTAGCATGTGTATTATTTTGAGTATGATGTGGAGATAAGAGACAAAAAGTGTTTGTGTATAACAAATGGACTGTAACTAGAGCACTGTTTATCCTTGTGATTTCTTCTGGTGGCCAATCAGATTATTTACATGGTGGAAACATATAAAAGCCAGAGCAGTTAAGGCAGCTGCTACTGCCAAAAGATACTGTCTGGAGATACTGGCTACAAATGGTCTCTTTCACTATGGTGGCCAGTGAGGAACACATTTGCATGGGGTTGACGCAAAGGAACAAAAAATACAAACTTGATTGCCAAATGCATATAATGGCCCCCAAATCATGATGACTGGTTATTTTCAAATTCTGTTCTTCCACCAGTCATTAAGTACATGGACATTTAAATATGTTCCAAATAATGGGATAAACGCTTCCACAGACTTTCAGAATGGAACAAACAATACAATTGTAACTGTCCTTAGATAATTTGCTGACTGGTTTTATTACAACAAAGATTTTTGTGAAGTGCTACACTCGACAATCCACATGAAAAAACTGACTATAAAAATAGACACTCTGAAAAATACAGTAACTGGAAACACCAACGTTCAGAAATGATGGATCGTACCCATTGTGCAAATGAATCATCCACCATTCTGCACTCATTGATTGGCTCAGTCGAACATTTGTTGCTACACAGCAACCTCTTTGGGGCTCTCGTGCTCTGTGTCCATTTTTTTCTTTCTTTCAACCCTCCCTCTGTCTTCGTGAACACACACTGTATTTATCCTCGCTGTCAAGAGATAGCAACATTTATCACCACAAGAGCTGTCTCCAAGTCCACAGGATCAACCCATCACCTCCACAATAAATGTCAAGCTGTCATGATTTATGCAGCTAATGAAATTGATTAGATGGCTACAATGTCCCAGAACATTGTAATCACATGATTCACTAACTGTCCTGTTTACTCAACATGCTTGAAAGATGTGTGTGTATTGTTGGGATGAAACTGGCACGGGGTGGTAAAGACAGATGGTGAGACATCTTGTCAGCCACCACTTGGAAATCTACAGTTACAATTTTTGGAGCCTCTCTCATCATAAGCCTTTATGATGTGGCCTTGAGGGCTCTTGGAAGAAGATATAATTGAGTGGAGATAATGTAGCAGTCCCACTCCCTTGTACAAAGGCCATTGTCTGATGTTTTTGCCATCAAAACCCAAGATGAGTTGAAGTGTTACTGACATTGATAATTTCAGGGATGGTCTCAGACTTCAAAAGGCTGCGTGGCAATGATGTTACAAAAGCGATGATATGATGCTGCTGGCTGTCCTGGGTCACTGAATGGAAAAAACTGTGGACTTTGTGGTGCAAGACTCTGCCAAGTAGAATTTTAGTATCTGACAGATACCTCATGCCACTCCAAAGTTCAATCTCTCTTATGACATATAAACTAAGAACTGTTACATCAATACCAAAGATCACAATTTTGAGCACTCCATCACAGTTATGTCAAAGAAATAACGCACATGAGTAAAAAAGTTTTTTTTTTTCTTTTTCTTACGAATGAATATTTTCATGTTCCTTTATTTTAAACTGTAATTTTTCATTGTACTCGAGTGTATTTTTGAGCCACTAATACCTTTGTTACATCTAGTCTGCTCTAAATGCTGTCTGTTGTGTAGGAGAAAGGAGCCCCTCTACAAGTTGCTAGCTGTCTGGAAGAAAAGTAAGCACCACCATGATATGATGATGACAGAGAAAGCCCAAAACAAAAGGCAGCTTCCAGTGACAATCCCTGGCCACGCTTTTTAGACCAAAATCTAAAAGAGATAACAGTTACATGAAGTACTTGCTGCGCCTCCCACAAAACATTGAGATTTTTGCTTTTAAAAACTCCTTTTCTAACCTCCGCAAGCACATTAAAGTAAGTTGCGCATACTGTAGGTGAAAATGTAGTTAGCTAGCTAACGTTAGCTATGTTAATCTTTCACATGTGACTTTAATCTTCGATGTTATTTTATTTATTTATTTATTAATTCATCTTGTAGCTATAGTGGTCTGTTGAGCTTTTAAATTGATGTGCTTCAGAGTTAAATACATTCTTGGGCAGAAGTCGTGTTCATGGATGAGGTAATATTAAAGTTTTATTCACGTTATGTTTTGCCACGTTCGTTTACTTCCCTCCCCACCCTCTGATGAATTCAATGTATCCCGTGTTTTCTCAGATGTTAAAGCAACTAGCAACTACCTAGAACCAGCTAGCAGGAAATGCATTGTTACCTTGAAAAAATTAGATTTCTCTGCATTTTAAGATTGTTGGAAACATTTGGGATCATGTTAAGAACACAACTCACCAAAATATATAATATAATATATGTCTCAGGTTTTCAGACATTTTTATTTGGAAATGTTACATATTATAGCTTTAACCTAACATAATGCCAACATCAACATTAACATTACTTTCATCATTACTATACACACAAAGACAAATGGAAAGTAACGTGTACATTACTTATATTAATATATTAACCAGGTACTTTTTTTTAAACCTTTATTTGAGTATGTTTCTTAAATGGTTTCACTTTTCTTTAAGTCATTTTTTATGGGACTAATAATACTTTTACTTGAGTATAGATTTTCAGTGCTCGACCCACCATTGCTAACAAAACCCAGCTCTAATATGCAGGTGAATATGAATATCTTTTCAGTTGACCTTCGGGCTCATCACAAACGAGTTTATTAGCTGGGCCATATAAGGTGAAGGCCCTTTACAACCCTATTAGTGTGAAGGAGAGACTATCTCTGTCACTAAGATTGATGTTCCCTGGCTTATCGAGCGCTTCCGTTATCAGCACAAACCTTCAGCAAGTCCCATTTGCACCTCAGACTTGAGACTCATCAAACCTCACAGGTTTTTATCATTGGCATCATCGACTGTTAAAAACTCTTATCATTATTATCTTCATTGGTGTCACTGATAGCAGTTTTATTTTTTAATGTAGAGCTATCATCATCGTCCTGGCAGTTAGAATAACAAATGTATGATATGGACAGATAGGATGCTCTGCTGTGGTCTCTGGACCCTGGTTTATAGCTGTCTGTCTGTCTGGCCAGTCCATGAGATGATGACAGATGACTTTATTGGGGGAGTTGCATGGTCACAACTTGCAGCCGGGACTTTCCATTAGTCATCTAACCAGAGCAATCAGCATGGAAAATGTTTGCGAACACCCTCTTGACCCTTTTTTGTTGTTTTTATATCTGCAAAGCCAGAACGTAAGATATTCTCTGCCCACGCCTTAAGACAAAAACGAAAAAAAATGACCAAACAAACAAGGAGCAAGGAAGAAACTGATTTTGGAGTGGTTAGCTCATTTAATTTCTTCTCATTTTGGCCCCTGCGGTTGTAATAGATGACTTGTGGAGAGAGTTATTGGACAAAGCAGGAGGGAGGGTGCGGGGCAAGCTTGGTGAGAGGAAACTTATCTGTCCTTGGGCTGTGGGACAGAACACAGTGCCGGCTTTATTCAGCGTCTCGGCCCTGTCGTTAAGGAACGATGACACACTCCTCCAGGCCCACATTAATCTTTAACAGTGTGATTTCTAAAATAACACCAGTGTTTTCCCTACGGCACGTGGGGAGAGAGAAGGCCCCGTTCAGTCCTGCTGAGCTCAGTCAAGTTTTGTTTTGTTTCTCTTTTTCCCCACACTGTTAACATCGGAGACCAGAGGACAAGAGACGGAGTTAGAAAACCGAAAAGATGGACAAGAGTTTGAACAGTGAAGAAAGAAGAGACACGTTGCATGGGAGTATGGTAGGACCGCCTCTAAGAGTCGACCAAGCCGTCAGTCGATGAGAAGAGTTTTAGTCGACCAAGTTTTGATTAGTCCTATCATTGGTAGGGCCAGGACAAACATATTGGGGGACACAGACCTTTTCTCTTGTAACACGGTAGTCACTAGCAATACAGTGCACTTGTCTGCACTGGGAGATCGTTGGTGTTTGTTTACACGACTAGAACAGGAGCTTTGGACTGCTGGGAGAAGGAAGTTTTCAGGCTTGGAACAGTGGGGAACTCAGCAGGCAATGTTGGCTGGGAGTGTCGCTGCAATGAGCCCCAGAACCAGAATCAGGTCAGCAGGCTATGAACCTGGCTCAGCAGCTTTCTGGTGAAAACGGCCAGACTGGGACTGAACACACTCCCTGAGACCAATGGAGGCTAGTTTGGCAACAGGGAATACAGTACTGAGCTGATTTACATCGGCTCAAACCAGGACTTTGATGAAGACACGGCAGGCTGGGACAGAGACGTGAACTGACTGAGGAGCCAGTTTCGTAGCGAGTTAATTTGTAAGTATCTAGTGTTGAGAAGTCTGCAACAACAGGATGATTATGATGTTATAGAGCATTTCCACCACAGTTTGGTTGCTAACCTGAATCTGTAGCCATTATGGATATACTGTGATGTAAACAACAAAATGGATTACGTGCCAATTTTAGGATGTCTAAACGACAGAAAAGTTCAGGAAAACCATGGAAAAACTTACAAAGAAGGACTTGGTCAGCAGGAAAGGGTACAATATTTTAAGAAACTAAGGTTAATAAGTGAGTTTAGATCCATACGAGCTTGCTCCTTCGTCTTGCAATGACCACCAGACGAGCTGATACACAGATGAATACCTAAAATGTTACAAAGGTTTGGAAGCCTACAACCAGATGGTGTATGAATGGGACAGAGAGGCATAGTATCAGCTCATCAATGACATGTGTATTGTGTATTGTGAAAGCCAAGGTAGGTGATCAACTGATCTTTATATTTTGGAAATTTGAATATCTCAAGCCTGATAGTCTACAAGTACAACTTTTCAGTCAAAATGCTGATCTGTCATAAACATTTAAGCAATTAAAACACCACTCTTCAACCAGTTTATTAAAGAAGTCAGCCAATAAGATCATGTGCACATGGTACACATGATCCCATTTATAGGCAGCAAATCATCAGGAACAGTCACAAGATCAGATGCGTTCTTCACATTCAGTACCTTCAAAATAGCCGACCTCTGGATTGATGACACGCCATGAAAACACCTTATACTGTGTTGTAATAAATTAACAAAATGTTCAGTCTCTTTGCTGGTTGTTCTGACACATTCAGAATCCTAACCACTTTTGCCATTAGCAGGCAGCCTGCTTCATGCCCCTTATAAAAAATGATCCTTTAAAGGCTCGTTACATGGTTTTGTATTCCTCTGCGATGTAGCACAGTGTTAACAATGTTTCTTAGAACATTATTTCTCAGCCCAGGAACTCCATTTTCTGGTGCTCCAAAAATATAGCTTTAAATAATTAAATGAATATCAGGAACATGCAATGACTAGTCAACACTGGCCTAAACTAGAGTATGGGGCGCATAAAGCAGAACTTGAGCAGATTTGGTGCACCATCACCAGACAGTAAAAGCCCTTGACCTCACTTACTCACCCTGACAGTGGCAGCTCCAGTGGCTCCCTCACGCCACACATTACTGTTGTTAACAGTGTTATCACAGGGCTGCCCTGGGCAAGATAAAGACTGAGGCCGCTGATTGGCCTTAAGTGAATGAAGGACTGGCTGCAGACACATAGACGGAGAGGGGAGTGTCAGTCAGCCTGCTTCTGGTTAATGACAGTGGAGAGATAGAAGCTGAAACAACAACATTTTTGGGGGAACTGTGTGTGTGTCTAACAGCAGGCTGGGAAAGGGAGCACAGGAGAAATCAGACAGTGCCACTAATGTTGTTTGGGTTTTGGGAGCCAGACAGGAATCTCTCTTTCTGTCTCCCTATCAGAGCCGAGGGAGGTAGCTTGGCCGCTTGCTAGTGACCATTACACAGCATGATAGCGCCGCAGCTTTGAGGTTTCCCATCGGGAGGAGCAGGGGGCCTCGTGAGGCACAAAGAAAAAGATGGAAGATCCAGTGGGCTGATTCTGACAGATAACCAAAGCCAAAACCACTCGCTTATGAAGCCAAAGGATTCTTGCAAACATCTTGTCTCACAAAATAGCATCTCACTCCCTTTATCTCTCCCCTTCTCACCCACTGTGTGGATACAGTATATCTTGTTTCACAGCATTTTTAATTCAGTAGATGTAGGAGTGATGGGAGCGCTCTCGTTATGAGACTTTTTAAGACTTTTTTGAGGCTGTTAAGCTGTCGAAGAGGCTTATTCTTTCTGTAGCTTTCAATAACTTCCATGTGCATTTAATTTCTCATCCCCTCCCTCCTTCCTCTGTCTCCTTTCCGCTGAGTGCTCCACACAGTATACAGAAGGTCGGGCCAAGGCTAACATGTATCTATAATGTGTTCGTCTCAGGCAGCCCCCTGAGGAGTGCAGCGCTGCTTTGGCTCCTTGGCACAGCGGACAATGTGGGTGTTGTGTGGAGGAGCTGGCTGGCTGTACACTCACAGACGAGTCAATCTGGGGCCACTGCTGAACTGCTGCCTGTCCTGCCGCTCTAGTGCCTCAATAAGACCCCTCTTCACTGATTTAAAAAAAATCTACTTCCCTTATTTGTTTTGCATTAATTTTTAAAAAAATGACTTAACTTTTTCTTCTGCTCACCATGCTGGATCTGATCTGTTCTCACCCCACACACTCGGTGCAGCATGCTTTCTTTTATGGGCCTGTGTGTCTATAAGTGTGTGTGTGCCTACATGAGAGTACTCCTTTTCACAGTGCTGACACCCGGCAGATTGAGACATCAGGCGCCTGCTCGCTGTGGTAAATTAGCCATTCTTCTCGGGGGCTAATTGGAAATCTAAATGTTTTGCAGGGGGAGAGAAGAGCTGTGAAGGAATGCGGCTCGCCTGGGAGCGGAAAATCAGATTACAGATTTTTTTTTTCAATATTTTCATTCAACGATATTTGATATACATTTACTTTGATCATCAGTATGTTGAGGGAAATCACAAAGAACAAAACATATTTAAGGAAAATGGATAGTGGAACACAGTAAACAATGTTTGTGGAGAACCCTTTGTGGAGATGTATTCCCATCCTGAAACCCTTGCCACTTTTAATGAGCAAACACTCAAAGCTCTGAATTAGAGGGAAATACATTTCCATGCATAATGACCCAACTACAAAAAAGAAAAAAAGGCATTAATTACAGTGCCTCCATCTGCATAATTTAAAATAAAATATGAAACAAAAAATGCCACTAACACTAATTGACTAATTCATCACAGGACCTTGTTGGTAAATGTTCCTCCCTGCTTGAGTAGTTTCAGCAAAATGAAAACATTTGTATAAAGTTAAGGTTTAGGCCTGCCAGTAAACACTGAAAAGTGGTAATAATTACGAAAACCACTTTCTTAACCCATCAGTAATGAGTTATGTTATGTTACGTGTAAAATGTGTTTTAACTTAAAAAAGTTAGTGTCCGGGCAGCCATGAAATTTTAAATTGACTGAATTTGAGAATACAAGTTGATGTAATTTTGTAATGGTTCAAAATTTAAAAAATGACATTAATTGAGTTGTACTTGAGAAAGCATGTTGGTAGTGTTTTTATTATTATGAAAACAAGCAACCTCTACTTCTCATTACATTTTTTTCACAAACTTAATGCAATGAGTTAACTGAACTCTGTACTGTACATTCAATCAACTCATCACTGCAAAAAGACTTTTTCAATTTAATTAACTTGAATAAATCAACTTGTATATTTACGTTGAGTTAATGAGAAAAGCTAGTTGATTCCACTAAATTTTTATGATTTTTCATAGTGATGGTGACTTTCTTGCAAGTAATGCCATAAAACATGTTGCTGTTGCACAACTACATTGTATACCAAGCAGCAGATGTATACATTTCATTTATTGGGGCATTTATGTCCTAAAATAGTGAAAAAACATTTTTGTGTTGAAATTTTATGTGATGTTTTAAAGCTAATAAAAGCACATCGTTGCAATGCTAAATTTCCTGGCAAGCATCATCTTCAAAGTGTCTTGACAAGTCAAAGTGGTGTGACTTTGTTCTTTCTAAGCAGACAGTCCTGTGAATGTGGCCGGAGGCTGGCCTGTGCACAGTTATGGGCGGTACTCCCCTGTTGTTGGGGGTGAGTTTGAGGTGCTGGGAAAAAGGGCTGTGCATTCACAATAAATGAAGCCTTGTGAGTAACCGTGGAGAGAGTGCTTCTAACTGATGAGTCCAGAGACAACTTCCCAGATCTTCTCTGCCACAAGGAGACACCCACAATGCTAAAGACCTACTGCCATCTTTAGAGCAGACCACAGAAAGCCACTGAATGGCTTAGTTTTAGCCTCGGCCATGAAAACAAATCTAAACACTGTGAATTGAGTTTTGTCCCATTCTTCTTAATTGGCAGCAGCAGGTTTTTGCCTCTTTTTCTTCTCCGTTCAATATGAATAAATGCGACAAGCTTCTGATCCCGGCTTTTCAGCCTATGACTGTTTATTTATCTATTTCAACTACACCCGAGGGAACAAAAGGCATGCAGAATGGCCACTGACAGCCATGTCGAATATCTCTTTCTGCCAAATCTGGCTGTTTTCTCTCGCTGCTGTCACTTGATGTCTTTATGCGAGGCTGAGAGTTCGCCACTATGAAAAGGGCGGGGGCGAGCTGAGTGAGTGACCCCCACAGGAGGGGAGTATTAAAAGTAAAAAAGAGAACGAAAGCGAGGGATGGATGAACCAGAAGGCGGGAGAAAAGTGGAAGGGGGAGAGGGGGGCACCCCTGCCGGGTCCCAGGCATCTCGGCTGGCAGTCCCCATCTTGGCTTCAGACGGCTTTTGTCAAAGAGGGGAAAAGAGGGTCTCTTCTTCACTTGGGCATGGGACAATAGATGTTTTGTCAGTCAGGGAGGGGGTGTCAGTGGGGGAGTATGGAGGGATGCTGAAAGAGGAATAAAGCCAAGGACCCATCTTCACAAGGGGTGGGGTGGTGGCGGTGGGCAGCCCTTTGGGACTGGGCAGATGTTGAAATGAGGATGATTTATTAGCCTTAGTGTCCTTGGTGGCACTTGGCCACCATCCCAGATTTAGGAGTGAGAGAGTGACTGAGAGTAAGAGACATGGGGACCAGGAGGCGGAGGAGGAGGAGGAGGGCAGCTATGTATCAGAGACATCTTAATACCTTCTATGGGCATGGGGCGCTTCTTGCTCTCCGACCGTCATGGTATTTTTGTCCGATTCTCTCGTAGAAAAATAACTTGGTTGGGAGTCATCTGCATCACTGAGCTGGACCTTGTCACCCAGCATTACCCTCTCCCTCCACCACAACCTCCACCCCCACCCCCCCCCAACAAACCCAAACACACTGCCTATGTGTGCTGCCCTCACTGCACCACCACCACCATCACCACCATCCCTCCCCTGCTTATATAAAACAACAAATTACCAAATTAACATTCCCAACAGTCCTCGCTCTCCCTTCACAGTTCTGGGCAGAGACAAACTCAAACTTGCCAGAAAACAAGTGTAAAAGAGAAAACGTTCAATGGGTGCGTGTGGTGTGTGTGTGTGTTGTTTGTGTGTATTATGCATGTTTTGCATGCGTGTGTGGTCAGGGAGATCTCACTTGTTGCCTTTGTTGCTAAAAAAAGGAAAAAATTAAAAGACTGGAGTTAAAACGACAGTCCAACCCAAACGCAACCTCTTACCTGTGATGCTTTTTATCCATCTTGATTGTTTTGTTGAGAGTTGCAGAGTTTTGGAGATACTGAACATAGAAATGTAGGTCATTTTTTCATCTTACGTTGTTTATGTCCTTTTTGTCTTGTTGCATTTTTATGCCCTTTTTGTCTTGTTACGTTGTTTACATCATTTTCATCTTGTTACATCTTTTAGAGTATCTTTGTTATGTCTTTTACATCGTTTTCATGTTGTTATGTCTTTGACATCATTTCATCTGTTGTGCAT
This sequence comes from Lutjanus argentimaculatus, assembly GCA_034769285.1. NCBI lineage: Eukaryota > Metazoa > Chordata > Actinopteri > Lutjaniformes > Lutjanidae > Lutjanus > Lutjanus argentimaculatus. The sequence continues at coordinate 11,727,831 of JAWZSL010000007.1, forward strand.
GATATGCACTGATGGATACATCAAGGAATTGACTTTTTGATGTTTTATTGTCCCATCCATTTAGGTTGAAATTGGTCTTGATGTTGGGAGGGTGGCACACAAAATAAAAATAATAGACAATTTCCCTCAAATGCATTAAAGCTAAGGTAACAAGCCTGATTTCAATATGTAAGGATTTGAAAGTACAGATATGTTGGTTAAAATGTAGAGAGTAAAAGTAAAAAGTTGTCAAAAACAAGTACTCAAGTGAAATACAGATACAGATGAAAACTCAAGTAATGCAGTATTTGTACTTCATTACTTTGGCAAATCACACCAAAACAATCTTGATGGCTAAAAAGCACTACAGGTAAGAGGGAAAAATATGTATTTTTGATTTTGGGGTGAATTGTCCCTTTAAGGAATTTCTGTCTGTGTATATGTGCTTCTGTGTGTCTCAGGCAGCTGCAGATCCCTGTAGCTTTAGCCCTGTGCTGTGCTGTAATTGGGAGGTGTCACATGTTTTAAGTCACAGCATGTCACCCTGTCATGCCACCCATGAAGACCCATGAGCCTAGTTGTGTGTGTGTGTGTGTGTGTGTGTGTGTGTGTGTGTGTGTCAGGAGCTACTGAACCTAAAGTGAGAAGAAATACGACGCATTCCTCAGTGCAAACCTTCCTTAACAGTTTTCCATTTTTTTATAGCGTACGAGTGCTCCTTTTCATCCCCACAGCACATCTCTGCCTGCTCTTTAATCCAAACACACACACACACACACACACACACACACACATTTTCTCCCGAACTTGACCTCCCTGCTTCCTACAGTCCTCTCTGTTTTTTGCTCTCCTTTCCCTCTCCCCTCCCAGCAACATTTAATCTTGCGACTTGTTTGTCCACCCCATTTCCCAGCCGCTACGCTGACAAACTGTAGGAGGGTTACTTAAAGCAGTGGAGGAAAGTTTGGACAGCTTTCATCAAGGGTACCCAGGGGGAAGATTGATTGGCAAAGTAATTTACTGCCCAGTGTCCATTCTGCACTCCTCGTTCTCTACCTCACTCCCCGCCCTTCTCCTGATCCATCCATCCATCCATTCATTCGTCTCAGACTCTTTACAAATCCATACCTGCTGCCTGGAGGTAAAGGTCTCAGTGGGAGTGATAGTTAGTGTATGTGTCTGTATATATGTGTGTCCATGACAAGTTCTGTAAGGTTGAGAGGTTGGAGTCTCTGTAACCACTTGCACAGATGAAAAAAGACTGATAGTCTTTGGGTTGACAAGGAGGTTGGCTTGATGGCTGCAATAGTGCGCGCATGTGCCCTTAGCGTGCATGTGTGTAGACAATAGGCATGTGACTTTGGAGGTCTGGGGGGGGGCAAGAGTTTTTGACATGAATGAGAAGGAGGGTCATCTATCATCTACAGAGAGAGGAGGTTGGAGGAAAAGGCAAGAGAACGGAGGGAGGGGGTTGCGGGGTCAAGTCTCCATCACTCTCGCTGTCTTCTGTTCTCTCACTGTCAACCTCATGGCGACTGACCACTCAGCAGACTCCACTTCAGCCTCGCTTCGGCTGTTCTCCCCAACAAACTGTTCCCCCCTTCCACAGGGCCCCCGGAAACTTTTGTTCCGTTCATTAGTACAACAAATACATACAGATGCTCGGGGAAGGAGGACGCGGAGAGAGAAAGGATTTCTAAGCACATGGTCCCCCCCACAAATGACTGCTGATTTGGAGACAATCTGCTTCTTTGTAAACAAACGGCATGCTGAGGAGCTCATGCGAGAAGTGAACTCATTATTCAATGTAAACGTGGACAGTTAAGTGGTTAAATAGGGTATTAGTGATAGGATGGTCTGTGATTTGCTTTACTTATTTTCAGGTTAATAGTGGAAATGCAGAATGGAAAAAAAGAGCAAATGCGGCATGTGACAATGAAACGGACACCCATGAGTAATGGTGAACTGACAAGTGCCCATGGGTACTGGGTACCAGACTATGATACTTTTATGGCACTGACTGAATTTCTTCAATCCTAGTTTTCATTTCAGAAATCTGGAAACCTTAGTCCGCCCAAATGAAAGAACCAGTGCATCCTCTGATCACCACTGCAGGGTTGGATAACATGAAGCCAAGGTGGAGAGCGCTTATGATGGTGGGTTAAAGGAGAGAAATACCTGAAGCTGATGGTCAAACCCAGGCTAGCTTCTCTTTAGCACAGAGAAAGTAGGAGGTCTCACTCTGTCACAATTTCCCAGTACCACAAACATCACCCAGAGTCCCTCCTTCTTCTTATTATTTGGATTAGGCAGATGACACACTGTAATTGTGCACTGGTGCCATACTGTTTGTTATTGATGTTCCTTTTGACAGTTGTTTATATTTTTATAGTCCAGTACCGTACGGATATTCCATCAGATTCATTTTGTTTTAGTCCAGTAATCCAGGCTGAGTAAAGTGCATGGAGTACAGTTTCATCAGCTGCTCCCAGGTCTCAGCTTCCTCCTTTGAAGTGAGTAACTGTACCATAATGTGTAATATAATTTTCTGTGGTAAAATGGTATCAAAAATGCTATTGCTAAGGAGCTGATATCTGTATCAGATTGGACAATGAAAATTTTGAAACGATACCAGGCCTATCCATGGGACATCAAGAAATGCTGGAGGTGCTGATTTTACGTGTTTGTTAGTGTCTTACACGTGTTAATATCATGTCAACATGTCTGAGAATGAGTCCTTGTGGCTAACGTCAGCATCAACTCACCATAATCAAGTTTCATTTCATTTAAGCAAAGCCCTGCCTCTCCCTTTCTCCGTCTTGATAGCTACAGTACGTTCAGGTTAATGACTTTTGCCTCTGCGGTGTCCATCAACATGTCCACATCAGCAAAAAGGGCCATGAAACATCTATTTCCCTGGTTGGCCAAGATGAAATGATTTCTTTCCCATGGAGACACGTCTTGATAGGAAGAGAGGCGGCGGACTTGTAGCAGAGGTTAATGACGAACATGGGACAATGACTGTGTGTGTGGGGAGTGGTGATGAATGGAGAGAAGCGGGGAAGATGGGTCCAGGGGCACAAAGACTGGCATACATATCCCTCCACCCCCCATGACTGCTCCATCCAAACTGTTTTTTACTCCTCAATGGCCCGTTTTCTCCTGTGTGTCCCATGAATTATGTAAATGACTAAGGAATCCCTTTCTTCCACTGGCCAGAGGAAGGCAGGAAAAGGGAGGAAGAAAAGATAGAAGTGAGAGAAATGCCTCCTCCTCACTTTTCTCTCTTCCTCACACTGCCTCTGAACAACCTTTCATGCTGGCAGCGTGGGCCTGGGTTTCAGCTCTGTGGCCATGTGAAAGGACGACGGTGGCCGCTGAGTTGGTGGAGGGGGAGGGTCAGTGGCACAATGACATATACGAGGAACGGAGGAGGCAGGCAGGGGAAGAATGCCGGCCTTGTTGTTGGACGGCTTGACATTGATTAATGAGAGAGAGAAAGACAGAGAAAATAAGAAGAGAGGGGTGGCACTGGTATAGTAGGCCAGACAGGGGGGGAGTTGGACTCTTGCAGGGGTGAGAGACTCCGGAAGAGCCCCGGGCTGCACTACTGATCAGGAAGAGGGTAGCTGCAGTGTAGCTGTGTGTGTGTATCTGTGTGTATGTGTGCATGGTGATACCCTATTTCGCCGGAGGGATTGTCTGTCTTCTCTCATACACAAAAACGCATGTAGGCACACACAATTCAACATAGGTCACATCAATCCTCATGCATCAAAGTGCTCCTAAAAGACTGCCATCATCATCATCATTAGGAGTTGCTTTGTTGTCCGTTTGTCACACACTTAAGAAACTCAGCTGCTGCACAGAAAGGGGAAACAGCAATAGTCATAAGTGCATGGGCTTTCTTGCTTAAGTTGTATTTTGATAATATGCACATATTTATATGGAACAGCTGCTATGGTTATTGGAATTAGCTAAAGTCTGAAAACATAAACTGAAAATGTAAATATTATAAGCCACATTTACAAAGAGAAAATAAAATTTTGAGAAAATGAAAATTCTAAGTACTAGTGATCATGTAAGTTGAAAAGTCATGTGTTGCATTATATAGTGTTGTAGTACTTGGGATCGGTCTCAAGACCATTTTTGAAGGTCTCAGTCTTGTCTCAGAATCAACCACATTTTTACTCTATCTTGTCTCTGCGTCAGATAAAGAGGATTCAGGATTTTGTTTCAAGACCACAACTGCTGGGATATCACTAAATTGCCTGTGCATTTTCTGATATACTTTCTTAACATTATCACTTTAATGGGATGTAAAACATCTGGCTTCAAATGCAACCAATAACTTGACTAATTTCTAATTAGATTTTTTCCCCACATTATTGGGTGTCACTCCTCTCTGCCCCCCTTTCATATGCACTTTAAGACAATGAATGGTCAAGACAGGAAGAAGTTGTCGCTGTCTTAGAAGACATGTCGGCCAAATCTTCTCTTGTAAAATTTGGCAACCTAAACCACAAAGAGGTCATATGAAAAAACAACATCCAAAAGAAAACACAAAGTACTATTTAACTGCAATGCAATACTTACTGAGACAGCTGGGACTACATGATATGAGCATCTGCACTTAGGTTTAAGTTTAAGTGATATTAGCAAAGCTAGTGAGCCAAGTCATGTTTTTGCTTGTGACATGGCGAGACAGGCCACATAAAGATATGCAGCTAATGTATATAAAGTTACATTATATCAACATAAGCTAATGTCAGCTCTGACATAAACACATGTTACAGCACCATTCCCTGACTTGGGTGGGAAAGTTGATGTGACAGCACTTGGTCTTGACTTGGTCTCTCAAAGTCTTGGTCTCACCTCGGGTCTTGATACACTCTGGTTTAGGTCATGACTTGGTCTTGGTTTAGGTGGTCTGTACTACAACACTTTCATTTTGTGTTTAGTGCCTACAGTGAATGTTTGATACTAAAAAGACTTTAAAATCTGTTACAACATATTAAAAATACCATAACCACTGTACTCTTTGTATAGTGCCACAACTTTTTGATGGTTTTCTAAGAGTTCCACTTTTTTCAAATGATGGGAATCTAATTGTCTTTCCTATCTTTTCCATCCTTGCCAATTCTCAATTTAAATCCTCTCCCATTCGGTGTCTCCACTGACTGAGCACTGTTGACCTTTTCTACACCAGGAGCTACTCCAGGCCACCTCCGTCTCCAGCCAAGAGGGATTTTCAAAGCCTCTCCTGGATGTCCCAGGATCCTTTGTCTCCACTCTCATCTATAGGTAAGCACAGTGTGCAACCCCCCTCCCCACCACCAGCCTCTTCAAAACTCTGCACAATAGCCAGATTTCCTCCCAATTTGCTGGTAGAGAATAGGAGGCTCAGGAACTCCTTTCAGTCGCTTTGAATGGTGGGCCTAATTCAGACTCAATCTTTGGGTTTGCCAGGCCTCACCCCAACCTTAGCTGGCCTTACTTTGGAGCTCCTGACTTTGGCTAATGCTAGGGCAATCCCACTGTTGAAGGACTTAGCCTTGTGCACATTTGTGCCTCTTTGGCAAAACATACCGGCTTGCATTTATACTTTTGTGTATGCCAACTGATATTTCAATCTAACTTGCAGAGGGTAAGCCGACAGAGCACATAAGCTCTTTCTCAGTAATGTTATGCTTCACACATTTACGCTCATTTCCATTTGGGGGCGTCTCACTACAAACCACAGGCCTCAACTGCTGGCCATCTCTGACTGGCAACTTTTTCCATCACAGCCTCACTTCTCAAACCTCAAAGTGACCAGTGCCCCTTAAACATACATATATATGTGGTGAGTGTTTGTGTTTTTTATAGACTGAGTTCACTCCGCTGACCATTTGTTCTACTTGACCTCGCTGCACTCCTCTCTGCCCCAATTATGCAAGCGCACACGTCCACTTTGCATATTTGTACTTCTTTTCTCCTGACACTCTTGAGGTCAGTTCTAATCAACCACCCTTCGGTCGTACACACAATGCACGCACACATACACACACACCATTCTCACCAGAGTTCCTTAAAGACGCCCACCTTCCAGGTCCAAGGACTGCTATTAAAGCAATCAGGAGCTTTCTAAGCTAGGTCAAGAGCAAGGTGCTCACATGGGGATTCTGATTTGAATTATGCAAAGGAGGGAATAGGAGGAGAAGGAAGGAAATAGAAAAGAGAAGGAGAGACAGAGAGAAAGATGGGAAAGAAAACAACCGAGCCTTTTGTACTCATACAGAGGTGAAATCTTGCAAACAAAAGAAACAGTAGAAGTGGAAGCGATAAAGGTGGGCAGGTGACTTCTGATGAGACAAAAAGGGACTGAAACAGTGAGGAATTTATAAGATTAGTCTTAAGTCCAAGATCCTGACCTTCGGACCTGATGAAGCATTAGAAAACTTGGTGAGGACTGAAATGGTGGGACCACACGCAGTTTTGTGTGTGTGTGTGTGTGTGTATGTGTGTGTGTGTGTGTGTGTGCGTGTGTGTGTGTGTGTGTGTGAATATGTGTCTGTGAGATCAGCTTTCCCTGTGGTCCATTCAGTGTCTAGTGGCTCAGGATACTGAGACAAGAGGAGCGAGAGGAGAGAGAATTATCTTGAAATACGACTGGATCCTGTGTGTGTGTGTGTGTGTGTGTGTGTTTGTGTGTGTGTGTGTGTGCGCGCGCGCGCGCGCAAAAGAGACAGTGAGAGAAAGAGTCAGTAAGTGAATAGAGACAGTAAACATGGTAACTGTAGAGCTGATATAGTGGTGAGGAGGGAAATGAGACAGGCACAGTAAGTGTGCCTTCATTGTGCGAACCCAACATGTGTGTGTATGTGCATGCATGCATGTGTGTGTGCGCTTCTGTACTGGCTTGCATTTTCAATAATTACAATCAATTTAATATGTAATAAAATATGTAATAAATTTACTGTACTAAATCATAAAATGACCATGATATGTCATCAGAGGTTAAGGAAGCATACTTATTTGAAATAGTGGCTTCTCTGACAATAACGCTTCAGCCAGCATGTTGTCCTTTGAAATCTACATTCTGGTCTGGAACATCTTTTTTTGTTTGTCCAATTCACATTTATTAAATTTATTTGGAGCTAAAATAAATACAGAATGTTCAACTGAACGAGTTAGTGTCTGTTTACGAGTTGTAAAGAATCATTCATAATCTTTTACAAGGAGTAGATGTTTATAACAGTTAAACTGAGCAATATGTTTATGGAGTCTGGTCGGCAGCAAGGAAAGCAGCCACTGAACTCCAAATCCAGAGTGTATTTTCAGAGCAGTGGGCTTTTGTTTTAGGGATACAGTGCTTACGTGAGGACAACTCACTTCAACCATCTCATATCTTCTTGTATCTCAGCTTTATACCATCTATGGCTCCAACTCGCAGTACTCATTTTTCAATGCTGGGGTCCTACATATTTCAACTTTCAGTGTTTAAAGATGGCTATACCCATTACAAAATAAAAAACAATGTTTGTTTTTTTCACACCTCTAGTGTTATCTGATCTTACAGATAGTATCTGATCATACTTGAGATATCCATCTTGGAGATTTCATTTATAAAACAGCAACATATCTTTCCAAAAGCAATGTCCCAATAATCTTAAGACCTTGCTGTGAACAGCTGTTGATGTTTGTTGAAATTTTGTTGAAATGATACCTCTCAGTGCTGTGAGCCCCACAAACAAAATTTCATCCACCTCCAATATGTTTCTTGTTTTGTTTTTGCTTAGTTTGTTTTGTTTTGTTTTTTGTCATTTGAGTGAATCGACCCTTTAGAGAGAAGAGGAGTTCAGTCTTACTCTAACAAAGGTGCTCACATCAACATGACACTAGTTCTTTGTCAGGAATGCAGCATAACTATAAAAATAGAATTATATTGAAATAGAATTAAATAAAATCTAAAACTTGTCATCAAAAACTACCTAAAACTCCTCTGTAAGAGAAAGTGACTGAAAATGTAACTTGTGGAAAATATAAGCCTATAATTGCCCCTGGTGTCAACATATGTCATTGTACGCGTGTCCCTTTGTGTGGATAGTCGAGCGTCCTCTGGCCAAGCCTACCCTGCGGTGAACATAATCATGGCCCTGTCGTCCCCAGGTTAAAGGCTCACTGCTGGGTCTTCTGGCACTAATGCAGTGCCAAACTATAGGGGTCACATTAGCCCCGGCTACTTCAGCATGCATTACAGTAGAAAGAACTCCGTTCCCCATTAAAAGCCACCAGCGGGCTATGATGTGGGCCTACCTGTGATGGCCTAAATGAGTCACTTAATGATAGCCGTGCTGCAGGGAAGGAGTGCTCAGACAAAGAAATACTGATTGGATACTGATTTAGTGCGAGGGTCAGAAGAATATGAGTCAGTGTATCATATCAGTTCTGTCACTTTTGTCACTTCAGGACTAGCAGGGGGCCAAGCTTAAAGTGGATATTATTACAGATCACATACTTTACATACTTTCTGTTACTTTTTGTCACATTAATACTCTGAGCAGCCTACTGTGACGACTGCAAAACTATATGTGCTTTTAAATTGTGACCACAACTTCCACAACCTGGCATTATGGATCAGACCAAAGGTATCACATAAATTATGTATGTACCTTAAAAAACCTCAAACAATCTAATAACACCAAAGAGACTGTTCATAATATGACTTTCCTTCATCTTCATCTCTTTTTGTCTTGACACTACGGTTATGACCAAAGGCTGGATTATGCTCCAAACTGGACACATGCACGGGCGCCTATTAGTTCTGCTTATATTACAAAGTACTTTCTGGAGTCGCATGCCACAGATGCACAGTAGAATGGGGTCTGTAGCAGACAGACCAATGAACAATTAAACATTAGAGATTCAGTAGACCTTTGGTTTACACAGCAACCATTTTGACATGAAACAGTAGGATAAACACAGGTGTCACCAATGATACTAATTAAGGTTCCTCTCCATTCAGGGTGCTGCTACTGTTCATGTTGGCTCGCTGGAAAAGCTCTGTTACGCTAAATGGAATGAGACCATACTTAGTGGAACACCTGTGTTTACCCTACTATTTCATATCAACATGGCTGTCATGAAAAAGGTCTATTTAAACTCATTTACAACAGAGACAATCCTGATATTAGCTAGAATCACTGAATGTTTGGCCTAGAGAAATCCTGGAGAAATTACTTTAACGATTAATCCATTATCAGAATTATTAGATTTTCAATCGACCAACTGATTAATTAATTGGCTAATCATTTCAGTACTACTTGGCAGTGGCTATACAAGCAGCAAGTCAATGTATCATCATAATCTAACACTACTGAAAGTTTATTATATATTGTGTTCCCTGCTCATTCTGTATGTAGATTTGTGTTGAAGTGAAAAACACAAACCACCTGTAGGTCATTGTAAGATCACTGGATCTCTGTTCATCTATCTATGAATTCATCATTCATTTATCCAGCAGACCAGGAAGAAAGCCCACAACGTCCTAGAGGACAAAAATCAACTCCTGCATCCCCCTGGGTCCATCAGCAAGGTCAAGTGCACAGCAAATAGGTTCAGAGCCTCCTTGGAGTCTGGGGCCATATGGCAGGTAAGCAGCATGATTAATGAGAAATCTGGGCTGATATTAGGGTTAACTGACTGTGTTAGTCACCTCTTGGATATGGACTTCCTTGTCCTTTGCACTACTAGTTACTAAACAGGCGTGGTTTTTATATAACTTTTAGATGATGATCATGTCTGTGACTGTACTTATCTCCTTCCCCTAAATCATCGCTCGGTCTTCCTTTCACTGCCTCTTATCATTCTCAAATATCCCCATGGAAACCAATAAAGCTGAACTCTGAAAACGGACGATTAAATACCACATTCTGGTGTTTGTTTATATGAAATAAGCCTGGCAATTGCAGCAAAACTTGGGAATCATGAGTATGTCATTGGGTTGCTTCCACTTACGTTTTGGTTCATCTTAGGGAACCTTTAGAGAGAAACTGGGTGTAAACATCCACGAAAACTTTCTCAATGGATGTTTGTATCCCCGCTGAGGGGTGTGGGAAGAGAGGGTGAGTGTCCCAGCAGCGGAGATGAGAAGAGGGTAAGTGAGCCATGTGGAGGAAGCCAGAGGGTGAGTGGTGATCTGTAAGACGATACCCTGCTACCTTCCCTGACCCCCCTGTCGGGCCACTCTGTTACCTGGACAAGATGGGAGGTATTAAGTGGCCCGCTGTCCCGCTAGGTTGAGTTGCTGATCCGCTAGCCAGAGAGGAAAGCCAACCCCAACTCCCATCTTCACTTCAGTGGGAGCGTTTGTTTTGATTTTTGTCCTCTCTTTCTCACAGACAAACCTGAGAGGCCCAATTTATCTGGGATAGAGTGAGGGGAAATAGGGCGCCTTGCCACTTGAACACTAGAACTTTAAGCCGGCAACGGTTCGCCGACTCTCTCTGCCAATGTCTTCCTTGACTGTAATGCAATGCTGACACACACAGAACAACAGAGGGCTTGTGATAATACATTAATGACAGATTAATAAATTATACATCCTGATATATTCATAAAATTGTAGAAAACTGGAACCGTTGACCAAATCTTTGGGTTCTTCAATGGATCAGGCATCCAAAGGCCAAAAAGCAGATGAGAAGTGGACTCAAAAGCTGCAACGTCCACCATGATTGTTTTTGTCTTTTAACTTGTGGACGTCCTTCCTGTGAGAAGTCAACAATGTGTGCCGGTGCCCACCCACATCTTCAGGCCGGTGCAACACAGAGACTGCCGAGAGAACAGGAGGAACAATTTGCTCATTCTCAACCAAGACATGGGGGCTTTGGACGAAGGGAAAAAAAGACACCCAATATCCAAAATCCCTCTCTCAGGGCCATCATGTGAAGAATTCCCCCTCTTCTCCTCCTCCTGTGCCCTCCCTCCCTCCCCCTCCTCCCTCCTTTCCTCTTCTCTTCTCTTCTTTTCTTTTTTAATCAAGCCGTCTGGGGTTGTCAGGTCTTTTGAGACGAGGACTCCCAGCCATGTGAAAAGTTAATCCCTTGTGGGCCTTCTTCTCCGTGGCGCTCATCTCCCTGGGAACACTGGTGGTGGTTTGCAGGCAGGTGGTGGAGGTGGTGGGCTGGTGGGCGGGGGGGTAAGGAGGAGGGATGGATGGAGGGATGAACACAGGGCCACCCTGACCAACGGATCGAGTGCTGCAGATTCTCTTCAATCCATCACTAATTCTGAAGCCCACACCTGAACTTAGAGCCTTGTTGTGCCCCTGTCCCTCGCCACCCTGACTCCACACTAACAACCTCCCCTCTTCTCCACCATCCTGCCTCCCTCCACCCACTCTGTCTCAATCCCCAACTCCAAGACCTTTTGATGAGGTTCCCTGCCTGACCGACAGACGGCTAGAATAGAGACCAGAGAGGATTTGCTGTGTGGAGAGCCAGTTGAGTGGCTTCTGAAGGATGACAGTGGTTCACAATGGAGAGGGTACTCCTGTTGCATTGTGCCCCAAACCTCCCCGGCACAGCATCCACTCCTGCCCCACCTCATCCACCCTCCCCCAGCCACTTGGCTTCAACCGTTCCTCTCTAGCCGTTTCACTGTGTGTCAAAGCAACAATCCCGACAGACTCCTCTTGGGCCTTCTGCCAAGGAATGAAGGACATGATAGATAACAATGGAGGTAAGGCGAGGGGTTCAACGGTGCTTTTGTCAGGATTCTCTCAATGAGCCGTTTCAGGACGTCAACAGCAAGTACGGGAACTAAGACACAAGCTGTCTTTTACTTTTAATGGCAAAGAAATCATATTTCTGGTTGGATGTTGAGGTCAGAGAATGTGGCTAACAAAAGCTTCTAGCCATCTGAAGGAGACAGAAGAATGTACACTTGAACGCTTTGCTTGCAGTGCACTTTTTCTTCCGCAGCCTCCCTCTCAGACCGAAGTGCCATTGGAAATATAGACAGGCTCAGTCAGCCATCTTAATCCCTCTCCCTGTCCATCTCACGCTCACTCAATCCACCCTGACCCCACACACCTCACTCTTTCACACACATGCACACACACTCATCCGCCGTCTCCCTCCCACTTGATGTGCCCCAAGACCCCACCCCCCACCCTCAGAAAAGAGCTCGAGGCAGAGAGAATCTCTGTTGGAGGGGTGCACAGAGCGAGATTTGGGAGTTTGTAAAGGTCAGCACGGACTTTGTTCAATCTGAGGGTTTATCTCAGCAACAGCAGGGCAGGACAATGGGGCCGCTCGCCGCGCAACAGAAACCCAAGCTGTGGCAGCTAAATTACTTCACTGATAAGGCCGAATTAGAAGCACTGGGACCCCGGAGGCCAGGAAAAGAGGAGGAGGGAGCGAAAAGAAAAAAGGAGAAGAGAAATAGAGAGGGAGGGCACATAAGATTGAGAAAGAGGGGTGAAAAATCAATGAATCACAAAAGAAAAGATTTGAGTGTGTGATCTGAGTATAATTAAAGCACATGCACTGCATTTTGTCATGAGAGCACATAATGTCTAATGCAGAGAAATCAACACTTGGCAGTACACTGGCATGCAAAAAGAGATTAAAGTCTTCTATTTGCAAGAATTGTAAGAGCAGGTTAATGTTTGTATACAAGTATGCAGCTGAACACAAGACTCACTGAGGGATGCTCAGAAGGCCCTGTGGTGAGCCACCATGTGAGTGCTAGAAAAAGGGACTGAGTGCTGTGTGTCTGTTCTCATGAACATATGTGCAAGTGTATGAGAACAGGGGTAAAACAGATAAAAAGAGAAGATATGATATGAAAAGCAAGAAAGCGATGATGACTCCTGGCAAGCATCCTCCACGGCACAAGAGAGGAAGAAGAAGAGGAAGGGTTGGGGGGGGGGGGGGGGGGGAAAGCTGACTTGCACTGCTTGAGTGGTTTGGTAGCCACCATGCTTGAAGTGTGTTGGGACTGTGCACTTTTTGCACTCTTTCTACAGTTGTACTAGAATATCTGCCTCTCTCCCTCCCTGAATAAACAATGTCAGCCACACAATATTAAAAGCACTCAGAACTTGTTCAGAAAGTGGCATTGTGAGCTCTTGGCCAGCAGAGGGGAGCAGGCTGTGTCACCAGAAACACTCAGGCCCAATAAAATAACAGCAGGCAAAGTGGCATATGAAGAGCTTCATTATAAATCAGGCTCAGTATTTGATTTCAGCTATTAAATAATGAGCAATGACACAGAAGAGGGAGAATAAAAAGAACGCAATAGCACAAGATTTTTGTGTAATGCCAAACAACCATCATGTGATCAAACAGATACATTTGTAACACTAATGTTATCAAGGTAATGATGAGGGTCATGTGAACATACAGTCACACACACACGCACACAATGTGACAATGCTTTTGTTCTGTTGTTTGGCATAACTTCTGCATCACATGGCTCAAGCCTAAGACTCTCAGAGAATATTTTTCTGTTTTTTCTTTCCTCCGTTCTGTCGTACCGGGTGGCATGCTGGGTACCGCTGCGTACCAGCTGCACCAACATCAGCTCACCTCCTCTCCAGAGAGAGTGACACAGAGCAGAATCATATGACATTTACAGAGGACAGAGTGACTGAGAGGCTTGCAGAGCGCTGTTCTGACCATTAAGAACCTGACCAGTTGTAGCAGATGGCCGTCCACCCTATAGAGCCAGGTTCTGTTCGAGGTTTCTGAAAGCAAGTTTGTACTCCACTGTCAACTTAGTGCTTGCTCTTTGTGGGAATTGCTAGGTCTCTATAAATAATATTATAAGCAGGACAGTCTAGACCAGCTCTACATAAAAAGAGTCCTGAGATAACTTATGTTATGATTTGGTGCTATATAAATAAAATTGACTTGACTAATTTGCAGAAATCAAGTTTATCAAGTGTCTCACCATGCCTGTCTCTCTGGACACCCGAACTAATAATCAGGTTATTATTTCACATGGTGAGAATAAAGTGAGAACTACATTGGTTTGTGTTTGTTTGCTCATTCATTTATGCACTAGCTTGTTCTTCTGTTAATTCTTGACACTTTGTCTGTAACATTCCTGACATGGCTAATTGTATTTTGACAAAACTTTAATTTTTCTTAAGCTAATTTCTTTTATTAGGTGAAATGAAAGTCACTGTAGAGGCCCCTCAAATTTTATACAGCTGTCTAGCTGACACTGACTGTATATTAGTGATGGATGATATGCAAAAAAAAAAAAAAAATGCAATTATTTTGACAGATATTGCAATTGCGATGTAAATCACGATTTTAGTGGGAATGGTAATTCTTCCTTTTAATTTTCACTGAAATAATATAGAAATGATGATGACATTATTTTTGCTGGGGTCTGTACCAAGCAAGCCTGTTCCCTTATGTCTGGAGAACATGATTTGTAGGCTGGGGCACCTCTGTAGCTCCACTGTTCTTCATTATCATGGTATGTTGTGACACATTTTACCTCTAACAAAAATTGCAGCTCCTGCAATTTGGATATTACACTTAGCTTTATTGTGATTTTGATAATATTTTGTGTAAATTGTTTAGCCATACAGCATATCAACCCCTTCTTAAGGGTTCAGCAGTGATTAAGCAGTATTCTAGTAGTAAACAGCCATTTTCCTGGACTAATAAACAGTGATTTCTATATATACACACACACACATGGCTCAATGAAAGATGTTTAAGGTATCTACACTACTTCAGGTCATTAGAGTCTCTTTCACACCTACACGTAAATAAAAGTTTTGGTGACAGCTGTACTGGCATAGTAAAACAAGCTGTGTGGATGTCATCCCTTGCTTAATATGTTATGTAATTCCTGAGTCATTTTTAGATTCTTTAAACATAATTAAAAAAATATCCCAGCAAACATATTTTCATGCAGTTATAACGCATAGGAAACATCAAAATTCACCGTTTCAATGACTAGTGTGCAGACTAACGCAAACAGAATTGAATGAGGCAATGATATCTCATTTATGAAATGTCTGGGAAACATCTGTTTAAACTGTTATTTGTCATCTTGACACAAGCACTGGTACTAAATTAAGATATTACACCAAACTCCTGGTGAGATCCTGTTTTAGTTGGGGAAATGTGACAGATTTAGGATTATGTGGAGGGTGGACCAGTGCCCGAGATGATTAAAAGAGAGAAATGTGAACATGTGCGTCTGTGTGCATGCAGATACACATGCAAGCACGCACACACATGAGCACCTCTACAAATCTTGACTCTGTCAAAACCTCCTTGTTGTCTCATGCAGACAAGACTCCCAATGACAGTGGTGGAGAAAATGAGCGAAAATCACTCGAGCGATTCCGGAGACTTTCCAAAGTAAAGACGTCCCGGCGTGTTCGACACTTCAACAATTCAACACTGTTTTTAGATCTAATGTCGTCATCGTGCTTAGCTTCTCACTCTACCCTGTTATTCTAAATGACTGAGTAGAGGAAAGAATAACATGGGAGAATGTCTTTTTCCTGCCTGCCTGTGTCTCTTTATGTTTGTGTGGACACGTGTGGTAATCTACACTTTATATGCCTGTGCATGTTCATGTTTAACACATTACAGTATATGCATACACCCTAACACACAGTAAAAACAGTTAATATCAAGCCTTTAAAACAATTTATGTAAAAAACAGAACAGGAAGGTTACCTGAACTTTTATACTTATTATAAGATGATTGGTTAGTGAGAGTCCTCCCTCTCCTTCCACCAATCATATGTCTATGAGGGCCTTTTATAATCTCTGCTTGTACCATGGCTCTTTGACGCTGACAAAGACGCACACTGTGCCGCAGTGTTAGTCCTTATACCTAATAAAAAGTAATTAAAAGGCACAGCCATGTGCTCCAGTTTTCTCCTGGGCTCACCACTCATGGACTGAGCTCTAAAATACAGCACAAGAACTGCAAGGAGTTAACGAAAATAAGTATTTCTGCAGCCAAGGCTTTTGGGCCATGTTGTGTATCTGATTATGGAAAATGGCAATCACAACAGCCACGGGAACCTGATTAATAGGTCACCACCTCCTGCTTGAGTCACAGAAATGTTAAGCGGCACAAGGGATTGAGATTTAAAGTGAGGGAGAGAGGGAAAGTGAGTGAAAATGGAAGAAATATGAGTGATTTGTGACTAACAAAGGTCTTGCAATGGTGGGCACACACTTATACGCTTATAGACATTAAAATATAAGGCCGGGTTCACACAGACCCTGTTTAGTCCAGCTGAAACGAACCCTGGAGCGTTTACACCCTTGGTGTGGTTCATTTGGGTTGGTGTGAACTTGAACTCAGGACCATACCGAACAACCACCCTCTGGTCTGCCTCAAAGGGGTGGTCTCAGACTGCTGTCAAGTGAACTCTGAAGTGGTTCATTTATGGTATGAACACCATTTGAGCCATTCACAGAAGTGTATCATTGTATGTATCGTTGGTTAAAAACATGTTCTCTTTCTGTTTTGGTGAGTGGTGAGCAAGAAGCACGTTTGCTACCAAAATGTGGACTGGCAGGAGACAAAGTGAGAAATGCCTGCATTATTAAATTATCTAATGCCCTTAAGAGACATTCATAGGTGTGTTCCTCTTGTCTGCTTGTATTTACTCCAGATCAACAACAGCATGAACACAACCTGATGGTGATGTACGATATCCAGGCAGAAATTGGGCCATCTGTTGTCTTTTTACCCGCCGACTGTATGACCAATAATCTAGCAACTGTGAACTTTTTGAACACAAACCGAATCAGTTGGAAAATTGAAACAATGTATCACCCTCACATTACTTTGATTCAGGAGCCGCACATTTAGGTGTGAACCTGCCCTATATATACCCACACAGATATTTGACAAAATATGCTGAGCTGACATGAGATGGGGCCTTGTTTCATGACTAATTTATAAATATCAGCCTTGCAGCGAGAGCTGGGAAAGCGGAAAAGTGTATGTCTACATAATAGCATAAATCTAATCACCAATATAAACAGCATTTGACAAATGTCATCATCTTCCACTGTGGCAAAGAGCAGCGTCATTGTCTGCTGCTGCCCCGAGGCTCTAACTGATGGGACTATTCATCAGGGCAATGATGAACGATGGGGTTTCACCAGATACATGGTGAAAGAGAGGGGGAGCAGAGGATTGGACAGGAGTTACCTGCGCCTCACCACAGAGAACTGATGGGCCAACATGAGGGTTTTTAAATTACGGTTTAAAGCACCTCTGCTAAGAGTAACCTCATGCAATAAAGGACAGCATTGTGGTGGAGATGCGTGAGGAGACTGTGGGGGGGTTATTCAGGAAAACAAGAGGTTCCATTGAGAATGCTTGGCTGGAGTGGCTGAGGTCTGAAACCAATGACCAAGTAATAACAGCCCAAATCCCAGGGACAATATTTGTCAAGTTCCACTCTCTTCAAAGATGGATGACTTTGCCCCATGTACTTCCTCGGGAGCCTGCGCACCTTTCATCTCAGCCTTACAGATTAATTTATTAACTAATTAACAGATGTTGGTAACGAGTTATGAACAAATGATAAGGTATCAGGCTTCTAATCAAACCTGACATTTAATTTGCTGCCCTGCTTCCTCGTTATCAATTACTGTGTTCATTGAAGATAATTGACAACGGTTTGCACTGGGACACAGGAGGCTTGTCTTTAACAGCTTTCTTTAAAAAAAAAAAGGCAGTGCTGCTGTGGTGTTTCTAGGGGCAACGACGACCATATGTTTAATATTAGATGGAATCTGTTCCACTGGAGTGCTCCGAAAGCTGGGAAAATTGGATTAAATTGGCTAATGGCATGTTTAAAACCTACATAAAATGAACGTGAATGGAAGATATTACAGCATCCAGGCCCGAGACTTGTGGTGTTACGCTCTCTCTCTGGTGTTTTCGCTCCGTGTGTAAACTTGGGGTTTCTGTCAAAGTCAAATAATGATGACAGAAAACCACACACTGTTGGTCAATACTGTTATTAGAAACCACAGGATTGATATCCTTTTCATTACGATGTGGGACTAAACGCACATGTGCCAAAGTGTCTCCTTATGTTAACACATAACTTCATATAGCCATCATGCAAAATATGCAGTTACTTCTACATATGTGTTCATAATTTTCATCATTAGATATTTTAAAAGATTACTTTGCTAAAATATTTTTTTATGACAGCACAAGACAATGATCAGTCAATTAATCGATTTGTCAATCAAAGGAAAATGAGTTTCCAACTATTTTGATAATTGAATAATTGTTTAAGTCATTTGTCAAAAAAAATGTCAAACATTTGCTGCTTGCAGCTTCTTAAATTTAAGGATTTGCTGCTTTTCTTTGCCATTTATGACAGTAAATGATAAGTCTTTGGGTTTTAGACTGTTGGCGGGGGAAAAAAAGCAATTTGAAGATGTCACATTTTTCACATTTTTCTGATTTGTTATATTTTAAATATTAATTAATTGCAAAAAATAATCAGCAAATTAATCAATAATGATAATAATTGTTGCAGTTGCAGCCCTGGACAACACTGCTGTAAAATCATGATACTTCACATAAGTATCATGTTGTTTGTAGCTTAATGCAGCATTAAATATTGTGGAACATAAGAATTTGTGTAAACTTTTACAGGGACTTTTCACTCAAATCACAAAAACATGTTTTTGTGCTAATCATTGGTAGCTGATAACTATGCAGATATTTTCAGTTTTATGCACCCGGCTTGTGAGAAATTTGCTTTTCTTCACACATTCAATGTTATGTGCACTAACTGAGGAGGTCATTCTCTGTTGGATACGGGTGTCAGCAGAAGTCTCAGTGTTGGATCTCTCAAAACTCCATAACAGTACAAGGGCAACATGGAAGAACATGTTTTCTTGGTGAGCAATTTAGGTGAACTGACCATTTAACATAAAATTATCTTCTACGTTCCAATGAAACTAGATCTGAAGAGATAAAACAAAGACGTCCTGCTGTTTTCTGTGTTGCGGCTTTGAGGAGAAGTACTCCCAGCTCAAGGCCATGCTCATCAGAGCATGGTCCTGATTTGATTACTAAAAGACATGATAATGACCCCATTTACGTGAAGAGCTTCACTCATGCTATACAATAGTCCATGCAGCAGGGGTTTGAGTTAACTAGAGCTAATGTTAGGTCTGAGTGTCTAAAAATGGATGGTGGACTAATGGATTTCTGTGTTATGGTTAGTAAGTGCTCACTTTCTCTGACCTTAACCAACACTCATAATCAAAGCGTCAGAACACGACTGTCACCGTGAGAACACTGGAAAGCACATTAGTCAAATCAAGCAGGAAACGGCTCTATCTTTTGTTATCTCACGCCCTCTCGTTCTCGCTCTGTCTCATACTATCCATTCACTCGGTGTGACTACTGTCTCCTGGCAGTCCCAGGGAGTTTCTGCAATATCAGTTCGGTACCAGTCACCTTAAGGGCCAAACATCAAGATAAGGAACACCTTTCTGTGGAAGGCAAACAGATCAGACAAGTTCCAAGCTGCACCTTGAATGCCCTATAGAGATATCTTGCAGCATAAGAACTTGGCCATCCGCCCTCCTCAGGCAAAACACAAAAGGCGAGCAAACACTTTAGGAGGCGAGAGGTGGGTCAGGACAGATAAGTGTCAGGGTGCGCCAGGACTTCTTCTCCCTGAAGTTCTGAGACAAGGACGTTAGCTTAGCTCAGCGATTAGAACAAAAGAAGCTCAGCGTCAACATGAAAAGAAAGCTGTCATACTGGAGATTGAGTGCCTGACAGAGGTGAGGGAGATGCATAATGCCATGGCTGGATTGTATCTGTCACGTTGAACCTTGGCGACACGAGAGTGCCCGCCAGATGTCTTAGCCTATCACTAAGTCAATAACAGGGTAAACAGAAGAGCAAGCATACTTTTTGCCTCTTTCCACACATCACTGGATGAATGATACTGATATGGAAAATCACCCCACAAAAAGTAAACAGAAAAAGAATGAGGGACAGAGAAAAAGAAGTTTGCCTGGCAACAAAGTCATCCCAAGGTCCACTGCTGCAAAGAGACAAATATGGCTGCAGGGCTGACGCAGCATCTACGATACATGTTTTTGCGTGTGAAAGCATTTGTGTTGACCTTGTCCAAAAGGTCTACATCACAGCACATCCTTAAAATCAAAATTCACAAAATGTCCTTCATATATCACCTTTATCACACTTCAGAATATACAATACCCTGAAGATATTGTGCTGTCTAACATTTATATTTTATAGACTGACTACAGCAGAGCTCCAACATACGTAATTACAAGTTTAGCAGTCAATCTATCAGCCAAAACTGACAAGCGTGCGACTCCATCTTCTCACAGTTGGTGAGATTGTGTTGCTACACCTGACGTGCATTGACCCTCAAGCAAGAACATCGTGAGATAGCAAACACTCAAGCTGGAGAAACAAAAGATAGTGAGAAAAGACAAAGCTAGAGGAGTTTCAAAAGCAATGATTCAGAGGTGCAAGGACACGCCCAGTGGTCACAGGGTACGCAGTGAGAGTCAACACCATTAATATCGCTTCAAAAGGGCTTGGCCATATCAGTTTTTGTTTGCTTCACAAATTCCATGAATACAGACCTAACTGTGAGATTTGATTTCTCTTGTTTTTCCTAATGACCCTAAAAGTCTCAAATACAGTAGCAAAACACAGTTGGGGTTAAGAAATGTAACAGCCGTCTCACTAATGGTTAAAACTATAAACCAGTACAAAAATGACAATTAGGTTTCCAACATGAACCACCATTAAGCACGAACAAAAAGTAACATTTGCATTTTAGAACATAAAACAGCTAATTGACAAACTACTCAGTCCAGCACTTGGCAACATGGGAAATGTGGGCCATCACTATAATATTTTAGTACGAAGCCTTGTTTTGATCCACTCCCGTGTGCCCTATTAAGGCTCATTCATGCTAAACTTTAGAAACATATACGGACAGGAATGGAGCAGTCCGCCCGTACTGTACTTTCATTTTGTCCGTATTTATGCAAATTTTCTGAAAGCTTGGGGCAGTGTAGTGGTGCAGCCAACAGTTCAAGCAAGACACGCCGAAGAGGCTTTAAAAATCCAAAAGTATTGGAAATGACATTCGTCGTCAGTTAGTTGGTGGGAATTCCCTGTTCACATGTTGGTGCATTTAATGGCTGCACAGACCGCCACCATCTATAATGCTTCTTCTGCTTTTGCCTCTTTCACAAGACATACTGTACGTTACTACAACTTCCTCAAGCGTTGCCATGTTTGTTGATGTCAAAAACTTTTGACTCTTCTTGGTGGTAACTTTTAACTTTGTGTGGCACCCTCTAGTGGATGTGTTGCTTAAAATCCATCCCAATGTGAATGACGCATGGAAGAATGTGGTCAGTGACAGTCATATCGTCTGCCACGGATGCATTTCTTTTCGCACAGGGGGCATAAATTAGGCTTTGGGCTCTCAACATAAACCACTATGTTTTCATAATTAAATAAATGCATTTCATAAATGTTAAATTCATGGTTTGTTGTGGTCTTTATCAGTAGTTTATAAATATAAGGCAATTCATTTTTGTATGTTTGTGTCTTGGGGAGACACTACATTTCTCTCCCACTCCGGGTTTCGAGCTGAAAAGGTTTGGAAACCCCTGTTCTAAAGATAAAGGTCAAAATCGTTACTGTAGGAAGGATATAATGTCGCTCAAAGATCCTAAAGCTGTAAACTTGCAGTTTGCTCCTATCAACATGCACCGCTTCCTCCACAAATGTGTTGCACTCTCTCCTGCCATCTGAACACCCAGGGGAGTTAGATCAGTGAGTCCATTCAATGCCAGTCAGTGAAGAGCACAATACCCCCAGCTATTGTATGGTGACATGACTCTATCAATAGGCAAGTCAGGTCAATCTACCGGCCAGATAATAGCAGCAGTCACTCTGACAGTAGATCCCCACAGTGGACTCTCTGAGGGCCTTGCCTGACTCTGCTTGCTCAGGCCTTCCTATCCTGAGGGGTTGGCAGCCCTACACACGCACACAACCGGGGAGACACACACACATACGGTAGACCCGGGGCCCTGGCGTTCTATCATGTTGTGCTAAAGGGGAAGCATAATGGTTTTTAAATGGATGACTCGGTGCTGGCCCAGAGAGGGAGTCTGAGACAGAAGAGAATGGCCATGGCCTGCAGCGAAGCAGCTCTTAGATTGAGCTGTCCGTCTCGCTGAAATGAGTCTGAGTTAACACCTCTTCCAGTCCCCGGTGCCCCAGGACAGACAATAGTAGGCTTCCTCTCTGCCTTCCTCTTTCTTCTTTCTCTCACTCCTACTCTTTCACTCTCTCGTTCTATTACTCTCAACCAATCTACACTTCCACTAAGAGATCCAGAAAGCACTACAGAGTCTGCGCCATGTGATTGTTAGAGCTGTTTGGCTTCACTGGTAGACCGCGGTGCTCCCAAAGCCGACATAATGAGTTATTGCCAGTCTTAGTAAAAAATCCACAAAAATGCAGTCAATGTAGTTAAACTGTTTTGAACTCGAGTATACTTCTACAGATGGCATATATCATCATTGATGAGTAAAAACCTTGTAACTGCAATTTTGGTGATTTCATGTTTTAAAGGATTACAGGGCTGCATGTGCAGCATGTGCATTCTTGACAATTCAATCAACTTCAAATGAGGTGGTTTTCAAGAAAAAAAACAAGGCTGTTTAACTACAGTATACAGCAAGACTGTACTGCAAACTGTGTACACCACTTTACAGTAAGACTACCCTTATAAATGATTTACAAATGCTTTATGATTAGATTAGTAATTAGATTGTAAACACTATAAATCATTCATGAACAATTATGAACAAGTTATAACACAGTTTTCATACACTTATGTGGGCTCACTATTTGGCAAGATCCAGCTACTGCTTACTACATCTTACCAATGAGTTATTAATATTTATAACTCCAAAAGGAGCTTTATTTTAAAGTGTGGAACGGTGCATGCTGAAAATGTTGAGGTAAATAATACTGCCAAAGCCTTAATGTATGAATCTGGGAATTTGATGTTACTTTGATATGTCAAAAGAAACTTTTTGACTATTAAGATATGGCGATGGTGGTTAAACATGAGTAACTTATTAAAAGGACAGCTCAAAAATACAAAAATACATATTTTTCCTCTCGCCTGTAGTGCATTTTAACCACCTAGACCGTTTTGGAGTGAGTTACTGAGTTTTGGAGATATTGGCTGTAAAGGTGTTGGCTTTCTCTGGAACTAAATGGCACCAGGTTTGTATGGCTCAAAGAGCCAAAAAATATATTTGAAAAATTAAAAACCAGTGTCTCTTTCCAAAATCATGATCTAGTAACTCAAGATAATATAGAGGCCTTGTTGTGATCAGTTTCATGTAGAACTACTTTCTTTCTGTAGTAGAATCTACTGGAAGTACTCTCTGTCTATTACACTATTTTGAGCACCACAAGCGGAGTTTCATTTAGTCCCATTAGATTGGAGAGAAGGCCGACATCTCTACAGCCAATATCGCCAAAACTCTGCAACTCACACTGAAAAAAATCTAGATGGATAATTAGCACAACAGGCCAGGGGGGAAATTGTGCATTTTTTTAATTTTAGGGTGAACTGTCCCTTTCACAAATATCTGATGAAATGCTGAAGGTATAAATGCTGCTGATGGAGAAGACAAAGTAAGCTCAGTAAGCGTTGAGATCTGAAGCTCAACAGCACAGATAAATGTGGGTTCACTATTTGGTAAGCAGCAGGTTACTGTTGCCCTTGTTAGCTAATGTGTTGTAACAGCTTATTAATGAATTATAAAGTGTTTAAAACCTAAAAAATAACCTAATCATAAACTATTTATAAATCACTTATAAGGGTAGTCTTATGTAAGTGGTACCACAATTTATTATAAAGTGGAAGCATAGTTAAACTAATCACTCTGATAACTAAATTCAGCGCTTAATCCGATCATGTCTTTGCTACCAAAGAAGATTTGAACTATAATGTGTGAGGCCGTGGTTAGATATGATCACATTTACACCACAGAGATCTCACATGACTTCATTTATTATCTCTCATAACACATTTTGGCAGGGGACTGGTGTAGCACACACATATTCACAGAATTTCCATGAAGAGTATTTAGACTCCTCCAGCATTTCTGATGCTGTGAGAAATATGTTTTTTTACGTTTTCTTTTCTTACTCTATCCATCCCATTAATCCTTATTTCTCTCTCATCCTTTTTAACATCTTTCTTCACTCGTCTGTCTATTTGTCCAAGACCAGAGGCAGCAGATGAGTAGAGGGGTAGATGGTGAATAGGGGGGAGAAAGGGGGTGTATTGGACTCCTCAGGGAGTCTGTTGATGACTATCAACAGGCTGACTGTTATGACTATCTGTGATAAGAGTCTGGGAGAGGAGAGCCCCCGAAGGCTTCCAGCCCCAAACCAGACAGGATATCTTGAAAAAATAATACAGCGTAAGTCAGAGTGAGTCCTCCAATGACCACTCAGGAGGAGGAGGACAAGAAGACAGATCAATTGTGGCCTTTTGACAGGTTGGGAGGCCAAAGATTTTAGCTTGAGGAGAAACAAAGCTGACCTTAGGCTGACAGCAACATGCAAATGAAAAAAATGGACCAAATGTCACCAAGAGACCAAAATATGCCAGTCAGTGGTAGAATCTGGACTGCATTCATGTACACACTGAATCATACCTTAGCAGGTGGTTTATTAAACTTCATCCTTACTTCAAACTCCCTCTTAAAGGCATATTATTCAGGATTTAAAAAATAAATATAAAAAAAGCGATGTATGGGCTCATATAAATATAATCCCTCTCAATTATTGCTAATGACCCACTATGAGTGTGTGTAAGTGTCTGTATCTGCAGACAGCCTGGCCTCTGCCTGTATTTTCTCATTTTCTAAGTACTTTACTATTTTCAGGATGCTTTACCAATCCAAAGCATAGGTATTTGACAACCTGAGAATGAGACAAAACAATCAACGATTTTTCTGGTGCAGTTGCAAACAGAAATAGACAAGTCCTGCATATTCTACCTTTAAAGTGGTCAAAACACTAGACATCTTAAAAGTGCAACAACATGCTGAGTTTCTCCCTTTTCAGGGAGGTGAGTGTGTGTCTATGCCAAGACGTTTCTATGAGCACATGTGTGAATGTATCTCTTTAGAGCTGAACGTGGCCTTTTTTCCTACAAGCCAGAGAGCTAAAGCGTATCTGATGAATATGCATTAGTCGGGTGTCTGGGGAGAAAAAAGGAAGGAGGAGGGAAACTGAGAGAAAACACGAGAGCTACGGGGAGAGTGTAGCTTTTGGAGAGGTGCCCTTTGCACCCCGAATGGCTAGCCATAATATGAACTTTAAAAAGGAAAATGTTCAGCCTGGCACACTGCCACATAGCGTGTGCCTCTGTGTGTGCTCGGATCGTCTTCTCCTACAACTGTTCAGAAGAAAACAGGGTGAAAAAAGAAGCGAAGGCTTTGGTGGAAACCCCCAGGACTTCATCAGACTGAACCAATCAAGGGAACACTTAGATATTCCTTTAAAATCTTGTCAATGAGGAATTTA
This sequence comes from Lutjanus argentimaculatus, assembly GCA_034769285.1. Taxonomy (NCBI): domain Eukaryota; kingdom Metazoa; phylum Chordata; class Actinopteri; order Lutjaniformes; family Lutjanidae; genus Lutjanus; species Lutjanus argentimaculatus. The sequence continues at coordinate 11,753,463 of JAWZSL010000007.1, forward strand.
TGGACATTACTTTAAGGCAACAAGTTTGTCACAGATACTATATTTGCACTTTCTGTCTGAAGGGAAAATTTAGCCACATGCTTTGAGAATATAACTGCTAATATGAGTTATAATTGCTTTTAATTCCAAATTCTCCAATGTCTTTAGACTCAATTTTATAGCACTGCTATAATAATACAGCAGCAGGCATCTGTGGTGATCTTGTTACCAGAATTTTTGCTTATCCGATTATAGTGCAAAATATATTTTAAGTTTATTGAATTTGAAAAGACAAGTTGAGTTAATTTTGTAATGATTCATAACAAATAAACTTTCCTAGTTAAATAAACTTGATGTTAATTCAGTTGTTCTTGAGAATACATGTTCAATAAGCTGAAGTTGAACCAACAGCTCTTCAGTTACACTGACAAATATTTTTAACATTTAACATTTATTATAATTTATTAAATTGTAAGTTTAAGGGTATAGGGCCTGAATTCAATACTAACCTTCATCATGCTTTGCAGTGTTTTCATTATTGTGAAAACAAGCAACCATGAGTTATCTTAAAGTGTATTTGAGACACACAGCAACTTTCCATCATATATGTTTTCTTCCAACTATAAAACAGAAAGGTCTCAAGAGCGTTTCAGCTCTCAAGCACTGGATGCTGGAAAGTCTGCTAATATGCTGATCATGATTTATAAAAAACTTAATTTAATGAGTTGATTGAACTCTATACAATGCATTATTTCAACCTGTCATTTCAAGTCAAAATAAGTGAAGTTAAAAGAACTCATCAGTTCTGAAGTGTTCCGAAAATAAATACTAGAATCTTTTAAGTTTAATTCACTTGAATAAATAAAATTATATTCACATTAATCTATGAGAAAAGATTAGTTGATTCCACACAATTCCTTCTTTTTTTTTTTTACTGTGTAAAGAACAAATTTTCCCTGCTCTATGAGAAAGTGTATCATTATCTTCTAAATGCATAGTTACTAAAAACTACCATAGAAAGGTGTGAAAAATTATCTGTGCATGGCCTCATGGTCCAGGTCTAAAATTCCATAAAATTCCAACTGTGCACATCAGCTGGTGGTGTCTAATTTAACCACATGATGCTCTTTCCAACATGGTGTTCCAATGATTAACTTCTAGAGTCAAAGTCTCTATACCTTATTACATACAAATGTAATATTAGACTCTGTGAATGACCGGCCGCCCTAAAATTGAAGAGTCAAGGAGTGAGTGAAATGAAAAGCAGGCCAGTATATTTCATCTCTGATTAGCCATATGAGAACGAGAGAAAGAGAGACAGAGAGAGGGACAGGGATTGGGAGTTTCTTTTTTTTCCCTAATGAGCTTACTGAAGCAACTTCAATATCCTCTAATGTCATGTTGAAATGAAAATTAATAGTTCAATATGCCGCCACCGCATTGGGCCACGCTTCTTCCATTTCCATATCGGGTGGCGTGACCAAATGAGTGTGCTCGCTCGGACCGACGCCCAGAAAAGCTGATACCTCCACTAATCAGCCAGATTTTTCCATCTGACATCGTGGTGCTGCTGGAATTCTGGACGAGTGTGTTTTCTGCGTGTGTGTAAGTCTGTATGCGGAGGTCCAATCATAACAGGGATGCAAATGAAACGGGCATCTTTGCTGATGATGAAATCGCCTGTGAGTGATGGCTAGGTATGTGAATGAAGAGCAGCTCATTCATTCCCATACCCCATCGTTCTTACATTTCATATCTTACTGTACTTTTGTGTTTGAGCCTTAAAATATGTAAGTGGTCAGAAGTGACATTTGTAGTGAAATGAAAGGAGAAAAACCAATAAACAACCCCAAAATGAGGTAAAAAGAAGGCTGGTTCCTACCTCCCATCCGAAGGAGCTGTCTTTGCCCGTGGCCCCATGATGCAGCGTGCTGTGCAGACCAAACCTCTCGCCAGCACTGATGCGGGTCTTGGCCCAAACGCCCAGGCCGGCACCGGGGACAGAGGACTCCCGCAGCTCCAGGTCGCTGGGAATGGGAATGTCGTCTGGAATGTAGACGGGTGCCTCGTAGGGCGAGCCCTCCTTGGGTGTGGTGAAGTCCTGGTCATTGCTGCTGCTGTTGCTGTTGTTATGAAGGTGGTGGTGGTGGTGGGCGGCGTAGATGTGGGGGTGCAGCAGGTGGTGGTGGTTGTTGTTTGGATGGGAAGGAGTTGGTGATGGCAGGGGGGACATATTAATGATGCCATCTTCTGCGTCATCTTCTGGGCTGTCGGCACCACCTCCGCTGCTGGCTGCTAAACCCGGGAGGTCGGCCTCTGTGTCATACATGCTGTCCACTGGCTCACTGTCATCTATTAGACAAAATACATACAAAGATGATTGTTAATAGGCATGGAGAGAAGGTATAACATAAAGGTGTCATGAAATGAACTGAAATACTGCAAAGCAGGTATTCTGAGTGAGAAACATCCCCATGTTAGAACAGTGCAGGGGGCTGCATTGAGGATTGATTGATGAAGGTACTGGGGAGACAATGGAATGGTCTAAAGGCTCATATCAGTTTTACGTGCGAAACTACATTTGTCCATTTCAAACTGTCACTGGCCATGTTGTTTTACGTTGGTATGGATGTGAAGCAGTACATCTACATGCAGGCGCTGCTCAGAGTCAAAAGAGGAATTCCAAAGAAGAAAAAGAAGAGTCAAGAGTTTCTGACAACAACAAACATGGTGACGATGGAGGAGGTTGTAATAATTTACCTCTTGAGAGAGATGCAAGTTGAGGCAGCGTTGTAGACAGTGGTGGTCTCTGCGGCCATCAAATACATTGTGACCAGTGGACGGCAAATTATTTTCGCTAATTAATTGACAACAAATATAATTTTCAATAAATTCAGATTTTAACAACTTTTTTGTCATGTCTCGGTTGAACTATTGGCTAGAGTGCTACACTGCCCCAATGACTTCTGGTGGTACTGCTTCATTTTGCTGTATCCGTAAGCTTTCAGAAAAGGTGCACAAATATGCCAAGTACAGGTAGGAGGCTCCGCCCGTATCCATTTGTCTATCTAATATTAAGCATAAATAAGTCTTAAGGACAATGACCCAGGAAGTAAAGTTTGAGTTAGAGTTGCACGACCACACTACAGTTTGTAAAACTCAAAAGACAGAATTTTACAACCCTGGAAAGTTATTGCTGCAGCAGCTATTTTATCTTTCGTAGTGGTAATTGTGAGATAAACATTAGAAATACTCAACGTAGCCAGATTGAGCTAGTTTAAACTTTTCTCCCGTACAATCATGTGGTGTTTTGCCAGAGGGTGGCATTTTTTTCAGCCAGGGCTGTTGGAGGTCTTAATGTGGTCTAAATCATATCTCCGTCCTCAGTAGATACTACGCATCCAATGACTTCTTGACCCTAAATCACAAAATAACACCCCACTTCAATCTCCAAACCTCTAAACTGTTAGAAAACCACACTGTGCAATGAGAGAAGTTGGGGGTCCTCAGAGAAGAATACCTATCCGTCTGATGGCCTTCAGCTGCAAGATGCTGAGTTCACAGATTTGTGAGAAGAGCCAGACAGATGAAGAGAAGAAGCTTTAGGTCAGCCAAGTTCTTGATGGGAAATGTTCTCAAATCCATCGCAGTCGTTGTTTTCTGCCAGGACTCATCTTACAAATAATGGCAGTGTCTATCACTGACCTGGTTAGCCTCGTCACCTATCATTATTGTCACGTCCAGAGATTGACAATATGATTATTCCTATGCTCCAGAATCCCACTATTGCTACATGTGTAAAAATGATGATGAGCACTACAAGTGTGTGTGTGGATGCACATAATAATTTAGCTTCTCAAATTTCTCTAAGTCTGTTATTGAGGATTTTTTGTGGACAGTGGAAGTTTGTAAATGTGCATGTGCAAATGCATGTGACACACAACTTCACTCCACAAATGCACACAGCTTCACTGTGTGGGGTATGTGGGATTTTAAACAGCACATTATGTGTGTTCCCCTTACCATACTCCTATTTTAGTGATGACCACAATTACAACTACCAGCGCTGCAGTTAGTAGTGAGCTCAGACAGGCCGGGTCATAAAAATTAACATGATTAATAGCTGGTGGGTTTTGGGTGGGAAATAGGGTACGTCTCCCCATTAAGAGAGACACACATTTGTGTGCATTTACGCACCAGGCACAGCAGCGCAACTTCATTCACTATTAAATTGTTTCCTCTGGAGAGTTTCCTCTGTCCTGTCAAATTAATAACTACATTTTTTACTTTTGCTGCTTAAATACACCACGATATTTGCTGCAGTGACAGAGCATTCAAATGTTAAAATTTACTGAAAGCAGACTCTCTAATCATTAGAATAAATTGTTAAACAAAAAACTCACAATACAATACAACACATAATAAAGAAATAACCTGAACAGCTCACGCTGTCAAACAAAATTTAAAAGGCAATACAGCCTACAGGAACCGATAGAGGTGAAGTGAAATGTCCATGTGTGGGTCTCTAAATCAGAGAAAATCATTTGTTCAGGTGGGTGCCGGTGGACGATTTATGTGTACATCCAGATTTGGATGAACTCGGAGCCCATCTATGCGTTATTAGTTTTAAACAGTGATACCAACACAACCCTTTTTAATATATCTTATTTGAAGAATACATATTCATTTAACAAAAGAAGCCATACAAGAACCTTTCTTTAATAGAAGCACATAACTGGTAAAATTAGGATTTAATTCATGATCAGAGAATAAGAAAGATCACAAGTCCAACCAGATATTTAATGCGAGCTTGATGCGGTACTCAACAGTTTTAAATACTTGTTGCTACATATACACTTCACTCAGTACTAAAACAGTTCAATGCCCAGCCATGGCCATAGTTTTTGTTTATGTGTGTGTGTGTGCATGTGTGTTTGCCTCAGCACATTTATGTGTGTCTCCTTCTTTTCCTCTGTGGACAGATCCTGGTGTCTTTAGTCAAAGCACCACTGCAGTTTTACTATCTAAACACAGGGACTGGCAATCAGCAAGCTAACTAGGCCCAAAATTACAGCAGGAGTGGTTCCAATCAAGCTCTCTCCCTCTGTTAGCCTCCATCTAGCCTGCTGCCAAGCCTGCCACCACTTCCCAGGTTTTAGCTAGAGCTGCAACATGACATTTTTTAAAAATGTGCTTGTTTGTACAGTACATAGAAGTTTATTAGGTCACAGTGAGAGTTTGTGGGTTGAATTTTAATAAAAATTGATGTAAGAGATATGCATCATTAATAACTTTAAAACAACAATTTACAAACTTTCTTGAGTGTACTAATTCCTAAACTATTTTTCTGTATATGCTTTATAAGGTGAGGAGAGAAACACTGGGGAAAAATTGAATGATCTCATCAAGAAACCAAAGAAGAAAAGTGATCACATGAGTACATTCACTGTACAGTGCATCTTTTTTTTTTTTTGTTCTTTGATAAATATTTGGGTTTCTGCCCAGTGACAGATGTGGACTGTGAAACTTGTTAAATTAACTGACATGTAAGTTTTAAACATGAAATGTGAAACTATGAAAGCATGCGACAAGGGCTTTTCAGCGTCTGGCAAACCTGCAGCCTGTCCACGCAGATCCGGGAAACTTATCATATAAAGCTGCAGCAGTAAAATCCGGCCTTTTATGACTGATTCTGCGTCATCCAGTGATTTTGACTGGAAAAGAACCCATTTTTTAATGATCACTGTTTAATAGGGGCTCAGACCAGGCGTGCAATTAAGCATTGGAACATGTGAGCCAGCAGTAGCTTCCACTTTTCACAGATCAATTAAAGTTTTATAACTCGGCCCTATCTGCTGCTCCCTCTGCACAATCAAAAGTGTTTTCAGGCTGTTAAACACTTTTTTTTCCTCCCTCTTCACTCCCCCACTCTCACTGGCACTTGACCCATTGAGAGCAATTTTGACAAGCAGAAAGACAGCCTCGGAAAATCTATTAAATACTGTTTGGCTTTAAGAGCCTCTGTGCACAGAAAAATGCACAGATCGCTACATCAAATAATTAAGTAACAAGGAGAAAGAGGGGAAAAAACCCTCTTAATTTTAATGAACAAAACATCTTTTGTGAGGAGTAAAGTGAGGCAGAAATGGCAGACGCAGTGTGATATTAAACAAGTTCAACTCTCACTCGTTAACTTAGTTAATTCATAAAAATGTTGCCTGGAGAGAAAACAGGGAAATCTTCAGATTACTTGCCACCAGAGACAAGCTTTCTTTTTCTCTCTTCTCCTCTGTAAGACAAGTTTGAGTGCTGAAAAAAGTTGCAGATGAGAAAAGTAAGCAGGAAAATAATGAAAGGGGCCAGGAAGAGGACGAAGAGGAGGAGGCGAAGAGTCTAAAAACTGACGACTGAGCTGCTTTTAAACAGCTGTATGTTAGCTCAGGGTCTCAGAAGGCCCAGAAAGAGATGTTAGGTCCGTCTCCCCGAGGGCTTCTTAAAAAACACCCGGGCCAGATAGTGCCTTCCTCTCCCTGGCTCCTTATGTTGTTCTTTCTCTCTCTGTTCCTCTCGCCATCTCTTTCTCTTTTACGGGGAGCTATTTATCCTGATTACATCAGGGGTCAATCATTAATTCGCACCTTGGGGGTCCCGGTGCTGGCTGTGGCTACAATGGGCTGCTTGTTCAGCGGCTGTTATTCCAGTGGAAAACTACGCCGCTCTGCCTGAGAGTCGGGCCCAGGCCACATGAAGGCATCCCATTTATTTGATAAATTGTAAATGCGTGCCATAAACGGAGCTCTTTGCTTTGTAGCATGGCTTTGCAATAACAAAGATTTTAGGGCACGTATGAACACAGATGCGGGCTATCACACAAACACACATCTGTTTGCAACTGCAGGAGCTGTTACTGTACTCCAAACACATGTGCAAGAGATCAGATGGTGTTGTAGGTAAAGATGATATCTCATAATTACTGCATGTCACAGTGAAATTACCAGATATGACAGAGATATGACATTTATAGACACTAACCTCTAAAATACACACTTAACGATGTCAAATATTTCAAAAGACAAGCACGAGCCATTAAAGAAAAATGTGACTATACTTCCTTTCAAGAGTCAAGATTAAAAAACTAAAAATACTAAAAAAAATATGAAAAGCTGATAACATTGTAATCAGCGTTGCCATGGTAAAATAACTTGACACGGTGCTGAAAATCAGCGGTTCAATCGGAGGGCCTTACAACGGGCAAATTGTTCTGTGGTTGTGTTTAATCAGAGCACTCTAGACTTAAATGCAGAAAGATAGAGATCTGGAGTCATTTTCTGCCGTCTGCCTGGACGCACACAAACACATGTGCCTTGTGGCATATAGACTGAGCTGTATTATTGACGCAGTCTGGGTAGAAAGAAACAACACTGACTGCATGCAGGAATTCTGGGAGGGAAGCCTATAAATACTGCATCAAATAAGGAGCCTCTGATTTCTTGCAGAATAAGCAGTTGTGGCTTCATTGAGAAAATTCATGACTTTTTAAAAAAATTGTAGTTAAAGGTACAGTTCAGATTATTTGACGTAGGAATGTATGAGGTACTTATTGATAGTCAGTGTATTAGCCACATTAGATGCTGGTCAGCACAATCCCAGTTAGGAGAAGCAGAGAGTGGCACCATCACAGGAGGTAAGCAATGAACTGCCATGGACAGGGTCAGCAACAAAATCGTCTTCCCATTGTCCTTTAAAACTAAATTTTAGCCAATTAAAAAAGGTCCACCTAAAAAACGCATACACAAAGTTTAAGTGTATGCTCTATTTAGAATTCTTTCACCACTTTATTTAACCATCAGACAACCTTTTATTGACGGGTAACCACTGTTATATAAGCCAAATATTGCTCTCTGCAAACCAACCAAACATCATGGGAAAAAATAGTAATTTTACCTTGCAAAACACTGGAGTTGCTGGTCTAATGCTGCCTCAGTCTGTTATTTTTGTGTTATTATGTGTGACTCTGGTGAATCCAAACTGTCCTTTTACAACACAGAAGTCACACAATAATACAAACAAACTAACATATCAAGGCAGCAGTAGATCAATAACTCCCATGTTCTGTGAGGTAAAATGACTGATTTCACCTACGGAGTTTGGTTGGTTTAGAGAGGGAGGTATTTGCTTATATAATGGTGGTTTCCTGTCAGAAAAGGCTTTCTGGCAGCAAAGTAAAGTGGTGAAAGTACTCTAAATATAGCATACACCTGTGATTTTTTTTTTCAGGTCGGTCTTTTTTAAGAGGCTAAACTACCTCTTGTTGCTGACCCCGTCCACAGAAATACACAATACAATATTACTTCTGAGGGCGTGCTACTGTAGCTAATACACTGACTATCGATAAGTGCCTCACACTACCCCACATCAAATAATAAATTTTTACTTGTGTACAAGGATATTGTAAAGGACTGCAGACCACAGGCTCGAATGGATGCCAACAATAGCTTAAGTATTCAGAGCCAGGTGCATGTTTTGCTAGAGAACAAGCAGCACAGTGGAGCCATGACTGTGGCTATGATAACAATAAAAGAGAGCTGGAAATAGGACGTGTGTGCCAATGATGGCCATCATAAAGCACACACGTCCTATTTCCCTCACTGCCTTGCCTCTCCAACGCACACAGAGACTGTATCTTTGTCTGGCCCGTAAATTGATCTGGTTCAATTCAAAAGGAAAGCCAGCCACTGATGAAAAGACAGTATCCAGGGAAAAGGCACAACTATGCAAAATTCTGCACCGGCTCCAAATATGGGGAGAAAAGATCGCCTGGTGAAAGAAAAAAAAATCGAAGACGGAGGGAGAATGTGTGGACCATGACAGATATGAAAAATGGGTAGCTGGTTGAGCAATAAATGACCAAACATTCTGACATGGGAGCCCTGTGCGTACATGTGCATATGTGTGTGTAGAAGTGTGTGAGGGGCGGCTTAATCTGCTGTTGGTGCTGCTATATTGTGTCAATATGGTCCCACTTAGCTGCCTTATTGGGCCACGGAGTGATATTGGTACCTGTTTCTGTGCAGTAAGCAGGCCTTTGATGATTCTGCCTCCACACAAAAGAGCCTAAACACCCCGCGCTTTAAAACAGGAGGGGTGGAGGAGAGAGGCAGCTGTAAAAATCAAACGAGTGCAAATCAAAGGTGGAGTGAGTGAGTGAGAGTGAGAGGTGAAAAACTGTACAATGGTGTATTTTTCCACGGTGGCACCGTATATTCAACATGACGTATAAATGGAAGCATGTGACGAGGCGGCCAAAGGAGGACCTTCAGAGGAGAAGTTGTGTGTTTGGGGTGTGTGTGTGTGTGTGTTTGGATGTAGTGAGCGAGCAATGGGGGCATGGTCAGCTACAATACCAGCAAGAACAAGAATGCCACACTGTTTCCCCTTGTAAAAGCACCGGGGAACATTTCCAAGCAACACTTAAAACTACAACATGGCTTCTTAAAAGTGGCGGAAAAACTAAATGACAAATGAAAGAAGTGGCAAATGGAAAAGGACACAGAGTTGCACATGTAATGCTGCTCTGCACTATAATTACACAATAACCATAATGTGTTTTAACTAGTTATTGCTACATTAAAGTTTATGCTGTTATGAGTCACAGTTTATGCTGCTGCTGTCCTCGACAAAATGTGTGGTAGAACAATGTGGTTTTTATTACTTTAAAGGAATAGTTAGGATTTTTAAGTGGGGTTGTATGAGGTACTTATCCATAGTCAGTGTTTGACTTAAAGGAGATGGCAGTCTGCACGCCCTCAGTTTTGGAGAAGCAGGGAAGACCAGTGTAAGAAGCTAAGCAATATACTGCTGTAGAAAGGATCAGCAGCAAAAAGTATTTTAGCCACCAAAAAAGGCCCACTTATAAAAAAAAACAAGAAAACAATATTACTTAAATGCTATACACGCTATATTACTTATGCTATATACACTATATTTAGAATATTTTCCCTGTTCAACCTTGCCTTCAGACAGCCCTTTCCAAGCCAAATATTTCTCTCTCGAAAGCCACCAGGCTCCTTTGACAAAAAAATGTAATTTTTACCTCAGAGAACATGGGAGTTGCTGGTCTACCACTGCCTTGATCAGTTAGTATGCCTGTGTTGACGCTGTCTGACAGCGAAGTAGAGCAATGAAAATATTGTAAATATAGTGTACATCCATCCTGTCCACAGCTGTACATTGTTTAGCTTCCTACATTGGCTATCCTGCTGCTTCTCCAAACTGGGGGTTTGTTGACCACTATCTACTGTAGGTAACACACTGACAATCGATAAGTACTGTACCTCATCAAACCCTACTTCAAAAAATCTGAACTATCCCTTTAAGTGCTAATGCAGACAAAACTGAAAACAAAACTGAGATACTGTTTTCATTTATTATCTATCCACATGCACAATGTATGAACAAAGGTTGAAATCCACACATACTGTGGCACACAATGCTTGCTAACATTCAGGGCATGTTCTTTGGCAAGTGTATCTGTGTGTGTTTATCTGTGTGTGTGTGTGTGTGTGTGTATGTGTCTAAATGGGTGCTCTTCCCTCACTATTTCTAACTGGTATCTGTCTCTAAAAGCTGCTAGAGGGAGCTGTCCCTGGCCTGTTCTCTTTCTCTGTGCTTCAGTTTGTTTCTCTCTTCCTTCCTTTCTCTTGTAGCAGTGAACAGTAACAAACTATAATCACAGTACTTGTAAACAGTTGAACATTTCCACATAAAAACAACAGACAACTGGACTGAATTTGGTCACTGCAGCTCAATAAGGAACAGACTGGAGCTGTTGTGTGTTTTTATATGTGAGTGTGCACTTTTGTGTTTGTGTGTAGCACTGATACAACACGGCTGATGTATTGATGTGTTATTTGTGCTGAGCAGCCTGGAGGCATTCTGTCTTCCAATAGCGTTTGTATGTGTGTGTCTGTGTATGTGTGTGTGTGTGTGTATGCTGAGATCAAGCCCTCAGGCAAATAGAAGACAGCAGGCAGCCTCCTGCAGCTGAGAGCAGGTGTGTGTTTGTGTGTGTGTATGGTGGCCCTGTGGTCCCAAGGGGCCCCGGGGCCCAGGCTGCTGCAGACATTTATTAACAGGGCAGATTAATAGCACTAGAAGAAAACATGTTCACAAACATGATAAATATTAATAATAATCAATATCGAGTTACATTTGCCAAATTGAGTTGCAAACATCACTCGGGGGGGAGGGAGGGAAATGAGGGAGGAGGGAGATGGGCAGAAACCGAGGGGATGGGAAGAAAAGGGAGCTGCAGAAAACAGGAGGAATAGAGAGGAAAAGAAGGGATTGACAGGAAAAATGAGAAAGTGAAAAGGAGGAATCACATGAAAATAAGACAAAAAAAGAGTGAAATGGGGCAGAATTTAAAGGGTAACGTTTGGTATTTTTCAATTGGGACCTATTTTCCCATGTTTTTGTGTCTCAGTGACTAATGGGGACCACAATTTTTGAAAGATACAATGTAATCCCTCCAGGCAAATGTGCACTGTCAAATAAGTCCATTAAGAATGCTTGTTTTGCCACCGACAGACTGAGAATGTTATTATAAGTGTCTGACAACACTATGGAAAGGATCGCTACAGAGATAGACCCTTTTTAAAGCATAAATATATGTTTTGTTTAACCAGAAACAGCTGTGTTATTGCTCTCGTCAAACTGACCAGACTCCCTTTACAAAACTGTAATTTTAACATCATCATCTTCATTCTAACTTGACAAAAACAAAATAAGACACACCAAAAACATCTTGGCTCATCTTTCCAATGTTCCAAAACACCATCCCTGGTTTGGTCGAAATATACCCTTAATCCACAGCGTTAGATATGAAAATATCGGGAGAGGAGCAAGAGGGAGGACAGACATCAGAGAAGCAGTGGGGAGAAGCAGCATCAACAGTCAGAATATATTTGGTGAACTGAGGGTTTATTTCAACCAAAAAAACAGAGTTGGTGATTGAAAGAGAGAGAAAGAGAACCAAAGATGTTTTTGGTGAGTTTTATTTTGTTTTGTGTCAAGTGAATGAAAATATTAAAAAATATTAAAATGTCAGTTTTGCAAAGGGAGTCTGGTGAGTTTGGTGAGAGCAATAACACAGCTGTTTCTGGTTAAATAAAACATATCTTACTCTTTAAAAAGGTCTGTCTCTGTTGTGACTGTTTCGGTAATGTTGCCAGACACTTACAATAAAAATCTGAGCCTGTCAGTGGCAAAAACAAGCACTTTTGGTGGAATTAATCTGATTGTGCGCAGTTGCCCAGAGGGATTACGTTGTAGCTTTGTTTTGCTTCTGCCTGGGCAGCGGTCTTGCTCAATACTGGACCAGTTTCAAAAATTGTTGTCCCCATTAGACACAAAAACATAGAAAAATAGGGTCCGGGATGATAAATACAAAAGTTACCCTTTGACTATATGAAACCATGGTTATAAAGACAAGAACGTTCTCTGAGGGAGCTCAGTTTCATATCTGCACATCTCATCTTAACAGTTAATCAACTATTCAGATGAGGGTCAGAGTCATTTTTACTGTGACAAACTTGTCCAGGCGGGCATCTAAACAATAATTTAACTAAGCTAATGTAAATCAAGGCATTGCTGCTTAAGAAGCCATAGCAGCCAGTGAGAGTAATGCTTTTCCAGATAAGCATAACTATTACATCTTTCATTTGTGTCCCTTCCTGCAAGGCTGCCGGACATGGGAAACATTTGTGGGACGGTGGCACCAGACCTGAGAATTCATCAACCCTTTAAAACATTCACAAACAAGTGGGTGCAGCAAAGTTTGAATGTCCACCACTGTAGTCAAATCTTCTCCACCATGTAAAACAATTCATAAATCAATTTGTCCTATCTCACTAGGGCTTTTTGAAGTGGAACATTAGATTCAAGAAGACATCTGTTACAGGGAGGGACAGCAAGTGCCAATACCCAGCGAAGTGATGGAAATCAATAAAATCTTTCAACCATAATTTAAAAGAGTTTTTCAACAATATGAAGTCAAAGAGGAGAAATGTCCTTTACAAACTCTAGTTAACACAATGCTACAGTATGTAAGGTGAACTGATGCAGTTGTCCCAGATAACAGGACAGAAGTCAGGGTGAACAGAGAACGCCTTCTACTGCAGGAGCAAACTATTGCACTACTCCTCAGTGTCTCTTTCTTTTTCTCTTTTCATCTGTGTGTGTATGTGTGTGTGTGTGTCCCTACACCCACTTCTGGTGCGGCTTCATTTAGCAGGCCACTCAGGGAGGCCAGACAGCCAGCTCGGGGAGCACCAAGGCAGACAGCATGCAGAACAAACCCATCCATTCTTATTAACCAGGGAGCAGAGAGGAGGGTCTGCTTCTGCGTCTCCTTGTGTGAACATCAGTGTGCATATGTGTAAGGGAGACATCTTTTTTTTTTTTTGTTAACATCTTTTGTGTTTTAGTGTTAGTCTTTGGTCTAAAGTGTGAAGCAGTGGTCATATTTTTTGTTTGAGTCAATAAAATCTCATGACATTTACCACAAACATATCCCTTCAATATTTGGATCCAGTAATTCTCTTCCAGATTCTTGCAATTTTTCCACAGAAGTTGGTGACAATTTTACCCGCTGTCACAGCAGTTGTCCATATAAAAATAACCCAATTATGAACCACTTTTACAAGCCACTTTTACAACAAATTCCTGAACCGAAAAAGTTCCCGAAACTAAGTTTTACGCATTTGCAGCTGCCCTCTCAAATATAAGACAATTCTTCTCAAGATGGGAATATTTTGGAAAAGTCCCAAATTGAGTTATTTTGCGATCATTAAAAAATGCTGAGATCCTGGAGGACACGATTGTATTTCATTTCAGCAGACAGCCAAATATCTATATTTTCTATCAATCTGAAGTTATACAAAATCATGTTCACTGCACAGGTAGACTGTTATGTGTTAAAACCTCACCTGAGTGACATGTGTCTGCATGTGTGGCTCCACATGTGAGCGTGTGTAACATTACATTTTCTGGTTACTATACAGTAGCTGTATGTCTGAGGTGCTACTAGTGTGTACAGGCGATGGGGGGTGGTGATGGTGGTGTTGTGGATTGATGGGGGGGTTTGGAGGTGATGATATTCACCTCTGCCACTGGAAGCAGCCGACACCCATACATCAGTCTATTACTGTGCAGCCTCGCTCCGCTCTGCTCCTCTCTTCTTCTCGCCCGCTCCCTCCAGTCATTAGCCAGTGAATTAACGACAATTCAGCGTGCTATTAATCACCCTGACAAAAGTGTTAGCATTGCCTGGCTAGGCCGGCACGAGACTCTGGAGGAGGAGGTGGAGGAGGAGAGGGATGGTGGTGGCAGTGGGGGGAAGAGGAGGGTGAGAAGAGGAGAGAGTGAGTGAGGTGGCTGGAAGGGTCAGGAGAGCCCAGTGAGTGTGTGGCAGGAGAGGAGAAGTAAGGAAGGTTGGAGAGGCAGCAAAGGAGAAGATGAAGCGTGAAAGAGGCAAAGAGGATGAGATAAAGAGGAGGGTAGAAGAGATGAAGGACAGTAAAAAAAGAAATGACAGAGGATATGTCTGTGTGTGAATACGTCTGACTTGGGATTTCTCTTACAGAAGAGTTATGGACAGTTAAATATAGTTACAGAAAGCAAACTGTACTCAAGGTGAGCAGCTATCAGTGAACAAAAATAATAAACCAGCTGACCAGCAGTAGTCCTTGTGTCATACAATTACTTTTATTTTTAGTTCAAATTGGTTGAAATTACCCTAATTCAAAAAAAATATCCAACAAAAAACTCTGAACCTTATATAAAGATGTATTTAAATCTAATATGTTGCAAATGGGGTTTAGTGTTTTATATGATTATTGCCCTTATCATACCATCAGCAACATGCAAGTCTACAGATACTGTCATCTTCTGACATACACAAAGTATTTAATAAGAAGCATGAATTCACAATAGTTGTGACCATGTACACACGAAAGGAGATCTGCTGAGTAAGGATATCAAAAGTATCTCAGTATTGATATTTTTTCAATATCACATTTGAGACAACACAATATCAGTTAATTTTAGTATCAAAAATAACAAAGCTATTTAAAAGAATGACCTAACTGCTCATTCCAGATCTCAGTTCAGTTTAGTCTGTATGTTCCTGCCTAAAATTTGTCTTGCAGCAAAACCAAACAGTGTTTAGTGGTGTTTCCTGTGCCAGCCCTGTGTGCAGGTTGTTAATCCAAAAAAAAAAAAAAATACAAATCCTATCTAGGGTGACTTTTTTGTTCTTTTTGCCATGGTACTGAAAGGGGCATCAAGTATCATATTTTTTATACCAGTATTGTATCGAAGTTCAAAATTTTGGCACTGTGACAACTCTACTGCTGAGAGCCATGATGCCCCCCACAAACAGTTCATGAGCTTGGCTATGGTTAATGAACCTGTCATGAAGTTATAATGAAGTTATGTGCCTTTCTGTCATTCTCCCACTGTCGGACACTGTCTTTGGCAGTTGTCATGAACAGTTAATCAACTGTCCTTTGGTGACCAAACTTGTGCAAGTCTGTGAATCTATTTGGAATGTATGCACCTTTTTGCGATAGGCCACTCCCACTGCCATGTCCTGTTCTAGCCAACTGGTATGAAC
Source organism: Lutjanus argentimaculatus (assembly GCA_034769285.1). Taxonomy (NCBI): domain Eukaryota; kingdom Metazoa; phylum Chordata; class Actinopteri; order Lutjaniformes; family Lutjanidae; genus Lutjanus; species Lutjanus argentimaculatus. Next base: position 11,769,118 of record JAWZSL010000007.1, read on the forward strand.
ATGAACGCACACCTTTACACACGGCCGATTTCAGCCTCCAAGGGCGAAAACTGCTGCTGCAAAAGGATGGACAAATTTTTGAGGAAGGAATGAGCCATAGCTGCTAGTCACAGTATAAAATCTGTATGAAGAGGATCATTTAAGAATATGTACTCAAATATTCAGTGCTTGCAGACAAAATAACAACTTTAATTACATTATAATTCTGATGTTTTTTTTCATAGTCTGAACATAATCAATATTGTACAGAGAGGAGGAACAAAAGTCACCAACAGAAAAACTCCTTCAGTGTCGTGCTGGTGCTTCATTTACAGAACCAAAGAGAAGCAGCCATTCTCCATGATTAAGCTCAGAGACAAAAAGGAATGTTTGACTTTCATGAGTCCATCTCTCTTCCCCCAACTCTCATTCTGTCTCTCACCCTCTCTGTCTCCCTCCCAGAGTCAGACCACCTGCTGGGAGGCCTGAGCCGTGGACATCAGGTGGGTCGCGGCCGTCACACAGTCCCATGTCATCAGGATGTCACAGTGAATGGAGCTGACATGGGAGATATGCTAATCCACTTAGCGTCAAACTCAGCTAGAAGGCCGGTATGCAGCCCCGTCTCTACCCGCAATGAGCAGAACACACACACACGCTCACACACAATCTGAGGCAGACGCATTAAGCCATGTAACAGTGAACTTTAAAGAATATGTATATTAGATTAGATCAGATGAAGCTTAAATGATCCCTGTGGGGATATTAAGCTCGTTCTCAATAGGATATATATTATACGAGAAGAATAGGTCATACAGGGGGGTGGACACATTAACACAAACACCTGAAAATATAAGGCAAGTCCATACAATAGCCCCTCAGTAAATAATGGCCCTGGGAAGATTTTTATGTTCAGGTTTTGTTAAGAATGAGTCAGAGGGAAGTTGATTCTGCTCTATGCTCATTTAAAAAATAAGTTGTAATCATTACGTAAATTACAGAAAATTTCAGACAGATTTTTTTTTTTTTTTTACAATCAACTAATTCCTTAAATAATTTATCAAGCAAAATGCTGGTTACAGTTTCCAAAGTGTGAAGTCATTTTTCTCATTTGGTGCTGTTAGTACTGCAAACTGAATATCATTCTTTTAATTTTGTGTGACTGTTTGACGGATAAAACAAGCAACTTAAAGACAAACCACCATGTTTCAGCTATATTTCAGACATCTCATAGACTAAACATTTAATGTGAAAAGGCCTCTTAATCAGCAAAGAGTGAACTGGAAATAAATATGAAGTATGTGATTATATTAGAAGGCTATCTTGATAGTCAATTGAACAATTGTTTATAAAGTAGAATGTAGAAACATTGTCTAGTTACAGCTTCCCAAATGTGAGGATGGGCACTTTCTCACTTTTTTCAAACATTTCACAGACTAATGTCTAAACTATGTTTTATCAGAAAAATTAATCAGCAGAGTTATTGATACTGAAAATAACTGTTCATTGCAGCCCTTCAACCAATCAAACTACACAGAGCAGAATAAGAATCTCTCTCACTTAGTCTCAATAATGTTATTGCCATTATTGTTGGGGAAGCGACTTTGACAGCATACTTTTACAAGCTGCACATTAGTTCACACAGCAAGAAGTTGAATTACAGCACATGCTATCCTGGGAGGAAATTTAGTTTTGTTAACCAAAGCACCTTAGAAAAAGTAGTTCAAAGTAATTTGTAAGAAAATGATCAAATTGACCGTGTACATGTGATACCATATCATAACAAAATATAATACAAAAAAGTCACATTCAAGCAAAAAAAAAAAAAAAAAAAAGGTCATAAATAAATATACCACTATTCATGGAAATATGCAAGGAATGTCAGCTTTGGTTTTGTACAGTGTCATCAGCTAGAGAAGCAATGGTCAAATAAAAAGAAAAAAATCATTCCTTTCCTTTTATGGCCCAAAATAGTTTGTAAAAATTCATAAAAAGGCTAAAAAGTTATGAATCTACTTGAATCATTATGCAAATATGAATGTAGCTGAATTACCAGCAAGATACTGTAAAATGTAGTCTATATGTCTATACTATAATGACATGTTGTTCACTACTCCCCAACACTGAATATTATGCTGTTATTATTATAGACATATTTAAGGACATTACTGGATTTAATAACGTTGTAATTCTATCTGTTATTATATTAAGTACAGGTCCTATAAAACATCAACTAACAGCTCTGACATATTTAGTAGAATAGTACAAAAAAAGCTGATTTAAAGATTAACAAGGTGAGTACAACAGCAGGAGGTGGAGAATTACAACAATATAGTATACTCCATCCTGCACGTACACACACTCGTTCACACACACTCACACACTCTGCACCAAAGTGATCAAAGTCAGCCAGCGAGCAGCTAGGTGTCAGAGTTCAAAACTATTGCACCACTCAGCCAGATGATATCTCAAACCGATCCATCGTATTTCCCGACCATGACTTCCCCTATTAGGAGCCGCGGCGGTGCTATTACTAATCTGCTCACTATCCCACAGAAACAGGAAGGAAGAGAGGGAAACAGATGGGAAGGCAGGAGAATGGCAAGCAAAGGGATACAATGCTTACTGCTCCCCTTCCTCCTCCTCCTCCTCATCCCCTCTCCCTCCGTCTCCCTCCTCGATTCTGCCTGCTCTCTGGCTGTCCGTCTGCGGAGCGCGAGAGAGCGGAGGCTCACAATCAGTCTGACAATACTGTATACAAGTGGTGGCGAACAATGGAGGCCAACCACAAAGAATTCTGGGAACAGGGGCACAGCCTTCTTCTCCTTCGGGTGGCTCCTGCATGCCGGACCCATCGATACACATCGGCCTGCTGAGACTGACCGGTGCCAGAGACAGAGAGAGTGTGTTTCTGTGTGTGTTTGTGTGTGTGTGTGTGTGTGTGTGTGTGTGTGTGTGTGTGTGTGTGTAAAAATGGCAATAATCAAACTCTTTCCTGTTTCTTACAATCAAATACACATGCACACACACATACACACACAGGCTCGGTGTCAAATCTTCCTATAATTAGCCCACTTAATTAACAACCAAAGAACCACAGAGTGAACTGGGAATAAATATGAAGTGTGTGTCGCTCTGTGTGTGTGTGTGTGTGTGTTTGTGTGTGTGTGTGCGTGTGTGCGTGTGTGTGTGGTTGAGTGGGTGGTTGGCTGGACTGACTGCAGCCTGCAACAATAAGTGCAAAATTATTTCTCAGTGGGTAAAAATGCTGAAACAAGAGAAGTGGAGAGGAAAAAAGAGACAGACACTTTGTTTGGAAGAACGAATGAGTTAGACAGACAGACAGACAGACAGAGGGACAGACAGACAGACAGAAAAACACAGAGAGAGAGGGAGAGGCAATTTTGTCCCTCTCCTCTTTAAGTGTGTAGGGTGTGGGGTGAAAGCGGTCCATTTGGAAATAATTGGCTGGTAATTAGGCGGGGGTCGACAGGTCGATTTGGGAACAAATGGCTGTCTTAAGCTCAGGTGGCCCTCCACATGAGATAATGGGACCTTTCCCTCAACCACCACCTCCCTCCTCTCCTCTCCACTTCCCTCTCCTCCTCTCCTCTCCCTCTCCTTTTCTTTAACTTCCAATATTTGTATGTGAAAAAAACAAAATAATGCTGACACTTTGCAGCCTGTGTCAAAATATATAGAAGTAATATGAAGACAAACTTTTTTTCTATTAGTTAGACCAGCAGTGACACATTAAACCTGATATTCCGGTGGATGCTGTATTCACATACAAAGTACCATAGCTTCAGGGCAGAGACAGAGGAGGGGACAGGTTGAAGTGTAGACAGACATTACCAATCACCCAAAAATAGAGGCTGACGGATACTGGATTTTTGGGGCTGATGCCAGTAACAATATTAGGAAGAAAATAAATGATATAAACTATAAGCTATATGATATATAAGCTGACATTACAATGATGTTTCAAATGTGGTCATCAAACACTTGTGACAAAGATATATATAATGGAGGCAAGATCATGTAGGATTGTATCGTATTAGGAGCATATAAACCTGAATTAAGAAATGGGATCAAACATAAATATAAACTGCTGCCTATAAAACAAAAAAAAACAAAACAAAACAAAAAAACAATCTGAATTATGTTATGTCACAAAAAAGTTTCCATAGTGGTACATACTGTATGGGACAACATATTTGCCAATACAGATAGAGAGCGACATAGCTGTAAACAGCTGTGATATTATAGGCTGACTGACATATGCCTAGCTCTACCCAAAAACACAACAAATTCATCACTTAAACATTTTTTTTCTTGTATTGTGTTTGCATGTACATATATGGAGATGATGCACAGAATGTTTCTAAAGGTGCATTTTTAAACATCAACATTTATATCAGCATTTACTGTGTACTGATTGTGTTTCTTTGTTTTCTATTGTAAACTTATGACACATGAATGCAGATGTGACAGCTGGTATCACATTCCAGTAATATTACCACCGTGATCATTTTAAGATCATGTTTCCCTAAACAACCCCTTCTGCTTCCTGTCACAAACAGGATGTTGCTACTTACAAGCTCCTCTGGCATTTTGCTCTGTGTGTATTTACCTTCAATTTTACATGACTGAGAAAGTAAATGTGATAAACATGTTGGAAATGGTTTCAATTGCTCTGAAGTATTCAGTTGTGTTTGCACTTAAAAAAAAATAACATGTTATTCTGATTGCTGTCCTAGCAGCACATGGGAGAAGTTAGGCTTCACGACTTTCTGCCAGAAAATCCTTTCTGTCTGTCCTAAAGCCCTTCTGGCAGAAAGGGTTTAGGACATTAGGTGACATAATATAAAGAGCTAAAAAAGTCCATACTATAGAAGCAGGTTGTGGTGGGTGAATGAGTTAAGCACAGGACATCCACAGAGGTGACGGGAGTTTGACACCCATGTGAAAATTTTATGTTGAATTCATTGTATTTAGATTTAGCTGACTTATTGTCTTCATTTATAAAAATATTTTTCAGTTTTCTGTTGCAGTTTGGATAGGTTTAGGCAACAGAAGTACATCATTATGTTTAGGGAAAAGGTAATGATTTAAGTTATTTTGATGGATGAGTTATGAGCCAAGTTACTCTTATCAATGTTTAGATACTACACTCTAATATACTGTACCTTTAACCTAAGCTGCATGCTGATTCCCTTCATCTCTTGGCTATGAAATAGCAGCATGAAGAAACTGTAGTGCCTAATCGTGAAGTGGAGGTGCTCCAGTTTATGGGTCCCTGAGGTTTACTTAACCTTTATTTAAATCACAAGCAACATGTTGAGGGTGGAGAGCTCTCACTAACAATAGTGCTATGACGTAACAGTATAATAAGAGTTTACAACTGCGTAAGGAAGAATAAAATCAATCAGAAATAAACAATTGAAATGCTTCAGTGTTATCACAGTGTCAAGTTGAAAGTGATATTCATACAAGGAAACACAGAATACTGTATGTTTAGAGTTTAAGGAACAAAAGGCATATTCAAATGTACACTGAGAGGAAACAGAAAAATAATTGATCCAGCACCTAAACAGTGTGTGTGCATGGTGGCCAGCAGAGCCCCCCCACCCCAACTACAGGCTCTCTCTTTCTGTCTCCCTCTCTCCCTCTCCCGTCCTCCCATTCAGCAGCGCCGGGGTCTTGTTTGGCTTCCTGCTGTTTGTGTCCAGACAAGGCCTTGATTTGAATACTGATTCCCCATTGATAGGCCCGCACTTCCGATCTAATTAACTTGTTTTGTCTTTGGCTAAATGGAAACGTCCGAGGGAGGGTGAGAGGGAGAGAAAAGAGGAGCGACACCAAACAATGTCACTGATCTTTGCAGGAGACGCGCCGTAAATAACAACAAGTAAATACAAACAGGATGGAGGTTAAGGAAGGACATGTCGAGAATAAAAAAACGCATTGTGTGCACATTAAAAGAATCACAAATGAGTAAAGGATACACATTTATCATTAAAAAATGAGAAGAAGTGATTCGTCTTCATTTTGTGGAAAGGCAAAAGCAGCTAGGCTTTCTCCAACTTTATAAGTTTTTTTAAAATCTAAAAAGCGAACTATTCAGTCAGGTAGCATCTTATTGTGAAACTAATGCAATTCAAACACTTTTCAAACCCTGAAACACTACATTAAAACTCAACTGTTACCAAAGATTTCCAGCGCCTGCACAAAATCTGTTAATAGAAATTTCTGTCAACTTCCTTTTAAAAAATAGACTCTCGAGCTGTTGAGGCTGACTTGCAACTGTGTGGTCATTTTCAACACACTTCCTCTTACAGTTGGGAAAGAAATCAAGGAGGATTTTCTTTTATAACCAACTTATTTAACCCAGATGTTTGCTGACTTAATGGACTAAATATCAGCACACATCAAATCACCATCTCCTTCAATTTAATGTACATGTAACGCCACTCAGCACCAGAGACATATTCATTTGGTTTCATTTATATTTAACTGTTGATTTTACAGTCATTTTATGGTATCTTTTAATGTCTATATCACATGCAATTGTGCTACGTCATGAGCTACAGATGAGAAAACAAGCGTGCATGTGGTTTTCCTGCTGCGTATTGTCCTCTGGTCCCTTGTGTGCATCTATTTGTGTGCATATGTGGCCCTCGCAGCTATTTAGCCTTAGCTCAGGTCACAAGAGGGAAACATCGGCAAACAGGGCACCAGAGGACAACACAGCATAGAAGACACAGGAGGAGGAGAGGAGAGGCAGACAGAGACGTCACTGAGAGAAAGATGACAACAGTGAGAGGCTACTGACAAGAAAAGGCAGGAAGGCGGAGGGGTGGAGGGGCAGATAATAACATACGACCCAAAATAAACTGCATAAACAAAAGAAAGAGAGGCTGAGATGAGGCTAAAGGAAGAGGAGAGGGGGAGACGGAGGCAGGATCAAAGGGGATGTCCGCCGCTGATAGCGCACCTCAGATAATGTGTGGCGCAATTAGCGCGCTGTGACGATTTCCATTAGGGCTAATCAAATATTTATACTGCCTTCTGAGCATGTCACAATGCTGCCCTGGCCTTTCATATCAATGTGACAAATGCCTAATGAAGGAGCGGGCGTACAGACAGTGAGAGGAGGTGCAGAGACAGACAGACAGACAGAAAGGGAGGGAGGGAAAGACAGAAAGAGGTGGAGAGGTGTTAGAAGCAGAGTTTGCTCTGTCTCCCATTTCCACATTTGGTTTGCAAATGCTCAGCCCTCTGTCATCAATTACAAGGCTGGTCTAGTGGCAATGAGTGCCTGTGTGAGTGTGTGTGTGTTTGTACCTTGTGTGTGTGTGTGTGTGTGTGTGTGTGTGTGTGTGTGTGTGTGTGATGAAACAAGGACGAGGCAGCGCTGATGCTACCTCACCTAGAGCCATTAATCAAACTGGGCCAGCTGCAGAACCAGTCCAAATTGGGCTCATCAGTCTGGGCATTAAGTAGGAATCAAGGTACAAGGACGGGGAGAAGAGGGGAGGGAGAGGAGGACAGGAAGAGAAGAAGAAAGATGAAGGAGGTGAAAGAGATTTAAATCTACACTATTTTACTTTTATACTCCTCTGTAATGGTGTCATTCCCCTCAAGATAATAATGTTCCTCAGTGATAATGATGATCTCTTTTATCTTCGGGTTTTGTAACTCTTGACTGAAACTTGCTTGAGATGTGGGGGGTGTAACTGACTGGGGATAAAATCCATCCAACCATCCATCCATCCATCCATCCAATGGGTGGACTTTTGGTATATTACCCTTGAAAGTCATAACTAACCTGAACCTACATGTATCTAAAAACTAGAACTGTTTAGCGTTTTTATCAGATAGTGCTCTTAAATGTAGGCTTGGTTGTAACCAGATGGCCGCATCAATGTAAATCAAACATCAAAGTAGCATAACATATCTAAGACAACACGGTAAACAAAGGAACACAAAAACGCAACAGAGGACATTGAATGTTTTGCGTTTTTTCTTCTTGGTATGTGACTGTCAACTAACAGAGTTGCACACCAACATTTTCAGAATAAATAAAAAGAATTTGCGTGAAGTGTTTAGAATCTCTGTCGCAATTGGTGGGACATTTATAAATGACGGGACGAAAATCTGAGAACTGGAGGGGTTCTATTGGTACCATCCACAACTGTTGCCAATGGAAACATGAAAATAACCATTCTAATGTGAAACAAATTGATCTGGACTAAACTGCTCGGTGAGGTCCTGCTGTTGTGTTTAAAAGGAGGAGAGTGGGATAACAATTTAATGAACATTTAAGCTCTGAATTAGTCAAGTTTAAAGCTACTACAAGGAATTTTCATAATGCGTTGATTTTGGAGAAAAGAAGTGGTGTAGTGTTTCCACTGCAATAACCACAAAATAGAACCAGAGAGGTGGGGAAAAATAAAATTATTTGAAAAATGTCCTCCTGCTTGTTTTTAACTGGCTAATATACTACTCACCTTAACCTAACCTGCGACAAAGTAAACACAAGCTTGTTTCATCTGATTTCACAGACAATCTAACCGAGTGGCAGCCATTAAGAATAACTACATAGAAATAGCCAATCTATTCACAGATGGTCTTGTTTACTTATGTAGGTCATATAGAGTCATGAGTATTAAATAAAGACTGTTTTATAAGCAGTTAAAAACTCCTTGCAGTAGCTTCAAAATTGTTTGTGAAAATGACCATACTCTGTGGTGTTATTCTACCCTCACTCCCCTATCCAACCAAGTCCAGACAATTTGTTTTAACATTTATACCAGCTGCTTTCCTCTATTTTAAAATATTACAAGAATCTTTGTTTAGTTTTCACCCTGATTGACTTTCCTTGTATCATTTTAAAGTTGGCTTTCGATCACTGTGAACGCTGTTCCCTAAATTTTCTGTTTTCTGAGAGAGAAAAAAGACTCATTAACCACTGCTGGTCAGTGACACAATCAACTGAGGGTTAGGGGTAACAAGATGGGCGGGCCGCCAGAGGTGAGAGGTCAAATCCTGGCCTGACAGACAGATGGAGGAGAGTGGTCAGGACTTGAAGGATGAGGAAGGAATGAAGGATGGACCTGGTTGGGTGCTGTGACAGTTGGGGATATGGATGACCCTCCACACCAATGTGACAGAGAAAGAGCTCCACGTTAACAGGGGATATATCTTTGTTGTTCTTTAATTCAGTGGTGTTTTATATGGATATGGAAGAAGAAGGTTTTTTTTTTAACTCAGCAGAGAGCATAGAAAAACATACCAGCAGGACAGAGACCAATACAGAAATTGAAAAAAGGGAGAATGTATTGATGGTGTACAGTAGATACACACATTCGTACCGCAATGTTAACACTTGGCCAAAACAGAGGTTGTGATACATGACCTATAAATGTGTGTGGTATAATATTCAAGGGAAATGCTTTTTATTCAGTGTCTTAACCAAAACCAAGATGGAGATAAATTAGTTCAATATTCAGGTTTTGCTGCAAACAACAAGTACAAACAGAAAATGTACTGTGTAAGAAAATACTCATTTTTGTCACAAATACCCTGAAATGACAATAGGAGACACAAAAAAATCTTTCTAAGCTACACAGAGTCCATTTAAAAAAAATCTATGTAGAAAAATGATCGTTTTGCCAATATGAATAAACGTGAATGTTATTTCTTCAAAATGAGGCAACTCGACAAGTAAAGCCTGGACAGCACTGAAACAGACCTCTCCTTCTAACCTACATAACTCAGGACAACAGAAAATGTCAGGATAAGATGCTACGGCAGGCTAATCTCTGGCACAAGTGATAACATTCAGTGGGTGAAACCATGACAGATGAGTATTGATCTCCTAGTTGTTGAAAGGGGGTTAAAAAAGATAACTAGACCACTTTATTGATATTGATTGAAGAGTCAAAGGGGATAAAATAACTTCCCTCAAAAAAAAAAAAAAAAGCCTTGTTGAATTATCATGCAATAAATGTGGATTAGGTTCGGTGGAGGAAAAAATAAAAGATTAATGTTTCATATACGAGGCAGTAATAAATGTTAGCGTTCGACTACAGGAGACAACTGCTGGCAAGTCGTGTGTCAATTAAAGCAACTTCACATGCTTACACACACACAGATACACACTGGGACAGAAATAATTTAGTGTTATCCAAATTCATCCGCATTTAAACATAAGATGGTCGTCCCTCTCAACAAACACCGCCATGAGACAAAAAAGTCACCACTGCAACGCAACCTCAAATTTAAACAGCACATGCAACGACCCTAATCTCTCACAACGCCCTGCTTCACACACACATCTCAAACACTCACACGTGTGGTCATAACTCACCAAAAGCCGACATATTATCTCATGCGTCTTCTTGCTGCAGCGAAGTCGAACTATTAGTTCCTGGCTACCCATAAACTCTAGTTACCAATTAACCTTGTGTGTGTGTGAGTGGAAGCGTGTGTGTGTGTGTGTGTGTGTGTGTGTGTGTGTGTGTGTGTGTGAGACAGAGATACTAGGAGAGCACAGGGGTGTCTGGCAGGCCTATCTGCGGCGCTGCGATGCGCTAACGTGAAAGAATGCCAGTGTCAATGTGACAGAGATAGGGGAAGTACAGGGGGCCAGTGGGCTGGGTGAAGGTCGATGTCGAGGTCAAGTCCTAAAGTGGTGGACACTCCAGAGACTGTTTGGAAGGTGCTGAGACACCTCACATTGCGATTTTCGTTGAAAAATACTTATTATTTGATGTTAAAGTGGTTCAAATATGACTTTTAAGACTTTCAGTGAATTGGGTTTGTTCAGGCTGTGTGACAGCTGCTGTGAGCTAAAGTGAGAGTGGCACTTCCAGGTGAGGTCCACCTTCTGTCGACACGTTTTTTAAAATCAGTACTGTCTTCTGGATATTCCTCCTTCACTCTAATCCTTCCTTTCTCTGTCACTGCAATACCTTTTTCATTTTCGTCATCTATCTTAACCTGACAAAATATTTGTTCCCTCACAACGTCTGCAGCTGCAGGAGACACAAGCTGAAGTCAAGTTTCAAGCCACTGAAGAAATGTCTTGGTCATGACTTGAGTCTTGAGTTACTGAGTTACTGAAGACAAGTTCAAGCCATACTTGCCAACCTTAATACCTCAAAATTAGGGTGGATTTTGGAACCAAAGTGGAATAATTTGACTTTCATAGATGCTGTTTCCAGCAGATGCCTGCTGGTGACCAATAACTGACATTTATTTGGTAGTAAACACAATAGGACCACAGCATTTCGCCTTACCTAATTAAATTTCAAGTTTAAAATGAATATTTTACGAATGTTAGTTAGGCTGCTCTTAGAAAAAACATGTGCCCCTCTCCTTTAAAACTTAAGGAAAGGGGAAGTATTCTTTCCAGGATGTCTGAAATTTGTTGAAGTATTTCTTTCTCTTAGTACTCTCTCTGTCTCTCACTCACTGTGGACACAACACAAGTGTGGGTGTATTTAGGAGACCTGGATACAGCAGGTGCGAACAGCTCTCTTCATGTTACGTGCATGCTAGGAAACACAATTTGGAGTTGCTGTGTTTTGTCCAGGTGGAATCAGTAGATTTTTAAAGTCTGTACAGTTCCTGAGACAGGATGAGACAACGAAAAGGGGGGGAAAAAAGGTATAAAAATTTGTCATGACACGGAAGAAACACGGGATAATTGTGATCCTGGGAGGAAACCGGAAGAGGGCATTGTAAAATGGGAGGACTTCTGGGAGAACTGGAAGGGTTGGTAAATATGTCCCAAGTCAAGGCATAAATATGTCAGAGTAACATTTAAGACAACTTTCAAGGCCTCAGGGCAAGTTTCAAGTCATTCAAGACAGAACCGAGCAAAGTCTTAAGCCACTAGACACACGCCCAAAACTGAAAAATGCCCATTACAATTTCCCAGGACCAAAGGTATCACCTTCAAATTGTCAACTAGTTTATTTTGTTTGACCTTCAGCCCAACAACAATAATTTAATGTATTAAATTTACATAAACAGGGAAAACCAGCAGATTCTCATATTTAACAAGCTGGAATCAGCCAACATTTGACAATTTTGCTCCACAAATGAAGGTGATCTAACCACGTCCCAATATGAGACCTGAATGTTTTTGCCTTTAAACTCAAGTCTCGAAGTCTCACAGAACTCAAGTTCAAGTCACAGGTGCTCATTTTCATGACTTCAGTCCGACCCAGCTCCAAGTCTCATGTGTCGGGTACAAACTCTGGCAGGACATCACCAGAGGGGTGAGTGGGTGATTGGATGGGTGAAGCTATGGGACACTGGAGCTGGAACAGAGCAACATTCCTTATGAAGGGATGATACTAGCCAGGACGGAGTGATGTGGGGTGGGGGTTGTTGGAGGAATGGGTGGCAGAGGGTGGGCACAGAGCGGGGTGGGAATGGGGATGGAGTGGTGGTGGTGGGGTCATTAGCACTAAATCTGTTCCATATGACACACACTCACATGGCCTCTGTCTGGACTCTCTCTTTCTGTCTGTCTGAGTGTCTCCCCACCTCCCTGGGCTGCGCGACGATGAGGGGAAGGAGGAGGTGGGGCTGAGGGAGGGAGGGAGGGGTGGAGGTGGATATTTCTCAGCCACAACAGGAGCTCTGTGATGACAGGGGCCAGGCCATGTCACACACCAGGGACTCTGGTGGCTCTTCTTATCACGCAGAGAGGGCTTCATTAAATACCCCTCTTCTTTCCCTCCCTATCTCTGTCTTTGTCTTTTGCAGCTTGACAAAATCAACACCACCGCTGAGGACAAACACACTCACTGAGTGTCCAAAATACATCCAGTATACTCACATACATGGACAGAGATGAAAGAAAATTAATGTGAATTTGATAAACAATGAATAATCAGTCTCAAAGTCAAATAAAACTTGGTATCTGAGTGTTTGAGGTTCAGTAATTCAGATGGGAGAGAGATGTTTTCATGTTTCAGTGCTGAACCTCTGCTGCATACCTTTCACCTCCATTGGAGATAGTTAGAGCTGGCCTTGTGGGTGGCCGATCCATTTGCTCCTTTTGCCCTGAATTCTTTTTTTTTTTCCAATTCAAGTTTTTTATTAAGTTTTCTACTTTATAAACAGCATAATACAACATTACAGCAAGCCAATGAAGAACAATTGACAAGGCAAACATAACAAAACAAAACGTAACAGATCTTGGCACTAGACAACCTGAATGATGAGAAAAAGGAAGGTTCAAAGCCCTTTTTACAAATCAAAAGGGATACGCTTGAAAATGACCTAAAATACCACAGAAGTGCAACGTAAATAAAGTAGCATATATACATAGATATTTTCATTTCATGTTCCTTTCTTTATGTAAATTAAAAGACTTGAGACCAGACAACTTCACTTGGTAATTATTAATCAATTGGATTCTTTTGCCCTCACAAGCTAAATTTTCACTACCCAGGGTTACAATCACCCCAACGCAACTGACAGGTGGTTTAATCACTCAGTAAGAATCATTCTGTTTAGAAAATCCATGTGTCTTCATAATCTGTTCTCAAAGTTTCATTTTTTGACATGAATAGAATTGTATTTAGCATCTCTCCTGAATCAGGCTGTCAAAAGTATCTAAGTATCAATACTTTTTCAACATGTAGTGATAGTATCTAAAGTAACAAAGCTTTCTAAAAAAAATGATTTAAGTGTACATTCAAGACCTCAGTTCAGTCTTCATTGTCTTGCCTGATATTTGGCTTATAGGAGCTCATGTGCAGTGACTTTTTCTGTACCATCACTGTGTGCAGGTTTTTAATTTTCCAAAAAATGAAAAAAAATATTTTCTTTATTTCTTTATTTATTTTCTTTTTGCTGTGGTATCAAAAGAGGTGTTGAGTATTGTTTTTTTTAAAATATATACTAGTATTGTATCAAGGTTTAAAGTCTGGTATTATGACAAGTGTAGTTCTAAAGGCCTTAAAAGTCAGACCAACACACAATGGCCAGACACCAAACTTTTACTATGTTAGAGCAGTTAGAGTATAAGAATCAGAAGCGTACTTCAGGTTTATTACGATTAATGGATATTAATTGCATTTCTTTGAATTCGGTCAAGTTATTTATGTGTGTTGGTCACAAAACTTGTGTTTTTAAGACTACATTCAATGAAAGCATGCATCTCTCACTAGGGTGGATATGAGATTTTATTGATATGGATAGAAATACTGATAATGCTCAATGCAATACTTGAAAAGATTCAACAGTTCAGCAGTTTTTTGCAGAAATAAGTTAAATTGTTTCCTGAGTTATGTAATTTAGCTGCATTTTCATCACATATTGATAGCACTGTCATTCGTCCAGGAGCTTATAAATATTTTGGTACAGACCATTCAGAAACTGGTACCGGTTTAGTACCGCTTCTCTATACCCATATCCATCATTAAAACTGATTATTCACTGAGCTTAATTAATTAAATATTCTGTTTTCCATGTCTATCACTCTCCTATTATCTATCATTTCTTTCTCTCTCATGGATGAAAGGTGGAGATGATGACAATCTGACTGTTCATACCTGGCCTGACTGTTACACAGCCACACACTCTGGTCGGGATCAGTCTTGTACCCTCATCCTGCACACCACAGGCCTGATGACTCTCCACCACACACACACACACTAATCACACCATGCTCCATGCCTCTGTCTGTGAAACAAAAGCAGGCCTTGTCTGACCAGGTCCAGCGCTTGTACAAGAGGCTTAGGGACATTTTTCTCATTTTTGAACAGCTAATATCTTGCAAAAGTTGTCTAATCTCTTTGCGTTTAAGTTGAGATTTGTGCGCCCCCACTCCCCACCTTCTCCACATGCCTAACACCTACCCCTGCTAGGCCCTGACGCATGGTGCTTAACCAGGCCATTTTAATTAGGTTAGGGGTGTGTGTCTGTCTGTCTGTGTGTGCGTGGTGTGTGTGTGTGTGTGTTGTGTCAGCATCAGGGCCCTGTAGACTTACAAGCTGATCTAATGAAACGCAGCAGGTGATGAAAAGATCAGGACCACTTTGAAATGAACCAGCTCAATTTGTACAAAGACTCAACAGTTATGAGCTGGTTCCAGGACAAAAACAACTCCCAGTATATACGTTTTTGATATATAGTCATCTAATATATCTTCTACAATAGAAAACTATCTACACTTTATCAGAGAATCTTTAATATAATATACGATACAAAATTTACGCTATTTTCTATTTACTTGATATTGCAATTGAATTATATGATTTTGAGTCCTTACAGCATCTATTGCATGTTTGTCTGACTAGAAGAGGATTCCTCTTTTGTTGCTCTTCCTGGGGGTTTCTCCATGGTTTTTACTGTGAAGGGGTAATTCTGAACTTGGGCCCTATTTTTATGCATTTTTAGGTCTAAATGACTATAAGGCACAACGTACAAAAAGTTTTAGAACTAGAGCAGTGTCGCCTTAGCCAGCAGCCACGAAATGGCCTTAAGTTACTGCAACATAATCTTTGGGGTAATGCACCCGTCAAAATATGTCCACTAAAAGTTCTTGTTTTTGCCACTGACAGACTCAGATTGTTATGCTAAGTCTCTGACTTAGGATCCCAATTGCAATAGACCTTTTTGTTAAAGACTTAGATCTTTTTAGTTTAACCAGAAACCAGTGTTAAATTGCTGTCTTCAAAGCCACCAGACTCCAATGACAAAAATAATAATTTTACTATACAGGACACAGTAGTTGCTGGTTTACACTTGATTTCTTTCAATCTCACAGGCATACCAACACATGCACACAAAATATAATGGCACAGTATTCACATAAACCGACATATGGAAACAATATACACTGTAGATCATAAATTTAACCAAAGGTGAAGATGATATAGATGGTTGCACTGAATCCAGTTTAGTCTCCCTCCCAGCATACAGCATGAAAGGGACCATAGACACTAAAGGCAGACAATGCACTGGGAGCTGCAGCACAACTACAAACCAATTCTCTCAGTGAAAGGAATAAAGGCTACCAGGGTTACAGGAAGTACAACCAAGTTGGACAGTGACAAAAAGGAAAAGAGAGAGGGAAAAAGAAAGAGAAGAAGAAGGGCTGCTTTTGAGAACTGCGAGACGGACGGGCTGTTTTCCGACAGTTTGCCATGCCAGCTCCAAGTGTGCTGACGGCTGTGATTTCTAACAGGCTTTAAAGAGGGTCATTTTCTGGGCTCTGCTTCTCTTTGTCTGTCTACCTCACAATCTATCTTCCTCTATTTGTCATTCTTAATGCCATTCTGTCTGCTGTGCTATCTTGCTGTCTGTATGTGCACAAGATTGCATGTGTGTGTATCTATGTATATCTGTGCCAGTGTTGAGACAAAGTCAGATAGAAAAGGCAAGGATAGGGAAAAGGTATTCTTATAAATGTTCCAAAAGTGTTTTTTTTTTTTTTCTTCCTCTTTGTGTGTATGCATGTGTGCATGTGTGTGTGTGTGTTGCCAGTGTGAGACATGTTCTGGTATTGGGGCACTGTGCTCTACAAAGGCAGCTGATTAGAAACAGTAGGTGAGCTTTGCTAACAATTCCCAGTGAATATGCAAAAGATGACAGGCGAAAGACAGAGATGGAGATGAAAAAAGTGAGGAGAGAGAATAAAAGAATCACAGAAAAAAAAATGGCAGGGATACACAGAGATCTCAGCCAGATGAAAACTAGACAAGCTTAGCTCTGTTTCTCCTCTAAACGAGTCCTACTGCAGCTTTTGATCTGAGACCTTATATGGCATCTTTTCACTAAACAACATACACACACACACACAAATGCATGCAGACGTTCATGGGACATGAACTCCAGTCTCCAGGGAGAAAGTCCTGTGTTTGCTTAACCCATCCATACACCTTTCCTCCTCCATATACACTCCATATCGCACTCTTTATACTACAGCACATCACCTGACTTTGACAGCACATCAAAACATAATGTCACAGTTTCAATATTTAATTGAAAGTCAATTAAAATGAGCTTTTTCTTCACTTCTGGAGAAAAAAAAAACTTCAAAGACAACACAGCATAGCTTAGCAGCCTTTATATCAGACTTGATACAGTGTAGACTATCTTTTTAAAGGAGAATTTGACAATGTAAATGACAGTTGTCAGGGCAACACTAATGATCTGCTGATCTTTACAAATGAAGACTTGATAGCCATCAGTGCTACGAAAAATGTTTCAGTTGAAAAACCGAATCAAATTGTGACTTTAAAACTGTTATATGTAACATTTCGGTATTAAAATGTCTACAAACGCTAGACCTATGTTATTTTTGACTTGTGTTACATTATCCCAAATGTTTCCATCAATAGCCAAACCCAGAGAAATCTGCAGCTGCCATATTTGATGCACTGGGAGTGAGAATGAGCTGCTTTGGTTATCCTAACCCTCACAAAATCTTGCCCTGCAACATACAAGATGGTGAAAAGGACTGTTTACATTCTTTTGCACTGGAAAAGGAATACACTGGCTCACTGGCAAACTCTTTCAACTCTTATTAAACCTTCTATAGTTCAACAGGTAGTTTGATAAAAGTTTGGCCTTCCCTGCTGCAGAGCATTATGTTTAAACTTTTCATACTTCACCACTTAAACATGCAGTGTGCTCAAGTATTACAACGCATCCATAATTGTATTAAATCAAATGCATGTGGGAGAAGGCTGCGATTACTACTTCTTTCCTTGTCTTTGCCAAAAATTACATATTCTCCTGTAATATTCCCAAGCAAGTGTGAGGGTTGCTGATCTGGAGTCCTTTCCAGGCCCTGCTGAGAGTCTGATCCAAAAGAAGTCAGACTTATTCCAGAACAGCACTTACACTCTCAAAAGCTTAACTTCCATCCCTATTACTAAAATCAAGCACTGTAGCTGGCAGCCCATCCCCTCCTTAGACAGCTGCTGAAACACTGAAACTGAATTCAGACAAACTAAGACAAACTAGTGCTTTATGTTTATAGAATCAGGCTAATATCTGACCTCTTCATTACTTCTACCTGTCTCCTCTGTCTTTACCCTGTAAGACAAATTAACTTTTCTCTGCACTTAAGTCAAACAGTCAGCGTCCTCTCTTCATAATAAAAATACCAATTTTTCCCTCAGCTTGGGAAGTTGGCAGACGACTCCAGTAGACATTCTCTTCCTGTTGCTTCATGTTTTTGGATGGGGGCAGCGTGTACCCTTGACTGACTGCCTTAGAGATGCTAAATAAAAAGTGTTTGGGCTATTTTGAGGCCAGATATGTTTTCAGCCCTCTTTAGCTGGGTCAGACAGGTCCAGGGTCAATGATAAAAGAAGCAGAGTTGGAGATAAATAAGGAGGGAAGCTGGGTAAGGAAGGAGTGACACATATCCTCTCTGAAAAAGCCTTTTTTGTTGTTTTTCAGCAGACAACATGTGTGCATATCCACGTGTGCATCTGCATGTCTCAGCAGGGCACTTGTATTCAGGGGTTGCAGGGGCTCTCGCCATCAGCTGCTCTGATTAGAGCCATAATTAAAAGCTGTGTTAATTGGTGTTGAGGCCAACACTGGCCACCCAGTTCATTAAGGACCTCTATACAATTCTCCCTCTGCATTCCACTGAATGGTGAAAGAACCAGCATTATTAATCTGCTATACCCGGGGGACAAGTCAAGTGTGAAGGAGAGAGACCGAGAGAAACAGAGGCAAACAAAGGAGAGAAAGAGAGAGCTCTTTCTGTATCGATCGTGTTGATCTCTGCTTGGTCAATGTTTACAGGCTGAGGGTTCACAGTGATAGATTAAAGCGAACTGAGGAAAGATCAGAGGAGAGGTAAGAAGTTAATTCACTGAGTGTATCAAAAGTTATGATGCAGAAAATCTGAAGGAATCCACTGCTGAGAACAGCAGCTTATTAAAATCTGAGCAAATATGAAACGCAAACGACACAACTCTTAAATTTACAGCTTTTACTACAATTTTTTAGTGCAGTGGTCCCCAGTCGTTTCTTTAATGAACCCTTTATGGTCATTGAGTAAACTGATGACTCCTGACTAAGTGACATATTTCATTGATATTTCATACTGTAGTCAATGCATGACAATCACAGTACAGAACAACTAATAAACTGTTCAATTAACCTAAATATTGAACCCAATAACTGCAGAAAGTTTGTATAAAATGAGTTTTCCTGATATTTTTACAAACTTTTTATACAATCTATCTATCTCTCACATCCAAACACATATATACCTTTCATCTCCTCTCTGTCAAAGGTGGAATCTACAGGATTTGTCCAAGGTGTTCGTAAACACACCAGAAAGATAGTTGATTGCTGAGTCTCATTCCCGGGAATCAAATACTGACGTTTGGGGCTGTCCAGAGCTGTGTTCAGAGCACAGCAAAATAATAAGAAAATAAGGAAATGCAGACACAGCTGCCACCCACACACTTCCAGTGGGTCATAAGTGATGACTGGAAAGGATTATGTTTATGTGAGTCCATATTTTTTGAAGGAAAATGTTGCATATTATACCTTTAAAGTCAAATCAAAGTATCTTAAGACCATTAGCAGGTAAGCTAGTGTTAACAGACAGATTTCCTACCTGGCTATGGTCTTATTACATGAAGGTGTGCTGGCTAATTGGTTTCAAATATAAGCACAGCAGTGTATTCAGCTTCAGGAGGTATAGGAGAAGTCAGTCTATTCTATTGACAAACTGACCGAGCACCTTCTAACGTCCATACTAACCTCCATCTGATTTTGCTAATTGCACTCAAGTGCCGGGTTACCGGCAGCCTCATTACTACCCATTTCCCCAAATTACTAATCAAGATCCAAGAAACAATTACTCTTCACAGGTTTGCTGCAGTGAGAGCTACAGTGAAACATGTGGTACCTTACTTATTCTGGTACAAGTGAGTGTGTCTAAGTGTGTGTCATAGATCGGGTGGGGTCTCCCTCTCCATACAGATGTCTATCTCACTGCCCTGCCTTCCAGGAACAAGCTCAAGAAAAGCATTCATGCTTCAAGGAATGCCACTTTCTGCCAAACAGACCAACAATGTTTAGCAAGTGTACCAGCAGAAGTCTGTGATACCTGAAAGGTCTTTAACTCCTCAATGCCAATATTCAGCCAACATTAAGAGCTTGTTTTCTACACCAATTTCCTGCCCTCCTGAACTCTTGCGGCCAACAATGTGTTTTTTCATAACTGTGTTGTGAGTGTGATACATCTGCACAGCGACATCACTGTAAGGGGAGAATCTCAGCACCCTTCCGTGACAAAAATGTTGCTCTTACTGATTAGTTAACCGGGTGCATGTAAAGGTGAACTGCACATTAAATAACTCCCTTGTGCACCGCTCCCTTTGTCAGTAAATAGTCTAGACTGTGCCCCCTTTTCCCTTATGGAGCTCACCCGTAAAGATGTTGACACAATGAATCTCTCGCAATAACACTTTTGTTTTTGCGCCCTCTTTGGTTGTGCTTACACTCAGTGAGCTCACAGACAAGGAAGCTGTTCAGTGTCCAATGGCCAAAGGTTCTCTATGTGCGTGCGGCGGAGGTGGGAGGGGAAGAGGGAGGAGACGCAGGAGGAGGGTCCTGGTAATTTCCCACTTTTTTTTTTTTTTTTTTTTTTTTTGACGACATCACGGAGGGTGGAACGACAGGTACAGAGGAGAGAAGAACAAACAGGAGGGAGCAGAGAGGAGGAGCCTCAGACTTTTTCAGGTGCCCAACATTTAGATGTGGTGGAGGCAACTCGGGTTTCACCCAGCCGTACCAAGGTCAGACGCTGCTTTTCATGCAGCCTGGCCTGGAACAAACACCTGGCACGCTCTAGAGACAGGCCACTAGCCATGCCCGGCGTTCGTTAGTCATTACTGCCGGGGCAGCATGTCGCCGCCATTCTCATGTAAATATCCACACTGGTCGGCATTTTGCATGGAAGCCTGTGATTAATGATCTAAATCAAAAGAAAATGGTGCTTCAGTAGGTGCAATGTAAATGTGTTGAAAATGACACAACAAATTCAGTGATTATAAAGAATAAAGATAAACGTGTGGACTATATTGTTGTGTTTAATGCATCCATGACATGTTTTGAGGAGTATGCAGCTGGGCTGCAGCTCCATCATGTTTGAATCAAAAGTAAGCCAGAGCCCTTCCTTATACACTAAGCAAACACGAGCCAGCATTCCTCTGTGTCTGCCATTTTAGCTCCAGTCAAACCCCACGTCGACGCAAGGGCATTAAAGCATTAGTGGCTAATGTTTTTAAAAGTGTACGGTATCTTGGAGGGATTCGGGAGGTGGGCGCCGTGTGCGTGTGTGTAATGGTGGATGAGATAGGTCCGCACATGGCAACCATTACACACACAGCCCCTCTAATCGCTGCCGACCTGCCTCCTCGCCTGCAGCCATCCCACCTCTGACTGGTGTGTGTGTTTGTGTGTGTGTGTGTGTGTGTGTGTGTGTGTGTGTGTGTGTGTGTCAGGGGGCATCCCAGGTTCAGGAGGGCAGAATGTTCACATAGATGCATATTTTGCCACATTAACACACCCTTTAACATACACACATACGCACACATAAGCTGAGCTTTGAGCTTTGAACATTTTAGACAAAACTTTCCTCAAATAAATAAATATGTAATAACATGTATAAATAAACATAACACTTCTCCTTCGCAGCTTTCTCCTGTCAATGCCTGCGTTCAACAGATTGTGTTTGCTTGTGTTGATGAAAAGTGGCTGCAAGCAACTTTGGCAGATGGAGACGGGAGGACTGAAGAGATGGACGGAGGGAGAGAGGGTCAAGAGGAAGCAGGGAGAAATAGAAAGACATATGTGGGAGAGTCTGAGAGACTAAAGTGACTGAAAGGCTGCAACATTAAAAACTGACTCTGATGAATGAGTGCATGATTTAGGATGGCTCTACTGTCTCCTTCGAGAAATCCTGCCACAATAGTTAAGAATAAATACAAATAGATGGATGAACTGACGGATGGATAGGACTTGGTATAGTTTACATTTATTTATAGTCATGCTGATATGACGCCTAAATACTGCACCATTTGCAGACACCTTACTTTTGGGAAGAAAAAATGTTTTCTCACAAAATCCTTATTTTATTTAACATTTCACATTTAACTCACCACCTCCAGTCATTTCAATGAGGGGAAGGCAGCAGTTTTGATCATGGTTGTAGAGGTAAGAAGTAGAAGCCAGCAAGGTGAATGCACACAGATTTTGCAAGACATCGCTGGTCAGAGAGATTCAAATATGAAGGAGCTGACAATGCTGTTGTCTAAGAACCCGGAGCTGTACAAGATGGCACTAGTCATGTCAAAGGAAAAACAATACATTCTACTTGTTGAACAAATGACTGAAACCTATTTTCTCTGGAACATTTTTAAGTTTACCATAAAATATTTAAGTTTTCAACAAACAAAGCCATGGGACTTAAATTATGTGTTATTATTCATTTATTTTACCCAGGTGTTACCCATCACATAAACTCTGAAATGTATCATATATCTTGTCATTGGTACGAGTAATGTCATGTATTGATCCGAGTTGTGATTAGTTTGGGTGGGCCGCGGAATATTTTCAGATTTCAAATTGAAATCAGTCGACCACATTTTCATTTATTTGTTAGTTGCGTTGGGGTTCCCGGGCCCTGTTCCAGTCACTGGCACACTGCTGCTAACTGTGCTGTAGCTGCCATTAGCTAGTTAGCCCAGTTAGTGGTCCTATTAGACGAGGACACAGTCTCTGAGACCGAACAAGGCCAGTGCGATGACAGGGAATACAGCACTGAGGTGATTTACAGTGGCTCCGACCAGGACTGTGGCTCTGTGAAGACACAGCAGGTTCAGGCAGGGACAGGAGACGTGAAGCGGCTGAGGAGCAGGTTTGCAAGTATACATCATCATTCATGTTGGTAAGTTGGCAAGCTTTTGTGAAGTCATTTATTCCTGTGTTTTCAATGAGACCTGTGTGATGTTGCACTGTATTAAAATTAACTACATTTTCAGCCTCCATGCTGGTTGTTCCAACACAATCACAGTTATTACTGCTTTTGCCATTAGCATTTAACAGCAGCTCACCTCATGTTCCAAAAATATAGATATAGATATAGAGATAATTACATTAATATCATAAACGTCTTACGACTAGTCAAGTAACGGACTGACCTAATGACTAACTAGTCAACTATGAAAATCTGTAGTAGGGGGCAGGCCTACATGGATGGATGAACTGGGAATTGGTTGTCTGACTGACGAAGCACTAAAGCTGCTCTATACTCGAACTCTTCAATGTGTGCAAGACTGAAACAAAAACAGATATGAAGCCAGATGGAAAGAAGCAAGAACAACGTGTCTTCATGTGTATTATACATGAGTGTGCACATGTCTGGAGCTGTGCGCATGGGGAAATATCTAAATATTATGGAAGATTTTGTTGTATGTTTATGTCTTGAATCTCTGTATGTGTGTGTGTGTGTGTGTGTGTGTGTGTGTGTGTGTGAGTACCGGACATCGGTGGGAAGAACCCTGAGAATTCATAAAGATGCGTCATGTGTTGAACCTACACCTACTCGTCTCCATGAAGACATGCATGCACACACACACACTCGTGCACAACAAACATACATACACTGCCTCAGGTGAGCGTGTGTGTGATCTGGAGGGGGATAACTTTGTGGCGAGACCACACAGGAGACAGCTTTCAACTGAGTAAACACCACATCAAACACACACACACGCTCTCTCTCTCACACACAACACACACACTCACACAGAAGTACACATATAGCACTGGATACAGTTTGCCTGCCTCCCTCCTGCGTAATTGAGAAAAGCTGCCGTCCATTAAAACTTGCTGACATCACTTAGACAGCTAAATATGCAGGGAGCTAACGAGCTAGTGGGGCCTTTGATTGAGCTTCCAAACAGGTTCAAACTTTATCGCCAGCTTGCCGCAGGACAGGACACAGGCCTGCCACACACTCGCAATTGAGCATCTCAAACAAACAATCCCAGACACCAGCGGTGGAGGTAAATATCTGCGGAGAGGAGAGCGCCGTTTCCCATCCTCTATACATGCAACCTCGTCTATCACGCCGTGCCCACGCTAAACAGCAGGCGGCATCACAAATTCGACTTTCGTGTGGTTGTGTAGGTTAACTGCAGCATCTGTGTGGATATGCACATGCTTTGTTTTGTGCGTGTTTCAAAAGTGCAGGCAGCCAACATGCAAGAGGCCCCGACTGCAGTCTTCAGTTCCTCCCCCACATCCCTCCATCTCCCACTCGCTGCATCACCTCAGAGAAAGATATAAGGTTGGTTGGAGCCTGAACAAGCCTAATTAAGTCTGGTTAACTTAGCTCTGAGACTTCTATTACACGCATGCACTCACACACACAAGAAAGACACACTCATACACACACTCACTGTGGCTCTCTCCTCTCTCTATTAACACCTGCTTCTTTTCCAATTAGCCCTCCAAATAGAGACAAATGGGCCAGAGGGGTCTGATTAATTCACTTCTGTCAAGGACTCTGCTGCACAATGCCGTCAGGGCGCTCAGGCAGGCGTGGACTCATGCACGCGCAGACACATGCATGCTCACACACAAATGCATGGTTCACTGAGAGCACAGCATCAAAAAAAGTACTGATAACAGCCAAAAAGATTTGAAATTTGTAACAGAAACAGGATAATAGTCAATGCATTTGACTTTTGAACAGTATATGTCCCTCTCAAAGTGAATATGTTAGAGGTGGGATGTGTCATTGAAAAATACAGACAGGGACTTATCCTTCGTTTAATCCTCTTGTACAGATCGACGGTTTATCTCCACCACTCCTCTTCCGGGGACAAATTCCTCTCGTCTTTGCTCTGGTGAGTTTGTGAGTGCATACGTGCATCTGCGTACGTGCATGTGTCTATACATGTGTACGTAAGCTGCGTGGATCCCATCATTAGTCTTGCTCTCCTGTCCTCCCCTGTTTGTTTAAGTGGAGCTCTGTGTTTGCTTGGAGCTGCATGTCCTCCAAAGAGACTGCTACAACAAAACCACTTCAAAACCGAACCTGTTCCCTCCACACACACCTACACCTAAACACAAGCAGGTAGCAAGTAGACAGGCCACGGCTTGTTAAACTGTGACTTTGACTTTTCAAGACACCCATCTCATTGATAAACACCCAGGGTTTTTTTTTTTATTTAAGAATATCTTTGTACATTTTTAGGCAACTACGGTTGTTAAGGTAACTTTCAAGATATTTGATGCAGCTTCAACTTTTGGCGATATTGTAATCAAATGCAAAAACCATCGATATCGTAATTCTCTACTTGCACAATGTGGTGTGATATATTCATTTTACGAACCACATTTCTTCATTTCCTGTCAACTTAACAGTAATGTTACACCTCCAGCCTTAGTGATCACCTCAGTGTCCTTTAGATTTGTACGTATTGTAATAGTATTTACTATTGTTTTTTGTATATTGTGTTCTTGATCATATTGTTAATCACCTGTGTCCTAGTTGACTGTTAGCAATGTTAGCTGGCCAGTCTGTGTAGCATCACCATCACCAAAAATGAAAGTGACTGATGTACACCTTCTTGTGAAAGCGAGAAATAAAGCTCCAACCTCAATAGTGAATAACCTTAATTTAAACTTTCCCCAACATTGTTCCATTAACGTTAGCTAGCTACCACATACAGAGAACACATGTACACTGACAAATTAGTCTTGGTGGCTTTCAGTTTGAATCTTTGATGTAATGTTATACTCATGTTATTTTGTGTCTGGATAGTTTTGGTCAAAGACAAGCTGTCATTGGAAGTCAGCATTGGAAGTCAGATATTTATATCCAAGAACTGAGTGTAAAACAGAGCCATTGTGCTCGAACATCGGCTAAGCTGTGAAAATCAGGCACCATCAACATTGGTGCTCCACTCAGTGACTAGCTGATGTTGCCAACAGTTACCTAAGACAGCGGTTCTCAACCACACGACCCCCCAGAATAATCAGGTTGGTGTTCGTGACCCCCAGAACATGATCATTTATGTTGGTAATCGTCATTTTTGTGCTGGTTGATAGACATGTAATTATAGTGTATTTTTGCTGTGTTTTTGAATTCTTGTCCCTGTGGTGAATATCACTAAAGGGTTGGCAGCACCTAGAGCTGCTTCATGTCTCTCATTCTGCACTGATTATCACAATATGTTACTTTATTTTATTCTCCATAACCATCTGGCAAACTCCAGAAATTATCCCGCAACCCCTTGGAGGGCTCTGACCTCCAGGTTTAAAACCACTGATTTGAGAAACTGAGGTGATTATCAAAGTGATCGAAAACATTATATGCAAAAAAGAATGCAAATACTACTAGCAATATGTACAAAGCTGACTTAGAGTAATCACTAAGGTTGGAGGTGTAACATTACTGTACAGCTTAAAATTTGAAAAACAGATATATGTCCCACCACATTAGAGAATACAGGTAGATGACTTATGTCAAAATATAAACTTAAATTCCCCAAGCTACACTTTTATACATGAATGTATCAAACTAGATAGATAATCGAAAGTTGACCTTGTGGGCTCTCAACATCACACGAAAAAGTGATAAATAGTTACAGAGAAGGATATGACAATCTCACCTTTGAACTATGAATGATGAAGACTGATCTTTATATGAAGATTACCGCTGTTTACTCAGTGGGTGGAGGCTTACATTTCTCTCAGAGTGTCAGAGTGATGCAATGCCCTCATCTTTTCAAACAGGCCGGTGCCTATTTGTATGTTTTCCTTGCCTACAATATGCTTACATCTACCTAAAAATAGAAAGCTGAGACCTGCTCTGGAACTTGGATTTTTAGGTACAAAGTAAAAACAGCTACCAATCCTGGAAAAAAGCTTCAGGTTTGTCCTTTTTCCATAGCTTTATTGGTTTTCTGACAGATGACAATTCACTCAGACCCACTTGTCAGTGGTCTTGAATTGGTATTAGCACCCAAGTCTGCTGACCACCAGCTTATCCAAGCACACAGCAACTCAAACACAATGCTAACATTGGTCCAAATCTCCGCACAATGGTATGGCCACACATTAGTTCCACACCAAATAAATAGCCGCTGCTTCAGTTCATAAACTCTGGGTTCAGAGGTCGAGCTATGTCAAGTAGGCTGCTGAATGAGACGCCATGGGATAAAAGGAGGACAGAGAAAGGGATTTAGACGAGGAGGTGGGTGGGGGTGCTTATAGAATACCCCCGGCATCTCCCTTTCTCTGGTCCACCCGTTGAGTCTCAAATGCCACTCTACCGTTGGCCCCATTGTACGTCCGTCTCAAAGAGCTTGTCTTCAATTAGCCTGATAAGAGGAGAGAGGATAAGGGTGGGGCAGATTTGGGGGGGGGGGGGGGTACCTGGGCAGCCAGTAATCGCTTTGATGTCATTGGGCCCTTGGTGGCTTTTGTCTTTTTTGCCCCCTGCGTTGATGCTAAATTTCAGTGTGCAATTTACCTTGTGGCCGGGGCAAACAGCAGTTCTGGTGGCAGCCACCTTCACTTTTGTCGTTTTAATGACATCAGCTGGATCATATAAGAGAGACAACAGGAAAACAGATGCCTGAATGCCATGTTTGTGGATGAAGTCAATCTCGAGTCTCATTAAATCTTCTCTGGGTATGTTGCACCTCTTTTGGTCCTGAATCATGATTCCTCCTCTATATTCTACATCTGTCATCAAGACTTCCATAAAAGCTTAGAGAAGCAGGGGCCTCTTTCTCTATCCCCTCTTTCTCTTCCCCTGACCCCCCTTTCCTCTCCTTTTACATTCTGTTTGCTGAATGAAAGTTAATTTCGAGCATGTGATGTATCACGCCAGGGTGAACAGCCATTCATTCGGCCACCTTTGTAGGTAGGTAGGGAGGATACAATCAGAAGAAAGAGAGGTAGGGGGATGTGAAAAGAACCTGAGAGTGAGGCAAAGAGAGAAGATAGAGGAGGAAAAAGAGTACGAGTGAAAGTTATTACCAGCGGTGTCTGCTGATTGCATTCGGCAGGGGATAGGAAATGGGCAGCCAATGAACCATCTAAACTCTGTGCCCTGAGATCCTACTGCTGCAGGAGGGGGTACAGGAGTTAAACGAGACAAAACAGAGACAAGGCATCAGAAAGACCGCTTTTAAGACAGCTTATGAGGGAAAGATGAAGTCCGGCCATTAGTGCCAAATATCTTATAAATTCCTCAACTGCTTTACTCTGTAAGGAAACAAAAATTAGTTGAAACTGCAAATACTGTGGGTCATCTTGATGAGGATCCCTTTCTGTATGAGATTCTCACAGTGTGGGTCTTGTGCAGACTTTTATGACTGTTAGTGCCATTAAAGGGACAGTGCACCCAAAAATCAAAAATATTTATTTTGTAATTGGTGGTTTCCAATTGGTGGTAGTTTCCACCACCAAGTTTTGGAGATATCAACCATAGAGATGCCTGCCTTCTATCAAATACAATGAAGGCAGATGGCATTCAGCTTGTCGTGCTCAAAGTGCCAAATGCCTGCATGTACTCACAGATGAGAGGCTCATACTCATACTCTCATGTACGCTTCCTTCAGCACAACAATACAGTTGGCGGGTGTAGTTTGATAGATAGAAAATAGTTCCTACTAGTGTTGTCAAAAATATTAATAATATGAATATATCTATAAATATAAGTACAGAATATTTGAAATGGTTTCAGTACTCATTTTTGCAGCATTGATATTCACATAGTACCCACACAATTCGCCTCCTCTCACTGTAAGCACACAGTGCTGTCTTCTTCTTGTTACGTGCATTTATACGTACATTCATCTTTTAATAAAAATCAGAAATTGTATGGCATCAAGGTTGAGTCCAACTTTTTCCCAGGTGTATTGAAAATGGCATATTGTATGATAGAAACATGTATAATGGATATTTTCAAGGTATTGAATTGAAATTAGAAATTCTACAATCATGACAACACTAGTTCCTTCATGAGTTTGAGGGAGACAAAGTGAGGACAGAAAGAAATGGAAATGATTTAGGAGCAGTATAGATTTAGGAACAGTATATATATATAGTAGTTTAGGAGGCACTGGATCGAAAATACTGGTATATCGTGACACCCCTAGTTCCATTAAATTCAAGAGAAGGTTGACATCTCAGAGCTGATATATGCCAGGGTAAAAATATGTATTTTTGATCTGGGGGGTGAACTGTCCCTTTAAACAACCTGACTTCACATATTCAATCTCTCGTTACGCTCACCACAAATTATGCACATGTTGATTCCACAGAAGATATTTCACCTTGCTCCCTGGCAGCTTTTCACTGCCTCTGGTCTTCACCTGTTGATTGAATAAGCTGTTGTGACACTCCACTGACACTGTCTGCCAGTATCTTGTCAATGTGTTATCGCCATGAGGCCTGATTTGGCAAGGCCACCGGCTGTCACAGCTGTAAACTCTCACACAGACACCAACAGACTCTCAAGCACTCCTGTACATAAGCAGAGCCTCTGACCCTAACACATCACAATTTAAGCCACCTTGCTCCACAAATGCAGCTCTCATTATCCAATGTCTGAACATCAAAGAGAAAGACATGTTTATTCTATTGCAGTCGAATATTTATTTATAACTAAAAATGAAAGTTATACATCAACTTTTGTTACACATTATATCAAATGCACCTGAGAAGAGTTTGCTTGTCCAACCATCTGTTCCTCACACAGCCCACAGTTGGTCCAACTGTGCTGCAAGCCACCGACCCTGGTAGTAAACAGCTATGACACAAAAAAAGTGTACTGTACTACACACTAATAGCGGAAAGCTGTTTGCTAATACAGGTACGGAATGTGCTAAGCCAGGCAGTGTGGGGATCGGAGGGGAGTGTGTGTGTGTGTGTGTGTTAAATGGCAGAGCAGGGATCTACAAGCATTGTGTGCGTCCTGCCTAATCACTGTCATATGGAAGGGATTGAAGTGACCACTGCCACGCAATGGGTCGGACCACACCACATCTGTCACCAACTAGGTCCCCTGTGTGTGTGTGTTAGAGACATTTGTGTTACATTTCAGGCATTTTGCTGACAGTCTCTTATCCAGACTGAATGACGGTGACAGGTAGAGGTTCAGCATCTTGCTCAAGGACACTGACCTGACATGTGGGTATTGATTGGCATGAGTGTAAAGAATGCAGTCTTCCTCCTTCTATGTGACCATTGCTGCCACTTGCATGGCAACCCTCCACAGTTTAGTGCCTAAATGGCATTGATGACAGACAACGAAGACCCACGCCTATTGGTAACTTCAGCGCTTGGATACGACCTTGGCATCTGCATACACCTGAGAGTTCGTCTTGCTGTCTACAGACATACAGAAGAAGAGCAATATCTGCTGCTCCTCTGAAACAAATAAAATCTGCTAGCATGACAGGGCTAGCAGCTCCATCTGTAAGTGCTTATCGTGATGGATCCAGCCCTCTAACCACACATCTAGCTGCCCGAGAGGGACAGAGATAGAGGGACGGAGAGAAGACTGAGGTCATGAGAAATGAGACAGATGACAGAGGACAGCCCAGC
This sequence comes from Lutjanus argentimaculatus, assembly GCA_034769285.1. Lineage (NCBI taxonomy): Eukaryota > Metazoa > Chordata > Actinopteri > Lutjaniformes > Lutjanidae > Lutjanus > Lutjanus argentimaculatus. The sequence continues at coordinate 11,799,742 of JAWZSL010000007.1, forward strand.
CCAAGGAGAAGAGGTTGGGCAAAGCTGAGGCCTGCACATTTTCATAAACCCCCTTTCCAAATAAAGAACACATTATAAGACTATCAATCAAAACTGCAGACTGGACGGACGATTATTCAGTCAGATGTGAGCAACTAAATTGGGATTTACAAAGCAAATCATGTGAATCTGGATAGTAATTTGATGCTTGAATCATTATTAAAGTACTCTCTTGTCTAGTACCTTTTCCCTGCTTTTCTAATTCTTTCAGTATTTCAAGCATTATTGTATAATGCACATTTTTGTTTTTGATTTGCATTGTATTGTTTTTCATACAACCCGTTAGGCCAGAAATATACTTGTTTTTAACTTTGTGTTTGCATTTGCACACACTCATTTCTGAGGGTGCACACAGGACTCAGGATATGCCAGACAGCCAAGATGGGTATGCTAGTGCATAGTTAAAAGCATGTACGTATATCTCTGGCTGTAATGCACGGCTATTTCTACATGTGACACCTGTGTGTGTTTAGGGTTATTTTTCAACTTCACAGATTTTATCATGTGAATATTTTCGGAGGCCTGGAGAGGTGAAACTATTTTGTATTTCACAAGAGAAAAAGCAAAGATTTAAGTAGGGCTTCCCCCAGAAAGATTTTTGGTCCCCAGAAGTAGCTGTAGAGTGGTAAAGGAGGGTAAGAGGGGTAAAATCATTCCACTATGTCAAGTTGTCCTGTTTGGGTAAAGGCAGGTGTAGACATGGACTCACAGTGAGTCTACAGGCTTGAATATAAATTGATGTTTCCACAGACAGCCGTGGACACCATGAATGCGCAGCAGTATAGACCGAGGCAGCTGCCCAGAGGAGGAGAGGCCTTACCAGGTAAGTTTTTTGATATCTCATGTCAGCAAAAAAGGAAGTAGCACATTTTGATTCATCATTAGTGTAGTTAGCACACATTAGCTCAGATTTTGAGAGTTTAATAAAAGCTATGACTCTGCTTGTTTACTATTTTACATGAAGGTCACTATCACCCTGATACTTCATTAGTATCATTAGTGTTCCTACTGTTACTTACCAATATGGCTGCCATGAAAAAGATCTATTAAGTTTATCATCTTCTACCCATGGTAACTTCTTAGATTATACTCATGACCACCTGTCAAGATCCCAAACCCCAGATTTGGAACCACTACGTTATACTCTATAGTGTGCAGTTCAGCTCTGTCCTGCACCAGCAGCAGACAGAAAAAGCCGGAGCTATGAACAAGGAACAAGCAGCAGAGTTGTTGTTTTCACAGAGGTGTCCCCACAATGGTGGCTGTCACCTTTGACCCTGCACACCCAAACATTGTCCAGGAGACCATTTGTCCCTGCAACACACCAACCAACTCCCAAGTCTCCCCGTCCCTTTGGCCAACCCCGTTTCCTCCACTGAAAACAAGTCATCACCCCCTCCTACACCCTCTAGCACCCCCAGCATCCGGCAGAACATGAGGCGCAGCACCAGCCACCAAGCGGCTCGTTCTTTATTGTGCCTTCTTCCTGCTGTACTTTTCTCCTGACCCCCTGTTGTTGTCTTTCCCCTGCCACCCCCCGCCTCTTCCTCTTATTCGCCCACCCTCGCTCCCTCCACCGATCCCTGTTTCGTGCTAATTAATTTAATCCTGTAAGCAGGTGTAAGCCCCGTCATTAAGTGGAGCCAAGTCACAGTAAATGGGGGGTGGAGGGAAGGAGGGGGCATTGTGAAAGCGAGGACAGAGTGGGCATAAACAACAAATGGGGAAATTGGTGGCAAAGCGGAAAAATCCTGTTTTTGTTTTTGGTTTTTTTTTTTTGGTTTTTTTTACAAGGGGCAACAGGAGGAGGGTACAGAGAGGAAAGGGAGTCCAAAAGAAGGGGAAATCTTGTTTTCACTTTCTCTAAGGAGAGGAGTGCTAATGTGAGGGGGCATTCACTGAGTGTTATATCGATATCTCTCTCTCTCACACCATCCATTTCTCTCGTTCCTCTCTTCTCTTTTTTGTGTCTCTTCCCGGAGATAGCTCCAATGGGGGTGAAGGTGAAAGAGAAAGGGGAGAAAGGGGTGAAAAATGGGGACGCAAGGCTTGTTTTTCTCCTTGGGCCAAACAGAGCAGGACTATGGGCCTGAGTCTGCACAAGTTCTTTTTATTTGCCAACCATCCTTTCTCTGTCTCTGTCTATCCCTTTTCGTGGGACCAGGGGGGTCTGAATTGAATCTGTTGGGAGGGGGGATGTGCGGGGCATCCGAGTGTTGTGAAGCAGTGGGTCTTAGCAACTGGTGATGCCCCCTGGACTGGAGTTACAGAGATGCTGCTGTAGCAATAGGGGGCAAAGTAAAGGGAAGAAAGGGAGAGAGGGGGTGAGTTTGTTAGGTGGCATCCAGACCGCATGCCAGGAGCTCCCAAGTGGTTTCTTCCGCTGGGGCTCCTCTGTCCGTCCTCCAATGGGGCAGCAGTTTACCATGCTGCTCGCAGCCCCGGAGAAAGTGGACTGAGCGGGCCGCTATTCTTCTCCGCTGGCCTCAATCCCCCGGCAGCAGTCAATCAATCCCGCTCTCCCGTCCCCTCTCCTTCTGTCAGCCTCTATCGGCACCTCAATCTGCCTCCCAGCGCACATCCTCTGGCAAAATAGAGGTCGCAATTCAGGCGCTCACTTTCTCTCACTCTCTCTTTTTCCCCCCTAATTCCTTTTTAACTCAGTGAGCGGGTGTCAGGGATACAACTTGGTGCATTCCTGCCTGGCTTGTAGCGCAACAAGCTATTGAGCAGGAGATAAGCCTCTCTTTTAGGAGGGGTTGAGGAGAATTGAATTCAGGCCCTGAGTGACGGGAGGAGGAAGATTTATCCCCGTCGAAGGACAATGCCGCCTTTTCGGGGACTTTAATCTCCCCGGGACAATGGGCCTGGTTTTCCTCCTACCACCAACTCCACCACCACCGCCACCTCCGTCCCCCTGTGCTTTTCCCACGATAGTCGCTGATTAGCACCACGGGCCGATTGGACATAAGCCATTATCTCTATCTTGTTGGGTTTTTTTTTTTCAAAGGGACTCATCTATGTTTTTGTCAGGAGAGAAACAAGACAGCTTGGAGGAAAGTGATAAAAAAAGACAGTGAGAGGGTAAAGGATTTGTAAGGCGATGAAGGGAAATGAGGAGACAGACAGACAGGGAAGAGAAAGTGAAAGGAGGCCGGGAGTGGTGAAAAAGGTGGCGTGAGTGCCAAGTTCATTGAGTGTGCCCAGGACAGAGGGTGATTCCACTCAGCTGGGTAGACGCTCACACAAACACACATGCACGCACAGTCATTACTATGAGGCGTGCAACCCAGAGGAGAAGAGGAAGGGTTAGAGAAGGATTTTCCAGGATTTGGGGTGGGGTAGGGTTCGGATAAGGTAACCTGCACCAGTGAACCAATGTAGTCTAATACGGTAGCTGTTTAATAAATCCTACTTTCGCGAAGGATATAATTTATCCCGAAACTGTTTTGGGGAGGTGCTGACTCAACTTTGTGGTTGTTCTCAGTAATGATTTTACTCACTAGCTTGCCTTGAACATGAGCTGTCAGACAGGTTTAGAAGTTCTGTTTAATCCAATTGCCTAAAACCAACATGAACTATTACTCATAACTTACATTGTACATTTCCATTGCATGACTCCTTGCTGGTGTATGTTTTGTCCTACTGCATCCCCTACTGCTGTCTTGCAATGCAATGACTGATTATAAGAGGACTGACTTTTTTTAAGTAGACCACGTGTGGACATGATTTGTGGTGCCATCACATCCTTGTTCCTCTGCAGAGATCCAAGTGAGTAAATTATGTCATATGAGAGAGACAAAACTAAAAAAGCGATCTAAGAAAGCTATACTAATTACCAAAAGACATAATATTCTTTGCATATGACTCAGTAAGTAAGTAAGTAACATTTAGACAAACTGTGAAGCTCAGTCCTAGGCTGGAACCTGTCTTTTCATTTTCATTTTCATTTTCCAAGGAGCGCAGACCAAAATGCCTCTGGATGCAACTGGATAGATCTACAACCAATCAAAGCAAGCCTGTAGTTGGTAAATTAAACCTATTAAATCCTGCCTGAAGTACAGCAAACACATCTTTCCTATCAACAAAAACTTTAATTACAGTCACTTGTTCTTCTTTTAGAGAAAATATACCGTCAAGTGTGTTAAATACTAAAGTGATAGCAAATTCAACAGAAACAGTTCCATTTCAGCTGCAGCCATCTTGGTTGTTTGCAAAAATGCCTCAACAGCCAATAAGGTTGTGGTCCTTTCCACAATCATCCTAACTCATATTAGATCAATGGCTGTAATTGGCCCGACCAGACCCAGGAAGGGTGGAAATCTGTCTGAACGGGAGGGAGGCCAGACGTATCTGCCCAAGCAAATAAAAGATAAACTTGCAGATTTATCTGGTTCTCAGGCTACCCAAGTCCAGAAGAAGAAAGAAACTATGGAAATACGTGGCTCTGAAAATAACAATTAGTTTCATTATCAATTAATCAGTTCATTTTTTATTAATCACTAACTAATCCATCCTATAAAAGGTTTTTAAAAACAATGAAAAAAGACCCTCCAAATTTCCCAGAGCCATAAGAGCAACATTGCTTGTTTTGTTCAACCAATAGTTCAAAACTCCGAGATATACTATTTACAGTAACACAACAAAAAACACAACAATTGATGATCAGTTATCAAAACTGTTGTTGATTATTTGCCTGCTCAATTAATTAACTAATAGTTTCAGCTCTAGAAATGTGAATTTGAATCTCAGCCTGAGACACTAGTTTTTCAGAATATGTGTATGGCAACAAGGTCTAAATTTATTTAAGTGCGTTACACATGCAGAAGTTGTTACAAAGTCTGTCAGACATTATGTGTGAGTTATAAGTGTTATGTAATGCAATAAGATGCTATAATATCAAATCTCCCCCTCTTGGCATTGGCGAGAGTCAATCTGTCGAGCTTTTACTCCGCTGTGAAAAGTTACAGCCTCATTCCCCTTCTCCTGTACTTGCATTCACAGCTGTGCACAAACACACACACATGCACACACTTCCTCCACATTACATTAAATCTCTGAATTATGGGTTACCAATTTCTAGTCAATGTACTGTGCGCCCTTTTTTCTGCTAAGCTGGATGTCTTGAGCGGAGTGTGTTTCCACGTCCAAACCACACCACGGGACGCTCCTAACCCAGCGGGACGATCTGAAAAAATAAATACTGCCATAATTACAGAAGAGAGAGACATGGGCCATGTCTGACATGACAAACCCCAGATGGATATCTCAGCCTGACCCTGCGTGTGTTTGTGTGTGTATGTGTGCGTGTGTGTGTGGTGTGTGTGGTGGGCATGTTTGTGTATATGTTTGTACCCCTTTTTGTGTGAGTTGGTGTGTGTGTGCTTGAGTGGAAACATGACCTGGGTTCCACGTCTACATGGGCCGCTGCTCTGCCATGTGTTTAGTGGGGGGCCATGATGGAGAGACAATACATAGAGAACGAAGGTAGAGGGAAAGAATCAGGACAAAAAAAGCAGAAGCAGGACAGACAGCCTGAAATACAGAGGGACAGAAACTGAGGACAACCGAAGAAGAGACAGAAAGCACCGACAGAAATCTCTGGATGTGATTTGGGGAAGCTTAGAGTAAATATTTATTTCCCATCGCTGGGCCTGTCAGTGGTAGCGTGATGGATTCACCGCCTGATGTCTTCCAACACACACTGCTGCTATTCAAAGACGCCTGTCCCCCCTCGTGTTTATGGTGGCATGACTTGCACTGCGGCAGACTGCTACACAATACAAACGAAAAATGAGATACTTATGCTGCTGTGGGCGCACGGATACACAGTCGCAGCCCCACACATTCACACACACATACAGGCACACACAAACAGACAAACACACGTGTCTCGTAAATGCATTCCTTTGTTGAAGGGAAGATTACCAGCTCAGCTTATCCCCGCTTGTTCTGCGCTCTTTCCCTTTCTGTGTGAATGTGTATATGTGTGTGTAATACCTGTCTTTGTGGCTACACAATATGCTGAATCCAAGATATCTCAATCCAACTCTCTGTTGCCCACACACACACACTCAGACACCCACATACATATAATTTGTGCTTGTGTGATGTCTCTATCTTTGCTAAACACAAGCACATTTAAAAAAAAAAAAGTTGAGTAGAGATGAGAAGATGCAGGCTTGGCAAGTGTTACATGTAAAGGAGTTGTGTAATTAGATACAAAAAAGGTAACTATGTATTCTATATTACAGTAACAGAAAAAATGTAATCAGACTACTGATACTTGCAATACATGATAAAACAAAGAACAATATACTACCACGTGCAGTGCACAAACATTAAAACACTTCACGAGTTTAACAGAAATTCAGTTAGTGAGCAAACTTGTCGATATTACTACTACTGCTGTCACATCTGAAAAATATTTTGGGACTGTAGGTGGTGATGGTGATGACTGGGATGGTGTGTGGGTAAAAACACAAAGCACAGACTGGAGTAAGTTTATGGCAGTTCATTTGAAGTCTAACTGCGAAATGTGAGTAGCATACTTAACAAAGTACATTTAAATGTACAATATGTAAGTTCTGCCACGATGGGTCTGTTTCACATTAAAACAATAGTAAAAGCTGTTGTTTGATGGCATCGTGAAGCAGTGTGGCATCATGGGAGTTGTTTTGCTCGCTTTTAAACAACCACCATAGCTGATGAAAATCTATCTGACATGATTCAGGCAGAAATCATTTTTATGGACGAGGTAATATTAAAGTTTTATTCCCAAGACGTTTCATCACATTTGCTGACTTTCTCCGTCATTCTCTGACGTGTTCACGTGTCCCATGTTTTCTCTAAAGTTATAGCAACTACCGTATAAGGGCTGTGTGGACCCACACCATGACCTTTGATAAACCATGGTTTTCTCTGCGTTTGAACATTGCAGGAAACATTTGGAATAATATATAACATGTCTAACATTTTCAGACATTTCTATGAAGAATTGTTACATATTACAGCTTTAAATGTGCGTAATTACCGCCAATAATCTAACCATGCATTTGTGTGTAACAAAGGAAGGAATATCTAGACAAACAACTATTGAACCAAACAATGAACATAAAACATATTAAGCTAAACAATTTTATCATATTTGGTACTGAAGTAATCCAAAAGTAATGGAAAGTAATTAAGTTACATTACTTTAATGTTTTGATACTTAGTTTAGATTACTGTCTACATTCTTTAACAGGTAATTAGTAACTATATTACCATATAACTACATTATTTAAGTAACCCTTCCAACCCAGAAGATACGACAGGAGCAGTAAAAACTCAGCTATTGTGTAACGAGGAATACATCCTTGATATATTCTATCTGAAGATTTTCAGCCACCACATCCAGCCTTTCCATTTCTGTCACTGCTCAAAGTGCTTCCTCAGTGTTTCTCGCTCTTTCAGAGTTGTGAAATCCAGTCCGGGAAGCCTGCGTGGATCTCTGTCCCAGGAGGCCGTTTTCCCAAAGAAAGGCAGATCTTTGGCTCATCTCTCGTTCAACACGTCGCAATTGGACGGGCCGGTCTGTGAGTCTCTGCGGGCTCTCTTGTCCCTCCGCACACCCCCTTCTGGTCATCCTTCTCCCCTCAAGCCCTCCGGTTTTTTTTTTCCCTCCCATCTTCCGAAATAGTCTTCCTAACGAGTGTTGGCCCATCCCTGTTCCCAGCTATAAAAACAGGCCCCGGTGGCCGAAGATGCTTAGAGAATGTGGTTATTATTGCACATACACACACACATACGCAGGGGCCCCTCTCCAGTAGTTTGGTAAATGATGCCCCAAACTTAGCTCGAAGCAGGAATGGGTCCAAGGTTTCTTCTCATCATCATCATCATCATCATTCCTCGGCAGGCCCATGACTCAGCCCAAGTCACATTATTTGTTCCAGAGAAAACATCATTTTTTTCTGTCAAGCCTCTCCCTCCCTCTGTTTTCTCTCTTGCTAACTTGCGCTGTTATTCTTTCTTTTCATATCTTCCTACGTCTTTATCTCTTCTGCTCCCACTGTAAATTACCTCTCGTGTCTTTCGTTCCCCCAATGTCTCCCTCAGTCTGTCTCTCGCTTTTCTTACTCAATACACGCTCTCTGCCCACTTTTCTTTTTTTTTTTCCACGGGCAGACTGTTCTTTAAGAAGCAGGCCGGAGTAATTCAAACAACATGGCTCTAATTTGCTATGACATGTTTCATTTCTGACCTCACTTCAGATAACCATCTTGCTCTCTGCCTTTCTTTCTGCATGTCTCTTTCTCTCACACACACATCCAGGGATATGCTTTGGATGAGCCAGGCCTATTTGTGGAGGATTCTTCTAACCAGGCGCTCATACTAACAGTTTTGTGGCCACTCAAAAGGGCCAAAATGTTTGCTTTTACTTTGTAGGTCATTTAAACAAATGTATTCCTCAAAGCCAAACCTGCTGAAGGCTCCAGGAGCCATCAGTCAATTTCATATCTGGATTTGAGATTTCAGTGATCATTAGAGTTGGGAGAAAACAATCAATTCTCTTGTATCATGATTCTCTTTTTTTAATGATAGCTGAACAGATTTTATTCATAGGTAAAGTGCTTAATTACCATAACGGAAATTAGTATCTTGATCAAGATAATATAATCTTAACAAACAGATTCATTTGCTTAACATAAAACAACATCATACTTGCAGGAATAAATGTCACATGATTTGTAGAAACAAACCATTGTTTCACCACTGACAAGCTACAGCAACCTCAAAGAGTCAAACTCAAACTCAAAATTCCAAATTGGTTTAAAAGTACAGCCAGGAGCTTTATTAATTTTGGCCACACATCTTACTTGATTTTATTTTCTTATGGCACTAGCTTCATGAGCAGGAACAGTTAAATGTAGCAGTTAACTTCAAAAAGTATTCTGTTTACCACTTTTATAAGCAATATAGCAGAGATGCAGCTGAAATAAAACTCAGAAAGCCTGACTGACATGAAGTTCATTGTTTTTGGAAATATGACTCATGGTATACAGTCTCTAGAAGTGTATGATTCAACTTTTTCCCATGGTCTAGTGTTAAAAAAGCAAACAAAAATCCCAATAAATCATAATATCAAATCGCAATACTTAAGAATCATAATACATTGAATTGAATCGGCTCCCAAGTATCATGACAGTATTGAATCAAGAGATGTCCCATCCCCAGTGATCATATTTTTTGGAGGGCCACTTTCTTTTTACATCGTGAGTGACTTTTATGCAAAGGAAAAGACGCACTACAGGGCATGATGTTTTGCCCCGTCGGACTCAACAATGAAAACTGACATTATTGGCAAATATGGGATCGGGAGGTGGTTGAGGGGGGATGACAGGAAATGACTGAACAGTTCAATTTGGGTGCTGGGGTAAGTCGGAGTGAAAAAACTTGACAGGCGCAGCACACTCTGCTGCCAACCCCGAAAGCCACAAATATGAGCGTGTTCCCTGAGAAGTCGGCCATGTGAAAACAAAAGTGCCTGGCAGTGGGCAGCGGAGAGAGGTTGAGGGAGGAGAGGAGAGGGAGCGAGCTGTGGAAGTTTAATTTGGGTGAGAGGTCAAAACGAAGCCAAAGCTAGAGGACGCTCACCGAAGATGACATGTCTTTCTGCTGCCCGTCGCCAACACACACACATATAAAACATGTTGATGTTTTCTAACACTCCCTCTTACATATACATACACCACTGCAGGGCCTTCGTTACAGTTTTGTGCCCCGAGTGAAGAGCCAGAGAAGGGCAGGCGAGTTCATACGCACTGTGGAAAGGTCAAAAGAGCTGCCACACACACTCACATGCCATCATCACGACCACAGGGCGGAAAAACATCTGTCTTAAAACATTATTGTTTTTTAAAAACGACTGCTTTATGACAAAAAATGCTAATTGAGTAATGTTTTCCTCTTTTCAGTTGCAATTGTCTCAAGAATAAAAGCAGACAAAACTGGTGATTTGTGGGATGTGAATGGCCGGCTCAACAATACGCTGTAAAAATTATTACGCTCCAGCCTGTGAATGTTGCTTTTTGGAGCTCTCCAAACTGCCCAACTTTTACGACTGAGCTGTGGAAGTGAACAATTCATGAATTTACAACCATCACAACACACATCATATATATACCATTGTAGATGAAGCTGTTGACGGCTGCCACACAAAGACCCAGTCCCTGTCCAGAACACTGATGTGGATCATGTTCATCTCTAACAGAAGCCGTATTATTCGGGTATGGAAATATCATACAGTAGGCATGACTGTGTTAAGATGTAGTATAAGGGTGGCCTTGTAGTTGTGGACAGTGTCCCAAACTAACTTAAAGGAGCAAGACCCAACCATTCGAAGCTCAAGCAGGTTCCCTGCAGGCTGCAGTGACATTGAACCAACACAAGCGCAGGACAAGCGCAGCATTATAAAGTCCTACACTCTAAGTTGATCAGCTGTTTATAACTGCCAATTGTCTGTCAATGTAAAGTCAAACCCCTTATCCTGAAAACAAAAGCCCACTGCTCTCAAAATACACACTCTGGAGTTTGAGTTCAGTGACTGCCTGCCTTATTATCTGCCAGACTCCATTAACATATCGCTCAATTTAACTGTTATAAACATCTACTCCATATAAAAAAATATTAATGATTTCTTATAACTCATAAACACTTACCACACTTACCTAATCAGTGAACATTCAAAATTCATTTTAACTCAATTTTAACTTATTAACTAATGAGGAGAAAACACCGGCTGTTAGAGAACTAGAATATATAGAATATCATGGTCATTTTATGATTTCATACAGTAAATATATTACAGATTTTTCCTTTAATAGTCACCTTAGACTTCTACAAGAACCAAAGATCATCATCATCCCTGTGTCCTGTTGAGCTTAACTTGTGTCTGCTTCTTCTTTGTCAGCGGCTCACTGCAGGTCATTCTGAATAAAAGTGTCAGCTAAATGGATAAAATGTATGTGAAACAACATCTGAGAGAGCTCCACATGGTAACTCATTTGTCATTTGTCACAGATTTTTCCTTACAATGTCTAGCAAGAGCTCAGGCCAGGGATTTTTCCTCAGCATGTAATCTACCCAACAGAAATATGCATCAAACCTCCTTCTGACTAATTTAAAAACTGTATGATTCCCATCCAGTGGTGAGCAACAGGACAGATGCTTGGTATCTATCACATACTCTATATTCCCCCTGGAAATCTAAGAGCACTGCAAATGGCAAGCAAGCCTAAAAACAAGGCCACCCCCTCAACAAACCACACTGGGCCAATGCAAAGCTGCTGAACTGTACCAGCTAATGCCTTTGGCTGCTTCAACAGCTGCGCTGCCCTGCCTCGTCCCTCATGTGCACTAACAAGTGATGTGTGCGTAAAATGCAAGTGTGTGTTTTTCTGAAGGAGGAGGCACTTTGTGTGTGTGCACTTACTGCACGTGTGTGTGTGTATGCATGCATCCATTTGCATAGCGCAGGCCGTAAGAAAGACCTCATTCACAGCTTCTGTGAAGTTAGCCAGAGGCTCACCTCAAGATGTTCACACTCCAGACCTGCCAATTGTAAACAGACTCAACTCTGTCTCTCTGAATTTACTCTCTACCTCGCTCGCTCTGCCTTTGGTTTTTTTGATGGGATGCCTCAGAGTTAGCTCAAAGAACCAGCAGTTTCAGAGTTCAAGAAAAGTTTTAATTCAATTTATGAAATTTCAGCTAAATCAAATGTAAATCTGCATGGGTTTTCATCAGCTACCTTTATACAAATGAGGATGTGAGATTCCATAATTAACTATGCAGTAACTCTGATAAACAACAGCATTTAATTGCTGCTTTCCACCTAAGATAGCATTTTTTGTGTTTTATTTAGAGAAGGGTGACATGCAACAAGGGTTACTGCCTGGATTTGAACAGGGGATTTTGTGGTTTTGTACATCCCAAACAACACTGCTTTCTCACCTCTGCCAAGGAGGTTATGTTTTTGGTGCCGTTTGTATGTTTGTCTGTTTGTCAGTATGATTACGGAAAAACTATTGGCCTGATTTACACGAAACTCAGTGGAATGTTGTAGCATGGGCCAAGAAAGAACCCATTAAATTTGAGTGAATCCAAATCACGGGGCTAATGCATGAATAATTTTTCACATCCATTAACACTGTGAGATAGGGCCATGGCTCCAGCTAATAACTATTTTTTCATTGTTGATTAAAATGTCTATTTTTTTTTTTTTTTTTTTTTTGACTAACTGATTAGTTGTTTGGTCTATGACAATGTCAGAAAGTGGTGAAAAATGTTGATCAGTGTTTCCAAAAACCTTAAAATGATGTCCTCAAACATCTTGTTTTGTCCACAACCCAAAATATGAAGTTTACCATCATAAAGGAGAAAAAAAAAAAATATTCATGTTTAGGAAGCAAGAGTCAAAGAATTTGGATTTTTCTTTCTTGAAAAATTATTCAAACCATTAATTTGATTAATTTAATTATCAGTTCCTTATCAATTAATTGATTACTTGTTGTAGCTCTAGAAAAGGCATTTGGCCTTGGTGGAGGTCTGCACTCTTGATTGTGTGTATTTTGTATGGTATTTCTCTTTTAGCTTTCTGCTGGAGTGGAGGCATGTAACAGACAGTGGGCAGCATGGTGATAATGCTTCATCAACAACAGAAGATACAGAGGTACAGAAATTGTATAGGGTATGTGTGGAAATATGTATGTTTCCTTCAGCCTTTCTTACATCCTGCGTTTCTCAATATGGCAACTTTTCCACCTCAGGAAAGAGTAAAAACTGTTTTTGCAATTTTTTTCCCAGCCATTTCTGAGGTGATCAGTGTATTGTATTCTTTAAGGGCTTATCTTCCTATCAACGGGAAATGAAACACCGAATTGAAATTGAAATTGAAAGGCTACTGTTTTTCTCAAGATTATTTCAAACAATTTTCTCCACTTCATGATGTTTTTCTGAAGCCTAGCATTGAACAAATGACCCCTAGATGGCCGCCACTTCCTCTGATGGCAGAAAACCTGCAGAGTCAATTTGATTAGCCACCACTTTTTCTTCCAATACAGCCTCAGGTAATGAGGTATGTCTGGAAGAAGGTAAGGCAAGATAAAGTGGGGGTATTCGTGTTGGGGAGGGGTTGCTGAGGAGGGCGTGTGGAGGAACCCTTCAAACTTCAAAGGCTTTGGATTGGACACGAAAAACACGTTTGGAAGAGGGGGAAGAGGAGGGACCACACAAATCTAATTTTCCTAAAAAGGGGAAATGCAGACAATGAGGAGGTGGAGGTAAACTACTTGTGACCCCACTTTTACCTGGTTACCCCCACCTCCTCATCGCTCCCTCCCTTCCAGATCTGATTAAGCCGCAGTGGAAGGGAGCCTCCACTCGTTAAGGAACCCTGTCATGACAAATAGAAACACAAAGCATGACCTGCCTTCAATTGGAAACGGATCCACAGTGGAGGGGCAAACGGGGAGGGAGCCAGAGGAAGAGAAAAAGGGAGAGAGATGGAGATAATTGAATCAAGGCTGTGGGGGGAAGACAGATAAATCTTATTATTGATACTTCAGTTGAGCAGAGAGACACAGAGACAGAGAGATCAGTCTCACTTCATTAAAAGACAGCTAATATATCTGGATCATTTAGCTGCCCGCTCAAGTTTAGAAAGTGCATAGTCGGGACAGGGCATGATTTTGCAGGCATGTGCATATATGAGCATGCCTGTTACTCTGTTTTTATACTGGTGCACACACAAGCTTGTGTTTTCATTATAGTCAGATCCTTTTTTTTTTTTTTTGTAGTGTCCAAATTAACATTGTCTTACATCCAGTTCTGTAAAACACACCACAATTTACTTCTTCTTACGTCTCCCATGATGCCTCTAAAAGATTTCCGATCGCAGAAGATGGAAAATAAAGGTGGAAAGCAAACTCTGATTTGTCTTTTCCCAAAACAAGGTATTCTGTCCAGAACAAATACAGAACAAATGTGTCATTTTTCCAGCCTTCCAACTGGCTAATTTGTTGAGGCCTCATGTTGTTATTCTAATGTTCCTCTTCACAGAAATGCCAGCTAAAACAATTGTTGTCTTGGTAACCATGTTCAGATAGGTGGCTGAGTGCTCACTTTCCCCCTCACTCACTGGCTGTGCTGAACTGCTGAGTTCCTGCACCTGAGCTTCAGGAAATAAACTGCACTGTAAAACCTCACACAGGAATTTAGTGCAATTAACTTTTTTTTTCTTTTCCGGTAACTTAAAGGAGCAATATGTAACAACTATGCGTCCAAAAATGAGCTCTGCAGCTCAAATAGCAAGTTGGAGCCATAGATGAAGAGGAATCCTGCAGGAGCGAAACACAAGTGCAACATTATAAGTCCTACACTGTAAGTTGGTCAGTGTAGGACTTTGTCGTACAGTTTATAACTGTCAGTTGTCTGTCAATGTAAAGCCTGTTAAGCAAAGCCTGTTATCCTGAAAACAAAAGCCCTCTGCTACTTTTGCAGCACACACTCTGGAGTTTGAGTTCAGTCACTGCCTGCCAGGCTCCATTTACATATTGTTCAATTAAACCATTAAAAACATCTACTCTTTCTAAAATATTATTAATGATTTCTTATGAGTCATAAACAGATAGTTACTCATTCAGCGAACATTCAACATTAATTTGAACTCTAGTTAAAGTGAACGAGGCAATAAAAAATCATTCTGACCCAGAATGTTAATATCAAAGTAGCACAAGAGTATTTCAGCTTAACGTTTCAACAAACAAACAAACAAACATTTCCTTAATTTCTGATGACATATCATGGTCACTGTATGATTTATTACAGTAAATATATTACATATATCTCCTTTACTATATATGTTTTAATACTGTCAAGTTAAATCAATTTAAATTTTTTTTTTTTCAGACCACTTCAGAACTTATAAACATGAGTTGGATTAATGTACAGCTGTGAGTTCACTCAACTCGTTTAATTAAGTTTTTGACAGAAACTTGATCATCATATTAGCAGAACTCACAGCACGCAGTTGTTTTAAGACATGACAAGATAGAAACTTGCTGTGTCTTCAATAAATGTTAAGATAAATCATAGGTGTTTCTTTTCTAATAATGAAAACGATGCTAACCACGATTAAGGTTAGTATCGAATTCATCCCTACCCCCGTGGACGTAGTTGATTCAACTTTGTATCTTGAGCTTATTGAACTTTATTGAAGTATTTTCTCAAGTTCACTCAACTTAACTCCATTGGTTTTACATTTTTAAACCCTCATAAGATGACTTTGAACAAACCAGTCAACCCATGTTCATTTAATTTACATTTTTAAGGCAGCAAGTGAACTCGCATTTTTAAGATGAACAAGCCTAAAATGATTTACAGCGTCTATAGTCTATGTATTTCTAGGTGTGTGAATATGTAATATAAGAGTGTCTGAATGTAAGACCCAGTGTTCAACTTCATACCAGTGCTGAGGAAACAACTTACAAATCTGTAAATTATCCCGATGACAGTTTATACTCTGCAGTGGTCACCTCGGCCACACTGATGACCTCATACCCTCACGCACACACAAACACATACACACACCAGCCTGACTATATCACTCCTTGGAGAGAAGTTAGGAAAACAAATGCACTCTCCTCCCTATAAAGCTACACAGGAGTTGTAATGAGTTCTCGAGGCTGGTGTGAATGAATGTGGTCAATAATGGATGAAGAGGACAGCCAGGACGACTAGCTATGTGGAAACTCAAGAGGCAGGTGACCCGAGGAACTGTCTCACTCTCCCTGACTCTTTATCTCTCACATGCAAACATGCACCACACAGCTGGCATGTACATAAGAGAGCAAACTCATCATATATGCATCCAGACATGCACACAGACACACAAACACACATATATGGAGAGAGCCAGCTGCCATATGAAACATTCTGCTGGGTAAATAAACACCTGAGAGCTTTCCAGCCAAACAAAACCAATTTTCAAAGCTCCACAAACAGCATTGGGCCAGTCGTGACACTGGCCTTTCTTTTCTTTAGAGGAACCGCTCAATTAATATGTCACCACAAGTCATGACCACGAGACCCTGCTAAAATAAGCGAGCCACTTCAGCCCTCGCCTCTGGAGAGAGACGAGAGAGGGACATAAATTGCCCTCTTTAGAGTAAAAGAGTCATCCAAAAAACCAATAAGCTGTGAGCAGGCACCTGCGGCACTGAAAATAAATAAGTTGTCTTTTTTTTTTTTTTTCATTTCCACCCTGCTTATTCCTTCATCGCCTCATGAACAACCTGTGAAAACAATTGTATTTATCCACTTTCATCAGGTGTTCCCTCCGACTCTGCAGCCACCTACATCAGTTTTCCATGTAGGCTCTTTATGCCAGTCTTTTAACCAATTCTGGCCTCCATCATACAACATGAACTACATTCACATACATATACTAATGACTTTTGATTACATTTTTATCAGTGACATCATTAAGTTCCCAATTCCATACAAAATATATTCCTAATTTGTGGCAGCTATCATCACTCTAATTTAGTAATTTTATCATCTCCATTTTTCTGAGTGTTTGAGCCTTTAAGGAGTCGGATTATTTGATGTAGGGTTGTATGAGGCACTTATCAATAGTCAGTGTATTACCTGCAGTAGATGCTGGTCGGCATGCTCCCAGAGAGGGGCACCAGCACTCAAGCAATGTACTAGTATGGACGGGGTGAGCAGCAAAACAAAACTTTATGAAGGAAACTGCTCTTGTACAAGCCAAATATCACTCAGTCCAGACCAGCCAAATGATGCGAAATCAGTTAATTTTATGTGAGTTGCTGACCGACTGCTGCCTTGATTGGTTATTTTGTTTGTGTTATTGTGTGAATTTGGTGAAAGTGAACTATCATATCAACACTGATGTACAAAATAATCTAGGTAGCAATAGGCTAGCACCTCCTGTGTTCTGCAAGGCAAAATGACTGATTTCATGATTTCAGCTATGGAGTTTGGTGGGATAGAGCAGCATTTGGCTTATCTAAGGGCAGTTTCCTGTCAGAAAAGACTATCTGACAGCAAAGTAAAGCGGTGAAAACATTTATAAATATAGTGTACACTTTTTTTTTTAGGGGGACCTGTTTTTAGGTGGCTAAAATACCAAATTTTATCTCAAGTAAATGACTTCACCATTGTCAAAACTGGCACTTTTGTTGAGGATTTTTTTGGCCGGCCAGCAAGGTTCCTCACACACGCTGTGACTGTAGGTGATGAAAGAGGAGAGGAGCAGCTTTGAGAAGTGCACCGCCGCTGTCACTGTCACAGACACCACGCTGGCTCGCTGCTACGCATCCCTGCATTGTCCCCTGCTACACCTGACACTGCCCCTTCCACCTGTGGTGTGTGTGTCTGTGTGTGTCTGTGTGTGTCTGTGTGTGATCTGATCTTGAACACAATGACGGTATGAAGAGTGCAGGAAGTGATCAAAGCGTCAACCAGAACCCCCTGATACTGAAAACCCACAGTGCCCCCTGATCAGAAATGCAATCTACACAGATACGTTATTTAGAGGACTATGAAGCTTTAATGCTAGTTTAAAAGGAATAGTTCAGGTTTTCAAGTGGGGCTGTATGAGACATTTATCCAAAGTCAGTGTATAACCTCCAGTGGAAGGAGGTTGCCACGTCTCGAGTTTGGAGAAGCAACAGGAGCACTGAAGCTAACCAATGAACTGCTATGCTACTGAAAAAGACCCACCTAAAAAAAGTGGGGACGCACTGTCTATGGATAAATACTTCATACAATGGAGGATTAATGTTTTAGTCATACTAATATTACAGTATCTTCTTACACTACTATTTCTTTAATAACTACTAATAATGAACATAAGATTTTAATTTCTGATATTGCATAATGTTACAATATTGCAAATATGTATTTTGGAAACATTTCACTGATTTTGAAGCCTTAACATTGGCCAAAAAAGATAAGACCTAATCATCTATACGATGTCAGGCTGATCTCCAGCTCTTGAAGAATCTATGAGATGCCATTTGGATGCGGATCAACTGCAAACATCAAATATCAACTGACAAACCTACTGAAATTTAAAGTCCTTATAAATGATGATGAGAAAGCTTATCTTACAAATGATCTTTCAGGCATATGTTTTTAAATTGTAAATTGTTCTGCTCTGCCCAATTCTCTGAATAAGCATATAATAGTTAGAAAGAGCGCTTTGAGAGAAAAAGCAGGTTTTGATTCTTTATGTCAGAACAAAAGAAACAGGAGCGAGAAGTTGAGAACCTAGATGGTGGAGTCCATTTATCGCTTCTCCTCCGTGTGATATTGGTTTCAAAGGTACAGTTGTAAGTCAAAGACACAGGTTAGAGCATGAGGACCCCTGTCCTAACTGTGTGTGTGCATGTGTGTGTCTCTTGGCAGACCCAGATGGCAGGCGGGCAAGGGGGAAGGTGGGCCAAGTGGACAGGAAGCAGTAAAGGAGAGTTCTGGTTACGAGGATCAGACGGTGGGACAAACTACGCTCAAAGCTGCCGCCGATACCGTACTCAAGGTGTGGGTTACACTCCTGGACACAAGGGACATACACATACACTCTTGTATATATACTCTCCAAAGGATACTGTGCTGGTGTGTGTATACTGTACATGCGCGTGGGTGTCTGTTAGTATCCTAATTAAGATGCGAAACCTAATGTGCACACACATGCGCATGTATTCAGTCACACATGGACTCTCACACGCCCCACCCCACCCCCTCTTCAACCAAGCAGATCCACTTAAAAGGGCTCGTATCAATTGTCAACGGCCATGTTTAGTTGTTTAGGCCCCTTCTCTCGGCTGATGAGGACCAGACTGTGGAAAATGCAGCCACCCATTAGCCACATGTTGCTTCTAATACTGACCCAATAAAATGCCATTCCCCCCTGCCACGGAGAGTTCATCTGGCCTGCCACACAGAGAGGTGAGGGAAGGAGAAACAAAAATTTAAGAAGCAAGGAAGGGAGGGACTGACAGACAAATAAAGATGTAACAGTGTCAAAGAAAGAGGGAAGCACACGGGCCTGCTGCTAATTTCCCGCCCTGAGTGCGGTAATCTGAGGGGAAGATTAAGGTGAAGGAGTTATTCTTGACTATTTTATTAAGAGGTGCTTTAGGCGCTGGAAGAAGGGGCTTTAGCGCTCCTCCAGCAGCGTGCCATACAATACAAGACAAACATTTGCTGTTATTTCACCAAAGTACTCTCAGATGTGCTGGGTCGAGGCCTTGCCTTTTGCCGCAGAGGAACTTGGCATCAAAGTTCCCCGCAGTTCTCTGAAAACAAAAATGTGCCCTTCTTTTCCGCGGGTCCTGCCCTGAGCCCGTGTCCGACAGATAAATAGCGAGGTGTCAAAAGAAAGGAACGGCAAAACCTCACACCTAGTTTTAATTAAAATGGGAGGGAGGAGAGCAGATGAACAGGGTGAAGCAGAGAAGAGGCAATGAATCTGTTCCTTATATTAGAAAACACTGTCAGAGGCAAGAGAGGTAAACCTTGGGATCTGAATAATTACATTGATATTTGTAATTCATCCATATAATATACATATATTTTTAAGTATAGAAAGTCCCAGTTAGCCTACCAGTTAAGATCAAGTCTCATTCTATAGAAGATGAGACCAAACTTCTCTATGGATGTCAGTTTTTTAGCCACAACAAAGGCCAAAATATGGCCTGCAACAAGCTAGATAAGCCTTGTTTTTAGCCTAGCAGTTATGACTTGTGGCCCCATTTTATCTTTATAATATACATATATTTCTTTGACTATTAGAAAGTCCCTGTTGTCCTCACAGTTAGAGATCACGTCTCATTATGTCAAAAATTATAAAACCAATAAAAGTGGAGAAACTAAAGAAAAGCTAAAACTCTAAATAATTTACAATTGATGTTAGTCAGAGCCTGCATGTCCCACTAGAAGTTGTGGCTATTCGGAATGTTAATGTTTTGGCATAGAGCTGCTTAGGTGGCCCCAATAGCTGAATTTAAGTAACCACTATCAATTAAATTTTCCACATTTACAACAAGCCTGATTTCATGAAAATAAGGTCAGAAATAAGCGACTTACAGTCAGTTTTGTAGCGACATCTGCATCTCTCTTTGCTAGCAGACCGTGAATGCCCCAATATGGCAATCGTGCAAACAGGGAACAAAACAGGGATTCATTCATCTCCTATTGTGCCTCCCTTTAGTGGATCAAAATCAGGCATGGAATTAATGTGCAGAAGCTCCAGGCCAAGATGAGACCAAACTTTTCTTTGAATGTCAGTTTTTGAGCCATGAACAAGGCCAAAATGTGGCCTGTAACAGGCTAGATAGGCCTTGTTTTTAGCCTCGCAGTTGCTGATGATTTCTCCTCATAATACGCATACATTTCTTCTTTGAAGAAATAATCTGTATTTTAGCTACCGTCATTTTGTCATAAAATTACCATGATATGTCATCAGAGAATATGGAAATTTAAATACTTGCTTCTGTGACAACAACACTACAGCCACGGCATCCTCCTTTGAAATTTCTATTCCGAGTCGAAACAACGGTTTGCCCATTTCACAGAGTAAAAACTAATGCAGAATGCCTGCTGAATGAGTTAGTGTCTTTTTATCAGTCATAAGAAATCATTAATAATCTTTAAAAAAGGGATTACATGTTTATAACGGCAATATGTTACTGGAGTCTTGCAGACAGTAAGGCAGGTGATCAACTTACAGTGTAGGACTCGTCATCACTTGCTGTTGTCAGCTTGCGCACATCTTGCACTCCTGCAGTGTTCCTGCAGCCTGCCTGAGCTTCCTCGAGTGTGGGGAGGAGGGGGCAGGTGGAAACAACTCGCTTCAACCATAGAGTGTATATTAAATAGGGACTAGGATGTGCAATTGACACATATAGAAAGTCCCTATAGGCCTCACAGTTAAAGCTCAAGTCTTATTCTGTTGAAGTTTATAAAATGTCAACAGCAGAATGTAAAGAAAAATAAAAACAAATGATTTCTTGTTGCAAATATATTAAAAATACTGTACCCAAACACTTTATCTATACTTTTATATCATTAAAAACAAATAGAACACTGAAGTATATATATTCAAAAAAAAAAAGTTTTAAACTGGAGCCAAGGCCGGCGACAGGCCAGCAGCCGCCTCACCCACCTGCCTCTTTTGTTTGCTTTGTCATTGCTTCACCGTGCCATTCTTAAACACTTACTGCTCTTCAGTGCTGTTGAAAAACAAGATGCCTCTGTGTGTGTGTGCGTGTGTGTTTTGTGTGTGTGTGTGTGTGTGTGTGTGTGTGTGTGTCTGTGCATTCTGAGCTTTTACTGCATTCAGGGAAACAGAGGAGAAACAGATTTGCAAAGCCAACGTGGCGCTAAAACAAAGCCATAACAGTAACACCAAGCTGCATGTCTTCCGCTCCCCCACTTTGACCAACAAACATTTGTTTGAAATAACATCTTCGCAATTAAAACTGCTTAATTGACACATCTCGAAAACCTCAGGAACTCTGAGTCGAACGGTCAGCGGGGACAGACAAAAACCACAGAAGTGGCCGTTTCAACCACTCATAAAACACAATTCAGAAACCGGATCTTCCTCTTTCCTTTTCTGTACTCGAAAGAGAGGATGTGGCGAGACTTGATGAGGAGAGACGTGGAGAGAGAGGGAGACGCAAAGAAGCCTCTCCTTAAACCAAACTATAGAAATTCTAAATGTGCCACCTCAGGATTTGGAGACAATAAAGCCCAACTGATAAAACTTTCAAAATACATGAATGGTAATTGTCTTTTTTAGGTGGCAGCCCAGAGATACTTACTATACTTATATACTACGATACTATAATTTTGTTCATCAGGGAAGTACCCATCATAGTGTGGAAGACAGTAGTAACAATACCACAGTGCAGGGTGAAACACAAGACAGGTTTAGGATCTGAAGATTAATGCTCCTGCTCAACAGTAACAGTAACTAATTTCAATTAAAAAAAACATGCTATTAAAATGCATTCTTAGAAAAAAAAATACTCCTGCAATGCATCAAATATCATCAGAGCGTGGAACTTCACTTTAATGCCTTGATGACCCAGTGTACTGTAGATGTAACATCCAGTTGACGGTTGTTGACCGTCAGGGAAGAAGCAGCCCAGTTCATGACATCATGCCAGTCCTGTAGGTGATGATGTGTGAAGTGTACAGGGAAGGGCAGCTGTGACTGGAAATGGCAGCAACAGAGAGGATGTGCAGACTGGATGGAACAAGATGTAACTGTCATTGAAAGAAAGTAGGATTCAATCATTTACACTTTATAAAACTAAACAATCACAGCCACAATGGCTGTTGGTTTGACACAGCTATCACCATAAATTCCTAAATTCAGTCTCATTTAGTTTTAATGGGAGCTACATACTGCAGATGTTCCAGGATTTTTTTTTTCTTTTTTAAATCCAGACTCAGTTAAAACATTAAAAGCCAGTCAAAACATTTCTTAAGCTTGCTGGGACATTATCCATCTAATTCAAAATCCTGCCGGCATTAATGCCGTCTGTATACTAACCGTGTTAGTCCCAGTCTTACGAACCAGAGCCAAATTTTTCTACACTCGTGAAACTGGTCTGGGTGTGTGCAGCTCCCTGTGCCACCCATCGCTTCTGCCTACACTGTGTTGGAATCAATGCAGGACAGGCAACTACTGCTGTGCTGAACAGGGTTTTTTTGTGTCTTTGTTTTTTTTGTTTTGTGTTTGTATTGGAAACATTGAAAATAAAAACAGCGCTGCAAATGATCCTTCTGTCATGGCATCTTTTTAAAAACTCAGTTTTTAACTCAGTTTATTCAACCAGTTTATTCCATCTCAAATATCTTAACATGATAATCAAACAATATAATTATTTACACACATTATATGCAGTATATCTTAATGGTAAAAAGATTTGCCTAATGAAAGAAACATCATGGTCCACTGACAGTTCAGTTAGATATGTATAAGTAAATAGAGAAACTAAAAAAAAAAACTGCTTAAGAACTAAATACTCCTTTTAATATTTAACTTAAGCCAGACATGTAATTAGCTTAATGAAAAATTACTGGCTTTGCACCCCAGCATTAAGTTTTTAACAATTAACCTACTGAGCAGTGCACTTCTACCCCCAAAAAATTAAAGCAATATGTTGCTTTTTTGGGCAAATTTATTCTCACTGCTGCTTTTGGTAAGATTTTCTTTGTATTTGCGCAACATTCTTGTTTCTGGACTCTGCCAGGTGAACCCGTGTCATGCTGCGTGCCTATCTTTTTCCTGTGTGGAGAACATACAATTAATACAGGCCGAGCACTTTGCCTTTGGGACACTGAGCATCACAGAGACGCGAGCTTGTAATAGAGCTATTTGTTTTCCTCAGAAAGCTGTCCAAATGCCCTCGCTGTGATCGCTACACTGCACAAAGGCGAGCTATGAATTGGTCAAATCCACTGGGGCAGGGTATTGATTAGGCCTACGGCTAGCAGGACGCAAATATGCAACTAAATTAGATATTTGTGTTTGTGTGTGAGAGTGTGTATGTATGTGCTTTACTGTGGCAGTAAAATCAACTTAATCTGCATCAACAACTGGTCAAGTTTTATAAACTGCACACCTCTACATGCAATATCAATTTCAAACCCCTTCTTTTGAGCAAAGCCTGTCACAGACAGCAGCTTGATGCTGCAAAGGTGTGATTTTATATCATGTATATTTTCTGATTTTATTCATTAATTTGGTGAGGACGGTGCTCAATGATCAACAGAAAAAAGAAAAACTGTAAACAAGCCATGAGCAACCAATTTTTATCTGAATCAGAATCAGGTTTATTGTCAAATAGGTTTACACATATGAGGAATTTGCCTTGGTGTTTTGGTGCTTAACAATAAAAATATTAAATAGAAAAATATGAAGACAGATAAAAAAAAGTAAGCTGATAAACATAAATGGAGTACAAAAAATGGAGTATATTAGAAAACTGAAAAAAAAATTTATAAAAAATATGTTCGCTATTTAAATGAAAGCGCTCCCCAGTTCCCAAATATGTAGTATAAGAAGACTATTCGAAATGTGCAAGATAGTAATCTATGTATGTTAAAGGGAAAATTTAGCCCTTTTCATGTGGATGTCAAGTCAGTGTTGATGGTAAATGTAGTCAGTAAATTCCTCAGTGCTGCTATATTGAGCATGAAAAGAGCGATATTCTGCTGCAAAACCTGTTGTTCTTCCTGCATCCACTGATGTCACTGACTGGACAACCACATGAAAAATGCCAAATTCAGTCAGATGGTGTAGACCTTATGTTGATGTAACATGTTGTATTACACACTTCATCTGCTTTCGTTAACACAGCAAAATCTGCCAACCATATAAATGAAGACATTTTAAATATTTTAATAAGAGAAAATGAACTTTTTGTTCCTGTTTGACTACATGTTAAACAAGTAGTTAAAAGTCAAAATACCTGTCCAGTCTCCTTAGGGGGCAGCTGGGGTTAGTAATTGGGTTGGATGCTCCTTAGGCAAACTCACAGAACCTGACAGAATATACCACAGTTAGACTACAGTTACATGCATACATAACAACTTTCTCTTGCCTCCTGCGTCTCTTCCATTTCTTGCTCACATCCGCTGCCCTCCCTCTCCACATCTCCCTTTTCAACAAGAGCAGTTTGTCAGGGTCAGAAAGCAATTTAAAACCTCTCGTAATGAGAGTCAGTGAGAGAGAGGGGTGAGGGAGGGAGAAGTTAAAGGGAGGGAGGGAGAGAAGGAGAGATGAGGTAGTGGGGCGAGAGAAGAAGAGGATGAGGAAGGAGGGAGGGCTAGGCTGGGGTGTCAGCCATCAAAGCAGGCCAGGAGAAAAGAAGGCCAGGTGCTGGTTGTGGGAATGTGCCGTCCATGGTTCCAGGGACCAGGGAGCTGGTGGGGGCCGCGAGGGGAGGCGAGGGGGGGGTGCAGGGTGGTAATTAGCCAAGCCTGGAGGAGAGAGAGGGCCCTCCGGGGCCCGCGGGGATAGCCCCTCCGAGAGGATACCATTTGCACTTCTACAGGAGCCGC
Organism: Lutjanus argentimaculatus; assembly: GCA_034769285.1. Lineage (NCBI taxonomy): Eukaryota > Metazoa > Chordata > Actinopteri > Lutjaniformes > Lutjanidae > Lutjanus > Lutjanus argentimaculatus. Next base: position 11,824,930 of record JAWZSL010000007.1, read on the forward strand.
CAGCCCCGGGCCACAAAGAAGGGGAAAAGGGGAACTATGGCATCCTTTATCAGGCCGGACAAAGACGCCGCATCTTTTCAAAGGAGACCGGAGAGAGAGAGAAAGTCCAGTGTTCCAGAGAAGGAGGGGAAGAAGAGGAAAAAGAGAAGAGAAGAAAGAATCCACGGACTGGTCAGGAGAGAGACACAGAGAGAGATGCCAGTGTGTGGGTTGCAAAGCGAGACAGGAGGTTACGGTCATACTGTGACCCAGTCAGTCCTCTGAGACATCAGAAATTCACTAGTGTCCCACACACACACATACACACGCACACTTAGATATCACATAGTGCCGAGTTACACAACGATATTCCCAGTGCACAGCAACTAAAAACAATACCATGTTGTTTTTTCACATTTCGATCATTTTCCATCTCAGTTCCCATCAGTTTTGGAGGCACAAAAATATGTATAATGTCTCTTTATCCAAATGAACAGAGGTTTGGCTTTACAATTCATCTCCAGGGTCAGCAAGTGCTCTGAATACAAGTATTTAAAGCTACTACAATTTTCATATTGTGTTGACTCTGGAGGCTCCTGTGAACAAAAGCATAAATAGTGTTTCCACCATAATAACCACAAAATATAAAGTCAAAAATAAAATTATCTAAATGAAAATCTCCTCCTGCTTCATTTTAACGTGCTAGCATACTACTTACTGTAAACTTGCCAGGGAAAACATAAACATAGGTTTGTTTTATCTAATTTCACAAAGAATCCGACCCAGTGGCAGAAAAAGCCAGTTTTCTTGCTAATGGTCTCATTAACTCATGCAGGTCATATAGAGGCATTAGTAATACACTGAGACTGTTTCATAACCAGGTAAAAATTCCTTGTAGCAGCTTTAAAATACACATTTAAAATGCAAAATATGAGTAACCGTATTCCATTACGGTTACTCATATTTCGTTCCTCTGATTTTGAAGTATTCCGAAAGTAATCCAAAGTATTTAGAATATTTTACTTAACTTTGAGTAATCTAATGGAATACATTACAAATTACATTTAAGGGCAAGTATTCAGTAATCTGTAGTGGAATACGTTTTGAAAGTAACCCTCCCAACACTGTTCATCTCATGGGAGCTGAGTAGAGGCAGTGGATAAGGAGCCAAAATGGCCGCCGTCTACCTTTGACATTATCAGGGAATCTTAAGAGTTTTGGCCTCCTGTAGAGGGAGGAAAGTGGAGGTCATTGACATTACTTTTACCTATTACCTCTGGAGTACGGCTGCACCGAGGGGTGAATGGTGGCCTTTGAGGCTGTGAGGCTTTGTGCTCCCCGTTGGAGAGCAGCCTGACAGCCTTCGCTGAGTGGGGGCCAAAGGTCAGACAGGTCATGTGATAAGGCATTTCAGACCTGCATATAGGGCCCCAGACTGAAGAGGCCTGAAAAACCTCAAGACCCCCCCCCCCCCCCCCTCCTCCTCTTCTCAGTGTCTCTCCTCTTCTTTTCTCCCTCTTTTTCTCTCTCTCTGGACACAAAATGCCATTTGTTGTCCGTCAGTCAGTAGCACAGCGCCCGGGTCGGGCCCGGCGCTGAAAGCTCCATTCACACACCCTCTCACCCAGGGATGTTTTTGCAATTCAATATTTTCACACGCAGGCAGCTTCATCGTTACTTTGGAACCGTACACTTGGCAGGATGAGGCTGGGGGCCTCTGGGACAGAGGGGCTGAGAGGTGGAGGGGTGGAGTTGAGGGGGTCAGCACAGAGGAATCCTAGTGTCGGGAGGGGACGGGCCTGCGCCGGCTAATGGGCCATCTTGAAATGTTTTAGCCAAGACCCCTGCAACACCTACACACACACACACACACACACACACACACTCACACACACTCACGAATGGTCACACGCACACACATTCTGCCCTACTCATCACCTCCAAAACCAATGTGACTCCAGGTTAACGAGGAGCGCTCTTGCTTCCTTCATCAAAATTTCTGGGCTGATACAGTCACACTATCCTGCCAGGAAAAGACTTTCTTACCCCTCACTCACTCACACTTCACAGCATCTCCATATCTCAAATACACAGACCAGAGTTAGTAACAACCAAATTAGAATGGCTGGACATCTATTTGAGCAAAGTACATCTGTCACCTTCAAAAGTATCTCTAAACCAGCCCTGTCTCCTAGAAATCATGGTTCCATACAAAGTTTATTTCGGTCATTTTCCAACTTACAAGTCAAGTACACATCCAAGCAAATTGAATCTAATCAAAATAAATTATACTGACTGAAAAGGTGTATCTTATTCCTACCCCAGCAAAATACTAAAAGTTTTTGAGTGAAACAACCAAAAGCTGCAAAAACAAAACAAAAGTCAGCAGTGACTTGAAACATTAGATGTATTTATTAATATTTAAGAAAAATGATAATCTTCTCCTAACCTTAACTAATGTGTTTTATTGGCTAAACCTACCCAAATCACATAATTTCCTTACTTTAACCCAGGGGTGCCCAAACTGGGGGGCGGGCTCCCTGGGAATGCATAGAGCCACTGCAGGTGAGGCGTGGATGGATGACCAGGGGAAAAATATGTAGTGAAGCTAAGTTGAATGAATTGTTGAGAATTGATTTTAAAATTTTATTTATTTTTAAAACTTTTTTTTTGTTTCTGAAGGGGGGCTAGCCAGAAAAAGTTTGAGAACCACTGCCTTAATTAAAATGGTGTGGATGTGAACCCTGGACTATAGTGTTAGAGTCCTGCCCTTTCTATGCCTGCCATTTACCCCAAACACCTCCTTGTGACTCCAGCGTGTTATTTGAATGCATTGTTTCAAAGAGACATTGTCCATGAACATGAACCAGCCAGGAGTTACAATGTCACCACAATGTAATTATGAAAACAATTTAGTGATGTCCAAAACATAAATTCTAGGAGAAAGGGTTGCTCTAAACACAACATGAGGAAATTCAGCAAGCTCTACATTCGCCGATGAATGAAAAATATTGTAAAGTATGCATTTGTTTTGAACAGGTACTGTACACAGACGACCAGAGCAAATGGGAAACAACAGGTCTGCAAAAAGAAACATCCAAGAACAAAAGCATTAACTTCATGGAAATGTGCCTCATTTTAACCAAACCATTTCAGGAGATTTGTTCCAATTCCACATCTGTAACACCTGAGGATGTGCTTAGCATACAGAGTGGCTGAGAGCTCTTAATATATTTATCCTGTGCACCACACTCTACTTAATGAAATTAAACCACACCAATAGTGGCCCTTTGTCTCTGGGGAGTTCAGTAATCAACATGCCACCAGTTTTCATTCTGTATGAAAATAAATGGCAGCCGGTGATATGGGCCTAATTGTGTTGCACCGGAGAGGAGCTGGCTGAGAAAAGAAACTTGCAGCAGTGATGTAGTGGAGCCCATTTTCATGGACAGCGGTGCTCAAGAGAGGTGGTCAAATAAGCAGAGGCATTCATCTGGGGAGCAGTACCCCCCTCTCCCTCCTTCTCTTTCTATCCATCATACTCACAAAGAAAGTTAGCCAAGTATTAAACAAATAGAGAACTGGTGAGCCCTACGCACCAGCGCCTGGCAGGGTCACTGGATAATGACAGCTCAATTACGGTGAATATCCTTGTACACCCCCCCACCCCCCCCACCCCCAGTACAATCCCCACAGCCGCCCCACCCAGCACAGCAAATTTGTCAAACTCGCCAAAACGATGGGTCTGACAGTGTAATCGCTAACCGTCCCCACCGACATGAAAGAGGTCTTTATCTGGCCAAATCAAAGAACCTGATCTCCGAGAGAAAAGGGTGGGGGGTTGGGGGGCGGGTGACTAGAGAAGAGAAATGTCCCGCTCAGCCCCTGTGAGACGTGGAGATGTCTCTAATCCGCTTTAATGAGACACTGCGTGCCCATCTTTGTGGTAATGACGAAACGCAGTGAGAAAGACGGTGGGGGGGTGGGGGAGGCAGCGAGGGAGAGATAGAAGTGAAGATGGAGCCAAGGCTTTGAACTGGCGGTCTGATGAAAGGGGCAGCAGGCAGAGGGAGTTGAGAGCCACGCCGCTGCTGCTGCACACCACTGTCTGTGTCAGACACAGACAGACAAACAGCCCAGGGGACAGAGCAGTTTGTCTGCTTATCATATCTGGACAGGATGAGCCATCATCAGCAGCGCCGGACTGGGACTGGAGGATGTGTGTGTGTGGGTGTGTGTTTGTGTGTGTGTGGAGCTCAATTGTTGAAACTATGACAGAGGAAGACTAACACTTTTGAAGAAAAGAAAAAGTTTTGTTCAGTTCCGTTCACCAAGAATTTCAATTATGTGTCACTTTTCACATTGTAAAGGGGCATTCTGGGGTTATTTTTAGTAAAGTTATAGGCTACTTGTTATAAACACACTATACCTTGAGTTTGCTGCGTTGCTTATACTGTTCATGTATTTGATAAAACAGCTTTTGTCCACCAACTGATTAGTTAGTTCACTACATTAGCTAATTTTCTAAGGGACAGCTCACCCCAAAATCCAAAATACATATTTTTCCTCTTACCTGTTAGCTATTTATCCATTTTGATTGTTTTGGTGTGAGATGATAAATTTTGGAGATATCAGCTGCAGCAATGTCTGTCCTCTCTCCAATATAATGGAATTAGATGGCCCTCAGCTTGTGATGCTCAAAAAACCCAAAATAAAATACATTTGAAAAACTCAGCAGCGATGTCTCTTTCCACAAGTCATGACTCAAGATAATCCACAGTCTTTGGTGAGAGCAGTTTCCTGTTGGAACTATTTTCTTTCTACCAAACTACACCCACCAACTAGGATGGCAAATTTTGCGCTTTTTCTTTAACTGATAGTTGAAAACCTTAACAATCAACAATCATTGAGGATTAATAAAATGCAAAAGGAACATCTTTTGTCTTAAAAAATAGCTCAAAGCAATGTCAAATAGGGCGCAGTTACTGCTATTTCTAGACTAACAAGGCAGACCAAACCAAACTGTGAACTCTAAAGAAATAGGACACAAAACACACAAAACAGTTGATGAATTTTTAGTCAGAAAAATTCGTATTCACTGAATCACCATGCAAAAAGAAAGCATGCATCTACTCATGGACGAGAGGTTACAGCTTAGCGAGGAGGACACCATTTATGTTTATATCCAACGCTGTCACAAGCACAAGCCTCTTGTCTATGAGTGGATGCATGCTTCCTTCTTTAACAATGATACGGCTGGCGTTTTGCAAAGGTGTTTTTTTGTTTGTTTGGGTTTTTTTTTGTTTTGTTTTTTTTGCATACCACAAGCCGAGTGCCATCTAGTTCCATTATACTCAAGAGAAGGCAGACATCTGTATAGTTTATATCTCCAAAACTCAACAACTCACTCCAAAACAATCTGGAAGGATAAATAGTACTACAGATAAGAGGAAAAATATGTATTTTTAATTTGGGTGAACTGTCCCTTTAAGGCTGGATGGTAATAGGGAAATAAAAATCCAAATAGATATGTATCATGATACAGCAGTAGTCTGCAAACTTACATATAAAAGAATCAAATTTAAGGTAAAAACAATGAACTGCTACTGTAGTGCCATACATGAGACCAAACTCTCCATGTGTGTAAACCAAAAATGATTTTTAATTTTTAATTACAGCTTCCTCAGGCTCATTCAGCAGAAATTTGTGAAACGATAACATCGTAAGATCATATTATCACGGTACATTTCAGCGCAAAAATATGGACACTAGTAAAATTACAATTTTGCCCAATTCTTGTCAATTTAGCCTGAAACTTTGTCTTCACGCCAAGACACAGAGTGTTCCTGCACAGAGAACAGAGAGAACATGGCGACATAAAGGAGACGGGAAGTTCAGGAATGGATGAAAGGAAAAGAGCAGGGTGAGGACAAACGAAGAAATAAAAGGAAAGAGCAAGTAAGAGGGAGAAAGTGCGCGGGCTAATACCAAACAAATCGGGATTAGACCCAGATAAGACTAGTCACAATGCTGAGCAATCCCGGGGATATCACAATGCAAGGAGGGAATCATGAGGGCTGCTAAAATACGCTAATTAGGGACTCGACACATTTGCCCCTTGTTTTGCAAACAACACACACTGTTTAACAGCGGGTGGTGCACAATCACAGCAGACACACAGAGAGATCATCATTTAGCGTTAATCAGCACACTCCAGAAGTAAGGATGAGGTATTTCCTATGGGATGACTCCAGCACTCGTGGTGTATTCTTAGCCCTGAGAAGCAGGGGGGAATCTTCAAGATGTAACTCAATAAGCAGCTACAGGTCAAGACAAAATGCATTTAACTGCAGTGTAATGGCTTTTCATTTTTTGAACCCCCTTTTCGCCAACACATACCGCTGTTCGAACGCTGCTCGGCTATTTTTAACAAACCCTGCCCCCATATGCAGGCTGAAAACGAGGGGTATGAGGAGAGACGAAAAACAGTGGGGCGGCTCAAAAAGAAAACATCAGGGATATATCTTAAACTCTCTTGGGCATGCCACCGTCTCCGCTGCCAAATGATTGGGAGATTGCTGTGTTTTTACAAACATGGCGGATGAGGTCATGGTGCAAAGAGGCATATTTGCCAACTGGATAATGTGAGGTCAATGTATCAATGGAATGAATGGGATTTAGAGCCATGTGCAAGAGCTTAATGCAGTGGTATTTGTATGTCAACTCAAAATTTGACTTAGCCAGCATGAGACCGGGCAGGAAGCATGGGGCTGAAACGTGTGTGTGCGCGTGTGTGTCTACGTGCATCCAGGTGTAAGACGTGCCCACCCATCGCTGTGCCAGACTTGGCCAAGGTCAAAGCTCAGAACAGTGACAGGACCTCCAACAACTGTACAAAATGGTGCACACACTGATAGACACACACACTCACTCACACACACACACACACACACCGACACGCACACATATTTAGCCAGCCAACAGTGCCAGCTCCTGCTGTTTGGATGACATTTACACTCAACCTTTCTAGTTTGTGATTGATTGGGGTTAAATCCTAACATTGCCCAAAAATCTGTCACCACTAAGGTGTGTGTGTATGTGTGTGTCCATCCGGGATCCATCTGCATTACTGTGTGTGTATGGTTTTCAAATGTGTATGCACGTGTGTCACAGAGCTGAGGGAAGCCAGTCAAATGTTTTCAAGCCTTCAGTGTTGACATTAAAGAGTCACCGTGACTTCAACATTCGGATAAACTGCGACTTGAGTTGCAGTTTCTTATTACATAAACAAAAACAAGAACTCTGTCTTCATTTCTATCTCTAACGCAGAATAAGGCACTGCAACTGTCTTAAATAAGAGAGTATTTAGTTATTTATTAAATTAAACGTTCCTTCACCTTTTCCAAAGTCAAATTCAAGCACTTTTCAAGAATTTTCAAGGTGATTACATATTTATATACATATGCTCCAAATGATTATTTCTCTTCTTCATCACATTAAATCAGATGTTATTGTGCGATAAACAACCAAAATTATGTTTTCATGATAACATTCTACAGAAGAGAGATGAATTAAATGACAACACAACAAAGATTCTTGTTTCAAAATGTGTCACTTGTCTGTTTAGTAGACTTGGCATACTATAGTCTGGCTAAGCCAATATCCAACTTTTCTTATTTCTTCATCTACAAAGGAAACTATTCGGCCAGGTAGTGATTTATTATTAAAGTAATGTCATTATAATTTCAAAAATCAGTTCTAAATCCAGATTCAAAATCCAAGCACTTTTCAAACCTTGAAAACACTTTTAATAAAGTGTTTTCAAAGATTTCCAGCACCTGTAACTCAAACAAACACAATACTGAACATGGATTAACCAGTGAACACATAAATCTTAAATTTGTAACCATATCCCCTTTTTATCTTCATCTGATGTGATAAAATTAGAATAATAAAATGCAACAGGGGGGTGATGTGAATCATGTTGGGGGCTCAAAAAGTCCAAAAGATGAACATGACAGGTAAATGTTATATCTCATAGGACAGAATAAACACAGAGGATACCTGATACAGCTATATGATTAATAACAACTTAGGGCTGGATAATATGGCTTATAAATAATATTTTGATATTTTTAGGCTATGCCCTGCTATATGTTATTTATATGTGTGTATATAAATTTATCTTAATATACACATTTTCTCTAAAATAACATACCTTAAATTCTCAAATAGTGATGATCTTATAGAATAAATGCATTGCTGTAGATTAACCTAACCAACAGTATCGAAGTAGGGGTGGGTGTTATGAACAAAATCAAATTATATTTTTGAACAAATACCTTTATCGATATTGTGACAATGGGATTGACTATTGGTGCTTTCACAAAATATTTACACAATGATATTTTCGCTAAATAATCATCAGTAATGTGAATATAATGACTAAGAGGGTAAAGGCAAATGATAAAACAGCTAGATTATTCATTATTATCACATTTTAGGACAACCAGATTAGACACAGCTCATTTCTAAGGGACACTTGGCCAAAACAGCAGCAGCAGCAGCACATTTACAGCAGTAACTGACTGAATAACAATAAAAGCATTTCCCTGGAGATAAAACACTGTGTCCAGTGAGGAAGAGAGGGAGTCATTGATAGTGAAAGAAAACATTAAAAAGTTGGCAGTGGAACAGTCGTAAAACAGACTATTTAAACACATTTTTGTGATATTCCATCTGAACTATGCTCACATAAATTAACCTTCCCTCTTTAAGCTTTAGAGCGCAGGTAATTCATGAGTTACCAGTCCCTTGCACTGTAATTTTTTCAGTTTATTCCCTGCACAGGTGGAAGAGATCATGAGCCTTTTCTTTATTGGCTGACTGTTTCAAAGATTTAGGACGAGTAAGCAGAACTTCAGACTCCACTGTCCTCTACATTTCAGGGTAATATGAATACTTTACTAGAAAGAACATTTTTCAAGAGTCTGCTCTCACAGCAAATTTGAAGATACTGTTTCAAAAAGCAATGCATCTTTATTTGTATCATATTATGTGAATCAAATGTGGACCATATGTTAGTGAAACAGACAGTGGCTTGACAATGAACCAACTGTAACCGTGACCAAACCCTTACCCCAACCTTAACCAAAGTCACTTCTCTTACAACAAATTAATATGTTACAAAATAGACAGATTTATGGCTTTGTTATGAATAAAAGTGCCTTAACTTTTTTGGTTTGTGAAAGAAAAAGTTGCTCAGAGAATACAGCTGTCTTACACGTACAGCACAAAGGTATCTCAGTGAACACACATGGACAAATATGAGGAACCAGCTCTGGAAATAAATATGGAAAGAGAACGACTAGGAGCCTCATAACACACGCTAAACTGTATGTGCACACACACACTAGGATGAGGAACTTACATCCAACAAACTTCCATAATCAAGTACTTATGCAGCATATGTGGCTGTGCCAAATGTGGACTGATGCAATTAGTTAGGCTACACAATTTTTCAATCCCTCAAAAATTGACACAAATGGTCCTAAAATCAGTCCAAACGCTCGAGAAAAAAAAAAAAAAAAACCTTCAACAACAGCATAAAAAAGAGAGTAAATTAAGTGTTTCTGCATCAAAAACCTGATCTCACAAAATCACTGCAAAGCACATCGTCTTCTTGATTGTATGGTGCACAAATTGAGAAAAATGACTACTGTACAGAACAGACACAGCATGGTCTGACATCACCTGAATGGCTTCAGCTTTTTTGGGCGCAAAGATTCACAAGACTGTGATTCTCATAGCCGTCACTGCAGTCACTTCAGACAAAGATGTAAAACTGCAAAACTGGTGTTGCCTGATTCAGAGCGCTGCTAAGATCATTCACATCATCACACATGAATGCAAATGGGCTCAGTGGAACCACAAGAGTCTCAGGTTTCCCACCGTGTTTTATCTGTGAAAGGTCTACAGTGAGAAAATAAAGATCTCACAGGTATTTTCATTTTGCATTATGTCCAGCACCACTCAATTCAAAATAAAATTCAATAAAAATCAATGATTTTCTATCTAAATGCACTGTAAGTTAATCAATAAGGAAAAGTATTAGACTGAACAAGTCGAAATGACACTGTACCATGAGGAAGTTCTCTAAAACTATCAAAGTAAGAGTCGTCTATAAGATTTATTTGAATTTCTGCACTAACTTCAAAATAAAACCACCTAAAACAGAGATTTACAGTTTCATAAAACTATTTAAAAAGTAGTATATGAATTGCTGTTAATAGCATACATTGCATTTTCCTTTTCATTTGATGCTCCTATCATTTTTATGTCCAGGCTCTAATCTGTGAACATGGCGGAGGAGTGCTATCTGACAAACATTACAGCTGCAGACTGCAGCAGTAATAATACATGTGAGGCTGCACGGGACCCTGAGCGTTTAGCCAGAAGTTCAACATAGCTACCATTGTTGGTTTTAAAGTGTTATGGGTTGGGTTTTATTACTTCTGTCAAAACATCAGAAGCTGTTGAGCCAGGCCAAATTCATGACTGGGAGTCCATCTAATAATAAGGGGCATTTAACACAGAGATCAATAGGATATCTGGCAATTAGTATATATAGGCCAGAGAGAGGTGTGTATGAGAGGGAAACTGTCAGACCTTGTGTGCATTTGTTCAGTGTGGTGGGCTAGGAGGGAGAGAAGGGAGAGCGGGGGGTCGTTTTGTGCAAAATCAGCAAAACACAATAAAGAAAAAAAAATCAGGTAGTAAAAAAAAAAAGTCGTTTCATTTTATTGACCTGATAATGCAGACGGCTGCAGTAACTAAAATAGGTTTTGAAAATCAATATGGTGTGTAAGCTGCGGTCAGAATCAGTGTGGATTTAACACCTGAAAAGCTGGTACAAGTTTCTATTTTAATTATATTTCTTCAGGTGTCTGTGGAGACGTTATTGCGCGGCTGTGCGCGTTCAGCAGAGCGAGAGAGCAACGTCTGTTTTATCTCGTGTGTGTGTGTGTGTGTATGAGTGTCTCACCTGTGCTACTCTGCGAAAAATACCGGGGAAAAAAATCTACACTCTGCAAGTCTTAATTGATCCAAAACCAATTTTAAATCCTCATATGGACCCAGCAGAATAGCACAATAAAACAGCCGCGAGGTGTTCAACTTCTCACACACACACAGCGCACAGAAACACACACAGATATGAGCTCTGGTGCATCTTAACTTGTTAGTTTGGTGCTTTATTCTCTGCTAGATCGCCTGTATCGATTTTTTATTTTTAAGATAAAAAAAAAAAAGAGTCCAAGTCTCATGTCAGAGCCGTTACGTTCGATAAAAATGAGATGGAGTGTTATTAATAATGTGTGTCGGAAGGTGTCTTCACTTATAAATAATAATAATAATCTTGGAAAATATGTAACATTTAAATTCATAATAGTCAATAAGCTACTGCAGGTATGGCAGAGAAAACATTGGTCCAGATACAATTAAATATATTTAAAAATAATACGAGTAGCATTTGATTTAAATTTAAACTGTATATGAAATCTAATAATAAACAAAATATTAAATAGCCTATAATACTGAAGAAAAGTGATAATTCTTTAAAATATGTTTATTAAAAAGCCCACCTATGAGGGCCATATCACATTATAATCCAAACACACTAACACTCACTTAATCCTGACCCCACAGCATTATGTAAACAAACCAGAGCGACTGAAGACTAATCAATGCGAGCCGCCATTAAAACACACACACACACATTCATATTCTTCATGAGGGACTTTCTGCACAATCGTATGTGTGCAGTCTGCCGAGAGAAGAAAATATACATGATGGTTTAAAATAAAAGACAAAGCAGCATCTGAATGTGACTGTGGGCCTTAAGGAGAGGATTTCACCTCAGCGGTAGAAAAACTGAAAAAAAAAGGAGGATGGAATAAACTCCCACGCGTCGTATTCAAAAGTTGTGGGCCTGCATGTTTTGAATGTTAAGAAGAACAAGATTTTTTTTTTTCTTCATGCCTGCTGCTGTCTGCTGTTTTTTCTCTCCCGCCGCTGCAACACAACAGACCAGAGGCCTCTCAGGCTTCCAGTGGTCCGGTGTGAGAGTGCTACAAAGCCAGGTATTTGTGTTCATTAGCACCCGGATCAACAGACTATCAAGGCTGTTTAGAGATCAAGACCAAGTGCAATTACTGCTGGGCCAGGAGCAGGATCCTCCACATGTTTAAGTATTTTCACAAAGTAGCCCAATTAGCATTATGCTTTTCGTTCCTTTTCTTTTTCTCCCCATTTTCTTTTCTGACTTTGTTTTAAACTAAATACGGGAACTTGATCCCATGTGTGCACCAAGCATGGACAACATGCAAGAGTAATAAGGTAATAACAAAAACATTAGTGCAAAAAAATAGTTTGTTATTCTTTTTATTCTTATTATTATTTATCTGAATGCAAGTGTGCTGAAATTCTTAATAAGCATTTAATAAAAATAATATTTACAGATGAACAAATTGTTTTTAAAACTGCATTTAAAATAATCACGTTTCAGGTTTTTTTTTTTTTTAAAACTGTGCGCAAAGTTTTATTCCACTTATGGTCTTAAATGTAAATAGGATTTTTTTTCCCCTTAAAATGAAAGGTCTGAATATGTTTAATATCAAGATCCAGATTCACGTTGAATTAAGGCCAGTGGCTTTGGCAAAGTTACACAGCTTTTAAAGGCCTGTAAACATGCAGTCAAGCATGCCCAACATAAAAAAACTATTACAGATTTATTTTTAAATTATTATTTTCTTTCTGTTCTTTTTTTAATAGACATATCCTAAAAAAATAAATAAAATGCTAGACGTGTCTTGTGTTTTAGCTCTGCGTTTTCACAAAACTACAAATCGAAACTCACTAATATAATAAACATACTCAGACATAACAAATACCAACAGGCCTGCATAAATCTTTAACTTGTTAAGCATTCTTCAAAATAAATTGTGTATAAAAAAAACAGATTGACCCAAATTATTTGCCGCAGAAAACAAAGTGCATTCATGCAGGAATAAAAAAAGACGGAACAAAAAAAAAATCAACCCACCATCAATAAACAAATGTCACACAATAAACATGCTCCTTTTCCAACAACAAAGTGATCATGTTCACAAAACTGAATACATGAATTTTCCGTGTGACGCGAGCAGCAGCCCACTAAGCAGCAGCAGCAGCCAGCAGCAGTAGTAGTTGTAGTGGTAGTATGGGCGCTTTCTTGCACAAGACGCATTATTGATTGGCATTCCCTGGAGGAGGAACCAGTCTGCAGCAGTCCGTGGGCCCAGGCTGGGACAAAACAAAAGTTGCCGGAGAGCGAAATCTTCTGCGCTTCAAGGAGGCTCGACCAAAAAAATCTGCATTAAAATATTCGCTCTTTCTTTCTGTCCAAATTCACATGTTGGCGTCTCCGTTTGCAGGCAGAGTGAGAGGAGTGCGCTCGGCTCGGTGTGAGCTGTGCAGCACAGAGCGGTGCCACAGCGCCCACTATTTCAAAAGCCGGGAATATTATTTCACAAGCCTCTGTACGGCTCTATAAAAAAGTTACTATCCATTTCGACAACTTTTCTTGGTAACTTTCGGGAAACAAAATCTGCGCCTCCGTTGACCCTCCGACACCCGAAAAGAGCAAATTACAAGATGGAGCTCAGATTTTTTTGGACCGCAATGTTTATCTGCGCCTTAATAATCAACTAAGCACCAGCGGCGTTTCTCATCACACATGAAACTTTCTGACGCCGGGAACCAACCGAGCCAAGACCGCAGCATGCAGGGAGACGAGACTGAGCAGCCGGAGCGGGACGCATTTTCAGCAGAAAAGTTAACTCTGGACAAAGAGTATAGTCGCCCCCTCCTCTCTTTAAGGCTATGACAAATGACAAGGACACATTGGACATGTAGAGACGCAGGAGTTTGGAGCCGGCGGCGGCTGAAAGCGTTAAGAAGCAGAAGAAATAACACCTACTTTTGGCCAGTTTTCTCGCCCTCGCCTTGGATCTCATCTTGTCGGCTTGTAGATTCCTCTCGTCGTCCTCCGTGAGCCCAGAAGCAGCAACAACACTATCTTCATCTCACCAGCATTGTCAGTTTGGACACCTTCGCACATGCGCACAGGCCATTCAATCTGACACCCTCGCCGGGGCCAAAAAACTTTCCAATGTATTCATCATCATCACTTTTTTGTCCTATCGTCTCCCCTTTAGATCACTTATCTCTTCCCCTCCTCCTCTTCCTCCTCCTCCTCCTCCTGCCTCCCCTCACCAGCTCACCTTCCCCTCCCTCCCCCCTTGCCATCCCCTCACCCTCGTCCCCCTCCTCACCCACCCACCACCACCACCACCACCACCACCCCATTCAGCTCCTGCCAGCACCTTCTTGGATTTTTACCCCTTTAACAGCGACAACTTGGTTTTCTCCAGCCGGCGGTGGACACAGTGAGGTATGCTGAGGTCAAGTTCGTATTAGAAAAATGGAAATGCACCTGAATAATTATTATTGATATTATGAGATTGTTATGATACATATATATATATATATATATATATATTTTAAATTGCTAGATATTGTTGGATTATTATTTTTATTTTTTTTTTCGAATAAAATATATTTTTGTCATAAAATATTAACAAAATTATTTTCTTCCTGAATTTAGAGGACTGTCCGGAACTTTGTATTTAAAGCTGTTGACGCAGGTGATGTTGCCAAAAAGTGCTCCAATTGCAGCGGTTATTTTTAACTTCATTAATGCACATGCGGGCATAAACAGGCGCAAGACTCGATTGGAGTTGCACTTTACAGGCTATGATTTGGTCCAGTGTGTGCGTGTGTGTGTATATGTGTGTGTGTGTGTGTAAACCTTGCTGCCCCCAGGACAAGCAGCGGCCAGCAGCTGTTTGACGCATGCATGGAGCCTCCAGCAGCAGCAGCAGCAGAGTCCGGAGCGGGGAGAAGTCCCCACTTTTTTCTCTTTACCTCAGTGTGTTCACATTTGTAACAATCGTTTTTGCAGCAGTTGTTTCTTGGAGAAGTGTTTGTGTTCGCTGTTAGACCCACTGCGCCGCGTAAAGTTGAGCGCAGATCACCTGAACGGAGGTTGGAGAAGGTGGATAGACTGCACACTTTCTCTTTGTAAGTATGACTTTTGCCACCTTGCACCTGTTTGTTTGTTTGTTGTTTGTTTCTTGTAGGCTGGAAGAGACCCGTTAGTCCGTGCATCCAGCAGTCTGATACAACCTGAAGGACTACAAGGTAATTTTTTTTTTTTTATTTGTGAAAAAATAATTTATTCAAACGACAAATATCGGACAAGTACATCATTATACGGAGTTATTTTTTACGAACTTGCATGTTAACTTTGGAAATGCAATTTACTGAATTTATGAGGCAAAAGGTTGACATTTTATTATAATTTATATAATTATTTGTTAACAATTATTTATACTAATAATTATTATTTATTAATTATATTGCAACTATTTTGCATAATTTCAAATTTGTATTATATTAAATGACTAGTTATTTATTATTATTATTATGTAGTAGTAGTATAGTACTATTAAATTAAATACTGTTGCAATGATAAATTAACGCTACATGTTTTTGTTGTTATTTAGCGAAATATGAAATACTAACTTCTAAAAAAAAGAGAGAGAGAGGCTTTGACAGCAGCCTGGGATATTCAGATTTCTTTGTTTTTTATTATTAAACAAATAAAAGTAATGAAGTCCAGTTTGAGTGATGGTGGTAGGCTGCTCGTCATATTCATGTGCTGCCTGGGCCTTTAGCCTACATGTCATATGGGAATGGTTTCCGTCTAGTTTGGCTGAATAAAGGCGGCTCTATGCTGGAGCCTATTAAAGATCGGTGGTGATGGAGCAACTACAGTCTGCTGGGACGGAGAGCGGCAGGGATCAATTCTCTGCACACTAATCACACCGCACTTTTATGGGATACTTTCAAATCCACGCATAAAGAATTATTATTCATATTATGATTATTGTTATTATTTTTTTTAATATCTAGAAAATTTTTTTCCTTTTTGCTCAATGATACATTGGCATAAAACCACTGCGGAGAAGTCGCGGTGTGCCTGACATTTCTTTGGTTTTCGTGCTTGGTGGTTGAGCCGCAGCTTGTTGCTCATTATGATGCACATTAAAACAACAATTGATTTGAATAAAGGCCCGAGTTCATCAAACACGTCTCCAGCCTGTAGCTTATTGGACAGAAATTGCCGTGGGATGTTTTCCCATGGGTTGAGGTAAAATGAATCATTAATCAATAATAATCAGCAGTAATTAGCATACATTATCTGTATTATATTAGGGAGTTTACCTTGGCATCATGAGGCGGAGAGGTTAATTTTATTGGCTGTGCAGAATGCAAGGAAGCGTGTGAAGTACGCTTTCATACTGAGTGTGAAGTGTCAGGAGGTGGCCACCGTAGGCTATTACAGACCTGTAACATTTTCTTTGCAACCCTGCTTCGAAAAAATCCTAAAACATTTAATTCAAATACAGAATCAACAGTAAAATGTTAAAGACACAAACTCTACGGCCTTGCAGGCAGCGCCGAAGGCAAAAAGAGAAAACAGGTCGATAAACAAATAATAAATTATGTGAATAACGGGGGTGTACAAAGGTTTTGTTTATTCCTTGGTGTCTGAAGGGAGCGTGGGAGCGTGGCGACAAGCTATCAATAATCCATTGTCTTAATCGATTGGTTCTATCGATACCGCGTCCTTCATCCAGCTTCAGTCAGAGGAAAACTGAAGGAAAAAGACATTCAGCAGAACTTTTCCTCAGTTTGTGGAAATTATTTCCATCAGCCACCCGGGACAGTTGAGGCCAGGCCTCTGAATATTTCTGCACATCAGGTTGGACAAATGATTTCACATGGTGCAACACCTTTTAAAAGCACCAATTAACTGTGATTACGCGTGCACAGAGAAGTGCTGCTCTCCGACACTGGCCCGTTGGGGAATAGTTTTCTGCGTCATTTAAACGTCGACCTTTAACGGGTTTGTGGAAACGCAGAGAAGTGCTGTACAGAAAAAAAAAGAAGCTCGCGTTTTGTGGTGTTTGCTTTCCACAAAAGTGGCTCCTTTTCTTCTTTTGTCCTGCGGCTGAAGGCAGCGTGAAGGCAGCACCGCTGGCTGGCTGTGTCCTCGGAGCAGAGGTGCGCTGATGCTGCTGCTGCTGCTGCTGCTGCACCCGTGTTCAATCATGTGCACCAACAGAGGACCCCTCTCTGTTTTATTAACCCGTCTAATTAGACTGAAGAGAAGCAGATTCATGATCAGCTGAGAGTGTCAGCAAACAAAAACAGTACAATACAGTTAAATGAAATGCAGCATTAGGCCTTTAATATGGCTTTTATGATTATTTCATTATTTTGCCTTTATTTTCTATCCCGGTAACAGCTTAACTGCGCCTATGTGAACACAATGCGACCTCTGTGGCAGGTAATCTGCATTCGTACACTTTTCTGTGCACGCCATTGTCTCTACGTCAAGAATAAGATATTGTATCCAGGGCTCGTATATCATATAGGGCCCCTTACAGTACGTACTGAGGCCTATTTCTGTACGTGTATACGCTAATTGTCTGGCGGGTTGTACAGTGTATAAAGGACACAGTTTGCGTCAAGTCGGTTCAGTTTCCTTAATCGCAACTTGATGAAGCGATGACGTCCTCGCATCACCTGAACTGATTGCAGGCCTGTAGCCTAACCCAGTAGTTTTCAAACCGGGGTTCGGGGGCCAACAGGGGACCTTGAATGGGTAGGTGGGGGTCCCTAGAAAAAAGGAGGAATAGAATATTTTAACTTGTATCAAAATTTTCTGCAATATGGAACAAGGGGGAAATGGGGGTTGGCAGTTTTGAATGTAATTTATAGTGCTCCTGGTTTGACTACTGATTGACTATGAAGCTGTTATTACCTTCAAACCCTAAAAACAAAGAAAAATCCTCTCAAATTGGGGGTCCTTGGTCTAATGTGGGGTCTAATCTGTGTGGGGGTTCTTGACATGAAAACACTTAAGAACCCCTGACCAGACCATTTCTCCAAAAAAAAAAAAAAAAAAAAAAAAAATTCCTTTTCACATTGTATAGTTTTTCATTTTCTTTTTTTCTCCATATACAGATTCCTTCAACAAAAAAAAAGTGTCCGGGCTGTCTTAAAATTTTAAGTTGACTGAATTTGAAAAAACATGGAGGTAATTTTTGTACTGATTCAATACAAATAAACTTTTCTAGTCAAATAAACATTGATATTAATTCAGTTGTGTTTGCAGTGTTTCTATTACCTATCTTAAAGTCTATTAGACACACAGCAAGTTTGACAACTTGCTCATATGTTTTAAATATTTCATATATTTCCTCACACTATAAAAGAGAAGGGTCTCTGGAGAGTTTTAACTCTAGTGCATGCTGGGAAGTTTGCTAATATGCTTATCATATTTCTTTAGAAACTTAATTTGATGAGTTGGTTGAACTCTGCATAGTACATTCAGTCAACTCATTTCAATTCAAAAGACTTCAAGTTAGATGTTTATATATTATATATGTTCTGAAAATAAACACTAGAAATTTTGAGTGTGATTAACTTAAATAAATTAAATTTTGATACGTATGTTAATGAGAAAATGTGTGTTGATCCCACTGAATTCCTGTATTTTTAATTTTTGTATTTTTTTTTCTTTCCTTATTTTCTTTCTTCTTCCTTTTTTTAAACAGTGTATCAGTCGAAACAGCATGTGCAGACCCAGATAATCGTTCCTTAAGAAAACGATTCCATTAAACGGATGAGATAATTGTTCACAACAGTTTGTAAATTACGAAACAGGTATTTGGACTGTATTTATTCTAAAACTTAATGCTGATGATATTTTTTTAAAGAGAGATTAATTTCGGAGCCTCACACAAAGGAACAATCTTACTATCAACATCATCTCAATCATTAAGCGCGCACTCTGATCACAAGAGGTGTGTGAGTGCGTGTGCATGCATCGGGGAGGGGGGCTGCAGCCTACAGAAGTTTATAACACTGTGGACTGGTGTGGTCAGACTGCGGTGACTGTACACACCCCCCACCCACTCACACACACCCACTCACACACACTCACAGGCCGCTGAAACCCAAGCTTTATCCACGGTGGAAAGGCTCGGCTCTGTGGATTAGACGCTCCGCTCCGCAGATAACATCAGCCGCATTAGATATGTGAACCGGAGCAGCCCGCAGTGAGGCCTGCGGATGAGGCGGACATCAAACAGCCGCAGAGGGCCCTTTGTGAGCGCTGTGAGCATTGTAAATTTGCTAACTGTAATTCTGCCACAGTCGATGTAATGGGAGAGTAAACATGGTAACGAGCTGCGGCGGGGCGCTGCGTGCACGAGGCAGGCGCTCAGACCCGCAGGTACACGAGGAGGGAAGGATGACCTGCACTCAGATTTGTCATCTCAGACATGAGAGAAATTATGAGCATAATAACAGTCACCTCCGTTAACACGTTTTTTTTTCCCTCCAAAGATCGATAAATACAAATTCCCCAAGATCCCAGCAGCTAATCAATTAGAAAAGGAGGAGGGGGTCTTTTCCTTTTCTAAAGTATGAGTTTGGAGTGGCTCTCCACAGCGGGCCGCTCCCTCCTCCTTCCCTCTAATGAAGTCCCCAGAAGCGCTCATAGTGAAGTTGCCTTGGTAATTATTAGCCATTAATTGGGTTCAGGACCTTGTGCGTCTCTGGGAAATGAGAAATCTGACCGCTAATCCAGGACGTTTCTTTGGGGCCTTTTTGCAGTGTTGTTAACATGCTGTCAGAGAGACGCAGCTACTGATGGCAGGAATATGAAGAGGTTAGAGAGGGCAGCGACTCTTCAGACACACTGCAGGAGGCCTGCACTGCACTGCAGCGGTGCTGCTGACTGGCTGCACATCTGGAGAGCTATAATGAAGTTAAATACAACATGGTCCAATTTATGTGTGTGTGTGTGTGTGTGTGTGTGTGTGTGTGTGTGTGTGTCGTGTTGGGTGCAGGTCGATTGGTTTTGAAATTAGTTGATGAAATTGAAATTTTGCACGATTTTTTGCTAAATGCAGGCGAATTGATTCAAATATTTTGGGAACAAATTTAGCCACAATTCAGGTAAATCTTATATATTAATTTTCATCATTTAGCACATCGAACCTATTGCAACATATAAAGGGTTAGATCCTCTTATTCAGTTCAGTGATTCCTGAAACATGCATTCAGCTCTCAGTTCAAACACCGCTGCCTGCTATCGATCCGGCCAAAAACCAAACAGAAACCGATAAATGCATTTAATCACTTTTCGTTTTTTCTTTAAGTCTGCAAAAAGACAACTATTTCATGATTTTGCTTGATTTATTTTCAGTGACACCTCTTGGCAAATTCGGCATAAAAATGTGAAATCATATTTAATAGCAGCAGTGAAAATTACAGGGTATCCGGGACTGTGCTTTCTTATGACAAATGGGATTGAATATGTATTTCCAAACATCCTCGCCATGTGGTTGAATTCAAGGAAAACAAATTATTATTCAACAAATAATATTCCGTCCAAAAAAGAAAGAGAAAAATAATAATAAATAATATGCGAAGTCTGATTGAATCTGACGAAATGATGTCCCCCCCGCTCCAGAAAAAAAAAAAAAAAAAAAAAAAAAAAAGCCAAAGCATCCCGACTCCCTCCTGTGCCAGCTCATCATCATCATCGTCATCATCATCATCATCATCAATGTTGTTGTTTTTAATTAATCGCTCGTTAATGTCGCCATCCATTTCCCCGCAGACCAGGAGCGAGGAGAGCCGACAACTCCGCCAAACAAAATGCACATTAAAATATCGCCGGGAGGCTCGAGTGAAAATTACCCCGATGTAGAAATGACCTTAATATGATGTAATCAATCACGCTGTCTGCTGGGACACTGAGAATCACAATGTTAATCTTTTAGTTTGGAGCAGCGGGGGGAAAATAGCCTGTCATATTTTACTACTCAGCCAAAGAGCGCACAGTTTGTGTAAGTTCAGTGACATATACGGAGAAAGACTGCGACAATATGAGCTTTATACAGTACTGGAGAAAATATATTCACGGGAGAAGGTTTGTGGTATAGGCCTAAAGGCCTTTGGGCCTTGTTAGATTTTTTTAATATGTCACCTCAGGAACACAAAAATGTTTGCAACTAAAAGCAAAAGAATGAAAAAAATGGAGCCTAGTATTTGTGTAGGGTTTTCATTTTAAAATTATAAGATCAATAGTCTAAGGTGAAATCATATAAAATAATGTCTGTAATTCAGGTAAAATATTCTCAAACTAAAAAGGAAACAAACTAGTTTTATAAATGTGAATTATTCACAAGGTTTGGCCAAAATTCCTGATAAAACCATAATACACTTTGAATTTATTATAATAAATAAATTTATAAAATCATATATAAGGAAAATGTATTTGAGTCCCTGTTTCATTTGAATTAAAATACATTCTACTCTATAAGGCTGCAGCTAATGATTATTTTCATTATTCATTGATCTGTCAATCATTTTCTCAATTAGTCGATTAGTTATTTGGTCCATAAAATCTCAGAAAATGGTGAAAAATGTCAATCAATGTTTCCCAAAGCCCAAGATGACGCCGTCAAATGTCTCGCTTTGTCCACAACCCACAAATAATTAGTTGACTGTCATAAAGGAGTAAATAAACCAAAAAACATTCACATTTTAAGAGGCTGAAAACAGACAATTTGGACATTTTTTCTTTTAAAAAATGACTTATAACAATTAATCAATGATCAAAATAGTTGGTGAGTAGTTTAATAGTTGACAAATAATCAACCAATCGTTGCAGCTCTACTCTGGTCACTAAGAAATTGTGGTTAAAATTGATGTAAAAGAAGCCACAATGAGGTTTCACTGGTTTTGTGTTAAACTGCAGGTAAAACACATGAATTGAACAATTAAAATAAAAAGTTAGCTCATGTCAAAGGTGATTGAACAAATCTGATTATCACAGAAACAAGTGCTGCTGACAGCACGTTCCCTGGTGAGAGCTGGTCTGCAGACCAGAGTCCAGCAGGTACTGAGCACAGAAGTCCTAGCAGCACATGCACACAAGCTGGCAGGCGACACATGGCTCATGCGGGCAGCATGAAGTGCTGAGGCCACTGCATGTTATCATTAACAACTGTGGACAGGCAGAACAGGCCGAGCCCACAAGTGTCCATTTCACACCAGCCTGGCATGGCAGCGGGTCGGGACTCCAGAGAGCCGTCTGCCACCCCCTCTGCAGACCCTTTGAAGCACACCAGCTTCTGATTTCTGCTTCTCATCTTTGAAACAAACCCGCTTGAAGGTTTCCAACCTGAGATGTGTGTTCTCACCTCCAGTAAAGATCTGATCTGGGAATTTGTTCTCATCATACCAGTTTCAGGGAAAAACCTTTTTCACTGGCAGAGGGCTTTGATAACATGATGAGGTGCAATGGACAAATGGAGGTTGCTGTGCTACTATATAATAATATACATTCATGTACAATAGCCATAAAAGCAGGGACAGGTGAATTTATTATGATGAGGGAGACGTCTCAGCTATATCACAGCTTTAGTCATTGTCCATTCAAAATCTGTATTATGAATTAAAAGTCACAGTTAAAAAAGAAATAAATACACAAACACAACAAGCACAAAATGTGTACAACTTTGAAGCCAAATGGCTAAAAAGCAGATTCACTGCTTTAAATCCAAAGAAAATGAAAATTCCTTTTCAGGAATATGGAGGATATCTTTGTTTTCCAAACTGCTCCATTTCCCCTGGTCTCCATTCGACCACTGAAGCAGCCCTGATGTATTATAATACTGTATGTGGGGAGTGACGTCACTGCAGCTAGCTACAGTGGGGCCCCACAACAACACACACACGCACACATACACACACATACTCATGGTGGTGAAAATGCTTAGCAGGAGGAATGGGAAGGTTCAGTGTTGGAGCATTTTCTCCACCCAGTGTTGAAGCAAAATCCATGCAAAACACATACAGTGGGCAGGGTTCCACACCTTTTCCAAAGTCCAAATTCATACACTTTTAAAGAATTTTCAAGGTGCGTTTCAAGCTTTTCCAGCACCTTACAGCTGTAGTAAACTACATATTTATACATACATGTATATGCTCAAAACGATCAAGCCCTATTTCACTTCTTCATCACATGAAATTAGATGTTCTTGTGTTATAAACAACCAAAATTATGTTTTGTAACAGAATTCTACAAAAATTGAAGGAAAAGACCACAAAGTTTCATATTTCAAAAAGTGTCACCTGTCTGGGAGTTGACTTGACATCCTGTTGTACATGGCTGAGCCAATATAAAACAATCACTCAAACAACTACTAGACAAATAACTTCAATCCCAATAAAATTCTTTTCATTTTTTCTTTAATTTTTCATTTTAAGCCAACGCTCAATGAAACGACAAAATGTTGTCTGTTAGCCTCCTGCTCACTGCTCGGACGAACTAGTCTTTATTTTGTGCAGAAGGAAAAAGCAGTTAAGCTCTCTGGCTGAACAGTTCACTTTTTACATAAAGAAATAAAATCAGTCAGGGACTGATTTATTACGCAAGTAATGCAATTATAATTTCAAGCGCTTTTCAAAACCTTGAAAACATTACATTCAAATTCAAGTGTTTTCAAGGATTTCCAGCACCAATATGAACCCTGAGTGGGGACACACTGAACATGTCATGTAATAATGCACTTTCAGTTCAGATAAAATAAATATTCACAACTGTGCGTCTCTCTTTAAGCTGTTCGCTGAGTTATCATCATCTCTTACTCAAATCCACAAATCTTGTTGACATTCTCAGGCTAAATGGATCTACTTTTCAGTAATATGTTTCCCCTGCCAAGGTACGCAGACTCTTAGTCCAAGGGGCACTGTGAGGGATTTCAGCAAATCACAAAAATGACTAAAACTCAACCTGATACACACTTTTTCATGTGTACACACACTCACACCAATCCAGTGCAGTGCTACTGAGTGCTGCGGTGTATTGTACTCAGAGGCAAACATTTTCAAGTTAGCCTCTTTTCCCCACAGGAGCGGGTGACTTCCCAGCACGAGGGAAAAAATAACTTCGGCCAAGCTGCACACTTACACTATAAGCCTGACATCACATAGGAAACAAACCGTAAAACACCAAACACTCTACAACCCAACAAAGACCAATAAAGGTTTCAACGAGTGAAGCACAAACACTGCAAGTAGCAAACAAACCCGGCAGCTCTTCTCCTGCACCGCGTCCATTTCCATAGAGATTATTTTCTCATTCCCTCCTCAGACTCCTGCAGCCTGCCAGTGACCAGCTACATTATTTATTTGTTTGTTGTGTTGAACAGTGTGTATGTGTGGAGCTGATGGTGTGTCTGTGGCGACAAGGCGTATGTGTGTGTTGCCGGACTGACAGGATGATTAATAGGAGCTCCACAGTGGGTGGAGGGGTTGATGATGATGGTGAGTAGAGTTGGGGGCTGGGTGGGACTTCGGCAACACATCAAAAACAACAGCACTTCCCGGGGTTTGCCGCCACTTCCTCTGTAGGACCACCCCACTCCCCAAAATACCCTCAACCCCTCGATGGGGGTTAACAGAGACAAGTTGAGGAAGAATTTCTTTAAAATATAGATTCATAGAAACTGTCTGCAAGATCAGTGCAACTAGTCCGTTTACTGCAAAAAGAGGGTGAATAAACACGCAGAGGAATGTCACTGTGCATCAGAGCTGGATGTTGTTTGTTGGAGGGAAACAGCAAGTGCTGAAATGGCAGATGGCTTCACACACAACCTGGATAAATATTGACTCTGGACCTGGTTCACTTATGAGGGCTCAAGCAGTAGTTGTTAAGCGTTCTTGGCCCAAAAAGGTGATGGAGGGACAGGTGATGTAGTGGTGTTAAAAGGAGGAGGACGAGGATGGAAGTGACTTTGTTGAACTTGAGCAAAAGTCAGGAATTTAATGGCCAGTGAGGTTGAGAGCAGGGCTGGGTAATAAATACTACATTAATATTTTTAGGCTATTCAATGATACATGATATACACTTACATATGATATACTTTTGTTTTTGTTCCATTTTCTATGAGTTGAAATAAAAGCTCACTAAATCTCTGCACACTAAATGTTAATTTCCCTCAAATTTGTTCACAAATTTCTCAAAATCTGTGTTACTGAGCACTTCTCCTTTCTCAAGATAATCCATCCACCTTACAGGTGTGCTTTGGACAGATTACAGTAAAATCCAATTCTAAAATGTTCCGGTTTTAATTTGAAAAATATATTTATTAGGCCCTGGACTGTGGCTATTTCACACAGGGCTACAGATACCTTTTTTCGCCCCAGGTGGGCAAGGTCATGACCAGCCCTACTCTGCTTCTGATTGGCTAGTATTCATTGCCTTCATTGGCTGGGTTGGTTAGATTTAGGCACGAGGAGTGATTGGTTAAGATTAGGGCCAGAATATTAGGGTAAGCCCATCAGAGGGTGGGTAGGATGGGTCATGACTTTGCCCTCCTGAGAAAAAATGGTATTTGTAGCCCTGTGTGAAAAAAAAGTCATAATTCAGTGCCTAATAGATGTCTTTTTTTCAAGATAAACTGTACCTTTTAGAGTGGTATTTTATTGTGACCAGTCCAAGGCACACCCATGTCTTAATTATGCTGTTTAACCAGCATCTCTATACACCATACCTGTCAGGTGGATGGATAAACTTGGCAAAGGAGAAGTGGTCAGAATCAGAATCAGTTTTATTGCGAGTAGTTTTTCAAGTAGAAGGAATTTGCTGTGGTATATTGGTGCATGAAAAAGTACTAAAAAATATAAACAGAGATTAAGGCAAGTACTGCCATTCAAAAACAGCAGCATGAATAGAAAACTGAAGAGAAAATAAACATACAAGAATATATAAAAATAGAAACAGAAACTATGTTCAAATATGATGTTATTTAAATGAGGATAGGAGCTGTACAAACTTAATTGGGAATGTGCAAAATGTAAGAAAGGGAATGTGCAAGTTCACAGTATTATTTAGAAGAATATTTGCAATGTGCAAGATAAAATCACTGATGGATTTGAACAAATTTGCGAGCAAAATTTGAGAGAAATAAACCTTTTGTGTGCACAGAAGTCAACTCATGAAATGTTGAGTGTATATCTCAAAATATACACACATTTTCTCTAAAATATTAGACTGTAAATTCTCAAATAGTGCAAACATATGATGGTCTTATAAAATATGATGCATTAGGGCTGGGCAATACGGACAAAATCAAATATCACAATATATTTGACCAAATACCTCCATCAAAAGTGCATACATTTTGTATGTCTATTGGTGCTTTCACAAAATATTAACACAATGATATTTTTAAAATAATATCAGTAATATGTGGATATAATGACTAACTGGGTAAACGCAAATAATAGAACACGCAGAACAAGCTGGCAAGTTCAGGAAATGATATCACTTTACTGCCATGCAGCCTTTGAACCCAAGAAAAGTCAAAACTTATGTCATATCACGGTATTAATATAATATCAATATATTACCCAGCTATAGTTGATTTTCTCTCTTTTGTTGAAGATGAGGGAGTGAGACCAGGATCCAGTAAGCAAATGTAACACTTGACATCATTATTAGAGAAGACGCACAGCTGCAGAGGCCCAGACCTGAGAGTACAGTGCAGCTGAACAGTGAGCTGCTCTCCTCCACCGATGGAGGGAAGCTTTGAAAGACTGCCCTCCTGTGTCAGACGCACAAACACATGTTGCACAATAAGACTTGTGCTCAGCGTCTCTCTGTCTCTGTCTCTCCACTTATTGAAAATTGACCTCCTTAAGGAGACATAGCTGTGCATATTTGTGCTGAGAGACGGAGGCCAGTCAGAACACAGAAAACGCCATCACTGAGGTTACTGGATCTGGATGTATGTTGAAATTAAACAGTGTATGAAAGGAGAACTCTCTGTCTTAATTTGTATACAGTATGTATTTATACAATGCCTGCATTCACCTAAAAGCATGTATATCATAGGAACCCTGCTTCATATGTTCATGCTTGTTCGTGTGCGTTCCATTCTCCACCTAATCATGCGAGAGAGAAACAAACACTGGATTTTAACAGGTTGTCATCCTCCACTCCGGCTCTTTTCCGAAGGGAGCCGGCTGCCAAATCCCTGAGCATGCTTAACAATTCCATTACCGCCGTGCAGAACACCCACACTACTCTTTTGAAGCCAGGGCATTTTAGAGGAGAAGAGTTTATTGACTTCAAATTGTTACCACTTGGGCCTTCTCCTCTCATTTCTGAAGAAAAAAAACAATAAACCTGCATGTCAAAGTGCAGCGTGTGTTGCTCCGAGGTGAGTTTTAACTGATTTGTTCGGGGAGGAGGAGCGCACGGTGACAGTCGCTCAGCGGGACGTCGGCGTGCAAATGTTAGCCCGCACACTAATGCTGATTGCTCATCATTGGAAGGATTTTATTCGGCAGTGTGGTTTCTGTTAACATCCAATGGCTTGTTTTACAGCGGAGCTCATCTGTGGACCAAATGTGTCACACAGTAAGATGGGAAAGATTCGGTCTTTCTGGTCGTGCTAATAAAGTGTGACAGACGATTGGATTCGCGATCCGCCCTGTCCTCGCTTGCCATTTTCATAAGCCCATATATGTCACACAGTGACATTTGCCATGTGGTAAAACTGGACAACTTGCCACTCTATTTTGGGGATTTTTTCCCCCCACCGTCACGTCACACATATGCTGAAAATAATGTTTTGTTGTGACCCATGCAGTGTAACCTTTGAAGTTGTCAGTTGGAACAAGGCTACTGTGGGACACTTATAGCCTGTCAGCTGCTGGGACTTCAGGGCTTACAGACACCTGTAGGCCCGGGGTCATGGTGGCACCTCTCAACTTTCCCAGTCCTGTGAAATGGTTTGTGTGTGTGTGTGTGTGTGTGTGTGTGTGTGTGTGTGTGTGTGTGCTTGTGTGTTCCTGTGACTCTAAAGTCTAACTACAGGGAATTACCTACATGTAAGTAAACAAAATCCAACTAAATTTCCACAATCCTTCCACAATAACATTGTTTTATTTTGAAATTTAATGGTCACTGTTACCATCTGGACTCTATTGCCATCCGAGGTTCTACATAACCAAAAGGTTATTGCGATGTAAAGCTGACTTTTATCATTCTATCATTTGCTCCGCTATGTTCACACCATCAGTCACCACATGTCTGTGTTGTGATTCCAGTGACTGATTTACAATAACTGGTTTTAGCGTCGTCCTCATGTGTGATGTCATCTAACAGTTCAGCTACAGTCAACTTTCCAGTGCCAGCGAGGAGGAAATGAAGTGACCATGGTTAACACCAGTTGACGTCTTTGTGGTACTTAAAAATAAATGGATTTCTGCTTTTTGGTTGCCTGCAACAACAACTCCTGATTGTCCAGAATCTGGCTGTTCTTTCAACATTGTAGTGATTTTACAATCAAACCCAAAGCCCAGTAACAATAGATTTTTTCATCTTGGAAAACAAACTACTGTGTCAATTGTTGCCACACAGAAAAAAATGTAATAAAAAAAGGATTTTGTTATGCAGATTGCCACTGGGAGCCAGACTTTGCCAGTGTTCGTGGGATGGAAGAGGAAGGGAAGAGTTTGTTTGCAGAATGCTCTAAGTCCATTTTGGAAAGAAGGATTAACTGAGTTTATCATTCAATATCTCTGGAATACTTAGAGCCTAATTATGCAGACATGGTTCTTTCCCTCATTTTGGAAGCTCAAATGGAAAATACTGAATGAAATGCAGAGAAATCAAAGAAAATTAAAAACTTTACTGTGTATTGTACTAAACATGACTATTTCCAGGGTTCCTAGACATATTCCATTTAAATATTCCATACTTTTCCAGAGTTTTAAAATCTAATTATATATATTACATTCTGATTATGTATGCTATTATGTTTCTGAATAATTACCAGAAGATTGTAGCTAGGTAATGTAGTTCATACAAATCAATTAACACTAATCCCAGGCAAGTACAATGCACAGCATTTTTTTTTTCACATTTGTAATCCTTGGCCAGCTTGGCTTTGTATTTGCGATTTTCAAGCCAACCCTTGGAAACATGCATTTACCCATCATGGCTGGTCAGTCCACACTCCGCACACACTAACACATAAAGCTGGATGATGTTCTCTGTCAAACATCTCTGCCCAAAGAGGTAGTAAACTAAATGAAGCTACCTATACTACTATTATTTTCACTAAATATCCTGAATAAATATTATATTATTGTATAATTTTCGTTTCTATAAAGGGAAAATTCAACACTTTTTCATATGGATGTTCAGTCAGTGTTGATGGTAACTGACCCTTCACTAAGCACCACCTCTAAACAGCAACTGTTCAATCATTGGTTAGCAACCATAACTAGGGTCTCAAGCTTTCCATTTCTGTACATGGTAAAGGGGTGTGCAAGAGTCTGAGAAGAGCGATACATTAGCATGTCCAGCCAACTAACACTAGCTTACTAGCCGCAGTAACTTTACTACCAGCCAAACTTGTTAGATACCGCTGCATATGCATTTGCTATGTGGGGGTTTGAGGAGGAGGATGTGGGCTGGTGCAGAATCAAAGTGGGTCGACAACGATGCATCTCTCTGGCTCACTGTCTCAGGTCTAAGCCTGGTTAGCTTTAGCTCTTATCACGGCTGTCTTCCGAGATCACAGTCCGGCTGGTCTGGCTGGGTGACCCATCTCAAGATCCACTGCACTAATCGAGTCCCTGCGCTTCCTTTTCCCACATTAATGAATGTATCTCGGATGTCTATCTATAGATATACCTGCCATATTTCGCCATCCGGCCAATGTTTGCTGAGATGTAAGCTAGCTTTATCCTCTTTTAGCATTGACGTTACACTTTGACCACCATATACTTTCACAGGTTTTTGTTTTAAAACGTGTCAGATGAACATTGAAACGTCAACTGGCGACTTCTCGGCTGACACGAGTTAGCATTAGCTTACATCAGTCTGCTAAACTTATGAAATCTGCTTGTGAGACATTATTTTAAATCCACGGTGGTCAGCTAGAAATGAGAAGCTGCTTTTGTTTATGTCTCTAAGGAGTCAAAGACCTCGAATTTCAACAATTACCTCCAATTCTGATGTTAAAGCCGCCACAGTTATCACCATAAACTGCATAAATGCAGTGCTAGAATGGATAGTTTGGCAGGCATAGCAACAGTAACTAAGGAGGGCGGTGCTTAGCGAAAGGTCAATTGCAGTCAATTAAAAAGCATAATTCCTCAGTGTGAGCTATACTGATAGAGAAATCAAAACTTCTGCTGCAAAATCTGTCTGCGTCCGTAGTCAGTGATGTCACAGTGATGTAGTCAGTGTTGAGGAACAACTACACTATTTCAGCTTGAATTTTCAGTCTCTCCTCTGGGTAGACAGGGAGTGTGCTAAATGAGTATTTTTCTTACCTAACACTATGTTTTCTAGTCAGGTATGGGTTATGGTGGTGATAACACAGAATCATGGGAATGGAAGTCACAAGCTCACTCACAATGCATTCTGGGGCATGAAGGCATTGCTGCACAGCTCCATGAGCAGAAAGACTCAGTTTTCTTGGACACCCACATGAAAACTGTAGAATTTTCTGAATGAACAAGCACCAAAAATGGCTTGAAAAAGTTATAATATTTAGTTTTCATGGCATCTGTGTAGCCTTGTTTATTCACTGCGTCCATGGAAACAACAATGAACTACAATGCTGCATAACTTATACATGTTCAGTCAAGTTTAACATTTTGTTGTTTGTGATGCTATTTTTACTGTATGCTATTCAAACACCAGGGCAGAGCTGTTTTGCAGGCTATGACATACTGACCCAGAGGCAGCTCTGTGTGTGCGTTCAGTTGCACGCTGTAGTTCTTGCCTCACCAAACTTACTCTGACCAACTCTCTCTCACATAGAGGTTAATATTTTGGCTTTGCTGGCAGCCTGCTCCAAACAGTACAAAAACACTATGTCTGTATGATCAATTTATTTTTAGGAATTCTGAATTTTATATTTTAGAAAACAGAATAGTGGCAATAATCTGGAAATACAAATATTTTCCATACTCTTCCCTTTTTTCATTCTTATCCAAAACTGGAATTTCAAATAAAATTCTATACTTTTCCATACTGTGTAGGAACCCTGTATGGACCACATACACATCTTGAGAGACGGGTGTTGATGCGGCAGCACCAGTCATCACTCACATATCAAAACACGGTGGCGCTTGTAGCCAGGCAGACCTGACCTGTTTCCTCACATTCACAATCGACTGCTGTCTGCTACTAGCAGCTCAGCTCAGCCTTGCTCTGGCTGCCTGCCTGCACAGAAACTCAGGACCTTCATCTACAGTATACAAACTGAAAAGGCACAATCAGAGAAAAAGAGGAAAATCACACGTCTTTGTTCCATTATGTGCTGAGCATTAGATCAAGACAAGAGAGATGGTGGGGAGGAAAGAGAGGAGGCATGCTGTATAGGAATAAATGTGCAAGTGTGTGTATGTATAGCGGGTGGGAAGGGGGTATGTGGTTGGTGGTGGTGGTGGTGGAGGGGTTCTCTGCCACTGGGTGAGCTTATCCAGAAGATCTGTTCTGCTTCAAGAGAAAGAGAGTGAGCTCTGATAGGAACAGAGTGTGCCACACACTTGCACTGACACACACACATACACACACACACACAAACAGGCCAGGACTTACCTACCGCTGAGTGTGTGAGGACCCCTGGTCCAAAATCAGAGCTCCAATAACAAACTCTACCGGCTCTTCTGATTGGTCGTGACGAATGCTCTCTGTTCACTGGACCCGGGAAATGTCTGGGGTTTGACGGCCTGTCACCTTTATTTCATGCGAGTCAGTGACTGCGTGTGATTGTGTGTGTACATTAAGATCATTTTTTCATGTCAATATTCACATATGGCTATGCATAAGCTGCAAGTATGTTTGTTTGAAGCAAAGCAACAATACCAAAGCAAGAATAAAAAAATCAAAAGAATAAACCTTTTTTTAAAATAAGGTCTCTATCTATTTATTCAAGCTGTTTTGCCTTGCCTTTAATTAAAATGTACTTTGTCTTTTATCAGAGAGTGGGCAGGGGGGTTGTGGTGGACTTGCCCTTTATTCTGTCCGCCACCTTTTTCAGCGAGGAAAGCCAGTGGGTGCCAAACGCCAAAGCTTGCCGGATCATTATTTGAGTGCCAAAACGGCGGGAGAGGAAAAGGCAGCAGAAAGCCGGTCATTAAAATTCCTACCACCTTGTTGACTGCATCTCCCCAACCCGCTTTCAGTTCCCTCTCAGGACTTGGATGCAAGGAGACGGTGAGTGAGTGCAGCTTGGCTGAAGACGAGAGAGACAAGCTTCAAATTGGATGTGGAAGGGATGTGCTGGAAAACAGCTCTAGACACTGAGATGTATCTAAGAGTAGAACAATGCTGACCTCAGGTTCATAGGAGTTTGTGAGTCAGAGGATGGAGACAGCAACTCAGGGATACTATATCAGCTCATGCTAAATGCTACAGTTGATGTTTAATAACAAAAACAAGACAAAACCAGTCAGATGATCTTGACGACACAAAGCTCTGACAGTAGCAGCCAGGATCAAGTGAATTAGAGTGTGTTACACCCTCATTCTTAATCTAAATTGCACCTCTGAGTCTCTGCTACAGATAAATGATAGGTGACCGCCAGAAAAAGGCAGAGCATCTCACACAGAGATGTCAGCTCTCTGTACTATTTCCTCATTCTCTTTGTTCAAGCGTGGAGGAGGACCACACAGAGAGCTGAGGGCAGATAGTCGCTGCGAATTAACGGACTGGTTGGCACAGAGGGGGATTTGTGCAATGAACCTTGGAGGATCTCAGGGGTCTGGCGGTGGCCCTCAGGATTGGTGACAGTGTCCAAAGCATGGGCCACTGAGGAGAAAGGGAGCTGGCTCCATGGTTCACTTAGGACTGGTAGGATTTACAGGACATAGAGATAACTATACAAAAGTAGATACACTTCACTGCTCAATTAGCACTGATCGAATGGTTTGCAAAACATGTCAGAAAATTGAAGTTTTGTTTCAGTTACACGTAACAGTTAATTCAATAGTGCTGACTAAATTCCAATGTGTAAATCAGACCAGGCGTCCAAATCAACTTTTTTCCTTAGTATCCAGCAACCTGAATTCTACTTTTAATGGTCCCAGACTCTACAGCCATTCTC
Organism: Lutjanus argentimaculatus; assembly: GCA_034769285.1. Taxonomy (NCBI): domain Eukaryota; kingdom Metazoa; phylum Chordata; class Actinopteri; order Lutjaniformes; family Lutjanidae; genus Lutjanus; species Lutjanus argentimaculatus. The sequence continues at coordinate 11,858,301 of JAWZSL010000007.1, forward strand.
CCAAACGGAAGGTTTTTTTTTTATTATTCTGACATTGCTGCTGCTTGAACCTTTCCTTAAGACAAGTAAAACTGGTTGTATAAAATTAAATAAATTTTGACAATGCAATTATTATTAGGCACTTTCATACATATTAGATGCCATGCAGGAAAACACATGATTTAACAATGACTAAAAAGCTCAACTTTTCTGGCACAGATATCATGACAAAGCAACCTTGAATAATACTGCACATTAACATTTTTTTTTTACAGAGTACAATTTTTGTGACCATTTATAGCGTACAAAGAGCCATGTTACATACCTCACTTTTACTTACCAAGAGTACGATATGTGGGGAAAATACTAATCTGTATAATCAGATATCTGCATATGAATCCAGAATCTGTAGGCATGTAAGAACGCATGAGTTCTAGATGGGTTCAGAGATTGTGAAAATACAGACTCATCTGCCCTCAGGTCTGCATGATGGATACAACTTCTCTGAGCTAAAAATAGCACAAAGATGAAACAAAATACAACACTGTATTTTTCATAGTTACTACAAATCTAGGACTGTTAATATGGCACTTCAGTATGTTGCAAGTTGCTGTTTTATGTCATCTTGCGATGTGTGAAGTCTTACACTAGAGAACCAATAAAAATAGGCCTTCTGGCTTTATTCTGTTTTTATTCTCTGAAAAAAAAATGTGTTTATCATCAAATAAATTCATTCATTCAAAGTTTTTTCAGCTGAGGAAGTAACCATTTAGATTCCCAATATGTGGTCACTTTAACCAAGCAACAATACCCCACTGTTTTTGTAAAAAGTTAACTACAGTCCAGAACACTATATCTTTGTGTCCATCTTTACCGATGAACACACACACACACTCAAAGTAACAGATGATGAAATTTACAATATTGCAAGAATGAATCTGACTACTGATGGATAAACAGAAAAAGCATAAATCAAACAACAGAGGTGGCTGGGCCATTCATTCAGGTTGTGTGGTGTGTGTGTGTGTGTGTGTGTGTGTGTGTGTGTGTGTGTGTGTGTGTGTGTGTGGTGTTGTGTGGGGGTGTGTGTGTGCAGCCCCCCTGTGGTCTAAATTACCTGTTGATGGACAGGCCAGCAGCTGTCAGCGAGGATGTGCTGATGGGCAAACAGCGACGCACTCCTCCCCACCGCTGCCACCAATCCTGTCCCATCAGCCATTCCTCCCTCCTCCTCCTCCTCCTCCTCCTCCCCTCATGATCCAGCCTTCTTCTGTGCCCCATGATGCGCTGCGGTAGGTCAGGTAGGCAGAGACGATGAGCAAAAAGAGCAAAAGGGAGAAAGCAGAGAGGCACACGGGGTGAAAGGGGAGACTTTTATTATCATCATTGTTTCAAGCTCACTGATTCTCCCCCCATTGCTGACTGCTCAAATGTCCTGTCTTTTCAACACACCTGAGCTCCCCCCTCACTCTCCTCCTCTCTCCTCCGCTACCCTCCTCTTTCTCTCTCGAATCTCAGTCCTGCAAATCCCTCCTTACCCCCACAACTCCTCCACTCCCCACTTGCTCTCCTGTTTCTACCTTCCCTCTCAATGGGCTCACACTGCGTTTGGAGGATTGGGGGAGAAAAAGAGAGGGAGAGAAAGAGAGACAGAGAGGAGGGAGAGTGGCAGGCCTCTGGCTGTAAGGGAGAGTGCACCTGGATGGGCAGGCTTCCTGGACACGCTGTGAGGGGCTATTGTCCTGCATGTCAGCAGCCCCTCTCTTTTAATGGGGCCCGTATATCATCGTTCTGATTATGGCAGATGACTGGGACTTTGAGGGAGGAGGGGGAGGAGATGGGAGATCTGGGAGAGACGTACATGTGTGTGAGTGGGAGAGTGAAAGAAAGAGAGAGTGTCTTGGGGAGGGAGGTGGGATGAAGGCGAGGTTTGGGGACAGAGGCTTAAAAACGCAGGGACCCCCAAATCCCCCATCGACTGAAATCCTAGCACTTAACCCCAGCTATGGCATTGTGTGCTGCCGTGGGGATTTTTTCCTCTCTTTTTTTTTTGTGGCCGTCATTCTTTTTAATGGACTCTCTCTTGCTCCATCTACCCCTCCCTCTCTCCATTCACCCGCTGGATTCTTTAGCTGAGAAAGTTTTTTTTTCCTTTTGGTTTATGACTTGTTTTCTTTTCAGAGGTAGGAGGAAGGGAGGTAAAGGCCAGTCACCTGTCCTCTCAGACCGAACGCCCTCTCAGACCAGAAACTGTGAACAGATTTCACAAAGGAAAGAAGCGTGGAGACCACTGCAGTGAACCATCTTCTTCAGCATACACGGTTATTCTTGTAGATAGTGACAGGTTGCAGGAGTCCAACACATTGGCCTAATAAAGTATGAGTTATTAACATTATGAAAAATCTTACTCTGTGAGTACTTAATAAAAAGCACCCTGATACATGACATGCTTACTACAGTACATATATCTCTCCATTACTGACCTATCAGATTCAAAATTGACTCTGAAATCAATTTTTTTTTTTTACCTACAAGGATTTGCATCGCTTGTGGACCCTGGTGCCCCCATGTGTGGCAAAAGAGCCCTCTCGGATGCCCCTGTCAGTGGTTGCAATATTTATATTATTTTCCATCACTAATTGAATTTTATTAACAATAACCAAAAACTCAGAGGGCTGCCTGTCACTTTGACAGATTAAAAAACTGACAGCTTCCTACAATAAAGAGTGGTTGTATTGGAGTTCAGTGAGATCACCTTAAGCCATATAAAAGACAAATAAAGAAATCTTTAACCAATTTATCAGAAACTCATAGGGACCTCATACATTTCAAGTTTAAAACATTTTTTAAAAAATACATGAAGAGAGAGAGAAGATAAAATGAACTATTTACATATTTACAAGTTATTGGAACACCCTAATGCAGAGATCTGGAGGGAAGGAGTGAGAGAGGAGCTCAAACCTGCCTGCACCACGCACCACACACCACACCTGACTGCCTGGGCACGGTGCAGGAGGAGAGGGAGAGACCGCAGTGCTGTTGGTATTTGAGCCATGGACTACATTACTATGAGCAGCACGCATGGGAATGAGTTACAATTTATGTACAGTAAATATATTTCTTGCCCTTTCCCTGATTTTCTGAATAAGTTGCCAAATATCCCACCAGTCACTTTTCAGAAATAAAGTTTCTAGGAGCATCTGGGAAGTCGCTAAATCTAGTGAGAAGGTTGCCAAGTTGGCAGCATTGACAATTATGATGTGACTGATAAACAAGGTGGGATTGGTGGAGGATGAGAGACAAGCAAGTGGGTGGAATTACATTTATAAGCAAGCAGCAGCACTCTGTGATGTTAGCAGACCTCCACTGACCTCCACAACATAAAAAATGACTGCACAATCAGTCTCTATCCATTTTTTCTCTCCATACCCTTATAAATACATAATCTGCAAGTTTGTTCTGTATGTTATTAGGACAGGTAATAATATATTACAATGGAAATTCACAGATGCGAAAGTCTAACTCAACATCTGACCTCTAGGGCAGCCCAACGTGCAAGAAAATGCTCTGGGGTGCTCTTCCACTGAAGAAAACACGATGCTGTGCCATATAGGGTGCCCTCCATGATATAAAAGGGTTCAGAGCTGTTTTCATCTTTCTTTTTTTATTTCTCTTTCTATTTTTATTTCTCGCCCCTACCCCTCATACAGCCTGAGTTTGCGATTATTTGCATTCATGTATATTAGGAAATTACAGTTGTTACCAGCCAGTCATTTTAGACAAACTTCTTCTGGCATGCGACATTTCAGAAGCTTAAAAAAGTTAACACCCCAAAATTGTTCTAATCATTAACAATGCTAGGGAAAGCAACTAATAAAGAGAGGTCTAAGGTGGATTCTAGTTAAATAAAAGTCAGCCCAAGAGCATCAGCAAAACTTGTTTGTTTATTTTCCAAATAAAAATCCTACTCATTCAAATAAGTTTCATTCCATATCTTTCCCTTGATCATCCACACCTCACCCACGGTGGCATTATGCCCCACAGTTTGAGAATCACTTCTTTAGACCAGGAGCTGCTGGATGTCCTCCAGTCGAAATAAGGAAAATACTTCTGCCTCAGCAGCAGTGAGATTTCACAGCAGCCTGCATCTTCATATGAAATTCTGTGAAATTTTTACTTTATTTCACAGGCAGGATTTTCATGAACTTTTATTTACTTGAGTCTGTTGCATTTTAAATAAAGATTTCTTACTTCTTCCAAATGAAGCAACATTGTTTTACACTGACAACACTTTTAAAGCTGAATAGCTGCTACAGGGCCTCTGTAATCAAGTGAAGCATTTCCACTCACTCATATTTCAGTAAATTACAGCTAATACATTAACAATCTGCCTTCAGTCTTTTAACAGCCAAATGTGTTTCAACCTATTTTTTTATGTATATAGTAGAGTTTGTACAACTTTTTTTTCCTCATTTCAATGACATGCACTCCCTTTTCCCACTGCACCAGCATAATCTGACTGTTAAGTGTTTCAGCACTTAACTTGTGGAAGATCTGATCCAACTCAACAGCAGATCAAAGACTGAAGTGTTCACGTTTTGGGTGACTGAGGAGAGAGCGAGTCATTCATTTCAAGGGGACAAATGGCAACTAATTGAGTAGGTGTTGTAAGAGCTTGTCTGGATACCTTTCAAATGAGTAAAGGGTCATTTCCCCAATAATTAGCTACCCATGTTGGATTTTGTACAGCGTGTGTGAGTCTGTGTGTGTGTGTGTGTGTTGTGTGTGTGAGTAGGGGGGTGTTAAGGTTGTAAATACATTTGGAAACATAATGTGTTTGTGAAACAGAGGGGCGGGCAAAGTTTTTTTTAATTTTTTTTTTAAAGATATTAAATTAATGAAAACAAAAGTTCATGAACAGCAGATCTCTTCCAGCAAATCAAACCAGAGAAGTTGCAGTTTTTTAAACAGGTATGACAACAAAACATGATATTTACTGACCACAGATTTCAGTAAACTTACTAAAAAGCTGGTTCACATTTACTGAAACATCACAGCAACAAGTTTGTGTGTTTAAATGCGTTCCTGTGCATACGTGCTGTGCTCGTTTCCCAGTGCTGATTAGGTGACAGGGGCCATACATCACACTGTGACCTGTGCTGCTGAATCTGGAACAAATATTTACACAATTGGACTAAAGCAACAACTCCATTGCTTTCATCATTTTTTAAATTCTTGCATCATCGTATTAAAGTATCAGAATGTCTTGTTCATTATGACTTTAGATTTGTTGAAAGCTTGAAATATTAAGTGAAAACATCATGCTGAACAGTGGGGAAAGTTGTGTACGGGTTTTTGCTCCTTTGACGTTGACATTACAGAAGGTATGTTTTGTTTAAGAAGAGTTTGAGCTTTATTACTTTTACGCACAGATGGAACTTTCTGTTTCATTTCATTTCTGTACATTTTCTTTAAGTACTGTAGCTGACTGAAAAAAGCTGATGAATACCTATAGAAGATCTTATATTCCTTTTTTATTTTTCCAAGAGAAAACACAAGGTGGTAGATTTACAGAGTGTGAGTGCATGTCAGAGTACTTCCTCTTTGGACGGAGGTTGCCATGTCGAAGGGAGAAAGAAACCTATAATCCCTCTATGCCGCTTGAATAGAGTCATTCTGAAAACAGTGAGTCAGTGTCCGCTCGCCGCTCGGTGTGCGTCAGATGAGAAGCAGTTAATGTGTCAGTAATTGGACAAGCAGTATATTTTGGGAAAAGCCCTTTATAAAAATATCCACCCTCAGACTCGGAGTGTGTGTGTGTGTGTGGTGCGCAGGCGGTGCTCTTTTACAGCCTACAGAATAAACAAACAAACAAATAGAAAAGAAGAGATGGAGAGCGATGGAGGAAAAAAAAGGAGGTAGAAATAGCAGCTGTATTCATCTGTGTGTGTCTGGCTGGCAGCTCTCGGGGGATTGGCGGGATTAAGTGAGAGCTGCGGATGACATCACGGGTAAGGACGGCCGCTTAACTCATAAAGTGCCCCTCGGTTTGTGCATCTACAGGGCCGGGTGCCAGAGCCAGGGTGTGGGCGAGGAGGGGCGAGGGGGATCATTAGTGAGGTTTTATTGGAGCGCTGGGGAGGAACCGCTGGTACATGGGTGCAGACTCACAGGAAAACAGGATTCAGACGGGCTCTGTAGTGCAGCATTTTGATTGCTCCCAGACCCTCGCTGCAGTGTGTGTGAGTGTGTGTGTGTAAAGGAGAGAGAAAGGATTGTGTGTTTGATATGAGATTGATACGCATGCTGTGGAAGCCGGTGTGTGCGGCTGAGATTTCACTTATACTTGTGTTCGAGTCACATAAGCAAGTCTGTGTGTGTGTGTGTATTTGCAAGGATTTGTTGGCACGTGTGTATAATTGTCCTTTTATACATACTCATGCACATTCATGCGCGTCCTTCCCCGTGATGGAAACCAGAGATATCCTATAGCCGCAGGGGCCTGATCTGTGAGTGGGCCGTCCAATGACGTTTGCTCCGAATTTCTCATAAAATGCTTGAGGCCAAAGCCAGAATTCCTTTTGTCCTGTAAAAAAATTGAGAAAACTCATAATTTCAGGGCAACTGCCTTCACTAGATTCACAAGATTTTTGAGTTTTGAATCAAGCTCAAACTCTTAAGTTTTGAAATAAACTAGACAAAGTTTTGACAAGCTATAATCTTTTGTTCAGATAATTTACGTTTCTTCTTTAGGAAAACTTGAATTTTTGAGTTTTAGAAACCAAAAATTGTTAACAGTAAACTGTAAACCTGATTTGTCATTATTTGGTTGCTTGAAAATTAAAGGAGCAATATGTAGCAACTGCACACCTAAAAATGAGTACTGTATTCCAAATAGCGAGTTGGAGCCATACACGTATATTAAACAGTTAAACTGTTTTTCCGGCCCAGAATAGAAATTCCAAAGCTGTAGCGTTGTTGTCAGAGAAGCAGGTCTTTCAACTTAGCATCGTTCCTTAATCTCTGATGGCATATCATGGTCATTTTATGATAAAATACATTGAATATATTACCGATTTGTCCTTTAAATTACTGCAATTGAAAATATTAAATTACAGCCAGTTTTGAAACATAATTTTTTTTTTTGTTTCTGAAACAAAAAGATTCAAGTTCATCAGAAAAAGAAGTTAATTATCTCAACAAAACGCTAAAATTTAAAGAGTCTGAGTTGGGCTCAAAACTTAAAAATCTACTGAAGCAAGTTGCCTTGAAATTGTTTTATCAGCTTTTTCATTTTTACAGTGTTTCAGAGTCACACTCCTCCTCCTTCACCGCTTTCTCCTTACAAACGTATAAAAGACGACAGTGAGGATATCCTGCGCTGGCTGATACAAATCCCACTCAGTCACCTCCAGATGGAATGGCTGCCTTTCACATTGCGAGCTCAGCAGTAGCCCGTCCTGACTCATTGTTTCACTCCATATAAAATGAAATCAACCACATCTTCTGGGGGTGGCTAAATACTAGCTACCTTTTCCAGTTACACTGGAACAGATCTTTTCTGAATGATCTGGGGAGATCTGTCGCACTGAAATGGCTCATAATGACCCATGTGGTGTTCGGTACATGAAGCAGGGCATGCAGACAGTGGTTTGACACACTCTTTAAGATTTGCTCTGTCTGTGTGCGTCTCGTCACTGACAGTCTGCAGGAAAGGCTAGAGGAACTGTATCCTCCCCATCACGCCACGGCTAGGAAATGAGCCATTCATTCTGACCGCTGCTGTCGAGCCGTCTGACCTCTCAGGGCTGGAAGGCCCACTGTGGTCTCATAAAAAATGCCAGTCATAAAACAGCTGAGGGGGTAAGTCGCTCTTGAGCTATTAGCTGGTGATACTGGATGAGATTTCAGTAGGTGTCAGGGTGTAAGATTGGACGAGGCTGGAAGGTAGGCTTGTGTCTCCGAAATGATAGATATGCTGAGCGTGGTGAAAATGTCAGATCATGCAGAGGTTAAAATTTGTCCTCAACAGCTTCATTGATTTTTGTGGATATATGCTTATTCTGAATTCGATGCCAGCAAAGTTGGGACAGGGACAACAAAAAACTGGGGGGAAAAAAAATGGTTGAATGCTCAAAAAACACATGATTGTATAAAGAATACTACTACACGCGCTCAGGAACACTTCATTAAACAGTTATCAGTAAACACAGTTCATTTGCATGATTGCATTATGTTGTTTGTTTACTTTTCACACAGCACCCCAACTTTTTTGGAATTGGGGTCATACAATATTAGTGGCACAGCCCATTTAAAATAAATATGCCACATCTGTCCAAAAAGCACAGAGCTGACCTTAAAATTTAAAAAATGGCATTGGTTCACTTTTTTCAGAGTTTGCATTCAAACAAATCACTCCCCACACGCTCTTAAAGCACTACATGCACTTGTTATCAATTGGGGGAAAGGCATTATTACCTATTAGCTCCTTTAATGGTGCAAACAGGGGCGCACAAAGTAAATACTGAGGTTTACAACTTCCCGTTCTCCAGAACAGCATATGTTTGATTGTGGTTGCTAATGTTAAACTAATTAGGGGGGTCTGAGCTGAAAGACTACGCAGAACATTCACGTTCACTCATTTGTGACTAAACACTGGTTAACTGTGAGCTGAGTGGGAGCATCCATGCTTAATAATGGCCTCAAAAACAAATAATTTTGTATGTATCTGTTATGCCTTAACACAATTAATCAGCCATTAGAAAAGAAGCAGGATGGGGTTTTGTTAGAAGATTTTTTTTTCAGCATTCTGGATAAATGTGTTTTGTAAAGAAAGTTAAATAAAGGCTTATCTGAGGAAACACATTTGAGGTACAAATATAGCCAGTAATTTCCCTGCAGAGATAAAGAAATAACATTACATTTTTAAAGCCATTAGCTGCCACCTGTTTTTTGAGCATTTGCTCTTCTGCACAGCTTTGCACACAGCAAAAAAAAAAGTGTGGATAACACGATATGTTTAAGCACATTGCAAGTAGTTTAAAATACAGAGTAGTTTGTCTCGGAAGACATGGGGAAATTGATCTCAAATTTAATTTTCAGGGAAATTAGCAGATGAAGTTCCTTAAATTTTAAACACTCAAGAGGTCCTTATACACAACTAATATAATGTGGTGTAACACTGCTGTGTGAATTTCTTTAATAAAAGAAAACATATTACATAACTTGAGTTGTCTCTATTTATATCTTTAAGAATATAGCTTACTAAAACAAATGTTAAAAACAATTAGAGCAACTAATGATTATTTTTATTCTTCATTAATCTGTTGATTATTTTCTCAATTAATCAGTCACTTGTTTGGTCAATAAAATGACAAACATGATAACCTCAAATGTCTTGTTTTGTCCAAAACCCAAAGATATTCTGTTTACTGTGACAGTGGACTAAAACAAACAAACAAACAAACAAACAAACAAACAACAACAACAACAACAACAACAACAAAATACAGAAAATATTGATATTTGCAAAGCTGGAATCTTTTTTTCTCCAGTAATCGCCTTTCAAGTAATCAATTAGTAGATTAACTTGCGGCTCTAAAACCAAAAATATTGTTGTTGTTCATGTTCCTTTATATCCCTATTAGGGATTTTTTACTGTAGATCATATATTTCTGGTCATAAAAGGCCTGCCCACAATCATGTTTCCATATACAGATACAGTACTCTAACACAAACAAGTGGTCTTACTTGGGTTTCGTGTTATCAAAATATGGAAACATTCTTTTCCAACATGGCAATGCTCTTAGGTCAGGTTGAAAAACTGGCGTTATCTTAAAAAGCTGTGGAGTCAATTCTTCAACCAGACTGGAGTGTCTCAAGGAGGCTGTACGCTGATGGAAGAGACGGGATGACAGCAGTGACGTCAGATACTATGAGAACAGTGATGGTAAACATCTCTTTATTTTATTTTGGTCCTTTAACTCCTCTTTGAAAATGACATATGGATCCCGGTGGATTCCACAGGAAAATCAGGACTTTACTAGGGACATTTTACTGGGAGCTAAGAATGTGTGTGTGTGTGTGTATACAGTGTCCAGTATTAGCCTGGAGGAGTGACAGAGGAACAGTGCTGACATTTATTCATAGAACAGTTTCCTCCAACAAGGAAAGAAAACTAAAAAAAAAACTAAACATCATTTCCAAAGCACTCCACACAGCAGAAAAACTGCCAGGGTAGTATATCAGCTGACCCCTGTCCCACACTTTCTCTCTCTCACACACACACACACACGCATGCACACATATACACGCACACACACGCACACGCATGCGCACACACACACACACACACACACACACACACACACAACACACACACACACCACACACGCACACACTTTCTCTTTCACACACACACACACACACACACACCCAATTCATTCCTGACCCCCCAACATCCTCTTAATCCCGTAAATGTTTTTACAACTTGGCCTGTCACTGGCGCTGGACACTGAGGTGTTTACATTAGGCTAACCATGCTAGCTAGCGGCACTGAGCACTGCATGGTCGTCTATCACAACGAGAGTGCTCTCATAAACATACTAATTAGACCATGCTTTATTGTTATTTAGCCCACAGATCGTTAAGTTAGTGTAAACCGACATATTAACCTCTGATTAGGTTGGCTCAGCTAATACTGTGCCATCACTGCACCACATTTATCATAGCACTTAACATAACATTTATCACAGGCTCAGTCACCTGTAGCAGTAATGAACGACTCATTAATCATATTAATATACCAAATTACAATTAGGATGCATTATGATGGCATAGCAGCTCTACAAGTTAGGTTTGTGGGTTTTTAAACCTTCAAATGAAGGTAATAACATGAATGTTTTTATTCATTGTGTGTGTATGTTACATGAATCCAGCTGTGAGTGTCTTTTATACATCTGTACCCTTCTTACTTCACTGTATTTCGGTAAGGTAAGGGCTAACAACATGAAACAAAAACTTTAAGATAACTAACAAAATAGCAGCAAATGTGGCAATTAATTTTCTTTTGATCGATAATTGATTGATTAATTGGCTAAATATTGCAGCTCTAACCATCAGCATTTACTACTTTAATTCTGAAACAAAAGCAGTGTTTTGAAGGTGTTTTGATGGGGTAACACCTGTCACTTCAATATCTCTTTGAGTTTACACAGCAGTGGCCTCCTCTAGGTTTGTACTAACCTGTAAGGCAAATATGGAAAAAATTCACACTGCAATTTTTGCAATGTGAATTTTTTGGCTTCTGTACAAAACAAGCAAGTTCCCTTATGTCTGGAGAATATGATTTGTAAGCTAAAGCATCTGTGCAGCACCACAACACTTCATCATTTATAATGTCGTCAAACATTTTACCTTTATCAAAAAAATGCAGCTCTTGCAATATGGATATTGCACTCAGCCATATTGTGATTTTGAGAATATTAACTTAATTAACTGTTCAACCCTACTGACTGTTACTTACTTAATACATTTTCGATATTCTAGTTACCTGTTGCTACTTTTATGAGCCACCAAAGTGCAATTTTGTCATTTACATCTTTAAATGTGTTTATAATGCACATACAGGAACTAGGACAAATATCTGTATTGTCGATATGTGTATTATTGCGTAGCACTAATTTTGTGACGGCTTAAATTCAGGTCTACATGATCCATGGACAGCAGACAGGCATACTGCGGCGGGAACTGAGGCACCAGGAAAGATGAGAAGGGAAGAAAAAAAAAAACTGGTGCAGTGGGACTTTCAGGTAGACACTACTAAACTATTAAATTAGTCTGGACTTAAAGAAATGAGACAGTATATGAGATGGTGGTGCTGGAGGACTCCAGCTGCCTCCAGCGGAGGCATGACAAGCAGTGCTGAATGCTGTGAGCTGACAGCACAGGTTTATATGGAACTACTAAATCTGTAATGTATTATAGGAAAGATCATTTATCTCTCTCAATGCTGGAAGGATGACTTCTTACTCAATATGTTCCAGATAAGAAGCCAATGAAAGAAAATCTAAAATGAGAGAAATGTGTCTATTCTAGCTTTGAAGACACTGAATGTGTTTATGAGTAACAATATATATACTTAGAAAACAAAACATTTTAATGTAATCCTAATTACAAATCAAAGGGTGCATGATGGATAGATTATGAGGAGATAAGTTTGAGACAAACAAAAGGAAATACGGTATGTCTGAGTTGGGAATTATTCTATGGGGAAAATATGCTGTTTGGGACATTGCCCTTCAATGAAAGAAGAAGTCTGGATCTAATAGAGCACACAAAAACTTTTAAAAGTTTGATTGTAACCGCAAAAACAGTGAAACTGAGTGTGAGATAAAATACTGTGACTCAAGTCTTTACAGTGCTACCATGACTGTTCTTTTACATTTAGGAGGCTCTAATCGAGAAATCAGCCCATTTTGTCTCAATATGAAATGTAGAACTCAACTCAGTGGCTGATGACATTTTCTTGACTCATTATCTATTATTCCTAATGGCAAAGGCTTATTGTAGATATTTAACAACAAAAAATCGTGTTTTTTTTTGTGGGAATAAATGAGATATTCAAATGCAGCATGTATTTCATCTAGGATTTAAAAAAAAACACAATGATAAATAATTTTGCAGAATGCGGTTCCATTACTGGCACTTTTTAGAACTCTTCATCAGGTGAGTTTTTCCAAAGCAACTGTCACATGCAGGTCCTCCATGTTGTTTTATTGTTAAATGAGCTAGACAACTACAATATAACACGTTTTGCAATTACAGTGCTAACTTTGGGCGGACACATGAATGAAAACAGCCTGCTGGCTTTGCTTAATTGTCTCAATAAGGTTTCTGCTTCACTCTTTCTCTCCCTGCTGCAAACATCACAAAATACAGACACACCACACACATACACACAAACCACAAATTTAAGCTTAGTTACAGTATTCATTAATGGTTTGTGTTTAATTAATTTGGTGCTCACAAGCTAAAACCGCTGCTCCCTCAGAGTTAAATACCCACTCTGTGAATCATCACCATCTGTGAATAAACTTAACTTACTTGTTAATAAACATGGGAGGGCCCTCTACACAATATTTTAAATTATTATTTCTAATTACTTTTCAGACTACTGAGGTGTGTTTCTGAACATTTCTGGCTCTGGAAAAAGTGGGATACTGTCCATCCATGGCTGTGGTATGGTTAATTAGTGCCACTGTTGTAACCATGTGCATTTGTTGTTATGAGTCATTGGTGGTTTGAATATAATTTGCATATAGAGGGAATTCCCCAGCTAACTGAGCTTCCGGACTTCCTTTTGAAAATGTAGTTATTTGTTCTTCGTGTTTTCTTTTTTTCTATTCACCTGCTATGCACAGCACATTTTGCTAGTCCAACTATTATTTAGTGTTTTTATATTCATTGCTTATCTCACAAAGTCTTAATCAAGCTGCAACCAGTCTTATTATATTATGAATATTTTGACCTCACTGTCACTCTTGACAAATATAATGATCATAAAATACTATGAAACACACCTTTATTTTAATGTTTTGTCAAGACTGTGTAACCATAAAAATGTACAAACAAAATGTTAGCATTAAGATGTTGTATGAAGTCAGCATCAGACATCATCAGTTACAGACATTGTGCCTTTTCTGGATACAACTGTTGTCTGTTTACTATGGACCAGTATCAGTTGGTGGTGATCAGTTCCCTCCATTACATGACCAATGTGAAATACTGTATTAACACAGGGCTTACATGGAGTTGCACATTGTCTGTCTGCTTTGTGTTGAACTTCCTCCTCTCAGTGCTGCTAAGCACTTTGGCTGCAGAACACTGAAGTCATTGTTTCCACTTTTTCTCTCTTGCACATCTCACAACAAAGTTCAAACACCCCACCCACATTTGCGCATTTTACACCATTTATTAGGCTAAATTTAATTAGAGAAGTCGAACATTGTGGTGTATTCATATGCTATTTTAGAAGCTCAGACATTTGAGAGCTGCATAAAACAGCAGCCTCTTTGATGCAAGTAGTTCCCACACTGACAATATCCGTTTTCAGCATCTACCTTTGCTTACAGTTTGTCGTCGGGTTTAATGTCTGATGTCAGAGCTTGTGAATGCTGTCTGCTATGCGGTGCTGTAGCAACACAACACTAATAACACAAACATACAGAGCATGCTGTATACATTTTGTCTTTCCCCCCTGGCTCAGAGCAAAAGCATGACTAGTCAGTCTTGGCTTCCAGGTTCTGAACTGACCCCAAATTGACTCAGGGATAATCATGTCCACTATATATATGGAAGAAAGACACATGAGAGGATGGGGGCTTTCGCTGATGGCCTGTGTTCTAGAGAATACAATGGCGCAAGTAGTGAATAAGCATAAATATGGAAGGCATCACCACTGGAAGATGTATCTTACTTTGTACATGCTGGGTAATATATCAATATCTCAATATGAGACTAGATATCATGTTAGAATTTGGATATCACTATATAGCATTGTGAATACCAGACTGTTCAAGAAATTCTATTATTTGTTTTTGTTAACTTCAGCATTATATCCACATTACTGATGATTATTTATCAAAAATCTCATTGTGTTAATATTTTGTGAATGCACTAATAGTCATACCTAACATATTGTAGCAGCATCAATAAATACTGATATCAAGGTGTTTGGTATTTTTGATTTAGTCTATATTAGGGATGCTCCTCAGAAAGCAGTTAAAATTAAGCACAATTTATTAACTGATCATGTTAAACATTGTCTGAAAAAATACCGCACGTATTAAGAGTCATTTGAGGCTGTTAATCACATTCTACAATAGCCAACTATTATTTCAAATGCCACCTAAGTGTGGGGCACGTTGCACTGTGCAATATGAATGTTGCACGTTATCCTTCAAAACGCAACAACTCACTAAATGCTTCAACTTTTCAGACTGAAAAGGATCACAGTGTGTGTGGGTAAACGACGTCATTTACCCAGTGATGTTAGCTGCCACACAGTGTGGCTAATGTTAGTAGTGCTAGCAGCAGCAGCAGCCTGCTCTACTTGCAGGTTAATGTCCAAGTCTGTGCTGAATGTGGTTACTTATTACTCCAGTTTAGTAGTTACATGCCAGTTTACTCTGACACAGCCTTCATTCTGAAAAACCGATAAACCGTTGGTTTTACAAGCTGTCATCTGTCCCACTTTGCTGATAGCAACATCTGGGGTGGGCCATCAAGGCTTTTGCACCAGGCAAGAGGAGCTGCTGTCTGTTGTGGCAGGTGGCTGCATAACATCTTAGAACCAACAGTTAACCGCCAATGTACATGAATAAAATATTGATGAATAGTTTAACCGACTTGTATTTCTGGTGCCGACTCACAAGGATGGCGACATTTAGTTGTAGAGTCGACTAATCACATCCCTAATTCCATATGGCCCAGCCCTACATGCATACCTGATGAAGTAAAGCAAAATCAGTTACCTTGCTGCCAAGTGTTTGAAACTGTTACTGTTAAACACCCCCTCCGATGAAAACCAAGTTTTTAACTATGTTGACATATGATGTTTTTTATGTGCTAGAAGATATATCCTGATTGAGATACACCTTCCAAACTAAGCCATACCTAATCTTCTGAATTAGATGATGGCAATATTCATTACAAACATTCAGACAGAAAATGACTTTGTGGTTGTTCCCGAGGAAAGCGTGACATGATAAAGGCCGTTCTCATAAGGTGCTTGTATAAGCATCGGCAGAACAAAATGATTCAAGTGCATGTGGGAGAACTTTGCTTTCAGGGCTTTCTGCCAGAAAGCAGCTTTCTAGCTTTCACACATTCATGATTTGTGGTTTTCTGTTCGAATATGTATGGATGAATTACCACTTGCCATTGTGTTAGTTTTACAGTGTTTGATAAGCAGAGTCCAGGGGTGGGTGGGGTGGATGATTGAGGTGAGGTGGGTGGAGACAGAGGCTGGTGCTGATTTACATATTCATAGAACCATGCACACAAAATGAGGCACAGGTACAGAGTTGCATCTAAGCCATTTTAAGGCATGAAGGGTTTATCTTCATGGAAAAATCTTCCAAATACACGATTTAGATGAACTGAGATAACTTTTTAGAGTTTTAATCAATGCCTGAAGAGGAACTTAAAGTATGTCAGAAGATCAATTATTAAATGTCAATGGTGATGTGCAGGATGCCACAAAATAGTTGCTGGTCTTAATATGGATGGCTCTGGCCCAAACTAAACCCTCACTGCTGTCCATTTCTTTTTGTTGCCTTCAAGTCCACAAGGGTTTTAGTCGGGGTCAATGTCTGCTTGAAGAGTTCCAGGATCTGAACAATCAGAACATAAATTCAAAACAATTTTCTCTGACTCCATGATTATGTGCTCATACGGCACAACGCTGGATAAAATCGCATTTCAATCATGTTCTAGTGATTTATGTGAGCCATTATCAAGTTCACATCTTCCTTCCTCTAAACAATGAAATCCAAAAATCTATAGACAGATTATTCTAAATCCAGAGGATGGTTTGGTGATTACAGTAACGACTTGAAATAGCACATAATGACAGACGTAGTGGAACAACATGCAGCAGGAAAAAAGCTTGAGGATAGAAATCTTTCCGGGGGAATATAATTGCTGACATCACACCACTAATGCTTTTTATGGACATCTTCATTATCCGTCACTGGCGTTCGCTTCGAGAGATCAGCAGGAAATAATCCAGGTGGGTGAAAGGCCTTCGATTTCAGCTTTGACAGCAGATTATGATTTTATCAAATTTAAGGGGGTGTGCAAGCAGGTGTGCATGCTTATGTGTGTAAATGCATGCCCAGGTATACTGTAGCTCAGAGTAAATCTGTGATTGTGTGTGTGTGTGTGTGTGTGTGTGTGTGTGTGTGTGTGTAGGGAGGAAAACTCTGGGGTCGAGTAGATCTTTGCGTGAGTGTCTATAATTGGCGGCAGAGGGAGAATCTGTGAGCTGACATCTGCAGTTGATTTTTGGTGATAATAAATCAGGTTTCTTTCTCCGCTGGTGTGCTTCTACACAGCTCTCACTCTCTCTCGTCTGTGTTTCTCTGCGTATTACACACGCTCTCTCTCTTCCTCTTCTCCTCCTCGTTTCCTTGAGCCTGTGGAAACCCAGAGCCTAGCTGTACAGAGTTCCTGCAAAACTTTGGACTCAGCCACACTTTTTGGGTGGCCACACAAGCTGAGTTGTGAAAGCTCCTTCCTGGCCAAAGCAGCAGCAGGAGAAAAAGGGAAAGGAGTGTAAAAAGCAGAGACCTGCTTTGTGATTATCAGCGAGTGGAGGTGGATGGAGACAACGAGGTGTGAACAGGCCGCAGCTGAGGGGAGCACAGTCTGGCAAAACCTAAAACTGCCTGTGTGGAGCCCAATTTTTGCTGACTGCACCTATCTCTACCATACATGGCCGAGTTAATAGTAAAGGTTTGCCACTGAGCCATTTCTCTCCACATCAATTTCCTGTCTAGCCACAGCCTCGACACCAGATTTAGGGCTCAGTGACTGCTGTTTTGATTATCCT
This sequence comes from Lutjanus argentimaculatus, assembly GCA_034769285.1. Classification (NCBI taxonomy): domain Eukaryota; kingdom Metazoa; phylum Chordata; class Actinopteri; order Lutjaniformes; family Lutjanidae; genus Lutjanus; species Lutjanus argentimaculatus. The sequence continues at coordinate 11,875,894 of JAWZSL010000007.1, forward strand.
TCTTCTTGTTACATTAAACATGATCTGGAGTCAGACGGAGTGAAAAAACAAGGGAAAATCCTTTTGGAGCGCAGTTAGAGGTGACCAGGTTACATATTCCACTGACGATTACAGAATTCATGCTCCGAAACATAATCTGTATTCCAGAAGATTACGGAAGGTAAATATTGTAAACACTGTAAACATTTTTTATTTAACAAATTTACTAAATAAAACAATTCAAGATTATGTCTCTTTAAGTGTTTGTCATATTCAGCTGCATTTTGTGTAGGTGTAGCACAACTGAAAAAAGGAAGAAGTCATGTTTGCTTTAAAAAATTCTGAGGAGTCCTGTATACTGTAGTATTATTCACTTTTATTTACACATGAAGAGAAAAAAAGAAGGGCTAAATAGTTTGTTTGTTTGTTTTTTTGTAAAATATTAACTTTTAGATTTTTTTTGTTGTTAAGTGAGCACCTTGCTATACATGTTCCAACATACTTAATACTCTAGTGGAACTGCATGGTCTCACAGGATGTGATGTTTCATATAGTGGAGCCCTGGTGGATACAAATGTTTACTTGCAGTATGGATGAAAATACACTACAAGTCAGCGAGAGCCTGACTGATTTATCAGGTGATCGAGAAATCGGTCCGCCGAAATATCAGCCCAATATTGGTCTGATATGGGCCTACAGAGGATATATCGGTATCACTGTATATGTTTTACAATTTAATATTTTTGTTTTACATAACATATAATACAGAAAATGACTCTTGGGTTGAACATTTATGAGGTCAAGAGGAGCACAGTGGCAGTGAATTTTTCCCCAATAAAATCAATATCTGTATCAGTTTAAAAAGTCCCATATTGGTCAACCCAGTTATTCTGCACCATGATAATCTAAAGAGGAAATTTGAAATACAAAAACAGAGTCCCACACAGATTGAAGTTTATCTATAACTTAAACAAAGATGCCCATTTTTATATAGTTATAATATACATAGTTGTGTTATTTTTATAACACAACATACTATTGTCTTCTGACATATATGAGATGTGACAGTGGAAATTAGAGCCGCAATAATTTGTTGATCAGTCAGTCGAAAGAACTTTAATCAGCAACTATTTTGATAATCAGTTAATCGTTTCAGTCATTTTTCAAGAAAAAATGTTTACCATTTGCTGGGTCCAGCTTCTTAAGTGTAAGGATTTGCTGATTTTCTTTGTCATTTATGATGAATGAGGAGTCTTTGGGTTTTGGGCCGTTGGTGGCTAAGAGAAGTCATTTTAAAGACATGACCTTGGGTTACGGGAAATCGTGATGAGCATTTTCACATTTTTTTTTTAATTTTATAGAAACAATCGATTAACTGCAAAAAAAAAAAAGGCTGATTAATCACTAATGAAAATAATCATTAGTTGCAGCCTGACAGGGTTTATTGTTTTACATAGTAGAGCAATGACAGATGTGAATGTTGACCTGCAATCTAGTTAAAAAGAATTCAACCCAGTTCAGTTGCTAACTTGACAGCTAACCCCCTCCATCAGCATGTAGGAGTTGTAGCATTTATTCACTTACAAATAACCTAAACTGTACACACACTGCACCACTACATTCACAGATATAACATCACACACACTCGACTGCCCTCTTACAAACGCACACAACACAGCTGAGTTATTCCTTAAAGGAATTTGCTATTATTTACATACATTTTTTTTAAATTTCGCAATGCTTAGGCCTGGGGGGCTGCCAGGCTTGCAATACACAACAGAGATTTTAGCAGAGCTGTCATTAGTATGTAAGATGTGGGCAGTTGCCTTAAATGGTTTGCATGATATACACAGGAGAATGATTACAGCTATGCTGTTAGAACACCTTAAAATGGACAGAACACAACATGAAGATAATGATTCATGACATGTGTGAAAGATCCAATGATGAACAACCAAACACATCGTGCGTACTTCAGCACTGACTTATCAAACAAACTCTGAGTCTGTGTGCGTGCACACACACAGGACTGGGGGGCGGGAGGATGAATATGAATGTGTCTGTATATGTTTATATGTGGGTGTCAAACCTAGGGGATGGACAGGGCTTGAGGCAATTTCCAAAGCCGGAGGGAAAAAGCAGAGTTGGAAAAAAAAAAAAGGCCTTGATCATTCACAACAATAACACACAGTCCTTCAGCACACTGACACTACAACGTTTCCTTGGATCATTTCCACTACAATGTTTTACACATGCAACTTCCTTCCTTGGGCTATCCAAGGCTAGACAGGTGAAATAATCAGGCTTTAAACCTGGCTGACCTCTAAGCAGCAAGACAAAAAGTCAGTGGTTGGATCAACAGATGCCTGATGGAATGCATCATCCTGCCTCATCTGTCAAAACTTCCTGGAAAGGAAAACCATTTCTTATAAATTGAAATATTCACAGCTGAAAAAAAGATGGCGCAGGAATACTAACCCTTTCAATACTCGCTGAAGCCAGTAACAAAATCCACCGCGAGAAAATGTGTCTCAGAAAAAAGATACGGTCTCTTTGGAAGTCAGTTGTTACTATTTTACTTATTTCATTAAGACTTTGACTAGAAAGTAAAATTAGAGGGACATTACTTGATTGATCTGCAATCAGACTCAAATTGATCTTCATGAAGACCATTAATTAACTGAACACTAATGAACAGAGAGGAGGTCAAGTCCCCACTCTGGGTCTGCATATTGTGTCTTTAACCGATTTCCTCTGAGAGTCTAACTGGTGTTGTTGTATTTGTGCATCCAGTCATCTTTTGTTCACAGCCAAAAAACAGCATCCTTCCCTCAGGCAGCAGTAAACATCTAGCCTCAGCCTGTCATCGCTGTTGTGTGTTTAGACATCTGCTCCAACCACAACTTTGCACCGATCGTCAGTATCATGTGGCTGTAGTCTGGAGTTACATCCGCACTCCCAAATACATGTTGTCTATTACCACATTTGGATCTAATTCTAAGGAGTGTTTAGCGGTTGCGGTGGTGAAAGACCTATCCTCTCTTGTTGTTATGAAATTTGTAAGAGATGGTTAGCATCAGAGCATGCATGTGGTGCAGTGTTACAGAATTAGTCATGTGTGCTCTGAATGATAAAAGAATATAAGCTGCACTGACAAGAATACACGTAATGTATCATCACATATCACACTACCACTGAGGCAGTCGACTGTTTTGTGACATAGCCGTGTTATGTTTAACACACAGTCAACTGACTATGAAGGGGTGTCGCAACACCAACGTTTTAAACCTCAATACAATACTAATACAAATAAAAGAGACCGAATACTTATCTTTTTGCACAGCAAAAAGAAAAGCAGTTCTTGGCACACAAAATAGTATATATTTTTTCTTTAAAAAAAAAAAAAAAAAACAACCTGCAGACAGTTCTGGTATAGAAAAGGGTACTGAACACTGGCTTTGCGATGCTACAAGCCAAATATCAGGCAGGAAAATAAAAACTCAACAAAACAGACTATTGATTGAGAACTTAGACCTTTCCTTTTCATAGCTTAGGTACCCTTGATACTATCGACTGTTAGTATTGTATTGTTTTAAAGATGTGGTATACTAAAAGTAGTTTTTGACAACATTACTATGAATTCCACTGGACGGAATTCCTTTTTAAAATGTTCTGTATGCATTTGGTTAAACAACTGAATTAAGTCAATTTTACAATGCAATGTCAAAGTCCAAACTGCAAAAGCGTGATTGCATGCACTAGGACAGGGGTGGGCAATTATTTTTCATGGGGGGTCACATGAGAAATTGATCAGGCTGCCGTGGGCCAGACACAAATGATAAAAGGTCTTAATAATGGCCTAATCTCTAATAATCTAATGGTCATGTGATGAATTGTAGGCTAATATTTTGTTGCCAATGTCCAAAACTTGATGTTTTACAATATACCATGCCGCATACAGGGTGCAACCATAGTAGCAGCAAAAATAGAATAACATAGAAATAGAACATAAACAACTTCTTTAATATAAAAGATGCAGTTCATTATCACACCAATGAACACGGCATAGAAGCCTTTCAAAAAAAAGGTCTGATAATGGTTTAATGGTAAGCAAAATGCTTTTGAATGTTTTTGCAAGATTTTATATTTTTGGTATTTCCATGATGGCCTTGCGGACCACATGAATCCTTTCACTGGGCAGCATCTGGCCACTGGGCCAGAAAATGTGGCAGTGATATTTTGCAATGAAGAACATTTACGTATTTTTAGTAGACAGACTAGTGATACAATCTTAGCAGGTAACTGTAAATGAAGACAGATCATGTCTTACTTTTTCCTTCATTACTGGAGATGGTACTCATTAACATAGAAACAGTACATCAAACTCATAAGCTGGACCACAAACCTCATCCCCCTACCTTGGCTTTTTGAATCTCACATAAGAAGAGAAATATATGACCTGGTCCAGTGTACCATTAAAGTATATGGTGCATTACCCATACTGCACATAGGGGCCATGCCACAGTTTTATTGCAGGTTTACAGCTCACTGGTGGAATAACAGCAGCTTGTTTCCTTAGGTGGAAGATGGGAATAGAGAAAGGAGTGGAGCATATGTGTGTGTGTCTATTAGGACCAGGTGTACTAGTAGTAGCAGTCTAAAAGTCAGTCAGTCGGTCATTAGTCAAAATGATGATGGAAAAATGTTGCAATAGACTCTGTATGCACAGTATCAAGCAACAAATCTCAAACAGTATATTCATACATAACAGTATAGCCGACGACAAACGAAGTGCAACATAGGGTATCCTACTTTGATTTGATGGTAGGATGATGGTCAAATAAAATCAAACTCAGCCTCAACTGGCCAGACTCTCCAGTCTGTATCCCACCAACAAGCTCCACCAATTACAACTTCAGCAAACTTTTTTTTATTATGATGCCTACACTTACAATCTCTACCAACCATGTCATTATTTGCTTGGAGCTGTAAGTAGCGACAGAACTACCTGAAACCTAAATATTTGTTAGGTCAGCGCATTCTATTAGCTACCAACTGTTAGGCTAAAAAGAGACACATGAATGGAGCCATGGTATCACAAAAACAAGTTTTTGCACTAAACTGTAGGAGTAATAGTTGTAGTAGTAGTAATGACAATACTATTAACAACAGTGATAATAATCATAATTTTACTTATATTATTGGTGCAATATTTGTGTCCCAAATTAACAACCAACATCACAAACTGCATCACATTTTGGAGAAATAACACTGCAAATTAAATTAGGGATGAACTGATAAGATTTTACTAATATCATTGCCATTATCGGTTCCCTTATTGACTCCTGATCAATTTTCTGTGTGGGGAAAAAGTAGGTCTACACAGGTTTTCAGTGTCAATGAGACTGTTTTATTATCTCTGAACACAGTGTAGGAATAGATTAGAAAAAAGACTCTGCACCATGACTCCTTCTTTTTGCAAATTTCTGGCAAAGTAGACACATGAGTTTGACGTCTTTGTTTTGCAAAGTACAATTGTTAGAAAAATATGCTGGCATCAGTGAAGGGAATTGAGATGTTCTGAGGCATCCCATTCCAATGGATCAGACAATCTGAAACCAGTTCGAAACTGGAACCAGTTAACAGTTCCCACCCCTAAATTAATCTCCACAAGATTCTGCTTGACTGAACCACTTTTCCATTTTGAGGTGTTAATATGAACATATGCATTCTCTCTCTCTCTCTCTTGTGTGTGTGTGTGTGTGAGAAAATATTCCTTTAACACCAGAATAATTAACTGCTTAACTTTGCTGTATATAAACTGTAATCACTGAGATTGGGAAGTGAAGTTATTTTCATTGGACGCATTCTGGCAAAAAAGCAGAAGCAACTTTACTGAATAGTGTGAAAACTGAACGTTAAGTCAACTTATCTGTACTTTCATCCCGTTATTGCTTATGAGAATTTCTAGGAATTTTAAAGGATACACTGGTGTGTGGAAATATAATATTAACCAGTTACCACAATAATGGAAAATTCCAGACAGACAGATTGTTGACTCAGACATGTGAAAATGGACCCGGTGTCGAGCCCTGTGTATTGCTCAAGAGTGAATTTCACTGTTCATACAATAAGTCATCACATTAAGCTCTCTAATGGCAATAGATCTCAAATAACCTGAGTGACTTGGAAAACAATACCTGTTAAAAGCTTTTTTATACCTATACAACGCAGGACTTGTGGCTTAATCACACGATTGAGGTTGTTAATCTATACAGAACTAAATCAATACTGGACTGTGGTGTGGTGGGATCAATTCCCTAAGGGCGAGGTTTGCCGTTGAACACGACACCAAGGGACAAGCGTGCCTAATCCATGTTTGAACTTTAAGTGAGTGTGGGCCTCTCTCTTCTTTACATGACCACTCCATTCCGGCAGACCCCTCCAAAGCTGACATGGTGTCCAGCGCTCACGTGAAAGATAGGGACCGGACTTGCCTCTGTTCTATGTCCACTCATTCACCCAAACGTCCACCAGCTCCCTGAGAAAAGTAACTTTCCCCTCCACTCCCATAGTTCCAGGTGTTTTGGTCATTAGGGCCTCTGGCTATTAGGAGCACCGTGGTGCTTGCTTAACGGTTATAAGGCCAACCGTCGTGCTCGGATCACACCTCCACAGCTGTAAAGAGCGGCAGGGAGGGGTGGCAGCCGGGGAGGCATGCGCAAGGGGGGACCGGGCCAAAACTCCCGCTTTGTTCTCTGGGGGCTCCGGTTACCCCCAGCTCTCCCTACAGCCCGCGTGACATTCAATACCGCAACTGTAAATTTTACATTAAGCGTGTGAAATCACAGATGCACATGTCACAGCAGTGTCATAAAGTGAATTTACTTAGCTCGACTTCAGCACGCACCTCAACTCTTTAAGTCTCTGTAGGGGGGCGGCTGGGGGTGGGGATGGTGCACAAAATTACAGCAATTAATTCTTAAAAATGGCTTCCAAAATCTGCACTACATGTTGACGTGTTCAAGGCGCACACCTGGTCCTATTCACCTTATTAACAATAGTCCGCCATCATTATATTTTCTTTGGTACTGCATATTAAAGAATAATTGATATTCAGTCTTGGCTTACAGCTTGTTAAAGGTTTAATGGTCTGTGAATGTGAATAATAACTATGGGTGAAATCTAAGAGAGTGAGAATGACCTTTACAGTACACACAAATAGCACAGTAGAAGTGCAATGTGTATACACACACACACACGCACACACACACACAAACAAACAAACACACATGGAGTACAACTCAGGAACAGGATATGAGACGGGAATATACAACAGACTGTCAAGTTTATGTGCTATGGTAAAAATGTACAACAAAATGTTACAGCACTTTATTTCAGTCTAACAGCATTTTAAACATTCACAGACGAGGGAGCTGCAAATCTGTGTGCTTACTGGTGACAGAGGCCGAGTCCACCTGTTCGCTCTCAGATCATCCCTCCACTAAAAATACAAAGAGAGGAATCCAGACAAGTCTCAGTCGTAAACAGCAACCAAGGGAGACCCGTACATAATGTGCCTCCACACTTGTGTTAAGCAACCATGACTGTGCAAGTGCCAGAATTATGCTTTGATTATGTCAGCCATTTCAGAGTTTGGTTATTTGCCACTATGATATTAGGACACTTTTTGACGACTTTTAAAATTCCATTGATACAGTATTAGAGCCTCTGGAAATTTGGCTCGAAATGGTAAAAATGCATATATGATGTCAAAGTCAAGTGTCTCATTGGGAATCACAAAAATCTGAGTGAAAATAAGCATGAATAAATCCTAGTTCTAAAAATAGCTCATTTTGCTGTTAGACCATTTCTCAAGACACGTGTAGGCATGGAAGATCAGGTTTTGATCCATCATACCCATATAGAAGCTAAGACGTTAATTGCTGTGGACAGGGTCAGCAGCAAAACATATTTTAAGCACCTAAATTAGGAACCACTTAAAAAAATCTCTATCAGTTTAACTGTCCACTATATATAGAATATTTTCACACCTTTACTTTGTCAGGCAGCCTTTTCCAACAGGGAAGCCACCTTCTGAGGTGCCCCTCTAGCTCAGTTGGTAGAGCGTGCACCCCATGTACTGAGCCTATCAGTCCTCTGCAGCAGCTGCCAGTTCAACTCCCGCCTGTAGCCCATTTGCTGCGTGTCATCCTCTCTCTCTCTCTCTCTCTCTCTCTCTCTACCCCCTTTCCTGTCATATCTTCAGCTGTCACTATCAGAAATAAAGCAAAAAAAAAGTTTATTTAAAAAAAAAAAGGGGGGGGGGCATGTTTGTTCTCTTCAAAGCCACCAGATTGCTTTGACAAAAACAGTAATTTTACCTTGCAGAACACACAAGTTGCTGGCAACTGTGAACCAACTGTGACGTCACGTATGGTTTGTAGACTACTGTTTTGAAACTGTGTACTGTGACTTGGGTGGTGCTTGGTTTTGATTCGTCCGTTTAACAGGAAAAAATGGCAGCCTGTCTGGTAACAAATTTCCTCATATTACAACAAAACAGCACAGTAAAATTTGTTTGTGAAAATATTTGAGACGGGAAATAGGCAATGTATTAACAAAATACTGATCAGTATTATTATCAATATCAATATTGATCTACACTGCCTTGTTCACTTTTCAGACCCAGAAGCTCCATCAACTATTAATATACAGTTTATGGTTGCTGGACTACCACCTGCCTTGATCAGTCAATTTGTTTGTGTCATTGTCCGACTTTAACGTTTTAACACATTAGTTCGGATCAGAGGGCACCAACTACCACCAACTCCTGTGTTCTGCCAGGGCAGATTACTGTTTTTGTCAAAGGAGTCTTGAGCGATATAATACTTCAGCTCCTGTTGTGGAGTTGACTCAGACTCAAAGAGGTAGATTAAGCGGAAGCAGAGAGGTTTTGTTCTACCCGTTTGGTGGACTGACATGGATTTGTTATGACTAGTTTGTGGACTTCATTGCATAATTTTCATAATAAACTTTCAAGAACAATCAATCCAATTTCAAACCCAGTATCACTAAAGTGTACAAAAACTTAGATGAAAATATTTCAAATTTGGATTAATCTGATTTCTAATACTTTTTAAATACTTTTATAATACTAATACTTGCATATAAATCTATCTGACATACAGTTTAAGTCAAAAGTTTGTACACATCTTCTCAATCAATGTTGTTTCTTTATTTTTGTACATTGTATATTCAATACATTAAAACAATGAAATATATTAATATATGGCATTATATAGTAAGCAAAAATATGTTTTAAATATATTAATTATATTAAGATAATATTTTAAATTCTAAAAACAATAAAACTCTTGCACACTGTCTTCTGCACTTGCAATCAAAGATTTAATAACATTGTTATTATTATATCTTTGATTGCTCTTATATTATTGTATTATTATATTTTAGATTCTTCAAGGAAGCCACCTTTTGCTTTGATGACAGCTTTGCACACTGTTGGTATAATCTGAACCAGACAAATCCGTAACCCAGGAAGGAGTCATGTTCAAATACGAGGTAATATTAAAGTTTTAAAGTTATGTTAGTCACATTCACCGACTACCTTTCTCCCTCTCTGACATATCCAACGTGTCCTGTATTTTCCCTGAGTTATAACTACCAGCAAGCTAGCAACAGCTTGTTGGGAATACACCATTACTTTGAATTACGGATTTCTCTGCATTTTAACATTGCTGGAAACATTTGGGATAATCTAAGTACACAACTTAGTAAAATATATGTCAATATATTGTTAAGCGTTTTTGGAAATTTGAATGAGGAAATGTTACATATTATAGCTTTAAGTCAGCAGCACCCAACATGTGGTCTACAACATTGTGTGTGACTCTGCATAGAGACTTGAGAAGAAAAAAAAATTGCACGAGGGTCAATCCCATGCAACTCCCCACTTCCTATGCATAAAATGCTGAATATGACTAATTCATACATTCCCTTAACCCCCACCGTTCATTTGGCAATGGCTCAATAAATTCTGCAGAGCACCCTGTACCGCCTACCCTGTAAGAGTATTCCCCTGCTCAAAGGGTAAGGGGGAGCCAACATTAAGACTGGTGGCTTGTAAAGTGAGCTGGGAAGTTTAATTGATCTAAAAGAATTTAATGTGGCGTAGTGAATCGCAGCAGACAGCATGGATTTATATCGCAACCCTGCAGAAACGAACATATTGCCAGGGTTTTACAGCAGAAGGGGGATTTTTTTTAAATGTGGCCACAAAAATGATTGACTTTGTGTTGAGTAAGAACTGCAGTTCAATAATAGCCAGGAATGCCCATTTTAATTCCCACACTTGCATAAAAAGTTGTGGAAAGTCTACGACAATTTACTTTACTTCATAAGAAAGGTTCTGAGTATTAATTAAAACCATCCCACTTATAGAAGAGTATTTTTTGGCACTGAACCACACATCACAAAGCAATATTCACGCCTGAGCTGTATCATTTTAAACTAAGCTCTTGCTCTCTCAAGTGTTAAGTCCATCCTGCATGGACCTCTGTGAAAGCACAGAGAACTCTGCAATGTGTTAGAGATTTTGAATGTAAAACCAAGATTACCACACAGCCACAGGGAAGGGGATTCAGCACAATCCCCACAGGATGTGTAACAGCCAAGTCAAACAAGAGTGCAGATATTTACTAATATGCTCTGGATACCATGGCCACACAGATAAAGATATGCACACGACAAATAACAGATGGATGTTAAATGGTGTCATTTTTATTATTCTGACTTTAAATATACAGTGTATAGTGTGATGCATGGTGTTTTGTAGATAATTTAATCCAAAGTGCCTTATAGAAAAATCGATTTTAGATGAGCATGAATTTTAAAGCAGCTTTAGTTTGAAGTTTTTTGGGTGTGCTTGGATCTACAGTTCTGCAACAAGTACACAACGATCAAGATGAGACTCAAGCATACAGTAAGTGTGCAGAATACAGTGGATCAGTAGTCCTAAACCTTTAATATTTAACATTTCAGCATTAAAATCTCTAGAAAACACTGAACATATGTTATATATTTTGTTGAGTTGTGTACTTACATTATCCCAAGTGATTCCAACAGTGGTCATACACAGAGAAATCCACAATTTATTCAAAGTAATGGTGTGTTTCCTTGCTAGACGCTACTTGATATAACTTCTATGAAAACACAGGATACTTCACATACATCAGGGAATGAGGAAAGTCTGCAAATGTGCATAAACATAACATTAATAAATCTTAATACATTAACTCATGCTGGAACATGATTTTGAGTGATGTCAGAAAGATTTTCATTTGCAATGGTGGTTGTTTAACTATGAAGAAAACAACATCCACAATCTCACACTACTTCAGATGTCATCAAACTACGCTTTTTGTTCTTGTTTAAACATTGAAGACCCCTAGTGGTAGAACTTACATATTGTGGGTTTAACTACTTTATTAATTTATTTTTATTACTATTTTGCCAACTTCAAGTAATGATATTTTTTGTTGTTCAGACACTTAGTGATCAGGGATCACCGATCGACCAGCAAGAGACTGGAACCGGTTTTCAGAGTGACCAGCCCTGACCAGTGACCTGTGAGTCGGCGTCACATATCCGATTCTGTGCCGGTTATATTCACACACATGCACTCCACGATGGTCACTCATGCGCACAGCATGTGAGATTCTGCAAGATCGTGTTCCCTCTAGCACATAAAATTAATATGATAATATAATAAGGCCTGACAACAACCTGGAGAAAATGTATAAGTTATTTAATAGTTGGTGTTTCATTATCATTAACATCAAATTTAATTTGACATGAAAAGCTGCAAAAATGTTTGTGAATGCTGTCAATTATAGTTCTTAGAAAGACTGAAAATCTGAATAAGACAAAATCAGAATCGGCAGGTCAGACCCTTAAAAAATCGGAATCGGCCAAGAAAATGGAATCAGTGCCTCTCTACTAGTGATCAATTATTATAATTCTTAAACTATTAAAAAACAAACAAATACATAATGCAAAACTCATGAACTATCAATACAAGCAAAACATGTAGCACTAAGCCCTCACTGAATTTATGTTTGATGTTATAAAGTAGAGGAATAAAAGAATGGATTCCAAATGCACAGTCTTGTGTTTTCTCAGGCTGAACAGTATGAAAGTATCACACTGAAGTGCTTTAATTTTCTGAAAGATGTCACCTGACTCAAAATGTGATAATTTGACTTGCACCAAACTTATCTCTGTCTGATTTTTATCATTCTTTTGCATAGCATGTGTTAATTACAAGAATCTTACTTTTGTACTCCATTTTGGACATGTAATACTAACTTTTGTTTTTATAGAATTTGTTGTATATGTTTGCTTTTCATTTTTTGGTGATTCTTGTTTTATTTTTTCTTTCTCGTGTACACTTTTCATGTTAAAAATAAATATATTCTCTTCTACTCTACTGTATTCTATAAAAATCCTCAATAAATGCATGCTAAAAACACAGACCATCAGATATTTTCAGCACAAGTTAATACATTTACTTTTTAAGCAGTGTTTGCATTGTCAGTTTGTACTGGACTTCTCTAAGCCTGAAAACTAAAATTTTGTTTGCAGAGGTTGTGAAACTACAATTTACAAGAAAAGACCATCTAATGTTTGTAAAAAGTTTTTAATCCTAGTTTGGTTTAGGATTGATTGAATCACTTGTGATGTTCTTATACTGTAGGAGTGTGTGCTTTTTATACTTTAATGCATAGAAATGGTTTTGATACCAAAGCCCATCAAATATTGCTTGAGGTGATCATCAGGCCAAACTCCCTAATAGTCAAAGTTGTTTAAATGCAGCTTTCTTACTGGATGAATCGGGTTCAAAATCAAAAGTGAATTACACGGAGAAATGGCTGATGTGTAAGATTTTAGCATGTAACTAAGCATAATCTGAAGCTCGACTAATAGTCTTGTTGACTTAGCTTAGCCATCCTATCCAGATAGACCACAGCTCAGCAAAACTTGTTTACATTACAGTAGGGAGCACCGGATGAGGAAGATTGAGTCAGGGAAAATGTACGATGCATCATAAAAAATGTGATTCTTCTCCAAGGAAAAAAAAACGTTCCACTGTGACTTCCCGTTGGAATGATTTTCAGACAGACACAAGCTCATGGGAGGAAACCAAGCACTCGTTAAACCTAGCAGACCTGGCTCAGACCACACCTAGACCTGGCTATCCATCAGACTGACTGGACAGAATTTACAGTGTGACCTGATCGGTCATCATTTATTACTTTTACTGGTCCTAAGTGGAGGCAATCACCGGCTGGTGTTTGTGTAAGAGGAGACCTCCACCTGCGAGGGTCTCCCATTAACACAAACCTAACTTGGGGGGAGATATGTCATCTGTCGGCGTTCGTTTGGACTGGGCCAGGAGTTTCTGCCCTGACAGAATTCTGTGGGGGATTTTTCCCCCCTCAGTGAGCTGCTGTGTATCTTTAATCAAAAAAGGTGACTGACTCATCTGGATATGAAATACAGCCCTTAAACATTTTCTCAGAAGCATGACTTTTCTCATCCAGGAACTGCTTCAAAACAGTCATCTGGAACACTATCAAAAACAAAGATGTGCAGCTGAATTACCATAGCTTTGCATTTCAACAGCAAACAGAGAATAATGGGCCAAAATCGTCCATGTGTGCAAGACACTAGCTCTCAACCAGACTTCGCTGTAGTCTTATCGGCTTGATCCTTGAAAGATCTAAGGGAGAGGTTGAACTGAAAAACCACAGACTGGATGATGGTATAACTACTGGAGCTCGTAACACAGCTCCCCTGAGGCTACTGTCACCCCAGGGGGTATAGGTAGCTTGCGGCTTTGAAGTGCCGCTGATATTGCCTTCTGTTCAAGCTCATGACACGTTCGCTGGACGCTCCATTGAACTTGATCAGTCACTCAGCAACTAAATGTACAACCAAAGAGAGGGACAAAGAGGGGTAGATAAATTGAGCTAGAGGGAAGCAACCATAAAATAACAAAGACACACCATGAAAACGTTCACAGAGGGTCATGACCTTCTGTATACTTCCACAAAGTTCTTGTTGAACACAGCTCATGTTTGGGTCGGGGTGTTAATGTTTCAAAAAGAGGAAGGAAAGAGAGAGAAAACAGAGAGAGTGAGACACAGTGCCAGGGCATCTGATGAAAATATGTTTGGCTCTGCACCACATCTCTCTTTTGGATGCTCATCAATTTGCCAAATCTGATCAAACACCACAGGTGAAGCGCTCCAGCGTGAGCACCCTGACACTCTGGACTTCAAAATATGGGGATAATTTCACATAATGGGTCTCAACGGGATGTGTGGAGGGTGAATAATTGGGAAAGAGAAATAAATTAATAGAAAAAGAGAGTAATAGACAGACGGAGTCCACCTGAGGCTCACCTTCACTTCCCTGTCTAAACACTTCCACATGCTGATGAGAGGCACATGAGAAGTCCCTCCAAAAAATACACATTCTTTCTTATTCAGCTCACTTCCCAGGTTTGGAAGGGTTTGGGATTTCCTACAAACATTTTTATATCATTAGGTTACTCAGTGTATGTGTACAAAATCTGATCTGCCCTTGTAGCTTGCATCTAATTTCAAAAGCTAATACATTAACATAGAATTCAGAATTGGGAATTGTATTGTTGAAATGGTATTTAGAGCCAGACAATGTGTTGGTCAACCAATGTTATGATATTGGCCAGTCACAGCTATATATTGATATCAGTACATATGTTGTTAGATATGCACCTACATGACAAATTTGCAGATTGTTTTTATTTCCTAGCTTTATAGGCAACATTCTAGGTATATTGTATCCGTTTTCTTAATTCAGATTGAATATATACATATATTTTGCTCTATTTGTGTTTTTATTCATAGTTACTGTATTTCTAATTATTAAAAATACCTGTGAAAATTTAATGTTTCAGTGCCCTGATATCATTTTGGACAATAAAGTTTATTATCAAACTATAAAATATCCAGCCTTCATATTATTGTCACATGTGTTAACCACATTTGAGGAGTCATTGCAAAAAATGTGTGTTAATGTATATATATGTTCTATATTATAATCTTTATAAAGATTAAAGGAAATATCTGATTTTTTTCTTACCCCGTAATATCTGTATTAGCCCCAAAATTCCAGTATCAGTCGGGCCCTAATGGTATAGGTAATGATGGTATGGGAAGGAAATTCTTTTGACTTCGTGGTGTCCCAGGCAGGTTAAACCCACTAAAAGGCAGAAAAGTATTTCTTTCTGGCTCAGGCATAAAAAAGCCTCACCAGAAGCAACCCTAACTGTCCCGGTGAAGGTGTGGGAACACCAAGCCACAAGCTGGCATTACATAGCTGACAAATAAATAGCATACCCTACCTCAACTCTCATCTAATTACAGGTATGGTTTACCAGCTACGGCTTATTAGTGTTTCCTTAGCAAACTATAAAAACTAATGACACCATTTTGTAGTTGCCTCGGTTTTCTTGCACCTCCCTTTCTTTCCATGTTCTTGGACAGCGCAGCTTATTTTTAGCCCTGACTGGTGAGAGTTAAACGCTCACAGCCAAAGCTAACGTCTGTTTTCTCCCTGGGTCAGCATTTAACATCCTGCAGAGTTTCGCTTTGAGTTTTAAGACACTGCGGCTGCTTTGACTGAAACCAGGATGGAGAATATTTGTAATAAACTTGCTTGTCTAATGTGCCAGTGTCTCTTACATTTTAGAAAAATAAGCAACTGTATGTTTTGATAGTGAAATGATGATAAATTTAAAATGGATGATAAATTATTCTTCAATGAATTTACCACAGAAACCACCACAAATCCACAACAGTGTCATCCACCCAACACCACTCTGACACAGCAGTCTTCAGCAGTGAGTACTTCTAATGGACTTGCTCCCCCTAGTGCCAGGGGCTTTAACTTCAGTCAGAGCTGTTCTAAACCTGCACTGCTGTTTCTGCACTTGGATTTTTTGTCACAAGCCTGATTCTTTCAAACGTGCTTGTCACAGGTCATCATTTTATGCAGATTAATGTACAGATTTTAGCTAAAGATTCATACTTTCTTGAACTTTGTCATTTGTCAGGCCTTGCTTTTGAACTCAGAACCATTTAAGAGATAGTTTGGATTATTTGTTGTGGGGTTTTATTAGTGCTTAGCATAGTCAGTGTATTAGCTTAAGTAGACTGCAGTCGGCACACCCCCAGTTTGGAAAAATTGAGGAGCACCAGCACGGAAGCTGAGCAATGAACTGCTGTGGAGAGGGTCAGCAGCAAAACATACTTTACCCACTTAAAAATCCCAAAACACAAGTTATTAGTTATTATTAGTTAATATTTTCACTTTCACTTTACTTTGCCATCAGACAGCCTTTCATGATGGGAAACTGGTGGTATATGGTAAATATCACCCTCTCCAACCCAACCAAACTCCATGGCCGAAATCAGTAATTTTATCTAAAGGAGCTGCTCATCTGTCACTGCCTCAGTGTTAGTTTGTTTGACTCTGGTGGATGCAAATTATCCATTGAAAACACCAAAGTCACACAATACCACAAACTAATTAAAAGATTGAGGCTGTAGACCAGCAACTCCTGTGTTCTGCAAAGTAAAATGACAGATTTTGGCAAAGAGTTTGGACGGTTTGGAGAGAGCAATATTTGGCTTTAATATGTGGTTTCCTATTAGAGAAGGCTGTTTGATGGCAAAGTAAAGCAGTGAAAATATTCTAAATATAGCGTGCACTCAAACTGATGCTGATTTTTTTAGGCGGGGCTAAAATATGTTTTATTGCTAATCCTGTCAGCTGTACATTGTTTAGCTCCATACCAGTACTCCTTTCTGCTTCTCCTAGCTGGGAGCACGTAGACTGACATCTA
Organism: Lutjanus argentimaculatus; assembly: GCA_034769285.1. Lineage (NCBI taxonomy): Eukaryota > Metazoa > Chordata > Actinopteri > Lutjaniformes > Lutjanidae > Lutjanus > Lutjanus argentimaculatus. The sequence goes on from JAWZSL010000007.1 coordinate 11,892,845, forward strand.
CTGTAGGTAATACACTGACTATCAGTAAGAACCTTATACAACCCCACATCAAAGAATTCCAAACTATCCCTTTAAGCCATGGATGTTCGGTGCCAGATGTATTTAAATACTGTGACACTTTGGCCAAACATAAAGCCAAGGCCACCATGTGAGTGATCAGAGACCACAGGCTTGTACTAAGTTTCACTGCCACAGGTCATACTTAAGCTGTGTGTGAGTATCAGGGTGTTCGGACACTAAAACAGGCTTGAATGACTTTAGTGCTGTCCTCAGGGCAGCCACAGTGCTCTGACCTTCCTGAACACACTTCACAGACAGTGCTGCTGAATACTTTGCAGGCATTTTTATTAACATTCAGTTCTGCTTGGATAGGAATGGACACAACAGGATGGTAGGAAATAAGGCTAAAGGTCACTATAGATTGAACAGTTACACTTGAAATATAAATGATTAGAAGGAAAGTGGTTATTATTACAGAGAAAGTGTTTTAGAAACATTTGTGTATGCACCTCTTCCTTAAACACATGAATTTCTCATGCAATGTTCACAGATGAGCAAGTCTACCTGTGTGAGCTCTGAAAAGCTGGTTTCAAAAACACATTAAGATTAGTGAAACATCATCACTAAAAAGTACAAGCAAGCAGAACTGTCACAGTCCTTTTGTCTAGAAAACCATGTGGATCCATTATCAAACATTCACCGCCGTCCATTAAAACATCTTGTTTGCTTGTTTGTTTACTTGTCAGTGTAGAAGCCTGCAGGTTGTCACCACCTCGTATACATTCCACCCATTCAGCAGTGTTTCAATATTCACAATGATGTAAAACATGCACATCTAATATATTATTTAGTCATATTCCCCAGTAATAAAACACATTTTTGATTCTCACTGGTGTGATCCCAACATTGTATTTCCATTATTTTCTCTTTAAACATTAACCATGGCTTTGTTGGGGATGCATTCCATCTTCTTCTTCTGCTTAAATATTCAAATGGCCTGCTGCTCAGGACAGGCTGGCCATAATATTTAAACAGAGCTGACAGAGGAAGCAGAGGAAGGAATGTTTCGCCTAAAATCTGCTGAAATTTCACTTTTTCCAGCTCTCTCTCTCCCCCATTACAGTGCAGTGCTATGACTGCAGTTTAAGGCTCGTTGGGTGCTGAGTGGGGACTTCTTCCCCACTCAGGCTGATAATAACCTCACATAATATACACACACTAACACACACAATCAGTATGTATGTTTACTGATCTATATGGTAAAATGAGCATCTCAAATGCCTTGAAAGTAAAAGTTGGAACATTCATATTTTTTATGTAATGAACTAACAGCAGTTTTGAGGTTAAAGGAATAGTTCAAACGATTTAATGCAAAACAGAAAAATTCCATGGGTGAAATCATTAATTTTACCATGCAAAACACAGGGGTTGCTGGTCTACCGCTGCCTCAATCTGTTGACTGTGTGACTGATGTTTTAAAAGGATAGCTCAGATTCACTGAAGTTACACAATAACAACAAACAAACTAACATATCAAGGGAGAGGTAGACTAGCAACTCCTGTGTTCTTGCAAGGTAAAATGACTGATTTTGCCCATGGAGTTTGGTTGGTTTGGAGAGGGACATACTTGGCTAACAGCAGTACATTGTTTAGCGTCCATGCTAATACTCCTCTCTGCCTCTCCAAACTGGGGGTGTGCCAACCTCCATCTACTCTCCATCTCTTTATTAGGGCTATCAACAAGCACCTCATAAAAGTCTACATTGAATGATCAGATTGCTCCCTTTAACATAACCACATAAAATACTGTATTTACTCATAGGGAGACAAAAAAACTAAACTTGGTTTATAAATGGCTTTGCCTATGATTGACCACTAAAAGATATTATAAAACATCATAGTCAGTGCTCTTTCTAAAGTAGTGCTTCTTTGCAAGAGTCTGGATTTTCCATATTTCTAAAGAGCTAGTATTAGTGGAGCAATATATTTGCCTTAAATCTGACCATTTAAAGCTACATTCTGTACTTGATCTAATATGTAAAATAAAAGAATTTCTCTGCTGTGACTCTTTTAGTGAATTCTATTTAAGTGCATTTTGTAAGTTTCACACTAGGACAAATGTTGAAATACTACTGTTTAATCCCTTAATGAATCCATAATTCATGACACAATTACACATCCTTTAATTTAGTTTGGCTAAATATTTAGAAACAGCTTGTTCGAAAATAATTTCAAAAGATATGTTTTTAACATTGTCACGCTTAATCCACTAGAGATATTACTACTATTACTATTATTTTAATAAATGAGGTTTTTGAAAGATGTTTGAAAGTGACCAAGTGACTTAAAACCTACATTTCAGCTCCCTAAATTAAAAATCTGTAACCATAGGGATTTCCGAATATTTTTAGGTTATCACCTTCTGATGTCACCAAATTCACAATTTCACTGCCAAAGATATCCCATACACTGTAAAACAACATTATTTCCTGGATCATTTGACTGAGGTTGACCTTACAAGTGTCAGGACCACCCTGCAGGGGGAAGAAAAGAGCCTTGTTAACCCAAAAGTTCCCATTCTCTTTCAGTGATTATAGAAGCCATGGGTCTCCTCCAGAAGCACTGGATGTCCCCTCTATGCTGCTAGTTGGCTGATTGGCGAGCTGCTCGAAGCCTTTCTCAGATGGTGTCCTGACTGAATCTGAATCAGATCCTGATTAGATCAAATTGCAGAGAGAAACCTGTGTACCCCTGTGTGCCCACCTTTGTATCGCCTCAGTGGCAGCAGTTAAATTGGACTTTTGGAGGTAGGGAAGTCCGTCTTTGATTATACATTGACATCTATGGGATATTGAAAACTGTGGGGTTTTTTTATCTGCCTGACATGAACAGAGGAACTCAGACCTGAGGTGTCAGAGCTCGGTTCCTGCTGGCTTGCCACCAATTTAATCCCAGCTGGCAGCAGAGAAGAGTATGGAGGGATGGGATACAGCCACACAAACTAGAAACTCAAAAATATTGCAAAATGACTTCTTAGTCTTTCTGTAAGCCTCGACCTTTGCTCAATGACAAAGCATTGGTCCACATTATGACATCAATGCATCATCAAAGGGACAGACAAGCTCATTTTACAGGCGACAGAGGGAAGTGGCAGCACCCTGACTTCCTGGTTAACATTACAAACGAGCGACATGTGTCTCTGTCTCATCATTTATCTGTCAGGATGTTAGCGCTGGCTTTGACACCGAGTTTATAGACCAGAAATGTTAATGAGAGGCTGAAAAGAAAGATGGCAGGGGGGAGGGGAGGGGCAGAGGTGTACACGTGAATTTGTCCCCTCTCTATAATTGTTTTATTATAAGTGCAGCTCATTATTAGCGAAGGAGACAGGAGGGTAATGAATGACGCAAATAGACGTCCTCTACAGCTGACAGCTACCCTAGGATGAAGGAGCGTCTCCTTGGGATAGAGACAGAGAGCAGAGGAGCGTGTGTGCATGCGTGTGTGTGTGTGTGTGTGTGTGTGGTGTGTATGTGTCTAGCAGATATTATCACACTTCTGGGTCTTCAATTATATTACAATTGAGGGAATGTGGAGAGATTATGGTTGATCATGTTCATGTCTTCTGATCTTGTCCCTCCATTCAGGGTTTTTTTTGGAAGGAAGTGGCTAAAATCATCTCAAAAATCAGTGCAACATTCACATCCCTCTATCTTGGACATGTTGCTTATGGGCTAAATAAAGACACCCAACCGACATCAACCAATCGGTATTATTGGCCCAACATTAGTCTATCACAGCTATAGCAGTCTATACTGGTATCTGCATTTATGTTGTCCAACACACGCTTATATGAAATCTTTTAATAATAATAATAAAACGTTGGCCTTCATCTTTACCTAAATTGTTTTTATTGGTTAGCTTTATAGGCAGCATTTTATGTAGGTTATATATTACCTCTTTCTTAATTCAGGTTTAATACATACATATATTTTATTATACTTTATTCATACTTATTTATAAATATTAAAAATACCAGTGAAAATTTACTGTTTTAGTGACCTGATATTATTTTGGACATTGTTAAAGTATAAAATACCCTGCCTCCATTACATATATTTGTCACAAGTGTTAACTACTTTTGAGGGATAATTGCAGAAAATGTGTGTTTAGGGATATATTTTGTATATGTTTTGTATAAAGAATATCTTACTCGTATTATTTTTCTTTACTCACCCTTTAAAGATATTGCTGGCAGAAAGCTACTCTACTCCACACAACTTAAAAAAGAATAGTGAGAAGACAGTAGGAAAAATGGTGTTTATTTAGCCAATGAGACCAATCTTTCATAACTATTGTATCTATCATGTGTTAAATTGGCAAATTTGCCTTCATGTACTGATCATCCCATTACCTCTTATTTGTTTGTTTTTGTGCATGTTTGTTTTCTGCTCTTTATTTTTCAGTTATTTTGCTTAATTTCATGAGAAATATGTTCATAAATATAGTTGGTTCATCTATAGGTCACATGGGAGGAGTTAAGGGTAGGCTAATGAGTCTTCAATGTCCAAATGTCTTGTTCTTACAAGCATGGTAACACTGCAGTATACAGTATACAGGTGCACATATACATGCTGTACAAAATGTGTGTGCATGTAAAGGCAAAAGAAAGTGAGCCATGGGGGGAAACAGGAAAAAAAAGAGACAGGAGCAGAGGAAAAAAGATGATGATCATTAGCTTTTGATGGATCTAATGACTGGCTGGATTTATGTAAAGCAGAGCTGGATAATGGGAAGGAGGCGAGAGGAAGGAGAAAATCATTTAGAAGAAAAGAGGAGGAGGGAGAGTATATCAATGGTACGCTGAGGGGCTAACGACAACAAGCTGAGAGGCATCATGACCAAAGATATAGATCAATAACTCCTCCATTATGTTATGAAGAACAGGGAGATGAGAAGAGGAGGGGTGGTAATGGAGGAATAATTTGCTTGATAAGTACACAGGGGAGAAGAGCGTGTATGTGTAGGGGGGTACTGACAGGGTCACATAAACAAGTTGGCAGCATCTCTCCCCAGAGGACCAACAGTGATGATGAGGAGAGGAGGCGCTGCTGGAGTCTGGAGGGGTGAACGGCGGGACGCACTCCAGCTGCATCCCTCTCTTGGCAGGTAAAAATAAAAGTCAACAGGAAAGGGCTGGCGCATGGGTGCTGCCGTGATAGCTGCCATCCGTTACGGGTAAATTGAACTGTCAACCCCTCGGTGTCATTTCCATGGCTGGATGAGAGGGAGAGGCAGAGGCAGAGAGAATTATGGGGGTATTCACTAGGTGATCACAGTGTGCAGCGGGAATGTTCCGGCAAATTAACTCTCAGCGGAGAGGGGGAACGATGTTAGGGCTGTCAGGGAGATAGAAGGATGGGAGGATAAACAGGCAGAGGGAGGAGAGAAAATGTATGCCAGAATGTTTTGAAAAGCTATCTGCCCTGTTTTTCTTTTGCTCAGTTATGGTGTTAAAACACATTCTGTTGGTGGATGCATTTGGTTCATGTTAGCACCTTGCGTGCGGCTAAAACATGGCTGTTGTTTACATTCTGTCGGTAGGATTGCCAAATCCAGGCTTGCTGCGTTTACAAAAAGCGGGTGTAGCTCCAAAGCTGATTGCCTTTGATTTGAGTTATACACTATGTGCAAACATTAAAACATTTAATCAGATTCACTTAGAGCTGCCCATTGTGCTTGTTTTTGACACGCACGTGTACACATCTATTATGGATTAGCCTACATGTGCATAGACACACAAACATCCTTTACAGGGTCTCTACATGTATCAGCTAGATAAATGGATGACTTTTTAAGACTTTTTAATGTCTGTTTAATCAAATCTAAGGTCAATTTTGCAATACAAATCAGGGATGGCTCGATACAACTTCTTCTAGGTGATACCGATACGGATGCCTCAACATCTTCAGATACTGGTACCAATCTAAAACTGACCTCTCTTAAACAATTAAGGTGTTAATAATACATTTGTATGGATGCACTTTGCTGAACCTATCCATCTTAAAAACATCATGCTGAAACTGTGAAACAAATTCTACTCCCATGAAGGAAGAAAATTATTTAAACTTTTTCACACAGAGAAACTCAAGTAGCATTTTTTACTGGTCAACACCATTCAAACATTTCAAAATTAAGTTTAGATAAATTGCATAATTTCAAAATTGCACTCGGCTGTTTTACTTTTTTCTTCTTTGACCTTAAAATAACACACGGCTGCCATGATGACAGTGCTGCTATTTAGTAAAACATTTACATGACAATCAAAGCAAATGGATTGTATCAGATTATTTTTTTTTTTTTTTCCTGATATTTAATCTAGTGATTTTGGCCAGTATTGGACACATACTAATACTGACATCAGTCCAGCAACATAAAATGTGAAAATATAGGCATACTCTTCTGAGTAAATACATATATTGTAAGTTCAAAGTTATAAGGAAGTCAAAATGATAAGAACAGGTTGAGTTTAAGGACATTTATCCAAATCTTTGTGTGAAGGTTTGTCAAGGTAGAATGCAAATTCTATGCTGAAAGTCATTTAGACCCCTTTATTATTACTGTCATTCTCTATTTTACAGTGTAAACATGGCCTTTAAATAAATGAATCTAGTCAACTTCCTGGTTTAGATTTTTCTAATGATTGCCTGACTTTGTACAGCTCATCTTTTGCCAAACATTGGTGGAGTTGGACAGTTATTTAGTGGCCATTGTATCTACACAGTATTTAGCCAATACTGTTTCTGCTATTTATATTCTGAACAGGGAATCGCCTTTTAAGTTGACGGGTGCAATGACATGAATGAGACTTGCTCTGAAATACTGAAGATTAAATGGAAGTACTGGAGAAAGGGTTAGAAGTGTGGAGAAAGTAAACCCACAGAATCTAGAAATAAGAAAGTAAAGAGAATCAAAGAGGCTTTCAAATTTAATTCTTGTTAATTCTTTGTTTAATTTTTTGTTAATATTAAATATACAGCATTTTGCTCTTGGAGTGAATCTTAGACGATGCTTAAAGTATTTCACAGCTGCATATTAAATTAATTGACTATTTTGATAAGCAATTAATCATTTTAATCTTTTTTTTTTAATAAAAAACATCCAAATTCTCTGATATGAGCTTCTCAAGTGTGAATATTTTCTTTCGTCCTCAATAACAATAACAATAAACAAAATCAAAACATTTGAGGACATCATCTTGGGTTTTGGTGATTAACATTTTTCACCATTGATATTTCATGGACAAAAACAACTAATCAATTAATCAAGATAATAATCAACAGATTAACAGATAATGAAAATATTGAACTGTTAGTTGCAGCCCTGAAGTATTCTATAAATATAATTTTAATGAATTTTATTAGCAAATGCGAATTTAAGACAGGGCCCACAGTCGCCTTGTCTTATGGGTGTAAAGTAAGACACTCAAAAGTTAAAGGCAGAAAGCAGACTATACAAAATATGGACCTACTTCTGCCTTATTGTTTTTCACTGTTAATCTGCATGCGTGTGCATATGCACCAGTGTTACTTTGTGCACTCAGTAGTACACACAGCTCTTCTGACTGCCGTCCCCCCACCTTTCTTATCCTCTTACTTAAATATTTATAAAGATCCCTATTATTGTATTAACTATTTATTGATTTATAATTTAAAAGATTTATACTAGGCCCCTAGAACTGCAGGGGGAGAGTGTCTTTCTCCTATAAGAGGTAGACATCCATTGCCATTGTTTGTCTTTTAATGTTAAACCTGTGCCTGTTTGCCTCTTGGCATTCAGAAGCAGAGGAAAAATAAGCTCATAGAGACAGACACACCGAGAGAAAGACAGAGACAGAGCAAATGAATAGGAAGGACAATCTGGCTCAATAATGCTCCTGGATAGATGTCAGTGAGCCATGCTCCGTCTCCCTCTGGAGCGGGTCACGCGCTGCCAGTCCAGACAGAGCCTCAACAATGAAAACGTATTGCCTTGCTCCATCTCTTATTGATTTACATCTTAACACTCTTTGGATATAAAGTGCTCTTCTATAGGGCTTCAGCTTTCACTTCTGCTGTCAAATTACCAAAATATAGACCGATTTCATCTAAAGATCAGAGAAAAAGCATGATGACTTTAAATGCTTAGTAAATGTCAGCTGTCACACTGAATCAAAATCTCTACGCTAGTTCAACTCATAACTGTGGCTGTATGGAAACCAGGTTATCACTGACATTAGATCATCACTTGACATGAAGATTCTGCGACTTTAGACTTCATAAATGAAAAGGTGTTTTAGCCCATGTTTTTCCGCCCAAGTGTTGTAAATTTGCGACTGTGTATGTACACAGTACTGAAATAAAGGCTTAACAAAAAACAGTATCTGGTTCATACTAGAGGATGTTCAAATCTTAACTGATTCCACAAACATAACAACCGATTTAACTTATTTGACCGACCATTTAGGCCAGACTCAGGCTTTTTTTTTTTTTTTTTAAATAGACCAGGCTTTGGTTAAACTGTGGCTTATTTAACTAACTTTAAGCACCCAGAGGCCACTGCATGAAGCATTGTTATAGATTGTTTTAACATATAACATAAATTTTTTTCACATGCATTACATGTGTCAGTCACATGTAAAGCACATGACCACACACAGCATCAGGGAGACATTGGAGCAGAGACTTCCTAAAAGTTCTTTACACTAGAAAAGCTGCGTTTTGAAAGAGTCTTGATTTGATTTCAACTACAAACAATGACCCAACTGATCATGTGCAGTGCAAAGAAATGTAGGCCATGAATCCTCATTTACTTATTTGATGCTGAATCACATTGTTTCGGTCGTCTCAGATAGAACATCCATCAGTGAGAGTCTGCATCAGAGAGAGCTTCAAGTTATTAAGTAAGTATTGGTGTTGGTTTCAGGCTGGGTTCAGGCACAGGCTGAAAAATTGCAGACTTTGTCTAGCTTAGGGCTTGAACACCATAGTCCAGAGCTGGGCTAGGGCTGGAGGTTTTGGCCCATGCAGGGCTCTAGAGCATACACCTGGGATTTATACTCAAAAATTTCAGTGACATTTCCAGAGACTTAGAACCTCAGACACTTGTGTGATCAAATGTGAATTCATAACAAAAAAAACAAACATGGAGGCAGATTGTCAGCTGGGAGTGTGAGTGTGCTATGTTTTGCACATAAGTATGTAACATCTGCTTCGTGACACTTCCCATTCAGCTTGCTGTCACTGGCTGTTGCAGGTTTCTGCTCAATATCCCATCGCTGTTCCTTTCTCACAACAAGATCTCAAGTCCCAAGTATCAAACATGTTTGAAATTTAGGATTTGAAATCAGGAAGACACTGATTCATGCATTAACATTAAGATTATGTCTGCAAACCCCTCACACTTCAGGATCATTTGGGCAGATAGTCTGATCAGGCCAGCCTCGAATCGGAAATACCCTAACCCTAACCCTAACCCTGCAATTGTTGGAAGGGGCCAATCGGATCCAAAATCTGCCCAATTATCCTCTAGTGTGGGGCCAGCATTACTTGGCCAGCCTAGAGTCTATTTGGTGGCGGCACAGGAGGAACAAACAGTATTGTAGTTAACACGAATGCAGCAAGTGAGTAATTTGTCCTCGATAGGGAGGAGAGGGGGAACCTCCTAAAGCAGACAAGGGGCAGATTCATCATAATTCAAGGGCTCAATCAAAAGACAAGGGATAGAGGGAGGGAATAAAAGAAGACGTCTGTGGTGGTCAGCAGGAGGAAGGATGCTTGGGTCTAGGAGCGGTGGGCTAGGGTAGGAGGGACGGAGCAGAAAGAAAGAAAGGTGCTGGGAGTGAAAAGCAGAGCGTGCTTTTATTCAGTGCCCGGTGAGTGACAAGGAAACCATTAACGGAGTAGCGCTGGCCAAAGGGATTAAGTCCACACATGCATGGCTATTATTCAAGCTAATTAAAGGCTCTTTTTTCTCTGAGGCCAGGTTTACCTCTACAACAAAGCCAGCAGAGAAAGAAGCAGGAAACAGCTCAGGCGATTTTGCTTAGCTGGCAAATCTTTAGCATACGTTGATCCAGAGGGGGACGATAATTTTAACAATTTGGAGAACCTCATCTATACTATGGTAGAAATCTAATAAATGACAAGGCAGCTTTTCATGATCCTTCCTTCAATCCATTATCATACAATATTTTCAGTAATTAACTGTTACACCTCTCATGCTCTGCTGGGGGCTTTAAACTAAATAAAAAAATAAGAAATTTCGCAAAACATGGCACAGTGAACTGATGACTTATGGTCTGCTGAATGTGAACATATTAAACTACATGTATCAGAGGAAAGAGCACTTTGGTTGATAAAAGTATACTTAATATACGTTTTTGTTAATTTTGTGTGGTGTGTTACAACAAAATGTTTTGTTTCCTTAAGTTCATACAGTTAGGCGAAACCAGGATCCTCACTAACAATACCATTAAGCTATGCTGTTTTATGCATCTTAAAGAAAAGTGAGACTATACTATACAAAACACTTCACTGAAAAAAATGCATACATCATATAAGGAAACTTGCACTATACTATACTGTACTACACTATACTAGGACCAGACTGGGATTTGAAACTTGAGATTTATAACAGAAAGAATGTGAAACAAACTGCAGGAATGGAGTTCAACTGAGTTGCATTATGGGAAATGTAAGGTCCAGGGTTTGTGGAGCTTGGCACATACTAGGACTTAAAGTTGGGATATCTCTGCCTCTGCTACTTCAACTAAAATAATCTTTAAATAAGATTTTTTATTTAGGTCTTGTATATTATTTTAGTTCTTGATCATTTTTATTGTTACTTTCAGTATCATCAACATATTGATTTCGAAGGTAGTCTTTAATACAGAAACCACAAGTCCTGATTCAACAAGTCAGTCACTCCAGCACATCTACAGACTCAGCCAGTCAAGCTGGTCAAAAAGTAAAGGAGACTGCAAACCATAAAGACACAGCCAGCTCCTCACCAACAGTGGCGGTGCAACAGTGGGATCAGTAGAGGTTCTGTCCCCGGTGGCTGTAAATGGCCGCCAAGTATCTTTGCTGGGGGGATTTCACCCTAACAGCTCCTTGGAGACCGCCAAGGGCCTGCTGGCCTCTCAACAAACAGGAGCTTTACCGATCCAGACAGCACAGGGTATAGAGGAGGGGAGTGAGTGGGGGGACATCACTTTACTGGTTTTACGCCCACGCACACGCCACAGCGGATCAGTCAGCCGGGATTGCACCTGACACTTGACATGCAGCCAACAAAGCAGACAAGCATAGAGGGATGAGAGAGAGCGTGAGGAGAAGGAAGAATGGGAGTGGATGTTCGAGCTCAGTGAATGACAGACAACAAGCTGATGGGAAGAGGCGGGTGTAATGGGGTGTGAAGTGGAAGACCTCGGGAGACAGCGAGAGAGACCATCTGCCTGTCAGCACAGCTCTCTCTCTCTCTCTCTCTCTCTCTCTCTAAATCTTTTACTGCCTCATTCAGTCTGTCATTCAGGCACACGTACTTGCATAATCACACCACTGAGCTCAAGAGAGTTAAATTAACTAGACAATTCTTGTTCATCTCCTTAACTAGCTGACACTTGTTGGCAATAGGCTGCCAGTCACTAAATTGCAGCACCTGAACTGTAGTTAAGCGCTTAATGTAAGATGGGTGATAGAAGAAAATCCTGCTTGAATTTGATTCTGGTATGAGGAAATTATGAGATGAGAAATTGTTATTCCCCTCCATTTATCACGCAGGAATGATCAATTAGCCTGTGATATCTGTAAATGACTTCCAGCATTACATTATGTGAAAAGCTGGTGAGTCTTTCCTCATCCAAGCTTAGCATATATGACTTTCTTAAGTATTGCATGAACTAATTTCTCAGGAATATTAACTGGCTTAAAAAAATATCTTGCCACACTGCATGATGTGAATTGTTTATTGAAAATGACTTAAGGGAAGACAGACTGGTTTTGTTGTGCTCTTCAGACAGTACAGATGTAGCAATATGTTTAAAGAGGTTTTACTCTAGGAGGGTGTTTTGGGTAGTGATGGAGGGTGAGTTTCAACCTACAGCTCCAACAAGCTTGATAGTCAGAGTCATCTGATCGTCAGAGCCTAATAAGTTCATTTGTCTTCACAGTGTATAAACTGTAAAAATCAAACAAATGTGTAACAATGGGTAAGTAACTGATTGTATGCGGACACAAAAAACACAGACTCACACACATAACTTTGCAACTTCATCAGTCCAATCTGTAATTTATGTAACATCCCTTCTTTAAAGTATGAATTTGTTTTAACAATATAAATAAAACCCACATTTGTTTCTACAAAAATAGAAACTTATTAATTGGTTAACTGGAACTACCCGATGTATTGCTGACTATCACTTAAAAAAAAAAAAAAAATTAATTACATTTAAATGAATTAAATTAAATAAATTTATTACATATTGAAATAATATCCTCTTCAATGAACAGTCAGATTAGCAGGTGAATATCAGCTCAGGGAAAGGTCAAGTCAATTTTATATATATCAGAGGTAGTCCTATATATTCATTTATATTCCAATATTAGCTTACTGCATCAATAACAGTGATTGCCCTACAGAAATGTCAAATTAGGTCTGAGGTCATTTGGAAGCAGTGTCACCATGGTATACAATGACATACAGAGAGCACTGACAAGAAGATTTGTACTGTAAAATGTCCTGCTGCTCGAGATGTACCTTGGTCATAATTAAAACAAATTAAAAAAACAAAATAATAATGGGATCTACATCAAGATTGTCTGTTTTTATGTTTTAAATAAATCACTATTGGCTGATACATTGTTACTAGACTTTAAAAACCCAAATATCCTCAATAGCATTATGTGGTCTGTACGGCATAAGACACACTCTCCTTAAACTCTCAGTTTAGATAGGAAAAACTTAAAATAAATAAATAAATAAATAACTTTAATGAGAAAAAAAGGAATAAACCTCAGGAAGGATCCCTCTTCCAGGACAGACACATATGCAACAGATGTAATATAATTGTAATAACACTAACAAAATTACAATATAGAAAATCACAAAGACAATAAGATTCCAAGCATATATGAAACTTATAGATAAAGATAGAAAACATCACGGAACTTCCAGGTGCAACCAAACAAATCAGCCCCGAGCCACATGACCTCCCACCCACCATGAGACTTTGTCAAGTGACAAAAGACACACCCACAGGTCCACACATACAGCGCTTTACGTGTGAGGGCTTCACATGGGTGATTTTATGGCATAAGAACTAATCCAGACATTAACCCTCTTACTTAATAAACTCTATCTGACCTAAACGGTGGCAATACCATGACATGTCTGTGTTTTGGAAGATTTTCCCTCTCAGGAAAATAGTGCATGTGCACGAGCAAACCGACTGATAAACATGTCGCAGCTATTTTGAGCTGCAATTGCAGTTGTTGACCAAGACCGGGAGCTGCAGGCAGGCAGGAAGGCAGAAGCATGAGGGCCTCCTGCCACACAGAGACTGTCTCAAGTCATTCATTCAAAATTCTCTTTCACACATACACACACAAACACTAAACATAAGAGTAAGTAGAACCAGGCCCAGACACACACACATTATGACTCCAGTATTATTCATCCATCTGCCACCATTTTAAAACTCAAATCAGAAACAAACGCTGCAACATGAAGGGCATACCATACAGATACTCTGTCTTCCCACGAGGAAGCACAGTTTAACTTCATTTTGTTCACAGTTAACATGGTAGTGACTGTGTACTAATATCAGATTGTTAATGTATGTATCAATTTATCTATATATTGAATATATATACGTGAACATATATATCAATACTGAATGACATTCATACAGTGCTGCTAGAAATTTTGATTTGATGATATACCATGAAAACTAGTTTTCATGAAAACCAAATACAACTGTATTACTATGCATAGTTATGTACTCATGATTAGGGCTGCAACTAATGATTGTTTTCATTATCGATTAATCTGTCAACCATTTTCTCAATTAGTCATTCAGAAAATGTCAGAAAATGGTGAAAAATGATGATCACTGTTGTGATGTCCTTGATGTCTTGTTTTGTTCACAACTCCAAAATATTCCATTTACTGTCACAGAGGTCTAAAGAAGTCCAAAAATATTCACATTTGAGAAGCTGAAATGAGAGAATTTGGACATTTTTTCTTTAAAAACAATTCAAAAACAATTAATGGATTATGAAATGGATGGTGTTTAATTTAATAGTTAACAACTTCTCAGTCAATCAACTAATCATTGTAGCACTCTGCTTAGGATGCAACAGTAAAGCCCCAAATAGTGCTCAAAATAACTACCTAAAAATAATTTGTAGAACAATTATTGCCTGATCTAGTATTACAATATGTAGTTGACTGAAGCTTTGTCATTAAGACTGTCCTAATGACGATAAAAAAATAACTGGGGAAAAAAAACAAAAAACAAATCTGGTGTTACGATTTCTTGTGTTTGTGTAAGAATAGTTGTTTATTGCTGAGCCAGACACCCATGAGAAGACATGTAATACTTCCCTCGTCTGCCCTGTTTAACCATCCATCAGTCCATGGCTTCTTCTGAACAGTCTGTTTTTGTTGCCTAATTACATCTCTCTACCTTCTGTTTGGTCTCTTCATCTGTCTATCTGCTGACTCTCTCTCTTTCTCTCTCTCTAGCCGTGATAAAAAACAGTAACACGGGACGGGGGACCAAACTGCTTCTTAATTTTCCCTGACAGCTCCTTTAAACACACGGGCCCAAATCCACACTCTAATTGAAAGCACATTCCTATTCCAAACAAATTAAGCACAATTAAGGCCCCTGAGTTATGAGTATCTATCACTGTGCGATGTTTTTGTAAAAATCACTGCGCTCTAGATCAAAGTCTCTCGACCCCTCAGCTTAATTGCCTCATTAAGAGCTCCCTTCTTTGTGCTACGGGCTTCATAAATACAGGGTCTGCTCGTTTCATTTGGGAATTACACTAAAAGACGCCCCTTAAACTAATCGCTTCCACGTTTTCAATAAAAGTTCATCTGTTTTTAGGTAGGGAACAGAATGAGATTTTCCTCCATTTATAGAGCATAATTTGCAAGGCCCTTTTAGCTCAGAGTGTGATATATCATTTCATTGTGTCTGTGACAAGGCACAAACCTGTAACCATGTTTAGCTACTTTATAACACGTGTTAAAAAGGCTTCCATAACATTTCAAAAGTACGAGAAAAAAATGCAAGAGCTCATAACCCTGGATACATTAGCTTTAGGGTCTTAGGTGTGGCATTTGACACATCATAGCAGGTGACAGGAAGAAGGTGTCACCACCAGGAACCAGCAAATCACATGACAGGAAGATGATTGTGTGCAGCTGAAACGCTTCCCTCCTCCCATAACCTCCCTCCTCCTTCTCCTCATCATCGCAAAATGCCATCCGAGCATGGCTGGCTTTTAATTTAATCTTATAAATGAGGTGCGCACTCCTAGACAACATGCTGTTCCAATTTGAAATGGCTGCTTTATTGGGGGACAGCGACACAGGGGAAGAGTGGGGGAGATAGAGTGGGAGAGGAGGAGGGGGGCTATGAAGAAAAAAAGAAAGCCAAGGGGAAAGACGGTGGTATGGAACATTTGTTAGTAATCCAATTCCACATACCATATGGCTTCATTACCATTATGCGGGAGAGAAGACTTCAGTCAGTCTGAAAATAAAGACCTACTTAGCCCCATCCAAACTGACCCCAAATGAGACATGTTTGTCTCCGTGTGACAGTGTTAGTGTTATTGCCCTGCTCTTGCATTCTTTGTGGTCGCTTTAGATTGAGGCTGCAGCTGTGCATGGTTTCAATGTGTGCGTATGTGTGCGCGCACGTGGCCGCCTGTGTCTGGGTGTGTGTAAGATAGCGATCGGGCGGTTTCCCAGTGACTGATTATTACGGAAGACAGTCCTTAGTCATTACTACGGAGAGAGAGGGAGAGGGAGAAGAGAAGGCCCATAAGCCAGCTCCATTCAGATGTGAAGATGACTGATAATGCAGGAGCAGCAGGACCCCTCGCTGGGTTCATTGGCCCCTAAGTGCTCCTTTGCTGAATGTGTCCCTTATCTTGCCCTGACAGCAGTAATAGAATATGCATAGCTCTATTAGCATACAAGGTAATGGCACCCTTGAGGGAGGGCACTGACATAAAACTTTAAGTAGAAATCAAAACATTGGTGAAGGCAGAAGCAGAATAAAAGGGGTTATTGTCACCCAGTGCAAACACGGCCCGAGGCCTTGACTGTGGCTGCGCGCAAGGTATGCTTCCTTTACGCTTCTGTGCACATCTGTCTGTACACACACACACACTCACTCACTCACACACGGATACACAGAAAATTTAATAAGCTTGGTATACCCGTACATACAAATACGTGCCATTTTATCATACACAAAGAACACATTACATATTTTACACGTAGGCATGCGCGAGCACACTCGACTGAATCATCCTCCTCAGGGCATCTGAGTAAATGAAATGAAATGGGGTGCAAAAAATGGCACTGTACCATCTCACCTCAAAGTCTTCAAATAAAGCAGAATAATGGTGAATTTATGGCAAGAGAAAAACATTTGCCATTTTCATGAACATTCACACGGTATAACAGAGCTGAGAAACCTCAAAATCTCTGTTGAAGTGCCAGAATGAGCTGTAATGAAAAGGGATTGAGAAGAAATAAAGTAGTCTGTGGAGGAATTTGGCTGACATGAGAGGCTGACAAGAAGAAAGCTGGGGAGGTGATGGGCAGGGCTAAGACAATAACCGCATTACCCCGGTCAGATGATGCCTACCACAGGGTTAAGCTCATCATCAGAAATGTTATTTTAAAGCATCAATCTCATATTGAGATCAACATATGGATCTATTACTACATCTACTGATTAAAGCTGTCACACACAAGTCAGGAACACAGGCTCTGAATGGTCAACAAGCAAGCAACACAGCCTCTAATGGGTTGACTGAATCAGCCCAAGGTACCTTGGGGATTGCCAGTGGGTGGCTAACAACAGCTAACTAGTGGGTGGCTAACAACAGCTAACTAGTAGTTGTTAGTAACAACAGCAACTGTTCTCAAGATGGACAAAATGCTAAATAACTACTGAAGGCACTGGGTGTTTGATTAATCAATATGGATTCATTTTACTATTACTCCAAAAAACATGCTGCTGTTCAAGACTGTATGACAAAGCTTCTGATACGGATATGATAGCACCAGATCTGAAGTTGTGAAGGTACAATGCTAGCATTCATTTTAGTATTAGTTTAATGTTAGCTTTTTTCAGTTTACTTCAGGGCTAACCCCATCTCCTTTCCAGCAGTTGGGAAATACAAGACAAGACTTTTCTTGGTCTTGTTTATTAACTAACACTGTAACCTGAACTGTACATTTACTGCCAGATTGACAACTTACTGCCAAGTTTAAGTTTCTGCTCTGCTATGAGCAGTACCTGCCCCTCACTCTCTTTCATTTGTATGCCACACAGACTTGCACACTGCCCTATTCCTTAAAGGAGATTAAGGCAATTAATTAAGGCAGTCATGGTAAACCACCATCCCATGGGAATATGTTGTTTTGTCGATGCGGTAAGGAGAAATCCATACGACACAGCACTAGTGATGGGTAAGGTAAGGTGATGAGAGGGGTTGCACACACATTATCTAACTGTACTTAGTTTCCACCAAACCCCAGGCCCCAGCTATGAAAGTTTAAATCAAAGCAGGTCAGACAAACAACACAAGGCCGTCTGCAGAACGAACACTCAGCATAAGAAAGCAATTTACTGCTCCTCACACGTCACCCAAAAGAATGATACAGAGAGAGGCCGGGTCCAGTGAGAAGTCTAATTTAGCCTGGTGGGACAGACCCAGAGAGTGTTAGCTTTTCCACATATTAACTTTTATTAAAGATATTAACCTTGAGGAAGAGGCCAAGGAAGCTGTGTCAGTGGAGGTTAAGAATTAACGCCACCAGGGCAAGCAGTTAAAGAAGTATAATAGTGCTCACGTACAGCACAACCTCTTCCTTTTCTCCATTTCTTTGTTCAGCTTTGGGAAGTGTGCACAACAAAATCAACACTAATAAGGCAATAATATCAGTAATTGCATCCTCAATTGTAATTATGGTGATTATGTAGTCCTCTTTGATATGCAGTTCTGCCCCACTGTCGATACGAGCCATATGTGAACATAGGACAATTATGCTAATCATTCCACATCCGAGCATAAAGTGAAATAAAGTTCACCACCTTGAGTAGGAAAGCCCAGTGAAGAATGCCCCCCTATGCTGAAACTTGGACCATTAAGAAATAAAAATGAGGGTATGGTCAGTCATCAGTGTAGGTCTTTGAAGGAGTAAATTCAAGAGTGAATGACCAGTTATTGACTGTTTTATGTTAATTACCATAAAGACGTAAGCTAAATAGAGCAATGCTGACGCATTCCAAAATGCTTATTATAAGACTGGCACGTAATTAGACTTGGCCCAACTTTTATGGGCTATTTTGGCCCCTGCTAATGGCTCTGTGCTCGGACTCAAACAGACCAATAAAGCATAGTCTAGCGTTGTAGACTGGGCATTATAAAAAAGAGGCAGACACTATTAAGAGCCATCAAATCCATCTCAAACTGGGCAGCTCAATTTCTTTGCTGAGAGACCGGTAAAACAAAAAGACAGCCTTTTCTAATCTGTGGTTTATTTAATATGTTTATTGCATGGGTGGCCGGTTTAATGAGCAGTCTCTGGGCTGCTTCATCTCTTCAGGAATATAATAGAGATCCGCTAGGCAAATACAGCACAACAACTGCGTAATGTCAAAAATATTTTGTCTCCATGGTAACCCCACAGCATTCATATATGCAGTGGATGTTCATTGAAAGTGGCTTTTTCATTGTTAAGGGTTTCAACGTTGAGCTCAGGCTGTGGGGTCCCACTGGTAGGTTGCTCCCGCTGGTTGGTCGGTTTAGTTAAAGATGGATGGGAGTAAAGCGAATACTGTTCTGACTTTCCCTCTAGTCTATACAGATGGTTTGGCAGAGTGACAAGACAAACTGGGCCTGGCATCAAACCCCAACCTCTATTTCATGGTGGCTTAGCACTTTCTCTCTCACTAGATTACACTTGCTGTGTTACGAGGGTCCAGCCCCTCAGACTGATTTACCAATCCAATGACCAATCCATTTGGCCAGATATTAGGGGAGCAAATAAGAAGTGATCATAGATGCCACAGTCCAAGTCAATCCACAACTTTCTTTATTCGATGCGACTGCAATTCATTTTGAAGGTGTGGCGTTAATGTCAAGAATGATCTGTTGATTAGAACCATAACTGCGACATGAGTGTGAGCTTGACTCAGAGAGCGTACGGCTGTGTAATGTGATATTCATTGTGCGAATGACTGTTTGGGTATGAGCTTCTCTCTACATGGCTGTTCCTCCAGGCCCAGACTGAAAGCCACTAACACATAAAGTGCACAGTACACACACTAGACATGCAAAAAAACACATCTTTTCAAGAAACGGGACCAGAGCCTAGGATTTCCTGGATTTCTCTGCGGGCCTCTCTCTCCACCACAGATACACATATACACAAGCATGAGCAGCCACACAAACCACATGCGCACACACACGTGCACATGGACAGATTCAGTCAGCAGAGGGACAAGCCGAGGTATGAGGTGACTCGTAATGGTCTATTCACTGTAGTGGGAGAAACATGATGGTGCCTCAGTTCAGCTTCATAATGACCACAAACCAACAGTGGAGGTTATGAGGGTTTGAAATTCAGTCTAATAAGCATCACAAGAATTTAAGATCTATACCTGAGGGTGTAGGAGTGACAACCTCTCAATGTGTGTCTACTGAGATACCAATAAACACTAATCTTTGGGAAAAACATTTTTTGCTGTCACTATGCAACAGGAGGAAAAAGGACAATTTCCTAATTAGGTCTAACATAACTCCTTTATATTGATAACTGAGCATTAGAAATGCCAGAAGACTTAGGCCTTTGCTGTTTTGTGTTTTTTAGACAGATTAGTTTTTCCCACATCAAATGCCCCATTTCTAGAGACAGCAGACACAAATTTAGTTACACTTGAATAGGGTATAATTTAAAAAATGGTGATACTAGTACCAACACCAGTACCCTTAAAATAATACTGATACCAATAGAGCATTTAATTTAATACAAGAGATTAAATGGTATGAAAAATTCATATCACAACTACAGTGGCCAAAATTATCACATCATTATCATTATTATCACAATACTGTTATAACCTGTAACCTGTTAAATGGACAGTATTTAACATGAGTTCGTATTTGATACCTTTTTTCTACTTTATTTGACACCTAACGTGAATGGACGCATTCCTGAAATAATACACAACATTCATTTTCACTACACTGTGGAACTGGATAGGTTGTAGCTGCTGCAATAGTGGACCAATCACACATCACATTAAATCAAAGAATGCTTGGGGTGAGTCACTATGAGCTAAAACTATACAAATAGTCATTTTTTTCTAAGTCTGGGTATAAAAAGGATTGAATGCAGGTATTGTTTCACTGGAAAAGTTTTGATACTATTTGGGTTGTTTTGGTCAATATTTTAAAGACACTGAGTACAGATACTCTAGTTGCACATAAAAAAAGATTTCCTTAGTAGTAAATGACACAAAGTCTAAATGTGTCAAAATGTTCATCAGATGACTTTCTGAGTTATTTTTCTGTATGCATGATGCCTATACTTCATAGAATGATAAAACAAGCAAGGTACCAACCTTCAATGCCCCTTTACTTTGTCTGCCCCTCTCACACTCTCTCCACCTCTTTGTTGATTTATTCATCAGAACCACCAGGTGTCCGAAGGGGATTCTACCCAAGCACAGCTATGGCTCACTTAACCATGAGATTGAGTGGAGTATGCATACACACAGAAGGTACTATTTTGATTACTTATTACTTAACCTGTAATGTATTCTGCCCCTTTTTGTCTGCATGTCCTGCTTCCCCCCAGTTCCTCTCCTCCACCCCCCACCCCCTAAATAAATGGAAAAATATTCACTGCCCTGGGCTACTGCTGAACTTCTCACTCTCTGCATCCAATTTGAAGCGGAGCTGCTGTGATGTCACCGGAGCGTCCAAACAGAGAGAAAGAGGAAAGGGGAGGAGGCCGAGAGGGAGGGAAAAAGAGAGAAGAGCTGGCAACCTTCAGACCTCCAAGGTCACACTTCTTAACCCCACTGCTAAAAATCCAATAACACTTTATGAATGTTTTAGTTAGAAGTCGTTAATGCAGCCGAGCATCTGTTTCAAAAAGAATACAAATGAGGTGCTGTCTTGCTCTGCACTTCTCACACTCCACACACACACACACACACACACACACACACACACACACATGCACGAATTATGCCTCTGGGTGCAACATCCTGATGTTCAGGGAAAAAAGTGGCCCCTAGGACCTGGACTCCACAGTGCTAAGCCCAAACCATCTCTTTGGATTTGACTGGCCGCATATTTAAAATCACTAGTCAGGTTAAACATCTGGACCATCAGATTCAGAGCTATGCAGCAACAAACCAACTTGCTGGCTCGCATTACCTCTTACTGAAGCTGCAGCCCAGGAACAAAGGCTGTGCTATGTTTAACAGCAAATGTTAAAATGACACAGGTTCAGACTTTGCCATTGTATACATATATATATACAGTTAGAGCCAGGTAGCAGGGAGTGAAAGAAACTTGGCCTCAATGTCAAGGTCGACTGAAATATTCGGTGGTGAAATCATCCCAGAGGTTTTAGTGGCACAGGCTTCCAGCAGAGGTCTGAGTGCTGCAGACCTCAGAGTGGATTAAGTGGTAGACCTATATTTCCAGATAGAACAGTCTCTCAAGCATGACTCAATACCAAACTCTCCCCGACACACTCTGCAAGCTACATGCTCGATCCAATTGGTGGAAATAAATTCAATACAACACTATAAGAAAGCCTGCATTAAAGGAGGGAGTGGGTGTTTGTGTGTCTGGTGTGCATTGTGCACATGAGCGGCACAAAAGTGAGTAAGAAGGCTTGGTGGTTTAAATAAGCCAACAGGGTTGTGTACCCTCCTATTTACCCGTGTGGGAGCTCGTGGTCACAGGAGAAAAGGCCATGGGGAAGAAGGGAATAGAGGTGTCGCAGTGGCCATGATGATGATGGAGTGTCTACAAATATGACTCCAAACAGGGTCATTTTGATTTGGCGGCAATACGCAAAGGCTGGCCCGTTAACTCCTGACCTTTTGAGTGTGACCTGTGGGGGAGGGGTCTGTCCGCCAGGAGAGGACAGAAAGAAAGAGGGGCTGCGCAGTGTCAGGCCCATTATGACCCGCTAAAAACTCGGGCCACTCTCCGGCGAGGAGCCATCCATCATCCGGGCCTCTCTAATCAGCATGTTTGTCACTGTAACTAAACAGTGGGCTGAGCCACATCGCCACGCTATTGGCCCTGACAGGGAGAAATAAATCTGCTGCCGGCCAATGGGCTGCAGGCAGCCGAGCGTGACAGGAAAGGTGACAGACTCTTGAGGTCTCAACTAGTGCGAGATTAAGGGGAACTAGCCCAGACTCTGGGGCGGAGGAAACATTTGAACAGTTTTACTGGTCTTTAGGCAGCAGTCGGGGCTGGGGGTTGCAGTGGCGTGGGTGTTGAAAGTGAGAATGCCTTTGTCCTCCTCTCGCACAAGACAGGTCCATTTGTTCAGTTAGGAGGAACTCTGGTTCTCTTTATAAAAGGTAACAGATAGGTGTTCTGTTCGCTTTCTCTGTGGCATCTCAGGAGTGAAAATCCTTTGTTGTGGTCACACAAGATTAATCCTGGCACACTCTTTGGGAGAAAATGCTCCTCTGAAAAACAAGCTGGATTATAGCTATAGATTATATAGGCTAAAGAGCATCTGATATTATGAAATTATCACAAATTCATTATCATTAGAGGTGTCAGAAAATAGCAATTATGTTTAGTAATACTATATCGATTCTCAAAAACATGGCATCAATTCTTAATTAAAAGTTCACACAACAAGAGTCATGACAGTGTTGTAATCTCTCTTCAGCCATTTGACCCTTCTACTCCACACAACGCAACAACAAAAACTGAGTCAGAAAGAAATAAGCTTTGCTCAGATTAAACAAACAGCAGGGCTATAATGTTGGATGTTAAGGGGCTGTGATTAATACAAATGCAGAGGAATCACTGTTCTGACTGTATTAGAAAATACAAGTATGCATATGGTGGTGTGCTCTTTAGTTAAAAAAACAATGTATTTCCTTGCTTAGAGTGTCGCATTATATCACAAAATATTGAATTGTAACCCCTGTATAATGATACATATTGTGCCGCCAGATTCTTGCCAATACACCCTAATAATCATCACATCTTCACCTCCAGATTATTTTAGACTACTGTGCTTCTTAGGAAACCATCTTATATTATAATGAAATAAATATCCAATAAATACTGACCATATATTTTATCAATATTAGGAGGAAAATGATTTCTCAGATTATTCTCTTTCTTGCTAAATTGAACCAAATGACCTTCTTCTGGAGAAAAATATAATTGTGCTTTCTTTATCTTTGCAAAGGCAATCCAGTCGGTTAAGCCTGCTTACTGTTGTTTTGTTTGGTTTTGTCTGGCCCGTTGCTTACATCTCAGCGGGCGGGCTGTACACAGAAGCTGAAAGAGCTGCAGTTATTTGACCACTTGGAGCAGGGACCTTTTTTCCACTCACAGCAGCTAACAGCCCAAAAAAGGGGGAAAACAAAATTTTCCTGACGATGCAATGCCGTTTACTACCAGCAGCTTGAAGCAAAAAATTCTGGGAAATCTCAGGAAATCACAACTGGCACTGTTAGTTTGAAGGCTTGATGGCTTACATCATAACATTGTACTTCTTCCCTTCTCCTCTGGTCCTCGGAAAACTTGGCTGGTGGTTGTGCTGTACTGTACTCTATGGGTCCTGGATTCCTCCCAAACACACATTTTACTTGCAGCCTTCTGCTTACAGGCTGAGAACACTAATGCACATCAGTCCTTTCAGTCTGTCACAGCCTCGTAGTTTGCAGGATTTCTACTCCCAAAACACTACATAGAGAAGGGTAAAAATTCAGTTTCTGAAAAATAAAGGCTTGGCAATAGGGCACTATAGCTGCACTGTTTGGGTGCCGTGATTTCATAGTGTATTGAGCATATTCCAAGTCCAAGGTCTTAATGACGTCACACATTATTCAAAAAAAAAAAAAAAAAAAAGGGAGAAAACTTTGTAGAGAACAAAACACAGACACTGTCTACTGCTACTAAAAATACAGTATGATTTATATGCAGAGGATTTATTAAAAGAAAAAAGAACAAGTTATCATTGATATTATATTATTTTATATTTTTTTGTGTTGTTTATTTTTTGTATATTTGTTTAAAGAACTAAAAGAAATTTAAAGTAAGAATTCAATATCTCTTTTTGTTCTCCATATAATAATTGAATTACATTTAATTTAATTGTTTACTATATTTTGGTTTGTTTTAGTGTGATTCTGATGTTCTCTGTGTTTTTTGTTTTGTTAGTCCCATGGTGAGTCATGTCATGCTTTTGCTGTTAAATAAATCATTTTTTTTATTTTTTTTTAAGTTTTATTAATCACAATAGACTTAAATACTTAAACCTCAAATTCTGTGAAATGACAGAAGTGATACAATATTGTAATATGAAAGCAAGAAATTCCCTATGAAAATATTTTGGCCTCTCTTGGTGAATGTAGGAAGTATTTTCTAGTATTCTTTAACGCTTTTGAAGAACAGGGCCCAGGGAAAACTCCAGGGGATGATATGTTTTACAAATATTTCCTTTATAAAAGCTTTATAAGACATGACAGACTGTCCTCTTATCAGGTATACAATAACTGATTGCCAGAGTGAAAAATATCTTCAATTCCTAATCTTCTTTTTGTCAGTAGATAATCATTTAATAAGAGGTGTGTTCCTTTTTTAATGGCACTGGTAGTAACCCTGGATCACATTTCACACTCCATGGGTTACAGTGGTGGCGGTGGCGGGTTACAGAGAGGAGGAGAACATGCATATACTCATTTCTGCAAAGTAAAATGACACTATATCAAATCAAGCATTTCCATATGTGGACTATTGCTGCTGTTGTGGGTCTGGCAGCAGGGGGCAGGGAAACAGACCAAAAGATGGGCTGAGCTCTCCGGCTCAGTGAGAGACAAGGACATTCTGTGATCTCTGGAGCCTCCTACTGAATAAAAACAGGAACTGTCTCAAAGGGCTGTCCCTAAACTAGTGTGTATCAGATATAAGGCAACAACCCATCTCTGGTCCTCAAGTCTACAGACTCAAGACTTATAGTATTGACTAATTCTGAAACACTAGCGTAAAACATCAGCTAAAATGAAAATGCTGTTATAAAACGACTTTTTGCACAAATCCCTTGCCCCGTACAGCAGCTGTAGCCATTGTTAATCAGGCAGTTAAACTAAGCTTGTGCAGACACAAAAATGAAGGGGGATATGGGTGCATGGGTATGAGAGACAGACTCACTTTGAAAAGTTAATAACTTCTACTTTACCATTAGACGTGGGAATTCGGGCCATAAATCTCAAGGGCACTCTAGACTTGTCTGGAGGCCAGCGCAGATAATTGGCCAGTGTAGTGCAGTGTTGGCCTTTCTAGCTATAAGAGGATGTGTTTCATGTATTAGGGAGCCACATGTTGTCAACCGTTGCAGATTCACAGCAAAGGTCAGCATGACCCTCTTTACTCTCATCATGAGTTGTCTGGATGGGGCAGGAAAAAAAACACATCCAGGAGAACATCTGCGTAACCCCAAAGTTTCCAAGATGGCAGATTTTTTTCTTTTTCGTGGTAACGGAGACATTACTGCTTCCTCCTCCCATCTAAAAGAAATTAAATTAGCCACTTTGCCGCAGTGTGGGTCAGTGGCTCAGGCAGTGGCCTTTTACTGGAAGCTCCCCTTTGCCAAGCTTGTCTTTACAGACATAAATTAGGCCAGGAGTGCTCAGCTAAAACATGTCAGAGGCTAAACGAAGATTGAGTGATGAGGTCGAACAGGGGAGACTGAGGACCAGGAGGACTGCCGGAATGGAGAAACTCTTGTCCTTCACCCCTCCCTCGCAGATCTACCCCCCCATCCCCACCCAAAATAAA
The DNA here is from genome assembly GCA_034769285.1 of Lutjanus argentimaculatus. Classification (NCBI taxonomy): domain Eukaryota; kingdom Metazoa; phylum Chordata; class Actinopteri; order Lutjaniformes; family Lutjanidae; genus Lutjanus; species Lutjanus argentimaculatus. Next base: position 11,919,208 of record JAWZSL010000007.1, read on the forward strand.
GGAGGAGGGGGTCCTCCAATTCCCCAGTACATGAGTTGGCACAAGTTAGTGCTCAGGAAGTCCAGGAGACGCCTCTGCCTGCCCTGAGAGTGAAACCTAAAACCAGTGACATAGCCAATACATGTCATATTCTTTCAGTCAAGAATGGTTTATTTTTCAAGGAATTTCAACCTAAAACCTGTTCTTCATAATTATCCTGATTTGTTTGAAAAACCAAGGTGGATAGGTCTGGCCCAATTGCCAACAAGAGACCACTGTTATGTTTGGTTGTTAAAAAAAATATATGCTTTTCAGCAAGACATAATTTTTCACATTTCCAAAACAATGACAAAACGTCTTGTTCTGCAGTGGAAGCACTAAATATCTTCTCAGCAGTTGTGGTTACTGAGTGAAAAAATTGAGGAAATCTGTTAAAAAAGACAGAGTATTGGGGAATCAACATGCGTGTTGCAAAGGCAGCCAGAGTCACATACATTCAGTCTGAGTGCCTACGGGTGTTTGGAGCTACTCCAGGTGCTGTTCTCCATCTAAATAACCCAAGTCATTGAAAAAGGCCAGGCAGAGCCTGATCCAACTGCTCCCTGCATTTGGCGGAATCTCACTACAGGTCTCAAGGAGACGTTTTTATGTAAAGGAACAACAAGAATTACTGGACATCCTCCCAGAGCTGTGTTGAAACAGATTGTAGGAAACATATTCAAACTTGAGCAACTGAAGGGCTTAAATTGTCTATAAAATCTGTTTCTTCTCGTTTTCAATAACAAACACAAGTATCCTTTTCTGCCAATGAACTGCTAATGCTCTACAAATAATTACTATAGACTTCCTGTGGTGTAAATGGAATGTGTAAGTACAGTAATGTCAAAGTTTAATCCCCCTGACCTGCTTGCCTCAAACATTATGGATGAAGGTACAGTATTTATGCCACAGCAGAAACTCTTTTGCTTTGTCTGTTTCAGTTTTTATCAGCAGTGAAGTTGCCAGACATTGGCAGGGTGTAATTACAATTAATACCTAAATGACAGCAAGACAGGAAATTATAGTACACTATTATGCCATTCATATACTAACTCACATTTTGATACTGTTCAGTGTCACATGCCAGAGACCTACTGGTTCAGGTTCACAGTTTAAGGGTAGCGTTAAGTGTCTGTACTGTTTCATAGAGATGTTCCTGGTGACTAATTTCCCTATCAATTAAAAAGAGATTTCAATTTACACCAGTAGACTACTTTAAAACTATGAAAACAAACAAAAGACAACAGTCAAAACTGAGCAGAATTTAAGTGATAACGTTAAACATTTTTGAAAAAATATTGTGTTTTAAGAGCCTTTTTAAATCCGTTAACTCTTCAATAATCACATAATATTTTAAATACAGCTCAATTGTGTGGCACTTTGCACCATGCATTGTGCACATTATCCTACAAAACATGATAATAACTCACTAAATGTGTTATCTTTTCAGATCGAGCAGGATCACAGCATCTGAGTCAGTTAACAATAGCTGTCACACAGTGTGGTTGTTGTTAGCAGCGGTAGCACCAGCAGCCTGTTCTCCCTGCAGGTTAACAGCCACACCCCTCTGCTGAATGTGGCTACGCACCATGTGTGTTTTACCCCTTTCTTTCTGACAGAGCCTACGCACAAGATGAGGTGCAGGGCCGTGTAAGGTCTTAGAGGCAACAGTTAACCGGCACTGTACGGTCAGAGCTGGTATGTTAAATCATCCATATTTGCTCACTACATCTTAGCCTTACTTATCCTCAGGTGTGCTGAGCTGTGCTGCATTGGCAGTATATCGATATTATATTGTATCGTGATATAAGACTAACTATCGTGGTGGATTTTGGATATTGTTATATCATGATATGGCATAAGTTTTGTCTTTTCCCGGTTTTAAATGTTGCATACTGTAAAGTGATGTAATTTTTTTAACTTAACAGACTGTTCTAGCTATTTTATTATTTCCATTTACCAACTAAGTCATTATATCCACATTACTGATGATTATTTACCCAAATCATCTCACTGGGTTAATATTTTGTGTATAAATAGTCACCCCTGCAATATTGTTGCAATATCGACGTACTTAGCCAAAAATATTGTGATATTTACTTAACTGCTTCCACCCCTGTGAGTGCAAAACATGATCTATAATTATCAATATCAACCGATATAAAACTTCACCATGATAGGTGTCATGGTTTTTCAGCTATATCACCCAGGCCTAATTAATCAATTAGTTGTTTGGTGCATAAAATGTCAGAAAATGGTGAAAAATGTTGATGTTAATGTCCTTAGAAAGAGAAAGAAATCAGAAAATATTCACATTTAAGAAGCTAAAGTCAAAGAATTTTGACTTTTTTTTTTCTCTTAAAAAAATTACTCCAACCGATCATCAAAATAGTTGCTGATTAATTCAATAATCAATTATTTAATTAATTGTTGCACCTCTACTTATCGCTACTCTACTAATTTATCATCTTGGCTGCTTCCACCCTTTGGAGCACACAACATGTCATCAGTCCAGCCTTATATAATAAATAATCATCGATATTGACGGATATGAAACTTCACTATCATGACAGGTTTTTCAGTTATATCACCCAGGCCTAGCATAAACTAGAGGTTAAATGAACTTCTTTTAAAAATAAAGATGTTCTTATCCTGGTTCTCACAGTATCGGCCGTGAGATCCAGGTAATAATCGGTTATCGGTATCAAATGCAATTAAATAACATATTGCTAATTAATTTCCCAACCATTTCTGGACGAGTGAGGGTAGCAACATTTAATTGTTTAGGCAATTAATTACACACATCCCTAGTTTTTTTCAATTAAACAACTGTGTTTTGCCATTTTTTTTACGCGTTTTTATCATTATCTAAACAATATATCTGGCAATGAAAACAAGTGTGAATATTAATAATACCCAATCTGTCTATCTGTGAGCATTTTTTAGTTGTTACTAAGCTGCTTTGTACTTCAACACTATGAGTGTGTTAACAGTCTGTTGAAAGATCAGGATCCAAACTGAGAAAATCACATTCACTTGCCCTGCACCCTAGACCCCTGGGTTGATAGGGCACCACAAGCTCAATATCATTACAATGAAAGTATTCAAATTAACAAGAAAATAATAATAAAATAAGTATTAAAATAATGATTTTTCTAGCCCATAATTGTTTATGGCCAGTAAGAAAATTACGCCTGTGCCTTTAAAAGTTCTCGTTCCACTATTAACAGCAAGTTGGTGAGGCTTGGCTTAGAGTGGGTGGGGGCTGAAGGGGCTCCGCTCTTCTGTTTAAAAAACCCTGAGGTATTAGGGTGGACTAATCTTTAAAAGGTTAATTTATTCATAGAGATTTTGACAGAGATGTATGGCCGAACCAACATCTCAGGCACCTCTTCCCAGAGGGAGACGACTTGTGCAAAGAACAGAGAGGGAGAAAGAGAGGAGGAGGTGGGGGAGTCAGGCAGAAAGATGGAGTGCAGAGGAGAGACAGAGTGGGAAGTCAACATGCTATAAACACAAACACATAATTACCTTATAGGGGCTGACAATGACTCTGGCCTTTAACCCAGTACACTTAGAGCTCTCCAGTCTGTCTTTTTATCTCAGGGAACTCTGCACTTTACTCTGCACATAATGTTTAAACAATAAAAAACAGACCACATTGTCTGGATGGTGTGACAAATTGTGTCTTAATAGATGTTTTCATTTTCTATATTAGAAGTTAAATATTTACGGAACAACAAGACAAAAGGATCTGGGTGCATTCAAATAGTTCTATTCTTAATCACTTTGTGTGCAGAGGGGGCGGGGGTGGATGGCCAAAATTAACTGGATTTGGGTTATTTTGTTGTTGGTGTTTTGTTTTTTTTTTAAAGCAAGGAAAAGGCATTTAGATTGATGAATAAATTGTTCACGCTTTTTCACAGGCACTGAATCAAACAACAAGGAGAAGCATTCAAATACACATCACTAGTAAAACTGACGACATGAAAGAAGACGTGGTTTTCTGTGCTGGATTACAGAATCAAAACTAGCTTTCAGGACCGCTGCAGGAAATGTTCTCATGTCAAACTTCATTTTTTCCCTTATATTGCTTGCTAGCAAATCCATTAGCAGAATGTGGGTATATATATGCATATTAACCAACAGACTGACATGTGTAACCGGTAGTGGTAGCTTTTGACGTGTAAAATTTGAGATTGAGATTTTGTTGTGTATTGTTCTGAAAAAATGGTACAGAACAAATTCAAATGAATTAAAAATATCCATTTTATTATTCAACTGGAAAACCTGCGATTCAAATCAGACTTCTCTGACAGATTTGTACGATAAAATTTAAGGGAAAAACCTTTGATTCAAGTTTTAAAAATCATCCAAGTATCTGTTAAGGACAAAAAACAGCCAGCTCTATAAATGATAGCAAAAAAAGTCCAGCTGTCACTAACATCTTTTAAAGCAGCGACTCCAGTTAATTTTGGTAGTTAAATATCCAAGCCTCTTAGTGTAGCTACACTTCGTCAGGGATAGTGAGAGTTTATGACCTTTGGAAAATTATATACAAATGCCCATAGGAGTCAGCTTTTAAAGTAGGCAGGAGCAGGCTACAGGAATCAAACTGTATGCATATAAACCCTTCAGTTTGAGTTAAATGATGCTGAAAGCATAACATAGAGATTTCAGACTGTCAGTCTTTTACGGTGAGGGGTTTTCTCTAAAACATTTAGAGACTGTGAAAATAAACAGCAAATTCTAAACAATCAGGGCTTTTGCATGGCTGTGCCAACAAAAACCTAAACACAGGAGGGGCTGATGTGGCATTTCATACAAAAGGCCAGCACTCTGAGTCTGGATCGGCAAGACGGGGAAATGAAGTGATGCCTTGTAAGACTCCATTTACAACCTCTGTGGGGGTTTCAGACTCATCAGCTAAATTTAGAGTGCTTATATTATGTGATTTCAAATGCATTTCTGCTATGCATGTCCATGTTTTTGTTAACAACAACATTGCAACATCAGCTATGTCATTTTATCAGCCAAGTCTGAGCAGATGTCAGCAGGGGTACCCAGTTAAATAAAACCTGAAAAAATCAAAATCAATCTTCCTCATCAGACATTTCAGAAAAAAAATACCCGTCAGAAACACACCTGGGGTATTTCTACAGGTCACTCATCATTCATTGAGACATAACTTAATTTGTACAATGAGGAGCCACGCATAACAGCGCATGGTCACATTTTTAGCTTTCCTGTTCTCGACTTGGATTATCTTGTGCTGCGGACTGCTGAATCGTTCCAACTGCCTTAAATATTTTAAGTTTCAGACAGTTATCATGACTAATTTCTTTCACATTTTCCATGTAAGACATTTTTAATTAGACCTCCTCAGCTTGGTAATGCATTGTGAAACTCCTAAATATGGAAAATGGCCGGTGTTCTGTTTGTAAGACGGTCGGCAGGGGAACTGGGCAAGTCACAGACAGACATGGCATGTAACATTTGTACAGTTGACAACCCGTCGATACTGATGTGTGACAGCTACTGTATGATGTTAAGAGGGCCAGCTCCAGGTCATCAGGCAGACACATTATGGGTGCAGAACACACTGGGGTTAAACCTAATGTGTGTGCAGTGGGCAGCATGCCCAATGGTTGTCACATCCACAAGTGTCATGACTGAAAATTTCCAGTTCCCAAGATGAGTTACATCTGTGCTGTTCAAAGTATTCAGTCAAATTCACTTGCATGTAAAACCTTGTCCAGTGTGAATGTGACATCTCTGATTACGACTGATGACACTTGCCACCATATCCGTTCCTCCTATAGATATACAAGGGACATTAAAAGCTGTTAGGATTTAGTCTGCCAGTTCCTTACACTTTGCACTAGTCTCATCTGACTAATTTAAATCACACTGTATTTTATTAGTAGTCAAACTGTCCATTAATCCCTGATAATAGACACATACTAAGTAGTTCCAGTGTAAGGCTACAACCTGTATCTGAAATGAGTGACCGTACATGTAAAATCAGGGACGAAGTCAAAGCCTCCATTTACAATTTATTGCAACACGTTAAAGTGATATTCCACCCAAAAATGAAAATTCACTCAATATGTACTCACCCCTATGCCGATGTGAGGATGGGTGAAGATCTTCAGTTCACTAAACAATCCTGGAGTTTCAGCAGAAGACAGGGTTGCAGCCAAATCCCGTATAATCAGAGTGAATGGTGACCACGGTAAAATGTAAAAAAAAGAACACAAAATAAACACAAAATGTCTCTGCTTGTGTGGTGTAATCCAAGTGTCCGTGAGCCGCGACATCCAAATTTTACCCCAAAAGACGCCATTTACACCATGTTTTTAGCCAAAATATCAACTGTAGCCTCTCAGACTCAAGCCAGATGCACAAGAGATCTCGTGATATTTTCACACGAGCATCCATTAAGAGAGATACGAAGTCTTGCAATATATCGAACTATGTTTACATGCTACCTGGGAGGCTGCAGTTGACATTTCGGCTAAAAACATGGTGTAAATGGCGTCTTTTGTGGTTAAATTTTAATGTCGTGGCTCACAGGGGACTTGGATTACACCACACGAGCAGGATGGAGACATTTTGTGTTTGTTTTGTGTTCTTTTTTTTACATTTTATCCGTGGTCTCCATTCACTGCCACTGTACTGGATTTGGCTGTAACCCTGTTTTCTGCTAAAACTCCAGGATTGTTTTGTGAACTGAAGATCTTCATCCATCCTCGCATCAGCATAGGGGTGAGTACATATTGAGTGGATTATCGTTCTGGGGTGGAATATCGCTTTAACAAGTTAACATCTAATCACAAAAAAATGAATAACTTCAAAACTTCTTTTAACCTATTTGGAGAATGTAACAACTCTGATGACTGTAGTGCAACTGAGGAAAGAGGAATAGAAAAGGGAGAAATATCACAGAGTTTACACAGGAAGAATCAAATAGAAGATGAAAAAGATGAGATAAACACAACTAGGGACGATGATGATGATTAATTGATGATCAATTAATTGGTCCTTAAGAATTCAATCAATCATGTAAAATTTAATCGATATCCTATCACATAAAGATCTGAAAATACAGTGGATATTTGAGTGACAGTGTGCTCTGCATGTTACTTAATATTTACTTAGACTTATTTTATGAGGGCCTTCATATGTTTATAGGCTAGTAATGCTGTCAGAAAATATGTGATACGTTGCTGTGGAAATAAGGCTCTGATTGAAGGGGAAAATCAATTTGAGATTGTTTGGTATATACAAAGTTTTTGTAATTATGATTAATTGATTATTAATTTAACTAATTACTGATTAATGAAAGAGCTTTCAATTTGCAACCCTGAACACAACCTTCAGTGCTTCATCCTCTGAACATCACAGGTAGTGACTGTAACACCCAAGTTGGCAAGAAGTACACTGGCCCTCTGAACTTACTGACACTTTGTATCACATAAACATCATCTCACATCCCATTTACCACTTCAGGGTACCACCGGTATTACACATGGCCTATCATTAAAATTCATTAAAATCTTTATATTGATTTGGGGACAATGACGTAGCTGAATAGCAAGTCAGTGTTTAATTGAGTTTTTTTTTTTAAATTAACTTTATAATGTGCATCATAATATCTCCGCTGCAAAGTCGTATCTAAGGTTCGTTTAATTACTGGAGTAGTTAACAACATTTACACTGCATAAGAACCTTATGGGACGAATAATGGGTTATGGGATCACAATATGGCAAATACATCATACTTAATTATTTTGCTAGATATTGTTTTTAATATTATTAATGAGTGGGAATGATCATTTTACATCACAATTTCATTTTCACTGAAAATAACTACTAAAACCATGATGATGTGACATTTGTTGGTGTCTGTACCAAACAAAAATATTTTTTCTCGTCTGGAGAACACAATTTGTATGCCAGGGCATCTCTGCAGCACTACAGCACTTCATCATAATGCTGTTTTGTCACACGGTTTTCTTCTATAAATATATTGCAGGATCTGCAATTTTCGGATGCTGCACTTTGCCATATTATGATTTTGATGATATTTCAATTAATTGTGCATTCCCCGTATTAGTTAAACCCTAAGGTGCTGTCAGAGAAATGTAGGTACAACTTGTGAAAAACTTAAGATTTTGATTGCAAAACATGTGAAAATATTAATTAACGGTCTATTTTTCTAAGTGGGAGTGCCAGACAGACGAGATTATCAGGAATTACACAACAGGGAGGTGAGAACCATCCAACACACTGTAGTGCACATGCATTGAAATAAATTCATGTTTTACTTTTCTGACACCTGGCAAAATAAGAGAAGTGGCTGTTGATGTGCCCTTGAGCAAGGCACTTAACACACAATGAATCCAGTGGAGCTGTGCTCAGTGGCCACAGCAGAAAACAGGCAGTGTTTGTCAGGTTGGAATGTGCATTTGAGGAACAGAACATCACTGGAAGGAGGAACGCAACTGTAGTCTACTTTCCCTTTATGAATGCAAGTTCAAACAGAAAAAAAATGTAAAAAATAAGCAGGTAGAGATGCTGTCATTACGTGTTGACATAGTTCTGCTGTACTGCGACACACAGATATGCCCTTGACAGCCCAGACTTTGGCACTGACATGCAGGAAGAGGAGGAGGTGGGAACACAACCCTAACTTCTCTTTCACCTTTCCTCCCCTCCTTCGCCCAGACGTTTTGGGCCACGCTGGTCTCTCACCCTCCCTGTCTCCCCTGTACCCTTGCTCTGGGCGCATCTAATTGAAAGCGATCTCGGGGCTGAGAGAGTTCCGTTTCTTCTCTAATCCCTCCACTGGGGGAGGCTCACATGGTCTCAATTACCCCCACCCCACCCCAGAACACTGGGTCCCCTCTCTGTGCTCTCTCTCTATCCGTCTCACCGGCCTGCTCCTCTGCCAATGCACCGGCCCGGGCTCTTTTTCAGCAGTTTATGTTATTAAGCACACACTGCCGAGTTCCTGTCCTTCACAGGGGCCTGGAGATGTTATCTCCCCTGCCGCCGTATACAGTTACCTCAAAAATATTCCATAAATTAGATTGGGATTGGCAATTCGGAATATAGAGGTGGAGGCTGAAGTGGTCAGGGATTGGCTGGGGACGGGAGGGTGTGGGGGCAGCGGTGGGGGTGTGGATCAGGGAAGCGTGGTGTAAGTAATAGCATAGGAGGATCTCCTTGTGTTTACACTGGATGGAGAAGCACTGGGAGGTATGTCACTGGCAGAGTGAAGGTGAACGGAGGATAAGTGGAGGGTGCTTAAGGGCTTTGGGATAAGGAGGAGAGGAGACTGAAATCCAGTTCCTATTTGGATAGAGATTCTTTTGGAGGTGGAGTTGAATATCTAGTCTGAAAAGAGTTAGACTGAGCATTTATTGGGCTTGGGGGGGTTGTGTGCAGTGATACGCATGCATCCCCCTCCTGTAATTAAACAAGGCTGTATTTGGACAAGTGACTTTTCGAGCCCTGAACAGCTCTGTCAATCCCAAAAGCATGGAGAAAGGTCCTGAGCCGGGACATCCGTGGCCAATTAGATTAGGAGGAACCTGTGAGGTCTCCAAACAATGGGCTCTCAGAGGATCTGCAATAACACAAACATGGCCCCTGACACACCACTACAGCACTTCAAAAGAAACCATTATAGGTCTTAGCTGAAGCAGTTAAGGACACATATTAACAATCACAAATTAATTATGCTGGGCCCCTAACTGCAAAAGTTCAAGGCTGTTTTGACTTTGAGTGTATTGTGACCCATGTGTGTGTAATTTGTAGTCTGTTAAAGGGCTTGTCAGAAAGACAGAGACTGAATTCATAATTGTTGGTGGGCTATTAACCATTAAAATACAAATACAGCTGTGTTAAGTAACACCTGTCTTTAATTTACAGTAGACCTGCACCTATCTATCAATTGAAATAATCAGCTATTAAGATAATTAATTAATCGGTTAGAGTCTTTTTTTTTTTTTTTTTTTTTTTTTTTTTTAAGAAAAAAAAAGTCTAAATTCTCCTAAAAGTGAATATTTTCTGGTTTCTTTACTCCTCTATGATAGTGAACTGAATATCTTTGGGTCTATTTGAGTATGTCTCCTTAAGCTGTTGGGCATTTTTCATCATTTCCTGACATTTCGTAGACCAAAAAACTAATTGATTAATCAAGAAACTAATGGACAGATGAATGAAAAGCTGAACAAAATTGTGAAAAATCATTAGTTGTACTTCTTCTTTACAGTTACATAACCTCTACTGCCATTTAGTTTCTTGATCTGAACTGAGAAAAAAGTATTTAAGAGACAGAGAGCAACCAAATGCAACATTGTTTGGTCCTTGTTCAGGCATAAGTGGGCAGGCACTCGACTAAGCTCAGTAACGAAAGTATGAGCAAGCATTAAGGAAGAGGGAAATGGGGGCACTGGGTCTGGGTCAAGGGTTCAGCCTTAACCTTGGGGGCTTACTGATCTAAATTCTGTTACCGGCTTGACTCCATGCATGGCTAATGTGGCACACTGTCCCTTTAATCAGGGCTGCCCTCTTTGGGAGGCAGTACTACTTTAGAGCATCTCAAGACAGAACACCCAATGATCAGAGCAGGGTGAGGAATCAATTGAGAGTGAACTTATACCAACTTGCTAATTATCACAGTGTGTGTTCGGTAAGAGCTCTGTAGGGAACTGTAAAACTTTACTGGATTGAGAGAAGAATGGAACCACAACACTAAACAACAGGTGTAAATCAGCAGCCCCAGCCTGCGCATCAGTTCTATGAAGGGAAACAACTTAGTTTGGAGATAATTTAGCCTTGAAACAAAAAAGCTTGTAATATGTGTAAAGCTGAAATTTTGATGGGTAGACGTTGTCATGTATCAATACTGGCAGATATCCAATTTCAGGTATCGGAATTGGATCGGAACTAAAAAAGAAGTGGTTCGTGCATCTCTAATTTACAATACCCAGGAGCACAAAGTGAAAGGCTGCAATTTCAACTGCTATATAAGACTGTATATCTTGCATGAAAATAGCTATACTGTATAAATATAAATCAATTCAGAATTAACCATCCTGGCTTAAAGTGTCTGAAATATCACTTAAGGAAAGCTGATATGGCATGCTGTAAATTGAGTAATTCTGTTGCCTTTGACCTCAACTCTTCACTGTAAAGTCAAGTGTTTTTGCCCACAAACTGATCATTTTTGCTAATATTTTGTCTCATAGGTGTGAGGCTCAATAACGGTGTCTTTGATTGCTGTTATTCCGTGGCTGATTGGCAGTTATTGTTCTGCATATGACTGTGAGCCACAGACTATTGGCAAATAGACACATTTTAATATTTGCAAGTGCAATATAACATTGGTATCAAAGGTAAGTAAGGTGTACACTTTTTTAAACATCTGTTAAGATTTTTTTTTTTAATTACTGAACAGCAAATGACATGTTCAGTTGTATCTAAGTGTGTCAAATCAAATGTGTTACTTTTTTCTTCCCTCAAGCACCCATATGCATCATCGCACAGCATTTTTGTCAGGGGCAATCTGTTCTTGATTTGAGTTTCCTGATACATATAAAATGCACCATGTTGAACGAGAGTGTTGCATTGGAGTCAAAAAGGAGCCCCTGAGCCCCTGATGATAGGGCACCAACTCCTGATGTGGAGCTGCAGAGGCTGCCTGTGTTTGTCTGTCCTCCACTCTGGAACATGTGGTTTTAGTTACAGAATGTTTTACTGCTCAACAATGTTTCTGCCTTGGAGCTCGGCACACTGCATAAAGACTACTTTGTCCCCTGATGCCCACACGGGAAGAGTCTGCTTCATTGTACGCACACACGCACACAGGGTGATGATGACATCAGCAAGGCCACTGAGCCCATGTCGATAAAGGTACTATTTTCCCTCTAGATGGTAACACTTTTAATAGCGCACTGCCCCATTGTACCCCTTCTTAAATAGCTCAACTAAAAGTCAAAACTAATATTTTCAATACTGTCCATTTCCACTGTGCTGATATTAAATGTGTCTGCCTGCATGTCCGTTCTGTTATCCACTGCAGCACCAGTGCATGCTAAAATAAGCACATGTACCAAATCCCAGGCCTGTGACAGATGGATCATTGAATAAAAGCAAAAACAGACGTGCCACCATGCCATGTGCGTAGTGCGGAAACTAATAAAGATCAGACATACTGAGTAGTGCATTTAATAAAAATAACAATGAAACGAGAACTCAGAAAAAGTGGAATTGCACATGTGCATATGAAAGCAAATAAAACTTCAAAATTGAACTGTAAATTACTGAAATGTAACAACAGGATCTCATCAGCCAATAATCCCGAGTTTGGAAACGCGCGCAAAGTCAAGGGGGTGACAAGTGAGCACATTTAATGTCACTAACGCGACATCACACCTGCAGCTCTTTTCATTCACAGTGGTCTTTTACAACAAGAAAATGTGATTGTGATCTCATGGCCCTATTTGAAGAAGGTGATTAGCACACCCAGGAGTGCAAAGTGAAAGGCTATGGGCGACTTGGAGGATGTCTGGCATGAAGTCACTACGGTTGTCACTTGGCAAACTTAAATCATGTTCTTCAGAGCCGAAGTGGTGCTAAACACTGGTCATATGCATTGACAGAGCTGGTGCAGTGGGGCCACTTAACAGCTTCTACCCTGTGCTATGTTTAATCTCCATTTCCCAGCAGCGAACCCTCCCTGGCCAACAAGTCCTGACTAATACTGAGGTGGCACAGAGTAGCACTTAATAAATGAAACTGCATTTCTACTTCTTTTTATATTGCTAAAGTGAGATGTCAGCTGTCGCTTTATTTAGAAACTGCTATTAAAGAGACAGATCACCACAAAATCTGAAATACATATTCCTCCTCTTCCCTGTAGTGTTATTTATCCATCTAGATTGTTTTGTTGTGAGTTACCAAGTTTTTGAGATATCGGCCAGAGAGACGCCTACCTTCTCTTGAATATAATGAAACTAGGTGGCACTCGGCTTGTGGTGCTCAAAGTGAAAATGAATAGGTTTGAAAAACTCAGCAGCAATGTTTCTTTCCAGAAATCACAACGCAAGACTCAAGTTAATACAGACCTTATTAGGAGGAGTTTCATTGTCTTTCTCCCGAATGACACCTGACAACTATATCACTGCACAGAAGGAAGCGTGTATCTACTCATGAACAAGAGGCCTGGGCTTGTGAAAGCACACACTGAAAACATTAAGGACATTGAGGAGATGATGTTAGTTTTGGTAGAGAGAAAATAGTTCCTGCATGAAACTGCTCACAACAAGGTGTGTGGCTTATCTTCAGTAACCAGGTTATGATTTCTAGAGAGAGATCATTGCAGGTGATTGTTTGAAATATATGTTTTTAGTGGTCTGAGCACTGCAAGCTGAATGCCATTTAGTTCTATTATTTGAGAGATGTCAAACATCTCTACAGCAATATCTCTAAAACTCTGCAACTCACACCAGGACTATAAACAGCATTACAGCAAGGAGGAGAAATATGAGTAATATGTATTTTTGATTTTGGGGTGAAATTCAAATATAAAAGCAATTTTGAAATTGTCGCTGTAAGGACAGCAGCCTAGGCGAGATGAAATGGCTGCATCGAGTACATTGTATATACAGTTGGTTCAACTGTGCTTGAACTTGAAAGGTCCATGCATAGGCCAAATGTCTACCCTCACAGTTCAGCACAGCATCCACCTCATACCCAAAACATTTTGCCCACACCCTGAGGCCAACAATGTGTGTAACTTTCAGTTGCCTTCGAACCCGGGACATGGTAACAGATGGGCGGGGGTCAAAGCCGAGTCAAGAGAGATCCATCCAGGAATTCTACCGAGTGCCAAAAACATCTCATCGCAGCACAGGAGAGGCTGAAAGGTTACATTTGTTCAACATTACTGCTTGTTGGGTTCAGTGCATGGACGGGAAACCTCACACCTGCTGGTGTCCGAGGCTCAGCCAGCCAGTGCTGCATCACAGGCCATTTCATGTCAAAGGAAATCTTTTCAACAATAATGCAGATTGTTGCAGTTCTGTAAAATAAGGCTATTTTCTGACAAATCCATTTTCATGTACACACTGACAGCATCACACGTTCCCACACACTGCATCTAATGGGCTGTAAATCATAAATTAATGTGGGGAAAAAGGAGCTGTTCAGCTGTTTAGGTGACCCTACATGGTTATTCAATAATACAGATATACTGTAAAGGTACACCATAATGACAGCAAAGAATTGTTTTACAGTAAGTCACAAGCACAAACAGAAGCAGGGATAAATTTTTAAATGTAGCACGAGTAAAATTTGTTGTTACAAATTACATCACAGCTGATTGGCTGATTCTGACCTAAAAAGAAGGAACTCCAATTCTAACATAACAAAATTTAACAATCAGGGGCACTTTTATGAAATATAACACAAAAGTCTGCAGCTTAAGACAGCCTATTTGGTTAGAAAATAAATATTTTCCACCATCCACCTGCTACATATCTGATGACAGACTGTACCATATGATGTGTGTGGTTTCTTGTGTTTTAGCTTTAGCCTCTAGTTTTTAAAATGTTATGTACTCCTTATTAATGAGAGGCCTGAGAGGGATTTCTTTAATGAAATAACTGCTGTTGGTTAAATTAATGGGTTTTAAATAGGGGTTAACTTAAACATGGGTATTCAATATACTGTATAAATAATTTATCATTGCGTTGTGTGCAATTGTGGTCCAATTTCTGCTTTAACACCCGAATCAAATTTATGAAGTATTTCTCATTGGATAATGCAAAGGTAAAGCACCATTTTAACTGTGTGAAAGGGTGCCAAAACAGTGATCTGTCACCATCTTGTGGTAAAAGAAAATAATTTTCAGACACACCAAAAATGTAACATTGAACTCCTGCTACTTTTCATTAAAAGGGCTCACTTCAGGTGTCAAGGTGTCATTACTGATTTTCACAACTTTTTGAAGAGCAAGATATAAATATTAACGAAGAAATTCACAATAAATTATATGTAATTTATCCCTGTTAAATGTCAACAACAAGCGACTCCAAGTTTTACTTGTCTTGCTAAATTCCACTGGTATCTTTCCGCAGAGAAGTGTTCCTTCATTCAGTTCCACTCAGTTTAACCTGGAAATACAAACCAGCTGATGACTTTTGTTCTGATGCTCATATTCTCCATCACGGTTTATGATAATGAATATGCTTTCTGTAATCAAAATGTATGACATTCCCATTTAACTGTAGGTTATTCACCAATAAAAATCTGTACAAAGCTTAGGCTAATTCTTAGGAGGTTGGCTATAACTACACAAACACAAATCTGTAAATGGCAAGACTTGAAACACACAAAAAAATATTATTAATTAAAACATTAAAAATAATGCTTGGTGTGTCATATTAGATTACATGATGTTTTTTTATATCAATTCCCTGTTTACGGTGCAGGTCCATTAAAACCCAGCTGGTTACTTTCATCTTTGCTTAACTCTCTCAGTGTATTTGGATGTTTGGCATATGTTGTTATGATTTCTTAAACAGTTTCCCCTTGAGATTGAAATAATTTTCATTTTTAAAAGCACATATCTGTTGGGTCACAATGGCCTTCTTGGAGCTCTGTCAGTTGTGTTACATGGTTTAAAAAAAAACTCACATAACAAAGTCCTGATTTCCATATTCGTAATGGCTGCCAAAAACTAATGATGCCTAAATGGCAATCAACCTAATATGACCCATCTTCATGGCAGTGTTAATGACTGCAAATGAATTATTTTAGAGTTAGTCCTTTTACATCAGGTATTTAAACCATCTCTCTACCCCTCTAAATACCAAACAGTCACCTGTCCCAACCACCCGTGCATTAAGTCACGTGATAAATTACAATATTTATGATACTAACATAGAGGTTGTGAGAGAAGTGTCAACAAAGGTAAAAGCTTGTAACGTGAGGCACAACTGTAAAAATATAATAGCAGTCATCTCAACTCATCAGAGGAACGGTGGAGGAGAACTGAAAGATAAGGTTGCTTATTTAAAGCTGCTGCCATTGTTTTCCTGTGTCGCTAATGATAATTAACATGCAAATGAGGCCTGGGAGCAAAATAGGGGCACTGTTAATAATTACTGTGGAACATCATGCTTATAAATGAGATCTTTCCAGGTACAAGACAGGACAGTAATGGGGTTGTGACTAAAGAACCTGTAACACAGAAAAATAGTATTGGAAAATGGGTGTAATAATGGTTTCTGTTCATTTTATGTGTGTCTCTTCCCAGGGAAAGGTGGTCTAGAGTGGGAGCAGAATATGAACCTAATTAAAAATACTTTTTGTCTGGAGTAGAAAGAACCCTTCTACCCATCCATGCCCTGCATTATAAAAACCCTTATCCTCCTTGACATTTTAGTCAGTGTCCACCGTCTGCTCCTCTATTTTAAAAACAAGAAACTGCTAAAAGATCCTGCTAAAGACAATACTGCATGCCAATTTGTTTGTTTATATCAATGCTGAAGGTGATGATGGACCGTGTAAGCAACAATGATGGCACTATATTTGTATGTAAGCCCCTGTGACACGTGAATTTCCCTTTGGGAGACCAGTAAAGTTTATTTTATCTCACGCAATCATAATATCCTATTTGAAAACATGTAGATATGAGTTTGACATGGGGAATAATACTGCAAACACAGAAGCTTGTTGCACTTTATACTTATTGTCCAAAATGGCTCGTGCTTTGCAAATGTCAAACACAACGTCTGTATACAATGACGTAATCAGTAAAGATGAGCTGATGTAGCACCTAAAAGTTAAAGTTAACAGCACGAATTTCACAAGAGGTTTATCCAAAACTGATGAGTATGGTGGTGCAATTAACTGAAAAAGTGCAGGACAAACATATTTTGTATATGCTAAAACTGCATCAGAATATATGTTTTAATGTGGAATTGAAAGCAGAAAAGCTTAAAGAAAGCCCTGGGATTGTACCAATTTATGGAGCTTATGAAAGTCTGAAATCAAATACTTAAAATGTTTTGTCAGCAGAGATTGATAGGCTATCATATTTGATAAAAAGAAGCAAAAGGGAAATTAAAACTAAATGTTATGAGTTACTCTGTAAAGGACAGTTTTCAGATCAACAAATATTGTTTTGATTATATAAAAACAAGCCAGAGTGAAAGGAACTGGTTCTAAACCAATCACCTTACAATGGACTTTTTTTTTTAAGTACACATAAAAGCAGATTGCACTAACTTTTCTGTTTCTTTAAAGCTCAATGCAAGACTCACCCCAGTGAGGAGACTGTTCTTCCTTCTAGAAAGCATCCAATACAAGAACTAGCTCCTTAATAACTCTCTTCTCTAATCTCATTAAATCATGGCAGCTCACCTGGTAGAGCATGTGTCCCATGTCCTTGCTGCAGCAGTCCTGCAGTCCAGTCCAGTTAGATTCCTGCCCAAGGCCCTTTGCCATACGTCATTCCACTTCTCTCTTCATATTAAAGACAACAAAGGGCCAAGAAATGCTAAATTATTTCCACCAATCACACATTCAGTCTAAAGGCTATTGAGCTGTTTAGCAGAATGATTAAGAAAAGATATGCATTGATCCAAATCCCCCATGTTAAACAGGTTTAAATGACTCCCACCACCAAATACCATAAATGATATTTCACAGACATCCTCAGAATTTTAGTTTTTGCAGATTGATTTTGGCCTCTTTCTTATTACTGTGGTGCCATCATGCACACAAGCTGTGGCTGCATATGTCTGGCCTGTAGCTGCTCCTCATCACAATTCAGGTACCTATACAGTGCTGCAGAGGGTATGACCTCTTTTTTATTTTACTTATTAAAGAAAAAACGTTTTGGCAACTAATCTTATCTGTATGCTGCAGTGGGATCACAATAACTTTGCAATCCAGAGCTAAATGTAGCAGAGTTATACATATTTAAGTAGATCTGTTCTGAGCAATTGAAAATGATGATCCAGCACTAATGTAAACTTGTTTACAAACATGGACTAATCCATTTGCCCTTGAAATAGCTTTAACTATATCGTTATTGTCTAACCTTATGTCTGTAGAACTGGACTAAATTCGGTGTAAGACTTACCTTTGGCAATGTATTTTTTTCAGAAGGGTTGTGTTTCAGTTGTTTAATAAAAGCTGACACAGAGTGGTCAGGGATTTCTGTCTATATTCTAAGATATACTGATATGTTCAATACTATTATCTTTAACAAAGATGGGAAAGTGTTTTTTTTTTAGCCTGGCGTCACCAAACTAATTACCAAACAACATGAGCTGAGCAGTTTTATGTTAGCAGTCAAGTTCCAATATTTACACACTACTAGCCTTCTCCTGAGTGGCTATTCAAAAAAAGCATTACTAAAACATTTGGTGACACTGAACCAACCTAACGGAGGACAGGTGTGTGTGTAAACGCTACAACAGCACTGGATTGAGCGCAGGTAAAATCCAAGATGGCGACTACATTTTCCCTCACTATCCGTCGACACGAGAGCCAACCCTGAGACAGCGAGAGGCTATGCTGCAATTTTACCCTAGTGGGACATAGTCGGAATAACAAGTAATTCAGTTCCACGAACTTGCTCAAAGTTTAAGAGAAACAGAACACACACACACACACACACACACACACACACACAAAAACAAACAAACAAAAAAAACAATTTAATAGCCACCACACACATTCAGAAATTAGTCTTTGTGTTCACACTATTCAAGTGATAGTACAACAATAATGACTGGGGTGTCATAGTTGTATCTAGTCTCTGGGGGCATTGACATTGCTTAAACTTAAAGTCTGTATTCTTGACAAACAACAAAAAATTTAAATTTTATTCTTTCTCTGCAAAGAAGGGTTTGAAATGCTCTATTAGTTTAGCTACAGAAAATCTCTAAACAAAACTTCAACACAGATGTGATTAATATGAAATATGAAATTATTAAATAGAACAGGAAATTTTACTTATTAATATAGACTTTTTGCTCCATTTTCATGGGGGGGGGGGGTGGAGTTGAGCTGGGTGAACTGAACTAATCTTAGGTGAAATTTTAATTTACTGTAGAAGAAAAAACAGTCACACAAAAACACAAGAGGGACACATTTTATTTTATTTTATGTGTCTCTGATGTTCTGTTTCTCTTGTGAAACATATTTAGTTGTACTTAAGTGTATTATTGTTCATATTTTCATCATGTTCAGATTTTTGAAAGCCAGATGTGTGTGTGTGCTTGTGTGTGTTTTACCATTAAAACTTTGCTCTGACAGCCTCCCTCTCTACAGGGACATCTAGTGGCCATATGTGGTCAAAGCAGTTCCATTATAAGTGAATGCAATAATGTGTTATAACACGTCTTGTTTTGTTTGTTTGCTTGTCCATTTACCTCTGTTTTGCTTGTCAAACAAAAATGTGTGAAAAGGGAAAGTCACTCTAACTCTACTGTAAAGGCAGAGGAGAAATGTGGCTTTAAAGGTCTCTAAGTAAATTATGAAAAGAAAAAAAAATAACATTTTCACTTGCCCTTAACATTAGAGATAAATACTCATGTAGCAAATTAAATACCAGACAAATCAATGGACTTAGTCACAGTGATACAAAAATAAGTCAAATAAAAATCCAACATGAGCATAAATCAATCCTACTGACATATATATGTTTTCCAGAAGACATTTTGGTATATCAGCGTAGAAAAGTTCAGCTGTGAACAATAAAGTGAAATCCATTTAGCTGCTTCAGTTTCAGGGTTCTGGTATTGGGCACACTGGCTCACTGTCTTATTGTCATCATTTGCATGGCCATTGTTAATGCTACCAGTAACACCTGAGCTTTTCATACTGTGACAAGTGAAAATGTTGAAAAAGCCTAATGATTTACCACCTGCCCCCGAAAGGTCCAATACACATGGATATTTTACATGGACAGCTACTGTGGTATAAACAATATTGCAAAATCTTGACAAAGTTATGTAGTTGCATGGTATATATAATATTATCATATCACCCACATTTGGACAAACTGTGCTATCAGTCAAGGGAAGTAAATGTTGGAATGCATTAAGGAAGTGCCTTACATATCCCACTTTTAAGACCTACTCAAACAATGACAGCAAAGCAAAAAAGACTTGTGATCACTTGTAACCTGACATGTTACACATTTTATTTTGAATTTTTTACTAGTGTTTTGTATATTTGTATTTGTATATTGTCACTGACTTGCCAAGAAACCACGATTGTAAATTAGCATTCTTGACTTTTACCATGTTAAGTTTTTTTAATATTGGCTGAGTTTTCTGGCCTTAATGTCCAAATGTTCACATATCGGGTGCGCCATCGATGGACAGTGACAGCCTGGATTTTGTACCTTCTATTTTTAACCATGACGTCCAGAAGACCACACAGGAGCTGCAAGGTTGGTGCCCCTGTCAGTTGGCATTTAGTCAGTGACCACATTCTTTTTAGCCACTAAATCTTTTTCCATGTTTATATAGTTAATTCCTCTGTAATACTGATTTATCTCAGGTTTGTTGTATGATTCACAGAGAGAATGAACCAGGAAGAGGCTTGAAGAAAAAGCATTCTGGAGCCACTGATCCATCTGAAGCCAACATTTGAGTTTTCTACAGGTATGACAGAGAGGTAATATATTAATTGTAGGGCAGTGCCAGTGACAGATGTAGCCAGGAGCATAATGTTCTCAGGTTCTCACGCAATATCTCAAGACCGCCTAGAGAATTTCTTCAAGTTTGGCACAAACATCCATTTGGAGTCGAGGATGAACTGATTAGATTTTGGGGGACAAAGGTCATAGTCACGGTGACTTCACAAAATTCATTTTTGGCCATATCCCAGGAATTCATACACTAATTATGTCAGAATTTCAGGCACATATCTAATAGGATAAAATGATGAGGTGATGACATTTTATATCCAAAAGGTCAAAGGTCAACTTCTCAGTGACATCATAATGTTTAGCTCTCTATCAGTCCTCTGTACTCCCTGTAAAAACAGTCTCTAAGTGAAGACAACATGTTTCTCACTGGAAGATATTCACAGGAATTATACGTCAAAATAGTGATAACTTACATTCTGCCAAAAAATACACTTAAAAATTTAAGAAAAGATTAAATGAGTTACGTTTTTTATTAAAACAACCTTATTAATGAACATGACTCGTCAGTGTCATCAACATAAATGTAATTTATGGTGCTGTTATGTTGCTGCTAGACAGCCCCATTGTACTGTTAATATCTTATGGACTGAAGCAGAATATTTCATTATTTATTATTATATTTGTAACATGTAAATTTCAGAAATAATTACATCATACTTTTTAAAATCAATTTTGACTTATGAACTTTGGACTTACAGTTCTCTGGAGTTATTGGAAATGTTTGGATCACACAAGTCAGAAACATTCCTATGCAGCCAACACTGGATCTCACTGTAATTATTAATACATAATTATTTATATTATACTAATATTAGTATAGCTTGATCTGTACCTGCAACTGTGCAGACAAAACAGGTTTAACCAGACGAATAGACATTCAAAATGAAAAAGCTGTGCAGCATTCGAATTTCAACCTTCTGAATGAAGTTTTTAAATATTCAGTACTGCGCCATTTATGTTTCTGTATATTTAAGTGTTTGTTTTAAGATTGTAAAAGCTTGTGGCTTGTTTTCTCTTTGAGGTGCTGCAGATGAATGTGGACTGGTGCCACAGGAACAGATGGATGCACTCATCCTGTAATATGACCTGCTGTTTAATAACTACAGAGCACAACAAGAGGCGGAGGCAACACGGGAAGAAAACAAACAACTGCAGGAGCAACTAGTGATATCAAACTTTGGGTTTGATTCTATAAAAGATTAAGACTCCAAGGTTCAGTTCTATACAGGACTGTCATGGCCAGTTTTCATTTGACTGGTAAATAATGTTAACAGAAGTGCTGCTATTCTGAGGGATGAGCTATGTTGGGAAGATCACCTGCTTCTGCTTCTGCTTCTCATAAAGGTCAAATTTGAATGAACAGCAAGAAGATGCCCACACACCAGTTTGGCTGGGATAGAAAGCCACAGAAAGGTCTGCAGGCTGAAATGAATGCTAAAATAGTCTATTTAATTAAGGCATGAGTGTTCAAACAAAAAGTGCTCTGAGTGCAAAGAAATAAGGTGAATAAAAACAGCAGCAAACGTTTCAGTCCTTGACCATCATCAGTGCTACTGACATGACACTTCACAGAGCAGATATAGACAAAAGACCAAGGAAGATACCCAACCTGGTGTGGCCAATCAATCAACTGATGCCACTAATTAGATGAGACCAGCTCCCTCAGGTGAGGACACACCAACTCACAATGACATGTCATATAAGTACTAGTCTATTTACAAGATCCTGAGAAGCAGGTAAACAAGAAACATAAACAAAAATGAACATGTGATATACATATACACACAAACTATGCACACAACTATGCAACTAAAGATACAAATATGTCCAAGTGTCTTTAGTTGCATAGTGGCCTTTATTAAAAATAGGTCGTTAAAAATTATCACTAATAATCAATATTCACTGAGACATTTTATTGTCATACGTTTTACAGCTGTTTCACCCAGGGCCTGGTTAAAATTATGCCAAAATATGTTTTTGAAACAAAATGTATCCTTATTTGAATTTGTTAATGCCAGGTGTTATTGGTAGTTTAAAAGGTGATTATTACTGATTAAGTGTAATTTGTGTAATTGGTGGTGATCACAGTAAAATGAATTGAAAATGATGCATGAGGCTCTGCTTTCACTCATATCCAAATTTCTTTTTTGGAGGGAATCTGAAAATGTGTGTAATGTTTACAGCAGTCAGGAAACTTTCTCATTTTCCAAAGTGAGACATTTTGCTTTTGATGAAAGCGCTGATCCATGACTGAACATATGATTTGATTAAAACAAAACCTGCAGAGTTCAGACTGGTATTTTGTGATAGTTGTTTAACCAACACATGAATACCATTTTGATGTCCGAATAAGAAAACACAGAAGACACTGGATTATCCACTACATTCTTTATTTGATGGTCTAGTGCAACAACCGATCAACCGATGATATAAACCCATCCACAGCTTAGTTGGAGGCCATCACCTGGAAAAGAGAAAAGCACAGAGGATGTTTTAAAATACTCCACTAGAGGGCACCAGAGCATCTGCACCTCTTTACCACAACATCTCCACTCTTCTCTCCTGAGCTACTGACAGGTGAACATGTTGAAATTAAAATGGTGATGATGATTATTGTATGCCCTTCATTATTTCTGTCATTTCAATAATGGAATTTATGGAAAATGTTTACATTTTTGCTTTTTTTCTGATTAAAAGTGGAAAAATATGTTTTCCTCCTTCTGAATAAAACATTTTTCAGATATTTGTCTAATATTAGGAGCCACAAGCACAAACAAATGGCTGTCCATAAGCAGTTGGACAAATATTTCTCTATCCAGTGCTTTTTCACTCACGTTGTTGACCCAGCCGATGTAGGCGCTGACCCTGGTGAAGACGGAGGGCTTCTTGGGGTAGTTGCAGCCCATGCTGGAGCCAAAGCTCACCACACCGTGGACGTCCCAGGAGCCATCAGGGTTCTGGCAGTTCAGGGGACCACCGGAGTCTCCCTGAAAGGGAACAGAGACAGATTTGAATGAGCTTGGATTTAGTTTTACACAAACTGTTACTAAACATGACATTAGTTTGTGAAACTAAATTCATCAGACTCACGTTGCAGCTAGCCAGCTGTCCATCTCCTCCAGCGCAGATCATCTTGTCGGTGACCAGGTTGCCCCACCAGTCTTGCCTGGTGCAGGTGGCGTGGTCAACCACAGGGAGGAGAGCCTGCTGCAGGATGTCAGCAATAGGACCTCCAGCTTTAGGAAAAAAAGACCACCTTATTAGAGGATTTAGATTAGAGTCTTTTCTAAAACTAGGCCCACTAGGTCCAGCTTCTGTTCAAAAGCATGTGAACATTTTTTTTAACTTCACTAACTTAAAGAATGAGGAATGAGGAGAAAAGAAAGTGTAATTCTTAAAATGTCTGTGTTGCAATATGTAACCTTCTTTATATTTAGATCAGTGGGGAAAAATGCAAAGTCAAGATCGAATCGAAAGTATTTGAGGGTAGACAAGTCATAAAACTATAAGCCAGAGAAAAAACTAACAAATGATTAAAAGCATTCATGAAACTAGACTCAACCACTTGTTCAAATTATTGACCAATGATATTTCAGTTTACTATTCAATGTAGGGTAAGCTATTCTGGAGAAAGACCCAAACCCAAAGAGTATGTCAACTATCTTCCTCAGGAATCGCTCACCCCACCTTTAATCTCCCGAGTCTTGTGTAAGTCCAAATGTATCTTAAAACAGCTCAGAAAAACTTGAGCAGGAAATCTCATGCAACATTACAAATACGGCAGGACATTATTGTCCTTGTCTTTGTGTCTTAAGTTGGTATAACTCACTCCAGAGACGGCCCCAGCCAGTCACGTAGCAGGGAGCGTTGTGAGGCAGGATGTCACCAGAGGTGGGCAGACAGGCAGCATGATGGTGTCAGAGAAGGTCACAGGAGTTGCCAGCTTGATCAGGGCAATATCGTTACTGGAGCATGAATGCAAATAATACAATTAGAAACAGAATGTTAATGAGCATGGCTAAAACACTGATAAAAAAAGGTAAGAATAACAATATATAGTCTTATATAGAGACTTAACCAACCGGATTCTGTAAGGGTCCCACCCCTCATGGACAATGATCTTGGCGGGGCTGATAGCCATGGAACCAGCCTCATTGTTGTCCTTCAGGTTGTGTTTTCCCAGGTACACTCTGTAGGTGCGACTGCTGCTTGGCCACAAAAAGCACAGAAACACATGTCAAAGTTGCTTTGAGCTGGAATATATACAAAACACTTTATTAGAACAGCCAGCTTAGGTGATTAATCAATTAGTTGTCAACTATTAAATGAATCAATAACTATTTTGATAATAATTTGATAACTGATTAATCATTTTGAGTTCTTTTTTCAGAAAAAACTTTTTTTCAGCTTCTTCTTTCCTTTTCCTTTTTCATTGAATAAAAGTCAGAATAGATTCATATTTCTTTAACTTTTTAGTCTCACCCGATGCAGTGAGCAGCAGTGAGGACCCACTGGCTGGAGATCAGGGTGCCACCACAGTGTGGTAGAAGTTGCTGCCACTCTTGTACTGCAGAGACACCTGAGGAGAGCAAACAGCACATGTTTTATGTTTTAAAATTTTATGACTTTAGGAAATGGACAGAAGACAGAATTTAAAGGAGAATTACTTAAAAATGGACATACCTGCCAGGGCCAGCTGTTCTCACGGACATCATCTCCACCAACCACCCTGGTGACGACGGGAGGGTAGGTGGGCAGCCCACACCCGTAGGCTAAGAAACAACAATACAGGATATGGTGATTTTTTTATATGGCCGACTTTGATGTTCTTTGAATATCAAAAATGTTCCAAACCATTTTTTTTAACCATTGGCATAAAATGTGAACATCAAATAAACTTGCTTCATGTTTAAGTTCTACAGCTCCCCATTCAAAAGAATGTGGACAGTTGACTGTAACAATCATCTGGTCAGAATAGTATCAGAACTCACCACCAGCGACGAACAAAGCCAAGATCACGAACTTCATGGTGACTGTCTTCAGCAGAGGTTCAGGGGGACCTGCTCCTCCTTATATACTGCTTTAACAGACCTGTTCAAAGACCTGGAATATGTTGCTTAACATTTGTCTCGGAGCAGCCAGGAAAAGTTGGGTGGGAAAAATAAATCAACCTTGGAGATAAGTAACCACAAATATCCCCAAATACACCTTATCTCCCCGGCTCAACCTCTGTGTGAACCTCACAGGTGTCTCACGGTGACCCGAGCTGGTCACATCTTTTCACTTTACATAAGAGATGATGGTCACACTCGGTGGTTATATGGTCATTTAAAAATGGTTTGTCCATTTATATTCTTCTATCAAATAAAAAAATAAAAGTATGACCCTGTTTTTAAATGTGAACATACAGTGTTGACTCAAAACTTAAGTCACCAGGCTTTTACCACAGAGAATACTGGAGAATACTTTGCACATTCCTGCACAAAACTGTACGGCTCTCCGATTTAAATGACATGCTGTACATATTTTTATGATATTTTTCAATATGTTATTGTCATTTTTTAAAATTTCTATCTAAGCTTATTGACTTGCAGTATATATATATATATATATATATATATATATATATATATATATATATATATATATTATATATATCTACTGACTATGTTTGTTATGCACCAAGACCCTCAGGTACAGTCCTCATAAGTGTAACCCTACATGGCAATAAACCTGATTCTGATTCTTAAGTCAGTTTCTGCTCTGGGTGACAGAAATTGTGCGTTTAATGCATCTTACTGTGTGTGTCTACATGAAAATGTTGCACTTTATACTATGTATAAAAATGGATGCAGATGCAAAAGTGGTGGTGGAGAGTTCCACAGATGTTCCCATTTTCTCTTAAATCATCTTAAAACATGTTCAATACAAATAAAATTAATTCTGCACATTCTGCATTTACAGTTGGTCAAATCAAAGTACCCTCACAAAACCAGTACTGACACAAACTACAGGTGTACTGTTGTGTGTGTTCTTGACATGTGACATGCTGGGGGGTTTTTGTGAAAGTTTTTGCTGCTGCTATTCAAAAGTTTGATCTTAAAACAATCATATTTCAAAGATGTAATCAAAAATGTAATCACGTAATTCTTGACAATGAAACTATAATCTAATGATCTAATCTACACCTTTTTTCAAATGTAATCTGAGCTGGGTTTAAAGTTACTTACTTTTTGTAATCTGATTATGTAATCCTGATTACATGTAACCCATTATTGCCCAGTCCCGCATATGGATATAAACAATCTCAAAGTAAATTTAGTGTGCGCTTTTGTAGATTTTAGAAACATTTGTGAGCATATGATATATACAACAAAACAATTTATCTTGATTAATCTTACGTCAGAGTTTTAATATGATTATACAGTATGCAGTTTAGACGCATAAACACTTCAGCAGGATTATTTTGTAAAGGTAATTATTAGAATTAAATATTATTTTAATGATGTACAATTAATCTTTTTAATAAAAATATATTTACATAAATAATGGACTAATCTGGTATGTAATTAAGTTGCATTTTAATAATCTATAAATATTTGCTGCAGCAGTTTTGGAGCAGAAACATAGTTTGGTTTCTGAGCTGATATCACAAGGACTGTACTTGCAGTGTAGCATTAATTTTTTGCACTGCTGTGACTTGTTTACTGAAAAAAATTAAAGATCAAATACTGACTTTTATGTAAAATCATATATTAACTATATTAAAGAGCAGACTTTTGCAATCAAACCTGCATGAACAGACCTGTTTTTATGGAGATACATGCTTTGTGAACTTTCAGTATTGCACTGCACTAATAACTTTATTTAAGTACTACAGTATAGTCAGGGGAAACATTCAGTGCTTTCATGAGCAGTGGTCACTTCAGCTCCATTTCTTTAAAGGAGATTAGAGTAGGGAGGGCTACAGCTGATATGGGGTGAGGCTCTTTCTGTCAAATGCAGCTCTTGATGCTAAAGTCTAAAACGTCTTTGTTCCACTGCCTTGTTCAACAAACAAGTTCAAAATTAAACATCACACAGCTCCAGGACAGTTTGGCCTTGGCCTGATATTCCAGGTCGTTTCTAGCCATTTTCAGGTGCACTTAGCTCCACCCCAGGGTTAATTTGTCAAAGGCAAATTTCCAAGAATTTGTTCCAGTTTTTGTTGGTTACATAACACCATGACACTTATAAATATATCAGATGTTTTACAGCAATCTGTAGAGATACAGACACGATGAAGTTTGTGGTTCTCGCTCTCCTTGTTGCCAGTGGTAAGAATCTTCTCCACAAACGACACTGTTTACAGCCGTCTGGTCTTGAGCAATGTTCACATAAAGTTTTTCTCTGAATGTAAATGAACATTTGTGTACACGTGTTCACAGTTTTAACAGAATCTGTTTGTCTGTCCCCTCAGCCTACGGGTGCGGCGTGCCCACTCTCTCCCCTGTGGTGACCAGCAGGGTGGTTGGAGGAGAGGATGTGAGGCCTCACAGCTGGCCCTGGCAGGTAAAACATGCTGAGTGAGCAGTTTCACTCAGAAAACAAGATATCAGCTGTCTGAAAAAAGACTTCAAGAGAGTAAAGTAAATTATAGGCTTTTAGCTAAAATACACAGCACAGTTTGAGACAAGTAGACTAGAAACTAAAACTCACAATTTCAAGCAGTGTGAAGTCACAGAAAATATTCAATTCAAAAAGCTTTACACAAGGCAAATAAATGCATTAGAATAATGTTTAACCTGTGACCTGGGGTACACACAGACCTCAGAGGTATTTCTCACAGGTACTTTATTCTAGTTATCCAATTTTTCATTACTTTGTCAATCAGTTATTTCCTATTGATGTCATATAGTTGTTTTTCTGTTTCTGTACTGGGGTCCCCACCCAGTTTCACCTATGAAGTTTTAATAGATGGAACTATTTATTGATTGAGTTCATGTTTGTCGTGGGTCCTAATTTAAAGTATCACACACTATCAGGAGGGTAGGGGCACTCTGTCAGTCATTTTGAAGGAGAAAGACACAGATTTCTTCATGTGCTCTGTTTTAATTTTACACAATATGTAAATTCAGTTTAACTTTCCTGAAATAAGATGACAGATGACTTTAATAACTGATATAATGGCTGTTTCTTACGGTACGTTATTCTTTGGGTCCACAGAGACCTCGGTCAATTGTCCTTTCATGTTAAATATGTTAGGAGGTTAAAAGACAACAAGGAAAATAATTAAAGTAGCATAAAATTAGATAAATACAATAAGACAAAGTACAATACAAATACACAAAAATAAGTCATATAGTGTGGTTACAGCGCAGTAAGTTGCCCAAATTCAATACAGGAAATAAAGTTAAATAAAGTTGATTGTGTTTGTGTGTTTGTTTTAGATTTCCCTGCAGTACAACAGACAGGGCGAGTGGAGACACACTTGTGGAGGTACTCTGATCTCTAACCAGTGGGTCCTCACAGCTGCTCACTGTATCAGGTATGAAACAGTGGAGCCCAGCAACTGTTCGTGATGGGTCATCATAATGCAGCTTACACAAATATCTATGTTAGCCATCAGCGACTTGGATCATGCTGTGTGGCTCATAATCATATCTGAAAACTGTTCAGCAGATTGTAAGCTGATGGTGAATTATCTCTGCTTTTTTTCACTTTTATAACTTATCAGTAGAGTAAAATACATGTAACATGGTTGGTAACTGGCTAGTGATTATTTTATTTAGAAATGTGATCTAATTGAAAATGTTCTCAGAGCTAATTCATCACTGCTTCATATTCTTATTTTTGTGAACTTGCAGCAGTGGCAAGGAGTACAGAGTGGCCCTGGGAAAGCACAACCTGGTTCAGACAGAGGAGGGTGCTGTTTTCATGGGCACCGCTAACATCATTGTGCATGAGAAGTGGAACCCTTGTTCATCCGGTAAAAAAAAAAAAAAATTACTTCTCATGAAGGATGTGGGAATGAATTTAGTGAAAGTCAAGATAAGATCATTTCAGTGAACATCACAGGTAATAATGGCTGCAGGTCTATGATGAATCTAAATATGTGTGTTACCTCTGCAGTAATGACATTGCCCTGATCAAGCTGGAGTCTCCCGTCACCTTCTCTGACGCCATCATGGCTGCTTGTGTCCCTGCTGCTGGCGTCACCCTGCCCCATAACGAGCCCTGCTACGTCACTGGATGGGGTCGCCTCTACAGTGAGTGCACAGTGTCCTCGCTCTCTCTGAGACACTATCAGTTAATTATGTGTTTAACTATATGTAATCCTGGAAATTTAAGCTGAGAAAACATTCTTTACTATAGTTTGAATAAAATATTATACTAACAGTTCCTTAGTATTCATGTTAGTTAGTTTTCTGAGCTTTTAATTTATACTCTACAGCTTTACAGGTGTATGTAATCGATACTTACAGTATCTGTCAAAAATAATAAATAATAAATTATTTATTATCAAGAAAAGTAACTTAAATTATGTTTTTGTTGCTTGTAGGTGTCTCTTCTTTTACTGACGGCATTATTTTTTACTGCACAGTGGTCAATTATTCTGAAATAAAAAGCCATTACAATTCTAACTGTTGTCTAAGTTTAACAGGATAGAAGGACAATATTTGTTAGTCTAAGTCATTCTACATGGATATCACAATATTTCATTTTATTCTTTTATATATCATATTATATTTGATTCCTAACTTCTTCACTATGTTATGTCTTAGTTTTTACATGTGCAATTTTCTTCTTGTATATATCATATGAGCAATGTTGGAGGGAACCTGAGAACTAAGGATCTGATTGCCAATAACTGTAATAATATTAATTAAGGTCCCATTCCATTTAGTGCAGCAGAGCCTTTCCAGTGAGCCAACATGCACAGTAGCAGCACCCTGACTCTGTTTGACCTGAATGCAACAGAACCTTAGCTAGTATCATCAATAACACTCTACTATTTCATGTCAAAATGGCTGCTGTGAAAAGGGGCTATTGTTGTGCAGATGGCAATAAAGAACATGAAACTCAATCCAACCAGACTGTTGCCATCAAAGCTACGGTCTGATAAAACAGCCTCATTGTGTTTCTTTTACCTGAGCTGAACTTGAGCTTGTATCCGTCTCTCCTCCACACAGCCGGAGGTCCCATTGCTGACATCCTGCAGCAGGCTCTCCTGCCTGTGGTGGACCACGCCACCTGCTCCAAGTCTGACTGGTGGGGTTTCCAGGTGAAGGAAACCATGGTCTGTGCAGGTGGAGATGGAGTTGTGTCTGGCTGCAATGTGAGTCTGAAATAATTAATGACACAAAATGGCACATGACTCAACCTTTAAGTCTGTTCTACAAAGAGAATCGTCATTTTTTTAAAGTTTTAATTTTGTACAAATAGCACATATTTTCATTTTGTTATCTTCGTATTAATCACTTCTTTGTACACTTCCAGCAGTAGAGTGATGAGTCAGTCATTCAATCATTCAAAATTAATCAGCAATTATTTTGGGAATTAATGAACTGTATAAGTAATTTTTTTGAGAAAAACTGTTAAACAGTCTCTGGATCCAGCGTCTCGAAGAGAATACTGGCTGGTTTTCTTAGTCTTATATAATATTAAACTACAAATGGCTTTTAATTTAATGAATGCTTTTAAATTAATGAATTTCCCCTTGGGGATCAATAAAGTATTTCGTAAATATTAATATTATCAATATAATATTGATATTAATAAAATATTAATATTAAACTAAGTATCTTTTGGCTTCGGACTCCTCGTCAAATAAAACAAGCAATTTGAATGTCAACTGAAAGGGTAATTCCAGTAAAACCTTTTTACATACACATATTTTGGGGGTCTAAATGACAAATAGGTTCAATAAGTTTTGGAAAAGGGTTAGTCTGGATCTGAACCATTTTAAAAAAACAAAGTGACACAATACCACAAACAAACTAACTGATCAAGGCAGCGTAGAGCCGCTACTCTCATGTTCTGTGAGGTAAATTGACTGTTTTTGTCAGTGGGGTCTGGTGGCTGTGAACAGTGCAATCTAACAACTGTTTCTGGTTAAACAAAAAGAATCTTATTCTTTAACAAAAAGGCCTGTCTCTGTAGGGATCCTCCTCATAATGTTTTCAGACACTTGGAATAACAATCTAGTCTGTCAGTGGCAAAAACAAGCACTTTAACTGGATGTACTTTGATGGGCACATTTCCCCCCAATGATCCATTACGACAATAATTGTTACAACTGTAAACACTAAGTGCTCTGTTCCAGTACATTTCAGTAATTTTAACTGAGATTCTTCGCCTGATACTGCATGCTATTCCCACAAAAATCAGAAATTTATTTCTTCTAAAATGCCCTTTTTGTTAATAATAATCAACATTTCAGAGGAATGTCTGCAGAGTATCATAATTAATGTACAGTAAGCATACGCTGAGTGTCTTTAAAGGACAAGAAGTGATTGTTACACGTGGCATTATTTGCACACTGATCATGTTTTCTGTCACATGAATCAGGGTGACTCTGGTGGCCCTCTGAACTGCCAGAACGCTGCTGGTGCCTGGGAGGTTCACGGCATTGTCAGCTTTGGCTCCGGGATCAAGTGCAATCTTGCAAAGAAGCCCACTGTCTTCACCAAAGTCAGCTCCTACATCGACTGGATGAACTCTGTAAGCTCCTGAACGTCTCACTAAATCTCTTCAGAGACTGAAGTCTGGAAAACTATAACAGCTGTTTTATTTGTTTTATTTCATTCAGGTTTCAAAGATTATAGGATCTGGATCTATTAAAACAAATGATCCCATGTGTTACTGCTGAAAATGTGTTGCTGCACTAAATCTAACATGCCTCTATTCTCTCTTCCACAGAAAATGGTGGCCTATTAAAAGGACAAAGCCACTATGTGCACATATAATAAATAAAATGTGGCGCTATAAATAAAAATGTCAAGATTTGTGTTATTCTTTGTTTTGTACAATTTTTGTCTTGATTGTCAGGTTAGCAAAAATATGAAAAGCAATACCAGAATATCCAGTTACTTTTATTCTGAAAAATATAAGATATTTTAAGTTTCATGGATGAAAATAACAGAAAAGGCTCCAGTGTTCCCCAGTGCGGGTAGTGATGGGAAAATCTTATCATCGACCATATGTTGTGTCCTCAGTCTCCAACCATTTGTTTGTCTTTCTGCACATGTCATCAGTTTTCCCAGCACACTCTTTACACTGCTTACAAGTTTCTAACATAAAGTATAAATACAAGCCTGTTCTTAACACAAGATTTGGGCTTCTGCTTCATACTCTGCAGTCATGAGGAGCCTGGTGGTTCTCACTTTTCTGGTAGCTAGCGGTAAGACAGTTTCAATCTTCTCACATAAAATACTTAATACCCATTTGCTGTAATGTAATCCAGATGAATAGTGACATATTAGTCCTCAAGGGGTGAGAACCAGAACCCATTTTGGGCAAAAATTAGTCTATCTATCAAATGAAAGCTCTTGATGAGCTCTTTCTACTGAAAGAAGAGCACGTGTGAATTCTAAACCAATGCAGAGTTATCAGTCAGAAAACAAAAGACCTGACCCTGAATACACTGAACTATTTGGGGCCACAGGCGTGTAAGTGCACTTATCGTCCTTTTGCAAAACAGGACACAGACAATGCAGGTACAGAAATGTACCAGGAAGAACAGTTCAAATCAATCTGAAGCTATTATACAACATTCCGAATGTTTGATCTTTATTTGTGATCAAATGGTTATTTGGCTAAGATTATTGTAATTAATTGTTATTTAGTGAACTAATTATTTGATGGAGGATTACTTTTGATAGAAATTTTGTATATTATCACAATGGACTAAAGACTGAATTTAATTTAAAAAAAGTCAGGACAAAGTATGGTCATTTTCAGTTTCAGCTCTCCTTTAAAGTTGGTCAAATGTCACTTATGCCCCTCTGGTTGTCATCTTGTAAAACTGTTTTGTTTGAGCTTCACTGAACTCAGATGTTCATTCTTGCCTATAATTAATCAAAAACCTGCCACAATAAAATTATTACCTGCTTTTTAATGTATGGTTTGGTGCAAAGATCACAAGACACATTACTCTCCTTGTCCCAGCCTATGGATGTGGCCTTCCCACCTTCCCTCCCGTGCTGAGCCGGGTGGTGGCAGGAGAGGACGTCAGGCCTCACAGTTGGCCCTGGCAGGTAAGGTCGGCTCAAAATGATGCGAAAACGTGAACATTACATTTTCATTTTACCACCACGGATAGAAAAAGTGACACCAATTTTTTACACGTTTACTGTCTGAATCGTCTGGCAACTTCTGATAAAGATTTCTCCTTCAGAGCAGATATATATTAAATGACAGATGAAATGGATTTACAGGGTGTTCAAGTGGCATTTTAATGTGTAGTAATGGACACTGCCCTCTGCTCGGTTCTGCTCAGATCTCGCTCCAGTCAGACAGCAGTGGGCGCTGGAGCCACGTCTGTGGAGGCACCCTCATCTCCTCTGACTGGGTCCTCACTGCTGCACACTGTATCAAGTATGATTAACCCAGTGTTTGCCGATATAATCAAATTTAAAACACAAGGCTCACAAACACAATGCTTCAGTCATTATGTTCTAAGCCCATATACACTTTCAAAACTTGAATAAGCACAAAGTTTATGACTAGAAGAACTTGACAGACAGTTTCTTATTTATCATCACAGCTTCTAATTTATCATCAGGCTCTTCAATTTATACTCTGTAAGGATTCATGTTCATAAAAGTGTACATATTCACTATGCCAAACCAAATATCTGTGCCAGGAAGCACTCACGAGCAACAGGAAATGGTGCATTTTTCTTTTTCTGTGACTGTCAGAGCTGTTGGTTTGGGGAGTGAATAGAAGAACAGTGTTGTAGAAAATAGTGACGTGTACAGAAACTTCACAGTAAAGAGATTTTGCTGTTAGAAAGAAACATTTCTTTCAAAAAGTATGAGATCTAAAACAGACAGTTAAAAATAGTTTGGTCACCCAAACATCCACCTCTACAGGCCTGCTAAGCCTTAATCACAGTGTTGTACACACAGGCAGAAAGTCATTACTACTGTCTAATCCCTCTATGGAAACACTGTGTCATCTGCCATCCCACAGTGACCGCTACAACTACAGAGTGGAGCTGGGTAAACACAGCCTGCAGACGAGCGAGGGTGGCTCGATAGCTCGGGGGGCAGCTACAGTCATCAGTCATGAGGACTACAACATCCTGCTGAGCCGGTAACCGCAGCAGCAGCCCACACAGTTTAATATCACCTCATGAGTCCAAGTGAAGAGCAGCAGGTCACCATACAGTATGCAGAGTATCAGTCATCAGTTAACTGATATTTTTTTAAATGAGGAAGTAGCAAAACAACATAAACTATGTTTTTATTTGTCTTTACTTCCTCAGTGTGGGTGTATTGTTTTGCTTTTTACAGTAACGACATTGCCCTGATAAAGCTGTCCTCTCCCGTCACCTTCTCTGACACAATCATGCCCGCCTGCCTCCCAGACCGGGGCGTCGTCCTGCCCCATGGTGCCCCCTGCTATGTCACCGGCTGGGGTCGACTCTCCAGTGAGTGAATCAGCCTCAGCACAATGAGTCACTGAGGATCTGCATTACAAATTTACACCTTGGACCTACAATATTGCACGCCAGCTTAATGGTGTCTAGACAGCATGTGTGCACCTGTCAGTCATATTTAGGTCAAATATTGAGGTCAAAGCCGAGAGTATTTCATAACCTCTTAATTGGTCATAAAAATGTGATAACCATCACCCTACTAAATAACCAGAGCGCAGACCAGACCACATGTGGGGTAGGGATTCATTTCTTGCTGCTGCTACAGGTGCTCAATCTATGATCATCTTTTGACTAGATTTTTTCTAAGAGGAAATACAAGAAAAAAGGCACAATACAATACATGAGCGATTTAGATGGACCATCAAACACTATCGCACAAGTGAGATAAATAATGATCAAAATGAATTTGAGTCCACATTTAGCTATCCATTTGTACATTAAAGAAAGGGCCTACTATTATTTAAAAGGACAGTTTACCCCAAAATCAACAATGCACTTTTCCTCTTATTTGAAGTGTCCATCTAGATTGTTTTGGTGTGAGTTGCAGGATTTTGGAGACATTAGCAGAAGAGGTGTCTGTCTTAACTTGATTTTAATGGAACTTCGTGACACTTGTGACTCTCAAAGCACCACAAAAAAGAGATTTGAGAAAGTCAACACCAATGTCTCTTTCCAGAAAGTGCTCCCTTTCTTTACTACAATTTGAGGGCCAACACACTCTTTCATCATTTAACTGTTAGTTAGAAGTTAGAAGGTGAAACAGAGGGGAGGAGACTTTGTTAGCACAGACTGCAAAACTATGTGTGAAGTTGAGCTATAAACAACTATAAATGGTAGGATATAACATGTTCATGGGGTTTAGGTTGAAAAACAGTCAGTATAATCCAGTCTAAACAATGTGTCTCTTGCAGCTAAATGGCTAAAAAGGCATGCGCTGTACAGTAGTTAGGATAGTTAGGTTATCATTAGTTTTGGTGTTAAATGCCGTCCTCTAACTCTCTACCCGTCACATCATCTATAACAGCAAAAATTATCTCCATCCAACACCCACCATTCCCTCTGGATGAACCTCCCTCAAAGCAAAATCTTGTTTCTTATGTGTTAAACATGTCTCTTCCCCGCAGCCAGCGGCCCCCCAGCTGACATCCTGCAGCAGGCGCTCCTGCCGGTGGTTGGCCACGATACCTGCTCACAGCCCGACTGGTGGAGCGTGCTGGCTACAGACAAGATGGTGTGTGCTGGAGGTGACGGCATCACTGCTGGTTGTAATGTGAGTTCATACGTGGGAAGGGTCATCTTAAAGGGTAACTCCAGTATTTTTCAACCTGGTTCCTCATCTGACTCGTTTTTCTGTCTGTGTGAGCAATGGTGACAACAATGTATGAAATTAGTCCAGTATTGAGGAGCAATACTCCAGCTGGAAGAAGCAAAACTAAGCTACGCAAAACTAAGCTAAGAAATGGAGCTTTTGTAAAAATTAATAGACATTTTGTTTGACCAGAAACAGCTGTTCTGTTGCTCTCACCAGACTAACCCGACTCCCTAATTTTAACATCATCACTGTCATCTTCATTCAAACTTGACAGAGACAGATTAAAACTCGCCGAAACTCCTTGGTTCATCTTTCAACTGTTCCAACAATCATTAACTCTGTTTGTCTCGTAGAAATAAACCTTTTATCATCTGAGGTATGTGCAAAAATGTTCTGACTGTACACACCGTTTCTCCCCGCTGCTTCTCTGATGTTCAACCTCTTTCACTCCTCCCGTTATATTTTCACTTCTTTCGCTGTGAATGAAGGGTTTATTTCAATTACAAAAGACGGTGATTGTTGGAGAAGTGGAAAGCACAACCATTTTTGGTGAGTTTTATTTTGTTTCTGTCGAGTTTGAAGTTTTGCAAAGGGGGTTTGGATAAGCTGGGCGAGAGCAATAAAACAGCTGTTTCTGGTTAAACAAACACATACCTTACTTTAAAAAAAGGTCTGTATCTGTAGTAATCCTTTCCACAATATTGTCAGACACTTACAATAACAATCTGAGCCTGTCAGTGGCAAAAACAAGCACCTTCAGTGGACCTACGCTGTCAATGCACAGTTGCACATAAGGATTACACCGTAGTTCAGTTTATCTTCTGTCAGCTGTGGCGCACTCCCTCAATACTGGACCAATTTCAAAAACTGTTGCGCCCATTAGTCACTTAAACAGTTAGATATTTTTTTTAGACACAAAACATAGGAAAATAGAGTCCATGCTGAAAAATGTCACCTGTACCATTTCAATCTAGCACAATAAAAGCCTTGCAGTATATTTAAGGAAAAGAAATGTACTTTGAAATAGTGTGAAAGGGAAATTCAGCATGACTAAGCAATCACTGGTAGCCATACCTCCTCAGTGTCTGTACATAAGCAGCTAGTTAACAGTGTGTGTGCTGTGCTTACCCACAGGGAGACTCTGGTGGCCCCCTGAACTGCCAGAACCCTGATGGCTCCTGGGACGTCCACGGTGTGGTGAGCTTCGGTTCTGGTCAGGGCTGCAACGTCCTCCAGAAGCCTACTGTCTTTACACAAGTCAGCTCCTACATCGACTGGATGAATAGAGTGAGGACCTTTTTTCAGCTTGTGATAAACATGCCAGTATGAACACTGTAACCTCCAGCCAACAAAAGCCTCGGCTTTCAAAACAGTAAGTGTATCATAACTGTGTTTTCTGTCCTTCACTCTGCAGGTTATGACCAACTACTGAAGAAGCTACTTGAGTGATTTGGTCAGCAATAACAACAATGATTTATAATGTGTTGTCTCGTTTTTTTTTTTACTACAAAGTAAACGGAAAATGTTGTTTATCAGGGCAGACCAGTAGGGCCGCTGTATGTTAATGTTAAGCTAACGTGCTGTCAATGTCCATCCTGAACACTTAAAAAACAAAGCCATGCAGGGCCTCAACAACGAGATAGCTTTCAGATGTTTCACTCACCTTATAGCTGCATATTAACCAAGAACTGGTCAACAGTCACAAAGTTAGAAAATATGGATGTTATAACATACAGTACAATTCAACAGGAGTTATAGTCACAATTATTCAGTAATCACAGCAAAACACACTTCTCAAAACATGGGTTAATTAACAAATACTTACTTTTATTTCTCATAAAATTTTCATGAGATACAACTGTTTTCACTCTTCAGAAAAATAGAAATAGAAAGTGTTATCATAGAAAAGTATATTTTCACAGTACGTATAACAGAAATATAGATTTAAGTACAGTCATAAAAAAGCAATAATAAATGAAACAGACAACAAACAGCATGTTTTGGACACTCATCTAAGAACTGAAATGCTAAGTCAAAACACTCAATGTTTCATCAGTGTAAAACATTTTGACTACATAGTAATAAAAATCAATCATGTAGTTTACTGGTCCTTTGCAAATGAGGTACAATGACTGTCTGCTGCAGCACTGAACATGACACAAAAATAAACACTTAATACACTGTGGGGCATGTTTCAGTTTTAAAAACAAGTCAGAGAAATACAGAGAGACATACTGTAGCTGTTGTGAATTCAAATGACAAACCAGAAGAGGCTCAGTGATTTAAGTCGTTGCCTTTTGCTTGACAGAAAACCTGGCAATGTATAATATGACCAGCTGACAATGACTCAGTAGCTTCTTTACACTGACTACACTGAGTTTTAGTTTAAGTGTAGAAATGAGTCATGAAGTCATTAATGAAAAGTTCTTTTTGTCCCACAAGACAAAAGTGATAGAAGGTTTATAGTTGTGCAACTTCACAAAATGTGCAAAAAGATGCCACTAGTTTCCATGCAACCAGTAATTTTCTACAAGTCGTCTTTCCTACCCTGATAGTGGGGGCAGGTGTATTAAATGTAGGCCATTTAAAGTAAAAGTATTGAAATGGAATGACTAAAGCGATAGTTCTGATTATTTTAAGTGAGACTGTGTGAGATCAATAATCAGTGTATCAGATACAGTAGATGCTGGTCAGAACCCCCCCAGTTTGGAGAAGCAGAGAGGAGTAACAACACTTAAAAAAGAAAAAAAAAAGAAAAATTCAATATCGGTTTAAGTGTGCACTATATTTAGAAAATTTTCACTGTTTTACTTTGCTGTCACTCACCCTTTTTCTGACGGCAAAACCGCTGTTACATCTGGCTGGTGTGACAAGAGTGATATTTGACATATGGCAAAGTAAAGCAGTGAAAATACCTAAATATAGCTTATGCTTAAACTGATATAATTTTTTTAAAGTGGAGTTTAAGCTGGTACTCAGATACCTGTGCTTCTCCAAACTGGGGTTGTGCCAACCGACATGTACTCTAGGTAATGCGCTGACTATCAATGATTACCTCATACAATCCCACTTCAAATAATCTGAACTCTCCCTTTAAAATATAATGCATGCATTTCATGCCACCTTCAGAGGCTGCACAAAATGTTTCTGAGCACCACCTTTGGCCTGCAGGTCGCACTTTGAGAACTCCTGGTTTAACTGAATGGTTGTTTGACCTAAATACTTCCATTTTGTTTCAGTTGTTTATATCCAAATGTCTAACCTGAAGAAGAAAGTAAAGTTTGTTGACAAGTATTGACAATATAATGTTCGGTGATGGAATTCAAACTATTTCCCTGAACAGAGCCTAGAGCAATCAGTCTCATTCTCTGCATTTGTTGCAGTGAAAACAGGACTGCAAGTCAGGCTGTGGTTGGAGGAATGGTGATGAGCAAGCGAGTGAGCAATAGCTTCTGTTATTATGGCGCAGCTGCTCAGTCAAAGACTCTTTCTGTTGGTCATCTCGAGCAAGAACAAAAACAAGCCCGGAGAGAAGCGGAGACTACACTACTGCCTTCACAGCTCAACAGTGTTCACCATGGCTACAAGGCAAAGGCTTGCAACTATTCACCAGCTCCATCCATCAGGCTCTCACACAGAGTAAAAGCAACACTGCATTGGAGAGCAACATTAGAGATTAGGTTCTGTCATATAATGTCTCTTGAAATGTTTTAGGAAGAGCTGCAGTGTTGTTAGGAACACAAAGGCACTTAACTGTATGTAGTGTATACAACTAGAGGGCAAACTCAGAGCCGCAGTCAGTTATGTGACCACCCTGTAAAGATGGTTGCGTCCAATCATTTCTTCCAATACAGTAGTTCTCTACTTGCACAATGTAGTCTGACATATTTCCGTTTAACAGGCTGCACATCTGTTTACTTCCTGTTGATGCAACACTAACGTTACCTTGCCTAAGTGTTTTTTCATCCTTAACTTAGTTACGTCACTTTTTACAGTTAGCTTGGTACATATTGTTACTATTTACTGTTTGTTTTGTATATAGAGCTATGTACAAAGATAGAGAGATTTACTATTGTTTTATATATATATATACAACATATGTATATATATATATATATATATATATATATATACATACATACATACATAATATATATATATATATATATATATATATACATACATATATATATATATATATATATATATATTATATAGAGAGAGAGAGAGAGAGAGCGAGCTTTTGAACATCTTGATGATCACCTCAGTGTCTTAGTTAACAGTTCGTCAGTCATTCAAACTCAGCAGAGACAAAATCAAACCCATGAAAAATTTCTTGGCTCATCTTTCCACAATTTCAACAATCACTAACTCAGGCTGTTTGGTCTAAATAAACCCTTAATTCACCAAGGCAGGTGTGAAATATTCTTGTTCTATATGACGTTTCTCCCCGCTGCTTTCCTGATGTCCAGCCTCCCTCTTGCTCCATTTTGACATTTAATGCAATGAATTAAGGGTTTACTTTGACCAAACATGAGTTGGTGATTGTTGGAGCAGTTTAGTGAGTTTTATTTTGTTGTTTAGTTTGTTTTGTTGTCTAACTTGAAAAAAAAAAAAAAAAAGACAATGCAAGCTACTTAGCTAGCAAATGTTGCAAATGATTATCTAAAACAGAGGCGACTATCAAATGATTAAAACACTATAACGAAAATGCACGCTAAATAAGAATATGTAGCAAGCTAACCAAGCAAGCTAACTGGTGCATTTGTAGGCGAAGGTAACGTTAGCGTTGACAGGAAGTAGACAGAGATGCAGCTCATAAAATGTATGTCACACTAAATTGTGCTTGTAGAGTTCCTCTCAAAAAGCCAATTTGTGACCTTAACGGTGGCCATTAGTGCTGCACTAGTGAGTCTAAAATATAAATTTCCACCTCTGAGTCCATGACAGATTTGGTATACCTCTTCTGTTTAGTCCCTTAGATATGATTGAGTCTCATGAAACATGTTAACTACTTGCACCGCAGGGCCAAGGTAAACAACTTCATAGGAAGGAAAATCTAGCATTTAGCAAGCTTAAGTCAGATGGGTTTTCAGGAGTTTGTGGAATCCAAAGCAGGCCTAAAAAAACAAATATTTGGACTTAAATTTATCGAATAGTCAGAAACACAACTCCAGTGGCATGCTATTCATTCTGTAGATGCTAGTTGTAGCTAGGCAGCTAACTCGTTAGCAATGACTAATTGAGCGAGAAGTATCCACAATCATAACATCATGAACAGCTGAAGTCTCACTCCATTTTCTAACCATCTTGTGTTTCACCAGCCTTGGCCGGACCATGTACTGTACAGGGTTTCTTTTGTTTGTCTTTCTAAAAGGAAACATGAAACTCTGTCTCTCTTCTGTTAAATAAACATACCGCTGTACTGAACGATAACATTGAAATGCCTTGATATTTTAGCATGAAACAGCTACATGTCCCATTAGGTTTTGGTAGAATGCCTGTGGCTAAGAGTCACGGGAGCTGCAGCTGATTAAATGCTAACAAAGCTTTGTTTTATCTTGGTTAAAAAGAGAAAATGTAAAGAAAACCCCAACAGGTTAACATGTTTCAGCTTTTCGAGGAGACAAAGAAAGAATTTTATCTTTTTTTATCTTTTATGATAAACTATCATAAAAGTAGGAGCAGACTCTGGCTCTGTATAAAACAAACAAATGAAAAACCTCTCTCTAAACTCTAAGCAACATCAAAATTGTCTCCAATTTGCTGCAAAGCTCTAGAGGCCCAGGAGAGACAATGTTGTTGACAAGGAGGAAGAGTTTATGAGAATGTAGCATACTATTCTCTCATCGTGGAGCCTACATTTGGTAAATGGCTGGTAGTAGTAATCTAAAGCCTCCCAGGTTGAAACACTGCCTAAACCGCAGCTACTTCACGAGATAAGTGCCCTGCACATATCTATTTAAGTATGCAGAGAAATCCTCGCTATAACCGTTCACTGATGTGCTATGATCTCTTCCACCATCAACTCACTCATACAGTCAGCGCATATGGGTCGGTTCCATAAAGATAATAATGCATTAACAGAAAACTACTATGACATGAAGAAAATTTGGCATGTGCTTCTAACCCAAAGTGCCATAGTGTGACAAAATCTGTCACGGTAAGAAAGGATCCAGTAACTATCCGTCCATATCTGTTTCAGAGATCCAGTGAGATCCAAGACTTTAAAAAAGAAAACATAAAGGTTCCTCTGTTCAGTGCTTTGGAGTGACATGGCACAAATGATGAATTTGAACAGATACTGCCACTGAGTGTTCAGCAAGATGAGCCACCTTCAAGTCTTGGCTTAACAAGGCAAATCCGAATCCACAAAAGGTCAGAGACGCCTCGGAGACAATTCCTGGAATTTCAGTAGATTGTTTTAAACACGATCGGCTTCATCTTAAATTGGAGGCACTTTATCCTCATACTGCGGCGGTGGGGTAAGTGGTTCTATACTGATTCCAGCTGCCGGCTGAGCGTTATCAATGTTTTTCATGTGCAGCTTCTCTGATTTAATCCTGCGGATCTTGATAGGCAGGAGCTTGCGGCTATTTTTACCAGGTCTTCGATTTGACGTGGAAGCAGCACCCGTGGGAGCAGTGGAAGCCGGAGCAGGCTGTGATCCAGTATTTGTGACCTCCGACCCCTCGAATTCATACTGTACACCATCAACTTGAACCAGGTCATCATAGGAAGGTAGCTGGGAGGTGCTCGGGCGTAGGTTACTCTGACGGACAGGGTACTGGCCACTGCCCACGGCCTCTTCATAGGTGGGTACAGCATAGCGCTGGGCTTGTTCCTCAGCACTGCAGACATTTATAGAAACAAATAAACATTAATGAGACACACAGGTTGCATTATTTCTGTTCCACCTAGTCCTGCCCTACTGTGCTGTGATTGGCGAGTAGTTGTTGCCTCAATGTGACCTTGCAACTGCCAACTGCAAGTTCTAATACATGGTTAATTATCTATTTTAACCCTAACCATGATCTCTTCCCTACCTAACCAAGTAGTTTTGTTGCCTAACCCTCACTGAAAAACCGAACATAATTTCAATAATTGAAAATAATAGTCTAAAATTAAAAAGTCAACAGTGATTTTGAGACACGAACCCCTTGACAGTTCTGCGTTTGACCCAATCATCTACCACAACCACCTTTCTAAACTTCTCCCAGCTGCTGATATCTACACTCACACTCACTGCACAGTTGGGTGCGACCATGGATGTTATTAAGAACAGGATACCGGATGGTGCACACGTGCAAATATGTGCTAGCTTGTGGGAAATGACCCGAGAGCCTGCCACCAAAAGCATGGACTTGACCAGCTGAGTTGTCAGTAAATAAAGTAAACAGACAAAAATATAATAATATAATGTAAATATAAATAAGCCAACATGGTTACTAAATATTACTAAATGCATAATCTGGATAATTTCTGAGCTTGTTCAATCAAAACATTTGGCAGTGATGTGTCAAGTCTCAAAAGACCTTTTAAATAAATCTGTGTTTCACCTGTTTTACCCAGGCATCAGTGATGTAACTTTGACAACAAGAATTCCAGGCATATTTTTCAGTATCATGGATTATCTATCTAATCACTGACTTTCATAACGCTCTGAAAATAATGTAAAGTAATTTAGTTTACATTGTCAAATCAATTTATTGCTAACAGACTCAACACAAACAACAAAAAGCAGTCATATTGTCGAATAAATGACTCACGTTTCTCTTTCCTCCTGTGCAGTAGCTGCCACTCCGCGGTTCTGGGCCTCCTGGAGCCTCATCTGCTCCCGCTGTTTGTTCCTCATTCCCAGACACAAGGACAGCAGCAGCATGGCCACTCCTGACCCCACCAACACAAACGCCACGGAGGACGCTTTATTTTTCCTGCCACCAGAGTCCACTTGTCCTCCTGAACTGTTGCTGCTATTACCAGGTGCATCCGCAGGTACCACACTCCACACAATCATCACAATGCCGAGGGCAACAAGCCCGACCCCAAGAGCGCATAATGCATACTGGGAACCGGAGTTTCCAGTGTTTTCACTGCTAC
The DNA here is from genome assembly GCA_034769285.1 of Lutjanus argentimaculatus. Classification (NCBI taxonomy): domain Eukaryota; kingdom Metazoa; phylum Chordata; class Actinopteri; order Lutjaniformes; family Lutjanidae; genus Lutjanus; species Lutjanus argentimaculatus. The sequence goes on from JAWZSL010000007.1 coordinate 11,964,031, forward strand.
TGTTGTTGTTATTATTATTGTTGTTGTTGCTGCCTGTGGCTTCTCTGCCAGGGTGGCTCGGTGGCACGTCCACACTGGAACGCATCTCGTCAGTCCTTAAACTTCAGTCACAGCAGCTCCAGTGAGGTCAAAACCTGTAGAGAACAAAGGCACAAGAGGTTGGATACAAACTGAAACTAATGAACAATGGATTCATATCCACAAAAATTTAAATGTTCAATATTCCTGGCCTTTCTGAAGACAAAAGATTAAAAGACACAAAAAATCTCCCCTTACTTTTTAAGCTGGTATCTGTAGTGGTACGGCTCCTGCCAGTCAGAACTCTGCTGATAGGAAATGAACGTTATCTGTGAATGTATTACCGAACATATCACTGCTGCTCAGAGATTTACTCTTTATGAGCGCCCAAGCCCAGGTTTTACTGGTGGGAGAGACTTCTATGAATGGGTGTGTTGCATGGTAAAAATTTACAGCAGACCTGCCTTTTAACCTTTCAAAGTCACTAGTTATCCAATGTCAACACATAATGAGGGTAGATAAGGACAGCTACGGCCACTGTACAACAAGGAGCTCAATATATATTACAGTATCTTGGCTGTACAACTGAATATATAGATTTGCTATATTACTGTCTTCTTTTTCCATCTTTTACAACTACTGTATTTATCATTACATACTTTCAAAGCCAAACATGACAGGAAACATGAGTAGTTCTGCTTCATTTAACTGCTGCACACAGTAACTTGATTCTCTGAAATGAGTAGAGTTGCGAAGTAACAAAGCACAAACACTTTTACTGTGCTTAAATAGAGTTTTCAAGTACCTGTATTTTACTTGAGCATTCATCAGCATTCAGACAACTTTTTACTTTTACTCCTACATTTTAACATCGAACATCTGTACTTTCTACTCTTTATATTATTTAGATTCTTTACCTTAGTTTTAATGCATTTGAGTGGAATTACTGGTTGTTATTGGGGGTGTCACAATTTCAATTCTCCCTGTACTTTTTTTGCTCCAACCCCACCTACTTGCATCGTGTCCAAATAAAAACAAAACACCACTTAAAAGAAGACAGAGGGTAACTAACCGGTAACCTCTAAAGAAGGGTTTGAAAATGTAAATGACATGTGTCATGGCAGTAATACAAATTAAGATCTTTACAAAACAAGACTCCATAGTCTAACAATTGCACAACTGTCACCGCTAAAAGAAAATTGAAATTCAAATCAAATTCTGACCTTAAAAATCGAAAGTCAAACTGAATCTTGGATTTGGAGAAATGTGACACCCCTAATTTTTTATTTTACATCACTGAGCGCCGCCTTCTCAACTTTTAGATCAATTTCAATCTAAATGGGTGCGACAATAACACAGAGACAAGACAATTCTTTAATGTGTCTATCAGTGCATGCCATGCATGACTGACATTACAAGACATAAACAACATAAAAGGATGTAACAAGACCAAGCAGCAGAAATGTCCTTCAGAGGACTACTTTTTATGTTCTCTTTCACTTTTATTTGAGTGAAGAAGTTGTCTAAAGAGGACTCTTATGTTTATCTGTATTTCTGCTTGAGTAAAGAATGCATGTACTATTGGACCCTGCCAATCACAGATTTGCACATTATTGCAATCAAAGCCACTGATCACAAGGCCTCCTGCAGTACACTATTTATTCTCTTTGCTAATCAGAGAGTAAGAGGAGGACTGCTGGAAACTATAAATAACAACTCAAACAAAAAACCATAGAAACTGACTGATCAAATATACACATCTGTAGACAATTTAAGAAGTCCTGCTTGAAATATGGTCTCATACCAACAGATTTCTCCATGGAATACACAAAAAACAACAAAGTATGTTAGTGTGTAAGTTCAAACATGTCCAGGCCTGCTGGGAGGGAAGGGGACAGTTTAAAGCAGATAAACTCAGCTCCAATTTAGGAATACCCTCTCACTAAAGAATGCATGGCATGAGACTGCTCATCATGACGGCTGGACACTGTGAGCCTACACACACTCACAAGACTGTTATAGTTGTGCAATCCAGAGGTGCAAAGGGACATTTATGTTAAGATGTCACACATTATGGACATGTGAGGGGCTTGTTGTTGCGCAACCCGGCTTAAAAAGGTTAGATTTTACTAAAAAGGGCAGTTTTTTACAGTAAAGTAAGACATTAACATTCCCGCTCATAAAAAACCTTTATTGCACAAAGTTCTGCACAACATCTGGTTAGTTTGTGTGTAATCACCAGTCAGAAACGGGTCTGCTGCTGCAGCCAGCTGTTTAAAAAAATTACTCTTTTCACTCTTAGCTTGGCTCACACAACACACACACACACACACACACTGGAGCTGATGATATTTGGGTGTGTACGTGTTGGGGTCGACCCTGTTTGAGCTCTCAGTTCTCAGACTTCAAAATATTTCTCTGTTGTTTGGCCAACACGCACCGTTCAGTATCCGTTTGATGATCACGCAGGACGGGCTGCTCACGTTGACCACAGCAGGATACGTGATGCAGAAGTGAGACTACATTTTCCAGGTCTGGACAAACCGCTACAAACTTCGACCATCGTGTAACTTTTTAGCAACATTTCAGCGACACAAATGAACACGGCTACATCGGCTTTCCACCCACCTTTGCATCGGTGTCTGTCTCCTCTGGTTCTTCTTCTCACAGCTGGGAGGTGTGGAGTTTGTTTTCAGACCCTGCCGACGCTGACAGCGGTTCATGTGGCATAATTTGGTGACAAATAGCGTTTGAGGATCAGGAACTTTCCTCTGAGACGGATGGGCCCAGACACAGAGGGAAGGGAGGGGAGGAGAAGGAGGGAGGGGGCTCAGTGCTTCACTTCCAGTTTCATTAACCCCTCACTGTCCGGCTTGTTGCTAGATGGAGGAGAGGAAGAATGTAGAGAAATGTTGACACAGTATTTCGTTTATTCTGCTCATTTGGCTGTAGTCCAGTTTTCTTCCCTCTCCAGCATCTGTTAATGGAGATTAGTGCTATTTTTAAATGTTTTGGACTAATTTTTTTTGTGCTGGTCCCTTTGTGTAAACTGGTATCAACTTTTAGCAGTCAAGATTTATAATATCTTATGAGCTGGAATTTTTATGAAACCAATGGGTAATGCCCAGTGGCAGACTGATCTGGACTAGTGGTTATGTCCTTGTTTTCTTATGTCTTATGTCAGGGCTCATGTACTCTTGTTTAGTACTTTCTCCCATGGTTGTATGGTTATGTCACTGTTTTGCTAATTGTGCTTGTGTGCTGTTATCTTTGCTTATCCGTTTTGCTTTGTGCTTTTATGCATCTGTCTGTCCCTTCCTAAATAAAATAAGCATAAACATGAACATCAAACATAAAAAGGGCACCCGATATAGTTATGCATCACATTTTCTCCACTGAAAGGCACCTTAGCGGGTATTTTAGTCACATTTTTACACTGTTATACTGCACTGCATCACATTTTCTCCAATGGAAGGGCACCCTAAAGGGCAATTAATCTTGCTTTCCCACCAAAAGCAACTTAAATGACACTGAATGAGGTTTTCTTTCCCAGAGGGGCACCCTATATAACACTGCATCGGTTTCACAATTTGCTGACAGAATCATTTGGCGTGTAATAACTAGAAGACAAGATGCCCTGTTTTTTTCCATCGACACATGATGTTGTCATCAGTGATCTTGAGAAATCATCTGTGGTGAGAGGAAAGTTTTGGTTATGAACTGATATAAGAAATGAACTGAATGAAAGTCCAAAAGAGGAATAATTTTTGTTGTGGACTATTTAACTATTTGAGAAAGTGACCTGGACAAACTTGTAAAATGCCAGGCTTCATTCTGACTCACACACTTGAATTAAAATACAAAGAAGGAGTCCAAATGCAAGTGAGTCTCAAAGTGAGGTTTGTGGACCTGCAGGGTTATTTAGAGGGTTTGAATGTCTCCATGCTGTTCTTTGTATTCACCACAGTTACTGTAGAAAGAGTTGCATAAATTTCTTCTGAGTCAAATCTCACTACAAAAGTTTTTGATGCATGTCCCTTCACAACTGCTATCAACAAATATGACTGAATGTCAATGACTCACTCTTCACTCAAAACTTCCCGTGCCGTGACCACTGACAAATCAGTCAGTTTTATGTGATTAGAGTTTTACTTCCTCTTTGTAAATTCACCACCTACTCACCATCACTCTTTTCGAACCCTTTGGGCAGAATCAGCCATGCCACATACATGACACACATGGTGTTCGCATTTAGACATCAAACAAAGTACAGACGTGTGTTTGCGCTTGTATGTATGCATGTTGTGCATGTCCTTTACCTGTTTGAAGTCACCGCAGACAGTAAAAATGTGCTCCACTTGGCTCCACTTCCTCGTACCAGTCCTGTCCTCCTCAGTATCGGCCTGCTAGAACGAGGCCTTGACTGTTTTACAATAATGACAAAACCAGTCCCAACCTGGCCAATCACGGTATTGTTTCTTTTGACCGAGGCAACCTAGTTGTTGTGGGCTCAGGGGAGCTTTTCTTCCTCCTAAGCTTTTGTTTGGTTCCTCACACACACATACGCACACACACACACACACCACACACCCACACACACACACACACAGAGGGAAAGATAGACAGAGAACCACAGTTAACAAGCCTTGATTACATCTGGAAGTCTGGCTTGATGACTGTCAGCCTGTAATCAAATTAAGTGATATATGTTGGCAGCTACAAAGGAAAAATGTTACAGCCAGATACAGATAAGCATGATTTACGTGAAATGATAGTCACAAGTGTAGTAAATTAACTTGACATGATACGTTGGATTAAATTCTTCAATCAATATTCTATGCAGTATACTTTTCCCTACAGATAAAACTACGCATAACTCAAATACAATAACCGCTGTCTTCATTTTGTTGTTGCAATCCAACTTGCAAACTCATTCACATCCACTGACGTGTAATTATTGATTTTGGTTTTATGGCTGCTACATGGGCATGTAATTACATTTCTCCACTGAGTGTTCCCCGAATGAATAGTTCAGTTCATTTCTCAGGATTACACGACACGCCTTCCTACGTCATGCCTCTGTAAAGGGGGCATCACATATGAATTGCTTGTTCTGGTTTTCTCTGCTGTGGGTGATTTACCAGAAAGGTTTTTAGTGAGGTAGGACTGCGAGCCAGAGGGTAGCTGTCTCATTTGGTGCTGTGTCATCCTTATCTTGGCACATTTATCGAGCCACTGTGAGTAAGAGGAGGAAGTTGCACCATGTTGTATTGCGTAGAGGTGTTAACAGTTGCTTGAGGTAACATGTCTAACACAGAGCAAAGAAAGGAGGAACTGCAGTGACTCACCAAAACACTGCTGAGAAATCAGCCAAGTGTGCAGAGTCTGTTACCACACAAAGGTAATATGTGTTTAGTGTGGACCCTCATTTGCAATACAGAGTAGGCAGTGAAGCACATTTCCTCCTGCGTGTTTATTCTTCTGACTGTGATTTTTTTTTACAATCTGATTCCCACATTGTGTTATCAAAAAAAGGTCTTTGTATTGTCTCCTGCTCTGTCTTTGACTCATGTTTAGTTTTGTCATTAAGTGCATCTTTGTTTTGTTACTGTGGAGAGTGTTTATTGTATATAATGAGAAAGCAAAATACAATCTTTCTCATTCTGGTACTGCCTCCACCACCTCTCGAGCTACTTGATGTGTGACTTTCTTTACTAGCTAGTTGCTAACCTCTTTGTTTGGTGCTGGACATGTAGCCTACAGTAGGTCTACTGGAGCTTTCTGATGAAAACAGAGTTGTTGAGAGCTGTAGAGCTGATCACTACAGTAAATATGCATCCTTAAAACCAAAACAATTAACTAAAAGAGGCCAAAAAGATCAAAAGCACAATCCTCTTGCTCCTCATCTTTCTTTTCAGATTGTCATGGTACATTCAGATTAGGTTACATCATCAACCTGCAGTGTCCTCACTGCTGCCAATGTCTCAAATAGGACAAGATACAGTAGGATAGGGACTGATTTTGTTTTGCTTTGAAGGTCCAGTGTGCAAGATTTACAGGGGGGTTATTGGTAGAATATAGCAGAAATGGAATATAATATTCATAAGTATGTTTTCATTAGTGCATAATCACCTGAAAATAAAATAATATAGTTTTTTGTTACTGTAGAAATGAACTGTTTATATCTAGTCTACAGAGGGTTGCCGTTTCTACAGAAGCCCAGACTGGACAAACCAAACACTGGCTTTTGATCCAGCCTTTCACATTTTGCAATTTTATAGCCACCAGTTCTCCTACATGCTTGGAAGTGGATGTGAGGTGAGGTGTTTGTAATCTTGAGACTCACTGTTAGATGCCACTAAATCCTACAAACTGGTCCTTTAATGGAATCTAATCCCAAAACCTCCCGCTCTAGTTTACGTCATGGCACACTAAATATACTGATTCTTTCTAAATGGATTTTTATTGAACTTTCTCAAGATAGATGCAAAAGGACAACCAAATATGAGATGTCATCTTTATTTCATTAAAATGAACTCTTCATTTTCACATATATTCATCCTCACACCTGTCAGCCCTTAGGCCTGATGGACATACAGCTCTGCAGTCATCTTTTGCTGGCATTGTTCGAATATTTTTCTTTACTGCACAGTATAAAACATCAGAAGAGGGTGCTACATTTGTTTAGACACGATCGTGTAAATGTGCAAGATGAGAAATGACTATCAAACATAAACTCTAGAATTTAAAATTCAATTTGTCTTTTTTTGTCCATTGTCCTCAGCTACACTGACAAGGCATCACAAACAGCAGAACTGAATGAAACAAGAACAATTTACACTGATATGAAACTTTTTTTCACTTTGTCATAAAGTACCCTGTATTTTACAAACAGTCGTTTTTTGTTTTTTTTTTCTTTAAATCACATTTTGCTCAGAGAAACAGACCATCTGTCAATAGCAACTAGCCAACAAAAACAAGTCACATCCTGGTTCATAAAGAACCATTTACACACACAAAAATAGAAAAATAATCATTTAGCTTGAATCCTTCATTTTTTGACTCTGGCGTTGGAGGAAGGGAAATTACTGCTCTCAAAAACATTAAAATAGCACCTGCCCACAATGAGTCTTAAAAGTTTTTCTTAAACCAGGAAACTTGTAAAAAAGAATCCTGTCACATTTAAAAAGTGCAATCTGTCCTGTAAAGGCTCATCTTTAGAAAAAAAATAACCATCCCATGTTCAGGTGCACATGGAAGACAAATGTCCATAATGTAGATTTAGCCATGATGAAGCTGATGTCTGATGACCTCACACGTTGGTGACCTCGATGCTGGTGTAACCGCGGATCGGGCTTCCCTCGGTTCTGGGTGGAGTCTGGTCTCGACCTTCACGAGGCAGGGAGCCATAGCTACTGTGGCAGCTCAAGTCCCGCCCACTGCGGGCTTTGGGACTGAACCCCGATGGAGGCTGGAACAGAGACACAAATACACTCAAACAACACATAAACTCCCCCTCCCCCCGGTTATCTGTCTCCCCTTTTCCACCAACATGGAACAGGTTCCGTTCTGGTTCGTGCACCTGATTTTTATTTATTTATTTAATTGTTTATTTTTGCACCCTGTTGATGTTGCATCCTTGAAAACAATGTTTCTGGGCTGGTTTGCCAGATCAGTGGTTTTCAAACTGGGATGCAGGGACCAACAGGGGTCCTTGAGTGGGTCTGTGGTGGGTCTCCAGCACTATCTCCAGTTTTGATTGACTGTAATTTGCTGTGATCTTAGTTTGATCATAGATTGACTATGAATCCTTTTTTTTTCAAACCTATACATTTCACAAAAACTCAGACAGGATTCTTTAAGACACAATCCTCTAAAATTCTGTGGTCTAATTTGCATCTATCGTGGGAGTCCTTGACATGAAAATGTTTGGGAACCTCTGTGTTAGATAACACAAGGTCCCAAGAATTCTGAAAGAAACAATCAGAGCAAATTTAGTTGAAAAACAGTGTGTGGCGTCATTTAAGCATCTTTCCCCGTTTATCAGCCTAGTTGTAGTCTTTGTCTTGTATTACTGTATTCAGCCTGCAGCCATACAGGACGTCTTGTCTGCACCGTTAATGTTGTACACCTGCTGCACTGTGTGATGTCTTGTAATGTGTCAGCATTATAAGCTAAGACTAATTCCACAGTAAAAGTGATTGTGCCTGATTCTGATTCTTATATCACAACAGAGGCTGATACTGAGACAAATGACTCGTAATAGTTTCCAGTATAGTAACTTTTTCCCCACCTTCACAGCCCTCCTTCTCAGTGAGCCTTCGTCATCAGTGTGTCGGCCAGTGGAGCTGGGCGGTCTGCCCAGGGAGTTCTGGCGAAGGAGGGTTGGTGGTGTTGCCAGGCCTAGACGCTCATAGTCCTGCTTGGCATCCGCGCTGCAGGGAACATGGGAAAGGGCAGAGTGTTGAGGACAGCTGCAAAGACAATAGAGCCCCCAAGACAGACACGCTATAGTTCCATTTATTGTAGTCATTAGAGATTCCCTAACCTGAGAGAGACCATCTCTGATAATATATGCCGTATTTGTATGTAAGTATTGTACAAAGGTGTATTAGTCGCGTTTCCACCACAAGGAACAGGGTCTAAATTTAAGTTGCAGGGACATTATTTTATCTCCTAAAACGTCCCTGCTTGAACTTTCAACAAGTACAACATTTGTGATTAGTCCAGTACTCGCAGCATATTGTTTCAGCTATCATTTAGAAAAATCTGCAGCCGCAAACCGCAAGTCTGTTTTTCCTTCATTGTGCATTAGTGGAAGAAAGAACAACAGAGTCCAGGCCTTATTGATCTGTAACTTTATGTGGCATCAATGTTGTTGTATAGTCACACAAAAATGATGTGTAAAAACATATGTCATTTTTCATATGTGGACAGAATAATTTGCCTTATCTTCATGGTGGTAACACAAACAACAATGGCCTGAAGGAAGTTTTTAGTTCCTTGAAAAGTAGTTTCTGAGACTAAAAGCTCCAGGTACTTTTGGCTTATGTCTCTCACCTGGCTGAGCCAATCAGGGTGTTCATCTCCTCGACAAGGTGTCGGCGAACCATGTGCTTGCTGTTGGGAATCCCCAGTGCTGTTGCCATGGTGTCAGTGTTAAAACTGGGGTCAAGCACCATGACGGCACCATGAACTCCACTATTTAGAAGATTTTCAGCAAACTCCTGGACAGGTGGATGGAGAGACAGCCAAACAGTGACTTCATTCATAACATGAAATCTAAAATCCTCAGATGTAATACTGTGGCCATTACTGGCTCTCAAAAATTATGTCAAATTTGCTCATAGACAAAGACCATATTGATTTATTAGTTGATGTCAACATAAATTAACGCTCCGTGAGGATATTAACAGGATGTCAGTCCAGACGGTCTTATCTCTACACACCCTGGTTGTGGCCTCATAATGGTTCCTAAGCCAGGACAGTAGACAGTGTTGACTGGGGAGATTCATATTGCACCATAGAGGCTGTAATCTGAAAACCTTTGTAATCAACTAGTAGCAGCTTAGAGGTACAATAACAAAGGCCTTCTATCACTCTGTAGAGATAGGGAGCGCTGAGTAAACACAGGAGCCTCGATTACCCACAATGCCACGTGATAGTGTTCCTATTATGCTGAGTACATTAGTATCTCTTGATTATTAATATTTAATTAAAATATTTGCTCTGCTGCAACAACTGGAGGGCAACTTTTGCTTGGCAATTTGTCAGCTTCAGTGTTTGTTTCAAGAAGTGAGTTTAAAAAAGATAATATATTGTTTACATAATGAGTGTTTTATATGTGTTCAGTTTTAAAGGTGCTTCTCTTTCTGTCTGTTCTGTTCCCACCTTCAGGTCAATATCTTTGATCCATTTGATGACCCGATGAGACGTCCATACCAGTGGATCCACATTCTGGTGCTCACACTGTATCCGGCGAGCCTGCAGTGCCTGGAAACCATTTTAAACAAACACCTCTTACACAGCTGATAGGTTCTATTGACCCTTCCTAAGTTCCGCCCCTTTTTGCTCTGTGCTCCAATAGCAGTTGAGCAAACTTGGTACCTGGTGGAACCTTCTCCTTTCCTGGTTCCTGTTCTCTAAATTGTTTTTCCCAGGAGAGTGAAGTCATGATACGCCCTACCCTACTTGTGCTGGGTAGGTTTAGGTATGAGGAGTGAGACTGGGTAGGGTTAGGGGAGGAATATCTGGGTAAACCAATCAGAGTACGGCAGATCAGGCCTTTTCCATCCTTGGAAAAGAAAATATCACTTCCTGTACTACTTCTGCTATGTGCTAGGCTCATCTATGTTGAAAAGAAAACCACATTTTGAAGAAGGGTAAAAGATGTTGCTGGTGGACCTGTAAAAGTGAAAAAATTAGTTTTTCACTGGCACAGGTTACCATGGTTACACGTCTCCAAACAGCAAGGAGGCTGTGACGTGATACGAGCTGTTCAGCCTAAAGGATACATAATATTGTTTATTTAGACAAAAGTATGTTGAACGATAGTACACATTTTGGGTATGTACTGTATAGTATGTGATTTTGGTTAGCTAACTAGCTAACTAATCTATATCAGTCATTAGCTAGTTAGTTAGCTTGCATTTCTCTAATAGTAGCTAACTTAAGAACTTCAAATATGCAATGTACCTCTCATGAGTTTATTATTATTTGGCTAAAGATTTCTCTGTCTACTTTTTATATTGCTTAAGATGATCTCTTCATCACTGCAACCAAAACAAGTGCTAAGCTTTAATGTCTGATGATACCATAAATATGCAAATGAGTGCATTATGTCATCTTGTGACTTTTAGAAACTTTTGGAGCTAGTGCTAGCCGCTTTCATTGTAAAAGAGTTGGCAACATTGACAGCATATTCACTGATGTCCTCTGTTTGTGGACACGGTGCAGATTCATACTTACCTCCTTGTCGAAATTGAGTAGGTGCAACAGTTCGATGCCCAGCAGTAAGCTGACCTGGTGGAACTTCTTGGTGATGTTGAGGTGACGTTCAAGGTCGCGACGTGTCAGGGAGTTCAGCATGCGCCCGTCAACCAAGTGGTTGTGGAACGCCTGGGAGTACTGAGGCAAGCCCACGTCACTTAACCAGGCCTTGGCCACCCAGTGGTGGTCCATGTCTGCAGCCTTGGACAACCTGCAGACAAACATGCAACAGTTTCTTAAAGGGTCACTCTTTTCTCATTTACTCTTTGTGGTCGGTCCAGACTTTAATATGTCAGCAGATCCCCAGAGATGAATTCTTCTGGCTGGTGATCTCCTGTAAAAAATCTTCTATGGGAATTTTCTATGATAATAAAATTAATTAAGGTTTGGAGTCTTAGAATATTTTAACCTGGACTTTATGAAAATTATGATTGAAAACAATTTCATGATTACTGAATAATCAAGAAGATTATCATTAGATTGAGAGAATTAATAATGAAAATAATAATACTATTCATACTATTTATAATGAAAACAATAATAATACTATTTGCAGCCCTAAAAAATAGATTTGAAAAACATCTGAATGTCTCTCCAGAAAAAAGTATCTCTGTAGGATACTCTACAGATCTCACTTTCAAAAATTTTCAAAGGGACTATTTCTTTGGTATAAAGTAGTTCCAAAGATTACTGTGAAGTCTGTGGATTATCCAGAAAGGCACTTTGCTGTTGAATTTTTCAAATGTAATTTTCCAATGCTTTGAACTGAACATTTGAAAACCTGGGCACGTAAAACCTGAACTACAGCACTTGCTTCGCCAAATACAACGAGGGGTACATGAGAAAATATGATTGTTTTCTTGTGATTTTGGTGAACTGACCCTTTAACCTAGGGCTGGGCAAGATATTGATATAATATCAATATGGTAATATGAGACTAGACATCATCTAAGATTTTGGATATTGTTATATTGTGATATTTCATAAGTGTTGTCTTATCCTGGTTTTAAAGTCTGTATTGCAGTAAAATGATGTAATTTTCTGAACCCACTCGACTGTTCTAGCTGTTCTTTTATTTGCCTTTATCCATTTAGGCATTACAGCCACATCACTGATGATATTGTTGCATTAATGAGGGTATTTGGTCAAAAAATAATGTGACCAAATACCTCAACCTCTAAAACATTTATTTCTCCATTTAAAGTCAATATTGACTTCTGAGAGTTACAGGGAAAGATGAGCCCACACATTGTAAATGCTGTGACTGTAAATCACCAACAGATGGCCCTGTTGCACTAACCACATTAGTTCCAATTTAAATATGAATCCTGTGTTTCCATTCCTTACCCTCTACCATTTTCAGCATCTCTGTAATCCTCGATGGCCAGGCGGAGTTTCCGGCGATGCATTAAACTGCTCACACCTAAACCCAGCTCCAGGTCTTCATCTGTTAGTCCAAGTAAAACCTGCAAAGTGTCAGAGTAGCCTGATACAGTTTACTGCAACTTAAGTCACACGGTGTAAATGTCCTAAAAAAAAACAGACAGGTGGGATTAAAACAGAGGATTAAACGCTGGCAGGCTGGTAATCTACATATTACTCCACCTGCATCATGTCAGTGCTTTCATCCTACCTTCCCACTCTTTACATTTTCTGAGCAGGTGCGGATGTACATGGGCATCGCCATGACAACCTCCAGCCAGGCCTGCACAGTGCCCGCCCTCCACTGGGACATGGGTGTGGTCCTGGCCAGCTCCACCTGCTGGAGGCGGTCCAGCTGGTCCTCCCCATCTGACAGGCTGAGGCTGTGGCGGGTGGGGCTGGAGAGGCTGTCTGAGTCTGAGTGGGTGGGTGGGGAGTGGAGGAGGAGGAGGAGAGGGAGGGGGTGGGAGACATGTGGGTGATGTAGTTGAGGGTGTGAGTGAAGGCAGAGGTGGAAGTGGGTATAGTGAGCGATGACAAAACAAAGTGTTACTTCAAACATACTACAACATAAAAATAAGTTTAACACAAAATCAGCCAAGTAGGGTGATATATAACAGCATGGTGAGTAATTTCTTCCAAATAAACACGCTTTTAACAACATCTTAAGCTTTTGGCTGCATGACAAGCAATGCATTTGCCAGTGATGCTGCAAACAAAGTTGCAGCATTTATAAACAAGCTCCTTAGTTAAGAAGTCCATTAAATGGACAGCTGTTTAAGCTGTTGAATTAACATGACTCATGTGTCTAAATCAGCCTCCAGCAACGGCTCAATGAACACAAAAAGCCTCACATTTGAATGCATTATGATCACATGAAATCTGCCACACATTATCAGGATTTGCTGTGGAAAAGCTCTGCCTTGAAATTGCAGCGTGTCCTTTAAATGCTCCTTAAATTATTCCCATACAGTCTTGTATTGCTTACCTGTTATGTTACTAAACTGGGCCAAATGTTTCCTGTTTACTCAGGATTTCAATGTCTGAAGGAAATCAGGCCAATATTAAATATTGGCCAACGACACAGTTTACTTTCTTTCACTGAGAGTCAGTTCTCTGTCTTTACCAGCAGGTGGCAACATAGCACCAGTTTTGGGTTCAATAGTTGGTAAAGCATCATTATCACTTTTAATATTTAACATATTATCATTGTTCTGATTACTCACAACATATGCAGTGGTGGAAAGTAACTAAGTACACTTACTCAAGTACTGTAAATAAGTGCAATTTTGATTAAAGAAGATTTAAGCAAGCTTTTAAAATACAGTACGATATTATAGATCAAACAAGTGCAGCCTTGTTTTCTGTACCATAAGATGCTCATATTTTCCATTAAATACAATTCAGAGCTGGTTATAGGTGGTTGATTTACTTGTTCTGGTGTTTTGGCTTGCAACACTTCAAAGCAAAGCCAAGTAACTGTTGTACTAATTAACTCTCCAGGGGTGTTTTAAGTGCCTAAAATTGGTTATATATGGACAAATCACAAGATTAGGTAATAATATCCAATAATACTGAAAGGGGTGCTACTGAACAATGAGTACATTAATTTTGATACCTTAGGTATATTTTTCTGATAATGCTATCACGTATTTTTTTCAAACTGAGGGTTTTAACATTCTATCCACAAATGTCAAAGAGATGTAATTAGAACATATATGGCATGTACACAGCATAAAATGAATATAAGGGAAAAATAATTAAGATCGCTAGAACGAGACATATTACTGGAGCAGAATAATATCAAGGTCAGTGGTGGAAAATAACTAAGTACATTTACTCAAGTACTGTGCTTCAGTACAATTTTGAGGTACTTCTGGTTTGTGCTGCTTTCCACTACATTTCAGAGGAAAACATTGTTTTTCCTACGCCACTACATTTATTTTACATCTTACAAGAAGAAGTGTGTAGTCAGGGTCCAATTTAGGTTTTTAACAGCTCCACCAAATAGTGACCCCCCCCCCCCAAAAAAAAAAAAAAAAAAATTCACATTACTTAATTTCACTAAATGTTCAAATGACTCTATATGTCAGATATATGACAGATATATGCTATATGTATATCTGTAATCAAAGATCACAGTAAAAGTCCCCATACTGATTACAGATTTGTGTATCAGAACTTTGTTTTTTCTCCATTCAGCTCCCATCACCCTCAGATTGATCTGGTGTCCCTGAATATAAAACTGAACGTAAAGCAGCAGCAAACATTGATGCTTCAGTATTAATAATCTAATGATGTCATATACATTAATATATCAGTGAGGGGGACCAACCAGTATTTTTACATTGCTGTATTGGTACTTTTACTTAAAAGTCCAGTGTGTGAAATTTAAGGGGATCTATTGGCAGAAAGTGAATATAATAATCATAAGTATGTTTTCAGTCATGTATAATCACATGACAATAAGAATCATGGTGTTATCACCACCTTAGAATGAACTGTTTATACCTGTGAGAGCGTGGGTCCTCCTCCCTGGAGGCCGCCATGTTGCACTGCCGTGTTTCTACAGTAGCCCAGAACGGACAAACCAAACAATTGCTCTAGATACAGCCTTTTGTATATTTTGCAATTTTTTTCAACTACTGTGTTCTCCTACACGCTTCAAAAGGGAGGGTGATGTAATGTGTGTGCAATCTGCAAGCTCACTGCTAGATGGCACCAAATCCTGGTCTTTTAAGTAAAGGATCTGAATTCTTCTTCCACCACTGAACATATGCACGTTTAAGTGTTGTCTAGTTTTTATCGTTTTTTTTCACTGACAAATAGTCCTGCCAGTGCAGCAACTCTATTTTTTTCTATTTGATATCAAAAATGACATACCTCAAAGTCACCTGTCTCCTTTAATACTTTGTGAAAACCTCGACATCAGCACAAACACTGCACTGCTCTTGATGCAGTCCTTGGAATATAGCAGCACTCTATGGCTCACCAAGTGACTGTACATGAGCTTTAGCCATCAAGGCTAAAACTGGAAGCTAATTCAAATAGTTCTGTGGCCGCTGTTTGTTCAAGGTTCATCTTTGAACAAACTGTGGCCACAGAATCTTTGTTCTACTTGATGGACCCTTTACTGGCTGAAAACATACATTTTGTTATTGTTATTTCCGTGGAAGAATAAAGCTAAAGATGTGAATTATTCTCTCTATCTGAATCATTCAGAATAAACCTTTGCCTGTGTCCTAAAAACAGACCAAAAAACAGCAGGTTCTTTGTTTTCTCTGTTCTTCTGTCTCTTTGTGCGTCCTTGTTCTCAGCAAAGGGAAACCCTGCTACTTTCTGGCAGGCTTTACTGTACCGCTGTGTGTTTACTCAAAAGAGATTCTTTGTTGAATGATTGTAGGGACCAAATAAACAGATTCTTATTAAACTCAACTTTGGCAATTCATCTCAAGCTGGATACTTTTATGTGCCCTTCTAAGAGCAATGTATAAACTGAAGGTGCACCTTTAAGTGCCCCTCTGAGAGCAATTCATATTAAGCTGTATAAATCTGCTCTTTGGACAGCACTGCACTCCTGTCCAGATACAAGGTCTGTTTTTCACTGCAGAGAGACCTAACAAAGACATGTTACACTAAGAACTGCAGAATTGACTGTCTGACATCTAGTTGAAGGCCAAACAGTTGGAGACTGACCTTTCTGTGACCTGAGACTTAGCTCCTCTGGTGGGGCTGACCCTCTTACATGCCTTTTTAAAAACCCACTGAAAGCAGAGAGGGTCAGAAGGACATCTACTAGCTATGCGGTTGTATTACTGTGAAGAGTTGTGTCCTTTATGTGAGGCCATGAGTGTTTTGTAAACACTGCGATGGATCGTTAATCCTTTTGTATGGACAGGATAGCGGTATGTACACTTCACATACGATGCAGGAGCCTGTTTTGTTTGAGGAATCAATTGTTAAACGTGCCCTTCAGTAGCTGATGTAATGGATGTTATCACTACAATGCTGCAGCGTGTCTGATGGAGCAGGTAGTGCTGTGTACCAAGATGCATGATACATTTGTTAGAAATTGGCCATTTTCCAGATTTTGCAATAAAAGTTTCACATTTGAATGGATCAACAGTGCAGATGGACACAAATTCATAATTTAAGATAAATAATTAAACCGAGGGTGGCTGGCCAGTGTTGTAAATCCAAATGTTGGGAAACATGCTTGTTTGCTTTCATGCTGAGAGATGAAAAGATCAATATCACTCTCATGTCTGTATGATAAATATGATGCTATAGCCAGTCTGCTTCCAGTCTTTGTGCTAAGCTGTTAAATCTTAGTTAAATGTAGTTAAAAGAAAATTTTAAATTTTGGGAAATATGCTTATTTACTTTCTTGCTGCAAGTTAGATGAGAAGATTGATACCACTCTCATATCTGCATAAATATGTCTCAAATCTATGCTAAGCTATGCTAACTGGCTGCTGGCTGAAGATTTGAATTGGCAGTGTTCCCATGGTCCCAAGTTCCCAAGGTACCATGTCCTCGGGGCCATATGTTCCCAAGATTCCATGTCTCCTGGATCCTATGTTCCCAAGGTCGTATTCCCTTAGGTCCCATGTTCCATGGGTCCTTTGTTCCTAAGGTCCTATGTTCCCTTGGTCTTATGTTGCCAAGGCACTATGTTCCCTGTGTCCTGTGTTCCTTGGGTCCTTTGGTCCCAATGTCCTATGCTGTCAGGGTCCTATTTTCCTAGTGTCCTATGCTCCCAGGATCGTATGCTCCCAGGCTTGCATGGCTCCCAGGTACCAATGTTCTCAGGGTCCTATATTCTGAGGGTCCTATGTTCCCAGACACCTATGTTCCCTGGGTCTTATGTTCCCAAGGTTCTATGTTCCCTGTGTCTTATGCTCCTTGTGTCCCATGTTCCCTGGGTCCTACAGTTCCAAAGTCCTATGTTGTCCTATGCTCCCAGAGTCCTATATACCCAGCATCCTATGCTCCCACACTCCCATGTTCCCAGGCACCTATGTTCTCAGGGTCCTATGTTCCCAGGCACCTATACTCCTAGAGTCATAAGTTCCTAGTCTCCAATGCTACAAGGGTCCTACATCCAGTGTTAACCCCTAAATCAAGCACATAAGGTGCTATAGAGCGAAGGAGAACATAGGACCCTGGAAACGTAGAGAACCCTGGGAAAGTATATATTTAGAACTCAGGAACACGGGACTCTCGGAACATGGGAATGATCCCTTCATATTTAGCTTATAGACATTGAAAGTGGTCTCAACAAGAAAGCAACTGTATTTCCCCAATGGAACACTATTCCTTTAACTGCAGAATTCAAGCAGTCACTGTTGTTGTTATTTGGTAAATGTGAGTCTATTTGAAGTGTCATAGAAAGTTAAAGGAAGAGTCTTCAGTTCAGGAGGATGTTGTAAAGAGTTAAGATCAACAATCAAGAAAAAACACTTGCTTTTGCCCCGAAGACAGTTTCTGATATACACTGTAGCGCTCAATTGCTGTCAGATGGTTTCATCAGAATTAGATTCAACTTGAAGAAGTGCGTAATTCCAGGGTCATTTTGTGATGTTGTCTGAGAGTTAGAGGACATCTGCAAACACAGCTTGCAACCCAGCAGAGTTACTTTTTAAAGCAATTGGGACTGGTGTACCCTGGTCTGACTGAGTCTGATTGATTACTTCTTGGGTCACTTCACTGTGTTGAGAGTCCGGTGGAGGTCAGACAAAGAGGGGATGGTGTTAGAGGTCAGGGGTCAAATCAAAGCAGAACATTATTGACACCATGTGCTGACACATATGAGTTCTGTTCCAGCAATCTGACATGGCTTCCTGTCCCCTCACCTCGATATTTTCTGATTGTTGATGTCAATATCACAGGAGGAAGAGGAAGAAACTGTTCTTCTTGTGAATAAGCAGTTGAAATTGGGAAGAAGAGGAAAGGAGGCCATGTGGAAGCTTTTGGGATGCAGTCCTCTCACAGATGGACTTGCAGGGCTGAGGGAGGCTCACGCATATGTTAAAAATGGCAGCCCCCCCAGCAGAAAGGGACGAATCAGGATTAGAGCCATACCACAACAAAATGAACACAAACACACACAAACATTAACACAGGGAAAGAGAGGACAGCCACATGGAAATTCAATGTTATTTATTTTATTTTAAAATAATCTTATTTTTCTCATTTAGTTCTTTTTGAGCGTAATTTTTGTTGCCATGCCTTTAAAAGTTCGCTACTTATCCACTTCTAAACATCTCAGGACCTCACAATAGAAGTCCTCCACTGAGGCCTACATCTTTGACTTTAAATAAAACTCTTTAATAATAATATTAATTTTATTTCTGTAATGTTATCTCATTTACAAAAAGTAAAATATTTGTGGAAAATAAAAACAAAAAACAGAGACCGTGGCTCAAAACATAAAAATCATACAATGTTTTTCATTTGATATGTTTTTCCACCATCAGCAGAGGATCATAACGGTTGGTTAAATGAAAAAATAAAATAGCCTAGTTTTTCATACATTTCATTAAATGTTTAATGAAATAAACTGCTTGAGCTGTTGTTCTTATACATACAATTTAATACATGATGACTTATCTTTGAATTACCTTGGTGATTCACCTCTGCGAGCCCAAATGTAGGCTGAGCTAAGGGTTAAATTATTATCCCCTCACTGCTTACATGGACGCTCTTTTGACAAGCTTTAACTGTGGTTAAATACAGCTCCCAATGTAATCTGTGTGACTCTATAGTGTTTCAGATGAGACCGACAAATACCCAGTGTTAGTTTAATATCAGGGAGAGAAAAGATTTCCTGGGGGTGGCGGTGCAGACTCCGGCTCAATCCAATGAAAGGATGAAAATAATCCAATGTCAGTAGTCATTCTTTTGCTTGAAGAAATGCTATTAACCTTTGGCACAAAGTTAATTGCTTTTTTCAGCAATGCCCTGAACTCTGCATCTGAATTTTTTGGGCGAGTTCATGGGGTCGTAGGAGAAGGTATGCATTTGCTTCAGTTTGATTAGCCTGCTTAAATCTGATTTTTAACCTCCTGAGTTGGCACTCGTTATTGTTATAACAGTTCATTTAACGCCTGCTCCGAGCTCAGGCCTCTAAATTGAAGATTTTCTGGTAAAATGACCATCAGCCTGATATCTACTATGTTAGCATAATTGATGTTTAAGCTATCACTAATTTTGTGATAATAGCTTTCTTTTTTTAGACCAACTTTTCCCAGAATAATTCTACTCCCAACAGCCTTTTTAAGTATTAATAAAATGATAGCTACAAGCTACTATAAGAGCCTACAGAGGGAAAATGGTACAAAGCCTCATGAATAAGTGGAATAATGATTTAACCGTTTAAAGTGTAGTGCTGAGTTTTTCTCTGTGACTGTTGACTTTGCTGACCTTAAATATTTCAAAATGTAATTTTGCATAAAGAGCCTTGTAGGTGCAGATTAAAACGTTCTATGTTTAGTTTGGGATATTAAGCTCTTGAACATGTTCTGAATAACAAATCTTCATTTGAAATGGAGGAAATCATGAATAAACATCATGAAATCAGCAACTGACCTCTCTTTTTTTAAACACTCCTTGACAACATACCCAGAGACAGACATCTCTGTTTAATAGGGTTTTTGTTCAACATGCATTTAGGGACTGGGGCTATGTGCATGCATGTCACACATGTACCTTAAACATGTACCTTCTATCTTTACAGGGATTGTTCAGATTATTTGATGTAGGTTTGTATGAGGTATTTATCCAGAGTCGGTGTGTTACCTCGAGCAGATAGCAGTCGACACGCCCCCATTTTGGAGAAGCAGAGAAGAACACCAGCACAGAAGCCAAGCAATGTACTGCATTGGACAGGGTCAGCAACGAAAGGTATTTTATCCACTTAAAAAGATTCACCTTAAAAAATCTATATCACTTTAAGTATACAATATATTTAGGATATTTGCACTGCTTTTCCTTGCCGTCAGACAACCTTTTCTGACAGGAAACTGCTGTTATATAAGCCAAACATCACTCTATCCAAACCAACCAAACCTCCACAGGTGAAATCAGGTATCTTACCTCGCAGAACATGGAAGTTACTGGTCAACTGCTGCCTTGACCTGTTAGTTTGTTTATGTTGTTGTGTGACTTCATTTTAAAAGGATGATTCAGATTCACAGAAGTCACACGATTAGACAAACAAACTAACAGATCAAGGCTGCAGTAAACCAGCAGCTACTATGTTCTTTGAGATAAAATTAATAATTTTGCTTGTGGAGTTTGGTTGGTTTGGAGAGAATGATATTTGGATAATATAATGGCAGTTTTCCATCAGAAAAGGCTCTCTGACTGCAAAGTAAAGTGGTGAAAATATTCTAAATACAGCATACGCTTTTAAGTGGCTAAAATACCTTTTTTGTTGCTGATTCCATCCACAGCAGTTCATCGCTTAGCTTCCATGCTGGTACTCCTCTCTGCTTCCACAAATTGGGGATGTGCTATAGCTGATAGACTGGCTATTGATAAGTACCTCATACAACCCTACATCAAATCATCCAAACTATCCCTTTCACAGATAGAAAATACATTTCTTACATTTCCTGTTTGGCTTCATGTTGCCGTGGAACAAACTGTTCTGCATAGAAAGTTCATTCCTTCGCTCAGCAGCGTCTTTGAAGTCTCATTTGAGCAAACATCAAGGAGTGCACAGTTTTCTGGGCAGGTTGAGGGATGTGTTGTACAACCGAATTAAGAGGTGGATTTGAGGAGTCTGCATGTCGCCTACAGGAAACTGTTCTCGTCATGGCAGTGTGGAAGGAAGGAGGGGGATGGACCAGGCAGGACAATCAACAGGGAGGAGTTTAAGTTAAAAGGTAGTGAGAGGAGGAGGAGGGGAGTACATGTCAAAAATAACAAAAGGCATTCAGGACAAGGAGACATTTACACGCACAAAGTGCACATCAACTGTTGTTATTTACAAGTACAGCAGTCCTTCAAGTTTCCAGTTGAGTGAAAACAAAAAGTCAAAATGTAAAGAACAATTAAAAGATCCAATAACACAGCCGTTTTTTGGAGGGCAGATACAATAGAACATATCCACATGGTCTGTTGCTGTGTCACACTGTCCACTCTATTTACAGGACTGTACATACATACAGGTGCAATTTGCTCGTTAAGGTTTACACTTCAGCGAAGCAAGACGCGCATCCGGCTCCTGACATGGCCTCTGACCATGGATGACATGCACACACACTCTCACACGCACGCAAGCATGCATGTGAGACTGCACAGGCACACACACATTATTATATCTGTACACACTCATCCTCTCACACACACAGTGCTGTCTTCTGATAATTTGCCACAGAGGCTCTCCAGGTGGCTCGCTCATCGGACATGTGTGCTTTTACCAGTCTGCATCTTCCTCTATGTAATAATCAGGCGTTGAAGTACCATCAAACAAACCGGGGTCGAGGGATTTGCGCTGCTTTCCCCGGGCGAAGACACGCGACAGAGATCCCAGCCCCATCTTCTCTTTCTTCTTCTTACGCTTCGCCTCCTCCAGATCTTCTAGGGACTGGAGGAAGAAAGAGAGGAAGGGAGAGCAGAGAGGGGAGAAGAAGATGAAGAGATGGGCGAAGGAACAGAGAGCAGAGAAGTCAGTGAGAGGGTGCAGAGCGGGCGATAAAGACCAGGACAGATAGAGATCACAACACAGAGGGGAAGTGACACTTGACATGCTGCCAGGCATGCACGTATTCAACCACCACAAGTGGGTTTCACATAGATTCAAGTCACAGCTGCA
Organism: Lutjanus argentimaculatus; assembly: GCA_034769285.1. Taxonomy (NCBI): domain Eukaryota; kingdom Metazoa; phylum Chordata; class Actinopteri; order Lutjaniformes; family Lutjanidae; genus Lutjanus; species Lutjanus argentimaculatus. The sequence continues at coordinate 11,986,283 of JAWZSL010000007.1, forward strand.
AGAGTGAGTACACGACAGGCTGCGTGGGGCAGACATGAATTCAGCCAGAAACGATGGCGGAGGGAAAAACGGCAGCAGCCAAAAGAGCAGGACAGTCGGCAGTTACTACAAAGGGAGGTGATTATTTGGGAGGGTGCATTGGTGGGCAGCTCTTACATTGCAGAGGGAGTGAGTCCGATGGCGTGGCGAGTTGATGTCGCTGGGTGTGGACGACCGGTCTCCCTCCACCGCCGAGGCGTCGGAGATGATGGAGGGCTGACGCGAGTGGCACGGGCTCACCCGCACGGCAGCCACTAAAACGGGGCGAGAGGGAGAAGAGAACAGTCTTGTTTTCTTTGGGGTGTGTTTGGGCGGCGACAGTAGTGAACAGGGACAGTCTGAGTCCTCTCAACAATGCCACAACAGCCTTAAATAAAAATATATCTCAAAAGCCTGAAATTATTTGCAATCATCTGCAGTTGCTAAGCAACAGTGAAAACAGCTTCACAGAGGTTGAGCGAGTATGTGTGTATCTGTGTGTGTGTGTGTGTGTGTGTGTGTTTTGTGTGTGTGTGTGTGTACCAGTGAGACTGATACATACAGTACAACCAATTGCATAGCAATTTGAGGGTTCGTGACTGTTCACACGTTTTCCTTGTTTTTTTTGTCTTTGTCTGCTTCTTCCTCCAGATGTCCCCAATTAGTCAGCAGCACATTTGAGCCTGTAGCTGCCCTTTAAATCAAGCTACAGGAGGATTCACATGGACTCCCACTCTCATGGAAGTAAGGTTAATTTGTGTAGAACTTTCTTTTTAGGCTGGGAGGCGGCAGTAGTCCAGTTTTTTTGCTCTTATGTTTAGAAATCTCTAGTCCTATGTGGTTAGACATTTTGGATGAACCTCTCAGGCTGACAGCTTGGATGACACTTAAAGCTGGGGTAGGCTGCTTATCTTTGCCATCTTTGGGCAAAAGTTCCATAACAACATTTAAGCATAATGTAACTCAAGTGGTCTGAGAGAAAACTAGACTTGCTCCTCTTGGCTCTGTTTTCAGGCTTTAGAATATCTAGCCTGTAATGGGAGACTTTGGCCAATCACAGCTCATAGTCGATTGTCGAGTGTCATTCCCAAAACACAAGTATTTGACAACAACAAGAATGAGACTCAACAATTAACCATCTTCAAGCCACCAATCCAAAGCATCTGTAATTTCAAAACTCAACAACAGGGCTCAATGATAAGGACTGCAGGCTTGCCCAGGGCAAGTAAAATGCCATGTCAAGTTAGTAAACCTAACAACTCATTTGCCCAATCGGGGAAGTGGTAAAAAAATAATTATGCACATTGTTTCATAGTTAACAAGTCCACCTCTGGGGAGAAGAAGGGGCATTGTCATACCATTTTAAATAAACAAAAAAATAGTTCATATCTATGACATTCTGCGTCCTTGTTCTTGTTACTTAAATATAGCTTAAACATGAGAATTACTGCTTCGGGCCAGTAGATGTCTGACCAACTTGCCTGACTGGGCAACTGAGCAAAAACTTTAAAGCTGGACCCTGAACAATCAACAATCATTCTTTAAAACTGTTTACAGCACATTTAAATATTCAAGTGCAGAATCTGAAGGGGGATTATGAGCCTAGAATGTCACGTCTAGACTTTAATTATTTCCTAGTTATTTCCCCCGCAGATATTTGCAATAGCAAAACTTGTCTTCTTTGGTTTTACTTGAGTTTTGAAAACAACTCCCCATTTTACATCAGGGTGGGTGCAAAATTATTTTTTTTGTCCACCGACCAAATGGCTAGTGAATGTTCAAATTTTACCAGTCACTCAATAGATTATTTTTTTTTTGGATTGTGAGTGAAGCAAATCTACCAGCCACCTGCATATTTTGCCAACATTGCTGTCTGGTGCTAATTTTGTGCCCTGATTGGCCACACTTGGCTAGCAGCATTGCTGCAATGCAGCACAGGCAAAGAAAGGACAACATTCTATTTTCCAGCTATGACAACAAAACAGAAGTCAAATCAACTGAGCTTTGCAAGATAATGTTGTGTGTTAATTGTGTTTTGAATTTCAAATTGGAGTCAGTGATGGCTGATGCTTCAGTTCACAGTTTGTGATGCATTTCAGCTTCAAACGTCTGCCTGTAGGCTGAGCCATGGTTCACATGAGTAGAGAATAAACTTCAAAATGTTGCTGCTTGTCTACAAATCACTCTGTGGCTCTGAGCCCACATAAATCTCTGATATGTTTGTGCTACATGAACTTCCAAGAGCCCTTAGGTCATCTGGGACTGACCTACTGGATGTCCCAAGAGTCCAGAGACCACAACATGGCAAAGCAACGTTCTGTTATAAAGCAACACAGACCTGAAATAAACTCCCAGACGATATTAGGCAAGCCATGACTCTGACCATTTTTAAGTCAAAGCTAAAAGGTTTCCTATTTTACAGTGCCTACTCTACCCAGTAATGACTACAACACTTTATTGTCTTAGCTTAGCTTTTAAATAGCCTTCAGTTTCATTGTTTTTTAAATGGTTTTTAATTTAATTTAATTATGCATCTAAATGTGGTAGTATTTTCTGTTCTTTTATCTCTTCACTTGATTAAACTGCACTAGTTTACTTTTTACTGCTTTAATAATCTCTTGTACAGCTTGCCTGTACTTTTGCACTTTTTAAATTGTAAATCTTTTACCTTTGCTGTTTCTTTATGATCCTATAACGCACATTGAATTGCTCTGTTGTATGAAATGTGCTATACAAATAAAGTTGCCTTTCCTTGCCTATGATAGGGAATGTTGTCTGCAGTGTACAGTATTACTGCACCAGTCAGTGAAATGGTGAACCTACAGTAGCAAATGTTGTGAAGGGCCTGAAAAGTAGAAATAGCTGCCGAAAATAAAGAATTACAAAGTCAGGTGAAAAAGTCTGACTCCCTCAGAGCCTGGGTCAAGTTAATGCAGCATCACAAGATTTATGAATTGCATTTACTTCTTTTTTTTTTTTTTTGTGAAAATACATTTATTTAAGCAGACAGAAACAGTCCTTAGCACCCAGCTGATCCTCAGCTGCCACCATTCTCTAATGCAGAGAAAACATTTCTGTGCAGCGAAGACAAATGGGAGCCGTAAAGCCAAAAATATGTTCACTGTCACGGCTACAAAAAGCGCATGAAATGTCACGACCGGAGCATCATCGGTGGCCAACACTGTGGTCATACTGAGCAGATGGCAGGAGTGGATGTGTGTGAAGCAGGTCCACATGAGCATGCAGAGGGTAAACGATGGTAAAACCACCTCGTGTGAGTCAGTTCATGTACGGGATGATGAGGCTGTTTACGGTACGTGTGCTCTTGTCGGCCTACCTTGCCTGTCAGTTGGATGCCCCGTGTGGACATAGAGGGTCTGCTGACTCTGTCTGATGGCAGCAGTCAGGGGAAGGTCAGCCTGCATCACCCACTCCTGATTGTTGCCGTTGACAACCGTTTCCGTAGGCATGGCCAGAGAGTGACGCTTGGGTACGTCCTTGGTCAGGGTGGCTAGTGACTGTTTGGCCTTAAGAAGGTAAGACAGACAGATGCAGTCAGTCAGAAAGCAGCAGTCCTGGAGAGAAATGTTTTATGCATTTTCTGGGCTGTTTTTGAGTGAATTGTTTTTATTTATGCATGTGTCATACGTGTGCGCACATGAACATGTTCAGTTATGTATCCGCAATCCTTCAACAAGACTGCGTGCACGCGGACATGTGAGTTCTCTCCCCTGGGCTCCTTGTGTGTTTGTTGTCTCATGAAAAATGCAGCTGTATTCATGTTCGTCTTTTGTTGTGTGAAATCTCTTGTTACCACTCGTGAGAGCGCAGAGGGAGAAAAAAAAAAAGCACAGAATATCTGGAGGAGGTGTTTGTTCCTTTTGGGGTGGAAGTGAGGGGTTGCTGTGGTGTAAAAAAAAAATGGAGAAACTGGAAATAATGAAGCTTTTCTGCACGTTTAACCCTTTAACGTTCTGCTCAACTATTTGAGCACATTGTGAGGCATGTCTTACAGACAAATGTGTTGAAATTAAAAGTACTACATGGAGTTTTTAACTGACTATGAAACAGTCTCAATTTATTACTGATGCCTCTATATGACCTACTGAACCAAATGAGACCATTCAGAAGAAGACTGGCTATTTAGTTATTCTTAAAGGCTGCTAGATTCTGTGTGAAATCAGATGAAACAAGCTTATGTTTAGATTCTCCCAGGCAAAGTTAGAGTGAGTAGTATATTAGCCAGTCAAAAATAAGCAGGAGGAGATTTTTATTTAGATAATTTTATTTCTGACTAATTTTTATGGCTATTACCGTGAAAACACTACCACTTTTGTCCACAGGTTCCAAAATCAACAAAATATCAAAGTTCCTTGTAGTAGCTTTGATTCAACCTGATTAAACCATCGCTAGCACTCGGTTTAAGTATGTTTTGATCAAAAAAAAAAAAACAACACCCACTTGATGTTGCTGTGTCTGTAAATAGTGTTTGAAGCATTTTCAGTTCTCCTAGGAAGTTAGAAACAAAAAAGTCACTCCTCTGTTGGGTGTTTGGTAAGAATTTTTTTTTTTACATGTTCTAGTTTCAGGGATCTCATTAGAACAACTATCAAACAACAACTATCAAAGAGCTGGTTTGTCATTTTAAAGTAAAGGGAGAGAAGCTAACCTAATGGAAGTAAAAGTGACACTTGCTATGAGATTAAAAAAACATATTATTATGACAACATTATTCATTTTTGTTAAAAGGATACACTTAATGTTATTCTGTTATTTATATATTGAAATAATTTCATATCAACCCTAACAGTTTAACTGTCATTTAGTGACAAAGGTAAATTAGAAATTACAAAATTTATAAATAAATTTACTGATGCCTCAAAACATTTATGTTGTTGCACCAGTAAACAATTGAGCAAGTCTGATTTATTTCTTGGACAAGCTAGGTTTTTTTTTTTTTTTCTGAATTTTGGGGGTATTTGTGAATATATTTTGATACTATGGCTGCAAGGCAACATCTCAACCATTAATGAATACATTTGCTCCGTAGAGCCTCATCACAAACCACAGTTCACCACATTTTAGCAGGAACAACAATGAGCTGCTGGAGCCTTGGGAGATGTGTTTTTGCATTTGTATTTGGTGTCAAAAGTTTCCTTTTCTCTGTGTGAATGTTTCATGATTAGCCTTGACATGTCTGTGTTTTTTATGAATGCTTGAAATCTTTGTTATTGTCTGAATCTTATCATCATGCCAGGCGACGGCAGGCCAGGCTGCAAATCAACCCCGGCACAATCAGCTTCATTGCAATCATCTCTACCTACCGTCAGCGGTCAAATGATTATCAATCACAGTCTTTGACATGCAAAACAGAATACAATCACAAACCTTTGCAGTAATCATTAGTTGTCAGAATATTGATGTATTTTTCCCCAAGCATTTCATCGCTCAATTAGAGCTAACACACATTCAGATCAATCACAGCACGAATCCGTGGGATCACTAGTGTTAGGATCACTGGGATCAGTCAGGGTCGGCTGAGGGTTAGTCAAAAAACGTGCAGCTGAGGAGGGGCGTTCCAAAACGACAATTAGGTCACAAATAGGAGAGATTTCCAGGGAGCGGGAGGGTCAAGAAAGATCAAAATTTAAAGCTGGGGGGCCCATCTTACCCGCCATGACCCTAGAGGAGTAGTCCCTGTCCGCAACCCGCTCAAACACCCGGAACTCCATTCTCTGATTGACACAGTTACTCATCTGGGGGGTCGGAGACATGAGGAATGTCTATACTGTACATTCAAAGGCTTTCTGTGTTTGATTATATGCAGTAATACAAAAATAGTGACAGACAGCATTGTGTACATCTATGAAAAAATAGTGAAACTTGTATGGACTGCTATTGTTTGTTGTTGGAAACTAGCACTAGCTAAAAATGCTATGATTTCTCTATGTATCTGTCTGCATCAAATAAACATTAAATGAAATAAATAAAATGAAATGTAAATATCTTCTTTTCCTCGTTCTTGTTAGTAGTTTGAGCTCATGTGATGCATGTGTCTTAGCTTTGATAACCGTACCTTGGTTCTCTTCAGTATGCATTTACTGTCCTTATTTCTTTCTCTTATTTTGGCTTTTTTTAAATTTATGACTGTATTTTATATGGAAGCCTTTAGAGATGGTGACACCTGTGTTTATGACTTATGAACAGATGAAAAATGTTTTTGCCAGGATAACCTCGCTAAGTTCCTTATTTTTTCATTTTTGAAACAGGTGGGAAAAAAGTTTTGCCATTTTATAAAATAGTAAATAAAGTTGTTTTTTTTCATGTGTGAAACAGGTGAAAATGTATTTTTTGTCCTGTTGTGAGACTCATTTTGGTCACAAGAAGCTCAAGTGCACCACTACCTGTGGCCAAAATGAGTATTACAACAAAATTCCAACAAAAAATGATACTGAAAAACAAAATCACCAGTCAAAACTTTTTCAACTTTTCACAGACAAAAAAAAATAAAAAATTAAGGAACCGATAATAAGAATAAAAAAAAGAAAAAGAATAAAAGATGAATCACAGATGAAAAAATATGAGAGAGATAATCCTGGCAAATTAACACAGGTGCAAATTTTTACAATAGCAAAGACAGATAAAATGTTTTTAAAAGCATTAACAAGCATCTACCTCTTAGCCTGCCTGTCTGTCTGTCAGTCTAGCTAGCCCCACCATTTGTCTGTCTTTCTGTCTCACCATGGCCAGCTCAGCCTCCAGCTCCTTGATGCGGTTCTCCTTGAGGTCGAGCTGGGAGCGCAGCATCCCCGTGTGCTCCGTGGCTTCCTTGGTCTGCCGCCGCAGATCCCACTTCTCTCTCTCCAACAGGTCCTTTTCTTTGGCCAGCGCCTTCACCGCATCCTCGCTCTCCTAGGAGACAGACATCCTGATGGATTGGTTCACATACAAAGCATGCATTTAAGAAATAAGGTAGCACAAGCTTCTTAAACCCGAAGGTCACAGATTTTTTTTTTTTTTTTTTTTTTGCTGTCTTTGCTTGGAAATGACCAGAACACCTAATCTTACTGCCAAGAGAAACATCCCAGTAGTATGTTCATTCATTCAGAATGTTCACCAATTTGGTAATTTTTCTTTACATTTCAGTAGCTTAGTCCTGTACATCAACACTGCACACTCATTTTACTTGTTTGTGTTGTTGCTTGGACATGTGCTCTGAGCATCCACCTAACACAGCTACAAAAGATGAGATTTTTCTTGCTTTTTATGGATGTTTCTGTGCATGCACTCATGTGTGACTAATTATAGTCAGAACATGGGTGCCGTACTTTTCTGTGCTGCTCATAGTTGCGTATGAAGTCGCGGAGCTGCTCCTCGCGGCTCTCCAGTGTGGCATAAAGCTGCTGCATCTGGTTCACCAGGGTCTGCCTTCTCCGCCTTCAGACGCTTACGGTCCGACTTCATGGCTGCAAGGAAGGATGGGAGAGAGAGAACGAGAGACGAGAGAGAGAGAGAGAGAGAGAGAGAGAGAGAGAGAGAGAGAGAGAGAGAGAGAGAGAGAGAGAGAGAGAGAGAGAGAGGGGTTGTTAGCATCAGAGGCCTTGCAACATTTGGCTGTGCTGTGAGGTCTGTGTGTTGGAGTGTGTGCATGTATGCCAGCAACAGAACATGTATTGTGTGTGAAAAAGCATAGATTAACATGTAAAGGAGAAAATAACAATGGGTTAAGTAGCTTATTGGTGGTGGGTTAAATTATATAAAGTTGTTTACACCACAACAGAGAGAAAGAAATCATGTTATATATGTCTCTTCCCACAGAAGAAATAAACAACAATAATAAATGCTGCCTTCCAGTGCAGTTAAAACAAAGTTACAGATTAAAGTTTACATGGTAGACTCAAGATTAAAAGATTTCTAAGGTATTTCTTCGGTAATATCTATTTGTTGATTACTGTAGTAAAACAGAAAAGACATGTTGGCAGTAAATGGGTGTGCTTGACTTGATAAAAGGCGTTTTTTTAAAGATACATTTTGCTCTCCAAAGTCCACTGTTATGGCTGATAATACAGAAGCATGGGCCTACCCCATTCAGAAAAAGATCACGCAGGAGGCAGGTTTCTGCTAAGATTATTTATTGACTGTTGTCAGCCTCACAATGAGGCAGTGGCTTACTGCCATCACGCTTAAGCTCGTAACTACTTATGGATGACGTATGTATGCACTACCTGCATGAACGTGACTACGTAGCAAACTGATATCTAAACAAAAATACTACAGAAAAGACTGAACTTATTTTAAATTACATTTCAGAGATCTGATAGATAACATATTTTATTTGAAATTTTGTAGCATTTTGATTATATGTTTTTCAATTAATTTACTTAATTGTTTAAATTTTAGGAGATTTAATTTTTTTTTTTTCAATAGAGGGAGCTCAAGTACCACCAGTGGTGCTAGTACCATAGTTTGAGAATCTCGGAGCTAGGCCTTCTCAAGATGTTTTAATTTTTGTCAAACCCATCACACATACAGACTTATTGACCGCAGAACTGTAAATAAGTGAAATGACTTAAGGGTTACATATACTCCTGCTAATATGAGGTGACTCATGTACAGCAGGTCTTTGTTTTAATTCAGTGTGTGTTGTCCACACATCCAGACTGCAGCACTTTCTTCATGAATAATAACCGAGTTATTAAGCACTGTCAGATATGAAGCGTTTGAAGTAAAAGCATTAACTACACCTGCTGTTGCTGGTCTAATGTGGCGTGTCTGCGTGTTGATAGAGAGGTGAATCACACGTGAACCCTCCTGTCAATCTCGCTCTCTGCTGCTGGATTCGTTAGAGGCCGCGTCTCTCGTTTCATCTATCTCTCCACCGCACACTCACTCTAATCCCCTGGCACCTCACCCACGCTTCATGATAAAGAATGTGGTTCAGTGTGTAGTTATTCACAGAAGCTCTAATTTTCTCAAAGACAACATATCCTTTTTTCTCTCTCCCCTGCATCTGCCTCTTCTCCTGCTTTCTCTTGATTTTCATGCAAGGCTGTTTTCCAGACATCTGTGAGTTTCCCTCCAGCTATTCTTCCAAACTGACAATATATGCTTTATTTACATTTTATGTATTCTCACTGTGTCTGTCCACCTTTGTCTCCTTCACTTTGACATCTATTTCCTGCACGGCACAGCAGCAGCTCTGACTGTTGGAAATTTCATAACATCACACGGCTCTCCTTTTTCCTCTTGATGCTTGTTATCATGTGTTCACCTTTCTTTCTCTTCCTTCTTTTTTCCCCCTTCCGAGCCAGCTGTGTGTCATTAATTAACTTATATCACAGCCTGGTTAATTGCTTGACATTCACAAGTTGCGTCTGGGGAGCATGCTCAGGCAAGTGGAATAGAAGTGCAGTTTTGCAAGGACAGATTCACCCTCTCGTTTCCTCTACTCCATTTTTCTCCTGTCACTCTCTCACATGACTCCCTTTCACCCGTTCTTCAGGAGGTGGAATCCCCAAGCGAAAGGGATACTCAAGCCAAACTAGCCAGCGAACGAAAAGACAAGAAACATCCCTCATTGGCCAAAAGAAACAGGAAACCTCCCAGCACCTGCCTCAGGAAGTGTAATCAAAGCCGCCTTTGACATGAGCCAAAAATGCTGTTGCTGCCTCACATCCTGCACCTGTGACCGCTTGGCAACATCGACCCTCCTGGTGTCGGATACAAGAAAGCGCTCACTGTGACTTGGTAAAAGGGTCTATTCATACGCACAAATCATGTTAGCGCTGTTACTTACCATTTATAACGTATAAAAAGACTTTTAATGAACAAACATGGTCCTGGGGCTTGTTGCTAGTTACCTTACACTAAACAATGTGGGTGAGATGGGGAAGCAGCTCTCGCATGTCTCCTACTGCTGACAGCCATATAAATGACTGACTGTGGCTTGGTCCAAGCCTCCAAGAATTATTACCAGATGAAACAAGAGGGAACCACCTGGGAACCATAGAGAGCTGAAGCTAATGTATTTTGAGCTGGAGGACGAGGAAGGCATGGAGAGGAAGCTACTGGAGAGGCTTCAATTTAATAGTCTTTTCATGGAGGAATGATATCTGTGCAAGCACCTATCTTCTCTTTTACCGTGCACTGTGTTCATATATATTGTGTATTCTGAGTATTTGTGTACTTTTGATTATATCTTGTTTTCCTCCATGTTTAAATTGTGCATCAGTAGTTGTCTTTGTGCAAAATAGTGTTAAATTTGTTAGTGAAAACTATGACTAACAAACCTTTTTTGCACATGTAAGACAAGATGATGAGGAGACGGCAGCAACGTCTTTAAACACAAACTGTGACTATATCAACATACTGCTGACCAAAAAAGATGAGACTACAATGTAGTTTAAAAACTGCACCAAAATCTCCTCATTTTTGTTGGCAAAAAATGTTTTTTGCTGCATGCTCTGTAGTTCTGTGCTGCACAAATAAGCACACAATAAGCAGTCAGTACTCAGAGTAACTTAAATCAAGTATTTTACAAAAACAAGGTGAAGTTAACAATGACAACAACAGGGCTTGGGGGAAAGAAACAAGGTGATATTTGGACCCATTTTTGTTAGAATGAGGCTCAGAAAAACTTGGCTTGGGGTGTTGAAAGCACCAAATAATATATTTGAAAAATTCAAAATCAGTTTCTTTGCAACGATCATGACCCAGATAATCCACAGATCTTGTAGGAACTACTTTCTTTCTGCAGTACTTTCTACCAGAAGTACTTTCTTTTTCAGAAAGTTGTGAGTCTGACACACTGCACATACACTCTTTATTGCGGTAAAACATCAGGAAACAGGACAAAGGAGTTAAAGGAATAACTCATCCATAGGATTTTTTCCCATGAAACTGCTCACAACAAGATCTGTGGATCATCTGACAAAATTAACACTACAAAATTGTGTGTGTCTACATGTACTGATGATAAAATAATCGGATCAGGACTCATACAAACAAACATTCAACTCCAAAAGTCCAAGCCAAAGTTCCCACTGCCTGATGGTAAAAACACCCGCCTGTATCACACTCCCCTGACACATTCTCTGAAATCTGCATAAGTGGTTTTTTAGCTCATCACACAAAAGCTCTTGTGCTACCAAAAGCCCTTGTGCTTTAAAGTAGTTTAATGTGAGCATCTACTACTGTAGTGGCTAAAAACCTTTCTCTGCTCGGCTCTTCTACGACGCTTTGCCATATTGCAGGACTTTCATTGGCTGCAATGAGTGGGCCAACTCATTAGATACCAAAAAAGAATGATGGACTCCTCAGGGACTTCCTACTGACTGGAGGCACTGTATCAAATAAACTTAAAGGGATTGTGTGATATTTTGGGAAAGATGCCTATTTGCTTTCTTTATGATAGATGAGAAGATTGATTCCACCCTCATATCCGCAGAACAAATATGAAACTACAGCCAGCAGCAGTAAGCAGTTAGTTTAGTTTAGGATGAAAAAGACTACAGGAAGTTACTGCGACCAGCTAAGAAATAATCCTCCACATATCACAGATTTTGTTACCTGCAGACAGAGCCAGGCTAGCTGCTGGCTCCAGCCTCATATTTCACACACAAATATGACAGTGGTATCAATTTTCTCATCTAACTCTCTGCAAGAAAGTGAAAAAGTACATTTCCCAAAATGTCAAACAATTTCTTTAAATAAATAGATGTATAGATACATATACTGGCCAAATATATACAGTGTAGTGTATATACAGTAGATAAACAATAAGTGGATATGTGATGGTCAGAATAGCAAAAGACAAACAACAAGGGAAGATGGCAACTTGTTTCCCTGTTGAAATCTGTTCCCCCTTACTTTATTCTGCTACATGTAACAAAAACCTACCCCTCAACTGCGGAGGACATCGCCATGGTAAACATTATCTGACGAAAGATCACACAACACCGCATCACTTTCCCTTTCCTCAGACTCAGAGCCCGGCTCCGTGAAGAAATGATCAACGCCACTTTGGAAATAAGAGAGAAGAAAAAAGCCTGTCCACTGAAGAGGCACTTTAGGCATAAGCTATTGTAAAGATGTGAATGGTACAGTGATAACATGATTTGAGTAACCTATTGCTATTACTGCTTTGCACAAACAAATAACTAAAGCAGGGGCTGGTGTTGGTGTGGAGGGGGGACTAATGTTAGGAGAAAAAGGGTAAGTTTATTCTTTCATGTAGTCCATAATGGAGACATCATATTCTGGGGAAAAATTCTTTTTCAGGAAAAATCATGCCATGGATTTGCACACTGAAAGTGACAATTACAGGGAGCAAGTCTAAACATGGATCTTTAAATAAATCATTTGTGTCGAGTATTTGTCTGATTTGTTTTGGGGGTTTTTTGGGCTGGAACGCAGGGGACAGCCCTATGGTTGAGTGAGTAAGTCGGTAAGTAAGTAGCTGAATGATAAAGTTACACTATTGGTCAGTCGAGTGTACGTCATGATGTCATCGACAATGGCACGTTGCCAACACATGCGTCCGGTCAGTGGAAAACAAGCAGCAGCTAAAACACCTCATTCACAATCACCTCAGGAGTTTTGTGTTTTAGACACAATGTGGCTCTTTATAAGCTTTTCACATTGGACAGGGCTAATCAGACCAGGAATTTCACAGTGGCTGTGCCCATTCAGTTCGGCCTCATGCCCCTCAAACAAATTACATTCCCTGCGGCAACAGTGGCATTGCTGCTCCGCCCACACTGTATGAACCACCAGGCTGTTATGTGTGATCACTCCCAGCATAGAGCACGGGAGAGGCAGCGTGTAACTATGGAAAAAAGTGCTGACGTGATATAAACTTTGATCATGAACGCTGATGTTACTCAAAAATTCTGTGACTGCAGACCAGAGTCTGATTAACAGTGGCAAACAGGTAAATTTGTGTTATATACACCTCTATGAAACATCTGTATTTCCATGCAACCGTTTCTGTAGACAGCCCATTTCTATCAATGTGATGGGGAAAAAAATGATCCTGTAAGTCAATATAATGAGAAACGTTCTCATAACAATGTGCAACTTTCTCAAAATAATGAGTTAGTATTTAAAAAATAATGAGTTAGTATCTCAAAATGATAACTTTGTATCTCAACATAATGACTTAAAATCTCAAAATAATTACCTTATATTAAAATAATGTGCATTCTTCCCAAGATAATTAGTTAGTTTAGTTAGATTTTTACGTCAAAGACCATGTACGAGAAAGACTGCAGCACTGTTACAGAGTAATAATAATAAAAATTCATCTATATTTCACAGCGACCCTTTAAATTTAAGGTCGGTCCATCCATATACTAGGTTTCACAAAGTCTTGTCTTAATTTTATTTGTGTATTTGTTGTTCTGCTTCCTCTCAGTAGTGGTAGGGTTCTGGTTTGTTTGGACAACAGGAGGAGTGGATTACACTGCAGGGGGAGAGATGTCTTGTATATTTTGATACTTCTTTCCTGCTGTGACAGAATGTCACCACAGGAATCCCTTTTGTAAGTGACATGAATTTGAGCTGACCCGACCTGCTGTTGTTTGTGAAGAAGAAGCAAACTACAAACTACTTGAAGCCTACGAGGGGGGGCGCTGTTTGATATGCAAAGGACAGATTTTTGATGGACAATCACTTTCAAACAACACAGGAATATATTTTATATATTTGATACATGACTTTCTGATTGATCCCTGACTATAAAGGAACAAAATCGACCTCAGCCATCTTGCTCACTGTGGTTCGCTTTTCATATCCCACCCGCTGCATCTCTGGTTAAATAATGAGCCTCATTATCTGGTGAGCCCCATTTATTATAGTACCAATATAACAAGATCCCAGCCATGATTTCAGCTAAATAACATGAATTTCTCCACGGATAAATAAATGACAAAAGACCATGGCAACAATACAGAAGTCTTTGAGGAGTCAATGTCTGTAGCAGACAATTTTTCAGGTTCAGTTTACCTGCCACAGCAGACATCAGGATCATAAAAAGAGGACCCACTTATCAACGCCCCCTCAGAAAATGATGTTCTTCACATTAATGAATGAAACCTCTCCACACTGACACTGTTCCATATAACTTCAGTCCTAAAAAGAAGGGACAGGCTTTTAGTCGGCTCTTAACATAATTATTTGGGGAGAGAACAAAAGAGACATCGGCTCATTGGAGAGAGTCCAGCGTTCACGGTTTGGGATTTTAAATCTGCCAGCTGAATAATGAAGTAGGAGCCTCGGAGCTGCTCGCAGTGTGCTCACCTCCTCACTTTCTCAGTAAAAACAACATGAAGTTCATATCATGTTACTACTGAATCAGACTCCTCTGTAGTCATGGTGATATTCCAGCAGGATAATTAAAAGGTAATTAATGAATCTACAGACCTCAGCACTGACATTTGGCCCTTTTTATAGGTTTATGCACAACCTGTGAGCTAGCCATTAAAAATAGATCAAACATTTCTCACTAATAGGTGATCTGGAGGGCTGTGTGTGTGTGTGTGTGTGCACGCTTGAGTGTGAATGTGTGTGTGTACAAGCTATTTAAACAGCAGAACTGACACATCAGGGAATCAGGGGAGAATCATGCTTTGATCCCATAACAGCACCTCATTACTCACGTCTCTGTCTTCACTGGATCCAAAACAGAATAAAATGGTACTGTAACAGGTGAGTGCAAAGAGCAAGTCAGCTGTGATGTAGTCCGATACAACAGCGCTGACTGAACTACACTTGATTACCACTAGGGGCGACTAGGGCTGGGTATATTTCCAGAATCACTTGGAATCCGATTCACGAGGGTCCGATTTGATTCGATTTTTGATTCGATCAGTTTGATCTGGTAATAGATATTTCAGCTATTTTCTTGAGATTCTCAGAGAGCTAATGCTGTAAATTGTACAAGTAACCCTCTAACCCGGTGGTGTGAGACAAGTCCAGGTGTGGCATGGGATAACTATACATTATTATTGCAATATGCAACTATAAAAAAGTTCTGAAATAATTTTTAGCTCTTAATGCACATCATTTCCCAGAACAGAGGCAAACTGTATATTCTAAATAAAATTCCGTTGGAAGCTTTCCGTCAAAGTGAAGCCCAGTTTTCGCTGTTCGTGCAGTTGCCAGATGGTGGAAATTATTAAAAGTGTGACACATCAAAGGCACTGATTGATTGATGTCTTTTTTTTCCCACCAGCACTCTGGGAACTCTGCCTCTGGTTGGTTAGTAGGCTACATGTTGACCCTGTTGATTAGTTTGGTTATAGAGGCTAGACGAATATGGGTACAAGCAGGCCTTGAGATTTTGCCTTGGGCACAAAAAGTTTGAAAACTTCTGCTCTAACCTGGTGCATTACTTAAAAAAGCAACTATCTCAGGTCAGATGATCAAAGCTACATTGTAAAAAGACAGCAGCAAGACATAAAGGAAAGAAAAAATAGATAGATGGTTTGATAGATTAGACATAGATTGTTTGTAAATGACTGCTCATTCAGTCAGTAGTCAATCAGATGAACCCGGGAACCTGTATATCTGAATAGCAGATTTTCACTCGTCTCACAAAACCTTGGTGGTAGCGTGCATCTCTGTGCTGTTTTAGCTCATCAAGTCCATCAAGCTAGCAGCACAACATGTGAAAGCAGACAAATTTGTAAAGTATTCAGGTATTATGCCCTTCCAATTCGCTTCACTTCATAGGGGCAAAAAACTTCCTAATCCTGGAGAGGAGCAACAAACACTGGAGGTTGGGGTCCCGCTGCTCGGAAGAAACTGGCTACATTCCAGCCTCATATGTTAAAAAATACAAGTTCACACCACTTTCTGACCTGCATATTTTTTTATTGTTTTCTTTTTTCTTTCTTTTAGCCACATTGTATGAATTGATATCCAATCATTCAAATGAAGATTTTGTTTTGAAACGGAAAAATCCACTTTTAAACCCAGCCCTCAGGGCCACTGTTACCCAGACGTGTTCTCACTTGGGACCTTCCAATTCGAAATAATTGGGTGGCAAATTTAATAGCATAACTGTCCTCATTACCTGTTGTGATGAAGCTATCAGCGTTGAGGACATCAATCATAAAAGATTTGTGAGCACAAACAAGTTCAATGATTTTGCTTGTTTCTAAAATTAATTTGGAATCTTTAAAGAAAAAAAACCCTTTAATTTGTTTAAAAACAAAAGACATCACAAAAACTGCAGCAATTACTTTAATGTTACCAGGTTTTAGTAGCCTGATATTTGGTGAGTGTGTGTCTGTGTGTGTGTGTATGTGTGGTGTTTGAACACCTAGTGAAGGAAGAGGCCTTGTAGTCAAGGACAGAGCTGCTTTCTGAGTACAGTGTAGCGTGAAATGACACTAAACAGAGCGGGCAGACTGTGCTTTGATGATACATAGCTGTCTGCTGTTTTCATTTGAGCTCTGGATTGACTGGGACTCCCTCAGTGATCGTAATTAGCCAATGTGGAAATAGCTAATTAAAAAACAGCAGAGAAGGCCAGCTATACTTTGAAAATTCATTAAACAAAACTTTGATGAAAAAAGAAAAGTCCAAATAAGAGCCGGATAAACCTATAAACACCTTTCGAGAATAGTCCAACTGCATTAACCAGATGCTTTATTCTTTCATTGTACCTGCACTTTAGGCTTTGGAGACTGTGAGGACAGTTTCACTTTATTGCCATTTGTGTACTTTAAGTTAGGGGGGATGAAATGACTCAAAGCTGCAGCTCTTGGGTTGGACCGAGCGCCCACGGGCATCATAACAAAACCTGCAATTGTGAGAGGTTGGCAATTACCCACGATTACAATTATAGTGCTCACAGGCTAATGTCTGGCACACAGTGGGAGTGAGCTCAGGCCTTAACATTGAAACGTTGTGGGCATGACAGCAAACAAAAGCAGAGGGGGAGATAGAGGAGGAGACAGCGAGGGAGAAACTGAAGGATAACTGGCGAAAAAACAGACTGAAAAGTAGTGTTCCTCTCTGCGTTCTCCATTTTGTATTCATAGGCAGTGGAAAATCTGCATGTAATTTAGCCACAAACCGTCTGATCCGAGGTAGGAGTCGCAACACAGTTTTCTGTGAACGATTCCCAAAGTAAACAGGTATTATCTCAAGTGGCAGAGAGCAAAAGGAGGGGATGATGCATTTGGTTCACGCTACCTCATCACTCCAGCCTCTTTGCTTTTTCATCTAAAGCAGAACAACAGGAAAATAAATGAATAAAAACAAAAAACACACACAGCTACTCTGCTTCACAATTATTGTTGGTAGCAGCACTTCAATAAAACCCCCCAGGGCGCTTAAGTTCTCCAAACACTGCTCTCATTCTTCCAGGAAAATACTTTGCCAGAGCATCTGGTGGGATGTTCACAATATGCCAGTCTTGTGAAACTGGGGGAAATCAAATAGAGTCGACATCTTGCCTCCAATCAATTGGCAGCATACGGAAATTGCTGTAGTTAATGAGGTATTCTCAAGAACATTTGGCCTGTGTTTTTTTTGTATCAGAAGCCACTTTTAAAACACAACTATTTCCAACTCGGACAACTTTTTGTAACCAGAAAGTAACCAGACAAGAATGTTGAAAGACAACAGAAATGAACATAACAAGGTATTAACTGAGTCGACTGATCCAACAAAACCTGGATTTGAGCTGGGTCCACAGCCACAGCCGATGTTGTTCTGTGAACGAGACATAGACCTCCATGTTACAACCACCAAGTGTTTGCCTCTGTCAACTAGTCAAGTTGCCACATTCATTCATGTAAATGAATGAATGAATCGTGCATGTCCAGATGTCCACACTCATGAAAGTTATCACTATGTTAACTATATAGATATACATGATTCCAGTGGATCATTTTCAGTGAGAAACATGTTGTCTTCACTGAGACTATTTTTCCAGAGGATTACAGAGGACTGACCTTTGACCTTTTGTAAATAAAACGTCATCACTTCTAGAGCTGCTACTTCCGATTATTTTCATTGTTGATTAATCTGAGGCTTATTTCCTTGATCAACTGATTAGCTGTTTGGTCTCTAAAATGTCATAAAACGGTGAAAAGTGTTGATCAGTGTCTCCTAAAGCCCAAGGTTACATCATCAAATGTCTTGTTTTTCCACAATCAAAGGATATTCAGTTTACCGTCAGAGAAGTAAAGAACCCGCAAAATGCTCATACTCAAGACGCTGGAATCAGAGAACGTTTTTTTCTTAAAAAAAAAAAAAAAGCTCAACCTGATCAGTCAGTTATTACAAAAGTTAATGATTAATTTAATAGTTGACAACTAATCAATTAATCGTTGCAGCTCTTATTACTTTGGCCAAAAACGAGTATTGTGAAGTCACAGTAACCTTAAACTTTGATCACCAAATTCTAAACAATTCATCCTTTGGCCCAACTGGACTTTTGTGCCGGATGTAATGAAACACCCTCCAGGCGTTCTGAAGATATCACATTCACAGAGATGGGACTGACATGAGGCCACAGGGACCTTGATCAGTTCATCCTCGAGTCCAAGTTGACATTTCTGGCAAGTTTGAAGAAATTCTTTCAAGGCGTTCTTGAGATATCACATTGTCAAGAATGGTATGTTTGGAAAGATGAAAACTTAATGCCTCTGCTCACAGCTGTCGCACTGCAATAGTAAAACCAAAACATAATTTCATAAAGAAACAAATGTATCAAACTCAACTAAGCGAGATACACTAAAGGTCTCACTATAGTTAAGTTAATTTAACTACATTAAAATTAATTTAAGTTAAATTACTGACTTTCTGAAACAGACAATCCAACAGTCACAAGCACTTAAATCAGCAATTAGCCAAGTGTACGTAAATTTAGATGTTAAAGTAATGCAGCGGTCAAACGTCTCTATTTTCATGATCAACAGTACTGCTTCCATCACTTGTGTACACCTGGAGTCAACACCATGAATGCCTTTTGGGAAGACTGAAAGTGTATGATTCATTGCGTCTTGCCTTTCAGTATGACACTGACCTTGAGCGCGACCATTTGAAACAGGTATAAACACTTGTGCCTTTAGATGCGGGAGGATGTGGATGTAGTGCATGACCTTTTGCAGCTGAGTTTCAGGCAGAGACGACACGTTCTTTCCCAGAAAGCTGCTGAAAACTCTCTCTAACGTCTTTGTACATGTGTCCTACAGTGCACTTTAACTGCACTTTTTAGCACTCTAGCTTTTCTCATGATGCTTACTTACTGTACAATGAAAAAAAGCATTTGTAACTGGCCAGTATTTGCTAATATTTTTCTGGTTCCTCATGTCCACCCTAAATGTCTTTAATTGCCTCACTACCTTTTTTTATTTTCTCTTAATTGTCCCTCATGGCTGTGAGAGCTGATCGACACATTAATATTAATATGCAGGAAATAAACATGTCTTTTCTTGACTTTCAGAGTTTCCCTGCATGCTGTCCTCATCAAATTAAACCCACACAGTGCAATTATCACCAGTACTGTCAGTATCATGGCCAAATATCTGCAACACAGAACATGAATGCATTGGTGGAAGCAGCTGGAAAAGCAACACAAACAAGAAAATGAGACAAAATGGGATGACAGATGTGTTTCCACTTTCTGCTTGGAAACAGCTGTAAATATTGCTGGGGACAAAGCCAGAATTCACTGGCTGCTTCCCACCACACGCAAACGGTATCCTGGGGGGTGGGAGGGGATGCAGAAAACTAGCTAATGCTGTTGCTGGCCTTTCATAGCTGTCTTAAAAAATAGTATCCTTGGAGTCTGAGCAAGCCACAGTGTCTGTGTATGAAGATGGAGTGTGACAACCGTGGGCTAACAAAAGAGCTGGGAACCAGCTACTGCTGTACAGGCCTGGTCATGTGGAAAATAACAATAAAAACTATAAATAATTCAGAAATCTTGCTGCGTTCACCACTGAAGGCAAATTTAGTTTTTTTTCGTGGGTCAAAAGCTGTACTTGAACCTCAACTTCAGCTCTCTTGCTTATACAAAATAGCTCTGAGAGCAAAAAACAAATACAAAATAGCAACAGGAATGTCTACTCACTCAAGTTCACAGTCGCCTCAATTTGCCTCAACAGAACCAAACTGCAATATGACAAGAGCCAATTTCCTGTTGTCCTCCCACATACCCCATCTTAATTGCAGACCAGATCCACCCTGCTTAACGTTTCTGGACCCTGTAAGCCAACCAAAGTCCCTCTTTATAAAGCTTTCATTAGCTGCTGATTGCTGTCAGTGCCTGCTGGGCTTGGTAGGCTTTGGCCTTCATTAACAGGCCTGAGTCATACAAATGACTGCATGAGCCTGCGTGCAGTGTGTTCAGACAGCCAAACATCCAGCTGAAGAAGAGATAAGTATTTATTTGATGTGTGTTCCATTGTGCTCTGCCCTGGTCCGTTTTGTTTTTCAAAAAGCGTAGGCTGCGAGTGTCAAGTGAAATGTCGCAGCAACAGAATCCCCTGACAGCATGTCATGCGTTTGTCTGATACCAAATGGTGGTTTTGTGCTCTGCCTCATTCCATGGGCAATAATTCTTTGAAAAGAATGATTCACTGCCACGCTGATGACATCTCTGCTTGATGCCCTGCAATCCAGTGCCTGCACGGCCTGGCAGAACTTGTTCATTACTTTACCCTGTGCAAAGACTCCATGAAGTGTATTCCCATTTCACAATCACTGATGCACAAAACAGATACAGAGCACCAAATACTGTGGTTGCTGGTCATTAACAGAGAGGAGTCTGTACTATCCACTGGCACTACATCAGTTTTGAAAGGATCATTTTTGAGTCCTGAAGGTATTATTTGAAGTGAGGTTGTATGAAGTACTTATTAATAGTCAGTGTATTACAGTAGATGGTGGTTGACATGCCCCCTGTTTAGAGAAGCCGGAGGAGTACGTGTGTAGGAAGATAAGCTATGTACTGCTGTGGACAGGATCAGCAGCAAAATGTATTTAGGCCACCTAAAAAGCTTAATATCATTTTAGACTATTTACACCACTTTGCCATACCTTTTTTATATAAGCCAAATATTGCTCTCTCCAAATCCACCAGACTCCTTTGGCAAAAACAGTAATTTTACCTCATGAACCACAGGTGCGGCTGGTCGTCTGTTGCCTCGATCAGTTAGTTTGTTTGTGTTATTGATTGACTTTAGAGACTACAAACTAACATTTTTAAACACCAGGGTCTCACAATAACACAAACAAACTAACAGATCAAGGAAACAGTAGAGAAGCAACTCCTGTGTTCTGAAAGGTAAAATGACTGTTTTTGCTAAAGGAGTCTGGTGCGGGCAGCTAGCTGTAACAAAAATAAATGGGAACGCGTTTAAGGCTTACTGTTGCATTGTTTACACCCTCTCTCTCTCTCCAACATCGCTGAGGTTACTTCCTTGTTCTTTACAACCTCTCTGTGTTACATGCAACTGGTATAGAACATTGCTGCCACTTTGTGATCTGTATTAGTGACTGCACACAGTCTTAACTCTTAATACCACAAATAAATTACTCCACATTCACAGTGTTTTAAGCTTTATAACTTTATGTTTTTACCGAATGACTAACTGTATGAATTACTGTATCAATGAACTAAAGATATAAGATCTGGTGGCTTTGAAGAGAGTGATATTTAACTTATGTAATGGCAGCTATCATTCGGAAAAGGTTTTCTGACAAATGCAGAAAGCGGTGAAAATATCTAAATATAGCATACACTTTTAGGTGGGCCTTTTATTAGTTGGCTAAATAGATTTAGCTGCTGATTCATAGTAATACATTACTTAGCTTTTGTGCTGGTACTGTTGCTGCTCTAGCAAATGGGGGCTTGTTGACCACCATCTACTGCAGGTAATACAATGACTTCGGATAAGTTCATCATACAACTACACTTAAGAAATTCCCTTTAAGGCACTCTCATATGTTCTCTTTTGCTAATGAATATCTGTGTGGTAACCTGTGCGGTTCTGAGGGGGCCAACAGGGGCCAGTGCCCCTGTAACAGTGAGTCTGGACCCCCCTGTGGCCCCCCCTCCGAACGAAGATTATACAGTAATTATTAAAATTGTGATATTGCACCGACGCAAAAGGCGGAACTAATGCGCATGGCTCAACATTCTAGTCAGATCATTTAGTGCATTGGTCACTAACAGGCGATCCGAGTCCGGACCCAGACGCTGTCCTATACGGAATGTTTTTGCCTGGAGGCCTCGTTTGAATTTGAACAACTACACGGTGCACTGTGTATGTAGGGGTGGGTACTGAAATTCAGCATTACACGGTTGAATCATTAAAGACCAGAGTATTGATAAGTTCCGACGTTTAAGTTTTGATATAATTTATTATCACATGGCTGCAGCGTCTCTCCTCTCTGTGCCAATGCGGCTCCTCCATACACGCACATTTGATGACTGATTTGACAGTCAGATGCTGATTACATGCAGACGTTGATACAACTACTAGGCTACTTCAGTATATATCACACTAAATCATAACGCAAGTTAGACATTATGATGTTCATTATGATTGCCTTTGCCACGGGTTGAATGTGCCCCTCTGACAAAACCCCTGGCCCCAGCCAGGCCCCCTCAGTAAAATTGGTCTAGAACCGCCACTGAGGTTAATGTACTTATAATTCATTTAACCTGTATTTAAACATCAACACAAATCTTTCATAGCAGTTTTTTTCTTTTTTATTAAACCATTACTCAACACACCTGTCCAATCTGTGCCAAAGAATAAAGCATCCATATTTCACACCTTATTCTAATCAGCACTTGCAGGTAGAAAAGCACTATTTTTCAAATTGAATAAAGACAGCGTGTAAACACAAAAAGGAAATTACAAGTCAAGACATCAGTCTGAATGAAGCCTCTGAATACTGACTATTTCAATGACACATTTAGCTTTTAAGTCTGTTATTAGTATTTTCTTTTCTGCGTAATTGAGACAAAGTCCTCTCAGTGCATTGCAGTAATAATTATACAATCAAGACTGGTCAATTCAAGACCTGCCTATTACTTTGTTGAATATGTATTATTGTTAATTGATTTTACCAGGTTAAAACATGTCTAATCCCAAGGCGGTCCAGTCTTAAGGAATTCATCTCACAGAATTCAAGCCCGAGTAATGTCTTCAGTCCCTGTATTTGTGAAGTCTTAGTCTGAGTGCTTTAAAGGTTGAAAATCTAATATACACAGAAATATGTCATTAAACGGGCGAAAGGTTTGGCTGAAGCTATGTGTACATGTTAACATTTAAAATGTATTCTTCCCTCATCTTTAAATTCTGAATCCAGCATTGTGTTGATGATATAGTGGAGCTGCTGCAGCACATTGTGCTGTATGTACATACGTGGGCGATGCAGAGTGGGCACAGAGCGGCGTGGTTTGCCTGCAGCGTGGAGCGGCTTTTTTTGAAAAGTCAAAGCATCAGCGTCCCCTCTCACCCCCAAGATAGCACTCCATCTCTGGAGTGGAACACATGCTAATGGACCATAATGCAGCTAATGGGCAGCATTAACCACATTGTTACAGACACTCATATTAACATTATGGTGACAAGGAAAAATGCACTGGTTTCAAGCCCTATGGAGTGAATTGCACAAGGTTTTCTCGCCGCATGAGTGGGGAGGGGCGAACACAAACCCTAAACAAGCTGGGAGCAAAATGATTACAGAATGTTTTGAGGAGGAAAAAAGAATTGTTGCAACTTCACTCTGCTTTGCATACTTTTAATTTTCATATTTTTGCCTAACAGGACAAAACCACCTACAGATACTTTTGCCGTGTTCAAGGCAGGACTTTCCAAATGTATACATTTTTTCAAATGTACAGTAGGTGGTCATGAGTTGTGCTTGCTTATTGTTGAATTGCATCAAACTACTACGTCTTTTACTGTTGAATAACTTCTTGGTGTGTGAGTGAGCCAAACTGTCTTGTGCATGTTTGTTCTCTCTGGCATTAACGTAATAATGACATTAACGTTATAAGAAAAGGTTGTTTTATTCCATTTTTAGGGTGTCGTTTTGACATCTAACCTGGAGCCCAGATGAAAATGAATTTTGTGGGCTCATTTACAAATTTCTCTTTTTTGTGTTGATCAATGCAAATTGTCTCTGACAAGCAAAATAATACAAACAGTTACTACTTTGGGTAATTTTACTAGACTTGATTCTATTTCAAAAAGTGGTGAATGTTTTCATATTTTTTCCAAGTCAAATGAAAGCAAATGCCTTTGAGATGAAGGGAAACAAGTTTTTGGGTAAGAGCATGTTACGGAGAATGGGCACATCAGGAAATTGGCTCACCATTCACTATGATCACAATCAATTTTTTGACAGGTGAATGTTAAGAACAACTGAAAGAGGTATAAAACAGTCCTCATGCAGTCTGACTCAAACCAGGCACACTGCTGTAACACTGCACATCACAGCCTTTCCCAAACTTAGGGAACCAAAATGGGTCACAGGCCCATTTTCATTCTGTCGCCAATTGGCAGAGTAAAATGCATAATAATGCTACCTGAAAACGTGTTCACGCTCTCTAGCTGAGATAACGTTGAGAGCGACATCAGTGATTTCCTCACTCTCAATTGCGTGCATGAAGTCAAAATGAAAGTGCAAGGTAGAGTCTATAAACACTGGCCTCACCAAAGCTGACTGAAATGAAAATGATAGGTGTTTAGGTGGGGAGGTGCTCAGTGATGAGAGCTTCAAAATAAACAAATTTGACAGATATCTCCAAACAAAGCATTCTCAGCATCAGGACAAGTCAAAGGATTTTTTTTTACTGTGCAAAGAAGAAACTTTCAAAGGACAGAGCTTTGACTGCACAATAGGATGTCAGTCATGTAGTTTGTTGTGTTCTTTATCAGCAGTATATAAATGTAGATGTTATGGCAAGTGACACCAAACCTGTCTTTTGTGTCTCCAGCTGAAAAAGTTTGGGACCTCTGCACTAACCCATCGAGACAGATAGAACTGTTTATTACTTCAAATATATACAATTAAAATGAACAGAATTTATTTTATCATTCAGAGACGACTGACAGAGAACCAAACTATTACTATGATCCACTAATACTCTTGTCCTTCTATGTCATATTTCATAATAATAATAATGTTGGTGTTTTAGATAACACACAGCCTCTCATTTATTGGCGAGGTCCTTACCTTGCAGAGCCTCCTTGGCTCGATCCAGCTCCTGCTCCTTCTGGGCCAGCTGCACGCGGAGCTCGGTGGCGGAGAGCATGTCGGCTGAGCAGCCGCCCTGGGTCTCCTCCAGGTCCTTACTCAACATGTCCTTCATCTGCCGCAGCAGGTGCACCTCCTCCTGGAGCTGGGCCACCTCTTCACGCAGCAGGACTACAACACACACAGAAAGAAAAAAGGAGCTGACACCAAAACATGGCCCAATGTATTCTTAGTTGTATCCTTAAGAGTTTGTCTGTCTTTAAGCCAAAGTTAAAATGTAATTCCGGTAGCAAGAGGAGGGTCATATGCATACCGGGATCCAATCTCACAGAGGTGGGTTTGCTTTGAAAAGCTACACTGCAGAAACAGTTATGTCTGAAATGCAAAATCGATTTAACATCACCATAGGAGGTTATGGTTCCGTTTGTAATTGAGATAACTGCAGAGCTAAATTACTGTCGGTAATAAGCATCACAGGGGTAGGTGGGGTCCAGGAGATGAATAGAAACAAGACATTGATATTATAATGAAATTTGTCTTTGTAGCTGCCTGTTGAACCTGCATCTGTGTTGGCAGAAATTATGAGAAAAGGAAGGAGGTGTATCTATCTAATGTTCAGTGACTGGTGCTTTAAAGAGCTCCTCCTTGCAGTTGTCACAAAGAAGCAAACAATGAAATGAAAACAGCAGCAGGGAGAAGTAGACTTTTCCTCACAATTTAACTCACTGGAAATGTGCTTTCAAAGCAGCAAAGAGAGAGGACTTCACACGCCTTTAAAACAAGCCACAACAGATAAATGTCACACTTCAATTTCTCACATCAAACCTCAAAAGAGAAATATTCAATCTAAAAATATGTCTTTTTTGCACACAGAATGTGCTTTTCTAGGTGGAGCATATGGAGAGTAATTTATATAAGGATGAGTAGAGTCATTCTGCTCAATTTCATGCATCCTCAGGGCAGGGGGGTGGTGGGGTGAGGAAAACTGCTCAGCCCCATCTCGCATGGCTCCACTATCAAGTGCCTCGCATAAATCACACCTCATACTCCCATATCCCTGCTCCAATATTACTGCCTGAAAAACTAAAATCAATCAGAGATGAATGGAAGAACTGCGAAGAGTAGACTGAATATGACAAACTACTGTGAGAGGAACAGACAAATTAAAGACACAATACAGATTGCACTTTGGCTTTTCAATAAAGGTAGGGTGAGTATTTTGAAGGGTGGAAATGTACAGTAAAGATCAACATGCAGAGACTAGAAGTGGATTCCAAACAGTGTTTGCTAGTTCAGCAGAAAAGCAAATGTTTTACATTCTGCAGAGCATTAGTGGAAATAATCCTCTCATACACCAAGTTTGCCCACATTGCCTGTTTAATACTGTACGGTGTCTTTCAGCATAATTACACCACAGCATCAGTGAGATTAAGAAATCTGTAAAGAATCATCTAGAAAACGTTAAGCAACTTTACATTTGTACCAAACAACGTCTGGCTCTTATAGTCCAGTATAGACCCTTTTACAGTTTGTAAACAA
Organism: Lutjanus argentimaculatus; assembly: GCA_034769285.1. Classification (NCBI taxonomy): domain Eukaryota; kingdom Metazoa; phylum Chordata; class Actinopteri; order Lutjaniformes; family Lutjanidae; genus Lutjanus; species Lutjanus argentimaculatus. The sequence continues at coordinate 12,013,079 of JAWZSL010000007.1, forward strand.
TGAGAAAGCTGCACGCGCATCTTGGCAACGGAAGTGCGGTGGACCACTACAGCTTGTCAATGGGCCGCTGCAAACACGAGCAGTTTTACATCGTGTTCTCAGTCTAATCAACACGTTTAATAGGTTGCAGCTATAGATGCTACCAATTGCTCTGAAACGTTCACAATCTTTCGGAAGTTTGAACAACTTATATCGACCACTGGAATATCAATTCTGAAGTATCATATACTCAATAAACAAATGTTTTGGTGATTTTGGTGCTGGTAAAATGTTTCATTCAACCTTGCAGCTTGATAACTCATCTGGATGACATGAGGAGCTACTTCTGTTGCCAAAATGCGCGCGCAGCTCTTCGATGACGTAGCTGTAAAAGGGTCTATTCTCCACTTAAAATGAACAATAAATGAGCCACTTGTTGCCAAGTTGTTTTTCAGAGAGGACAATAAACCAAGAACATCTTTCTATAGTGCAACTAGTTTTCTGTGCATATGACAGTACAGTACAGAGTTTGAATCTTATCATTCCTGTAAAGTTATACTAAAATGTCTCTGCCAAGCAAACAAAGTACAGTGAAGTGAAAGTCATTATTGAAACTATTTGGAGTGAATGCATGGTTTTGGTCTCTTTTGAGAAGTAGCACTCTAAAGTTTTTATTGTTGTATGTTTCGTCATTTTATTCTGTTTTATCTTGTGAAGCACTTTGGGTTGCATTTTCCTATGTACGAAAAGTGCTATATAAATAAAGTTTGATTTGATTTGATTTGAAAGTTTTTAGGGTCACTGTATAAGTGCTACTGGCATTGAGTAATATAAGTTTGAACACACCTAAGTAGAAGATGCCTGCACATAACCTGTGGCTCTGACTTTTTTGATAGTAAACACAATGGAACCACAACATTCAGCCTTACCTAGTCCCAGTTTGAATTTGATTTGAGTAACTGAAGCATGGATACAGCATATTATAAGGGTATAAATCACAAGTTGCATGTCATCATTTTTGGGATTTCACTGGCCATACAAAGCACCAGTCATCAGAATAATCTGTTACAATTGGCTTCACTTCCTTTAAACATGAACTATCATTGGATATTATGGGCTGTGAACAGAACATGGAAGCTCCTATTTGGTCAAGTGAGGTGTCAGACCACAGCAACCATTTTGATACAAATATATCACTAATATGTGAGCAGATACAAAGACAGATTAAAAAGTAAAAGACTTGGATATCTGAAATGATGCAACAGCAGTTTATTATTGTTGTAGTAGAGTACAAAGTCTCATAAATCAAATCCTCACAATGCCTGATCGGGAATTAATCTATAATGCCACTGCAAATGTTTCTGCTATTGTCACAATGAACAGCTATAGCTATTTTCTAATGCTGAATGTCTAGTATAAAAAATTGGATGGGTCACACTGGAAACAACCTCTACATAGAAACTCTGAACAATAGTCTGATCCAAAAAGCTGAATTTGTTCATTGTTTTGTTTGGAAACAAATTATTCTTCTTTTGTGCAATTAAGACATTTAGTAGAAAAAAAAAAAAAAAAAAGACCAAAAGCCATTATTTTGTTTCTTTTTTGTTCAGAAAACCTAATGCTCTAATCCTCCCCATGATAATAATACCTCAAACAAGGACCTAAAATATTGCCAAAGTTTTGAACCAGCCCCTGAAGTGAAGATGATAAGCTTCACAAAGGCAGTATCTATTTATACTGTGCATGTGTTAATGTTTTTTTTTTTTTTTTCCTGTAAATTCCCTGAATGTGTCACTGGTGACACATTCATTGCTGTTGTATGTTGTTGACTGACATGACTCACATATCATCGTGTTTTATGTTGTGGTTCTGCAGTGACACTAACAGTTGATTCCTGACTCATCTTACAGGGGGACCTAGTGTTATTCTCCCATCTTCCCCTCCTGCACCCACTGTTGTGATTGATATGTTACTCGATCAAACTAGACAGTTCTACACTACAATGCACTATAATCTACAGTAGAGGATATGTGTATATGCCAGTGATTCTCAAAGTGGGGTCTGTGGCACTATGCCGGGAGGTCCATGAAAAGCTTTCAGATTCATTCATTTAAATCGATATATAACATAAATAAGTGAATTCATTTTTAAAACGCAAAATAATTCAAAGATCATGTCATGTGTCAAATTCAAGGCGCATGGGTTGATTCCATCCCAGCACCTCATTTTATGTGGCCTGCAAGAGCTTGAAAAGAATATAATTTGCACAATACAATTCAGGCTGCATTACTACTACGTTATTACCCAAGCTAACTTATATATTCAAATTTTAAAAATAAACTGTATAATAGTTGTACATTTCAATGTTTGATTGCCATTATTTTTCCTAGACTTTGGCTTTCTGCAGCCAGTTAGTAATTATCAAGTTATTATGATGATGGAAATCTCCAATATGTCTTCATTGATTGACTGGTAGCCGAAGTGACTTATATGCCTACAGTGTCTTGCCAACAAGGCGATGAAGCCAGCCAAAATGTGTTTTATTTAGCTCATGTATACACTAAGAGTGAAACACTTTCTCTTGATATGTGTATCTGTATATGATCTGAAATCCTGATCAAATTGTATTAATGTCAATTGCACTGTTAAGTTTATTCACAAAACTATTCAAAAGTTCAATATAAGTTTCATATTGAAGACATGCAAAATGGGATACCCCAATAAGCTACCTGGGGGTTGAAAAAGAGGGGCCCTGACACTAAGCATATCATTTTTACTACCTACAAATCACCCACGACTAACCAAAGGAAGCTAAAAACTGACCTCACCTCAACCTAAAAAGCTACTTAATGGTCCCAAGACATGTCTTTTCATCATTTTAAACATTGGTTAAATTGTTAAGATACTATAAATAGGGATATGGCAAGTGTGAAAATAACAGTGGAAACTAAATAGATTTGAGAGTAGAGTAACTGGTTGTAAATGTTGATTTGTGTGGGTATTCTGTGTTGAGATGGTGCAAATACTTTAAATACATGTCTAATATATTTCTTTAACATTTCTCTTGCGTTGTTCTTTCACATTACTAAGACTACAGAAGGGTAAAAAATCTGGTACATTAAAATTATTCCAAGGTACATCCATGACTGGGTCCTTGGTATATTTTCCATCTTGTAAACACGTCCTTGGTCTGCGCAGCCTTGCTCTGATACATTTTAGCAGCACATGGATCACTTTATCTCTCACCTTTCCTCCACTGAAACTAAAATGAACCTTTAAGACCAGTTCACTGCTCATACAAGGTGCACCTGCTTCCCAGGACTTTAATTTGTGTTCACTGACTATATGTAAGTGGCTGAGGATAAGGGCTGCCCGCTAAATAACCAAAATGAAATGTAAAAGAGGTTATTAGGAGAAGGGTCGTCAGAAAAACGTTGGCGAGTGGAGTGTCATTACACAGAGGTATACTTAATGGACCCGATAATAGAACCACATTTTACGGAGCAACTCAAGCAGCAACGGCCTTATTGGCAAACCAAAGAGTCGGCCCGTTCTGGAAACAAGCGACAGCAAGATACAGTTCACTGGTGTTTAAAAATCCTATAATAGTCACAGACTCGATTACTTATTCATTAAGTTTGCATGTATTGATTGTGCAAAGGCGGCAAAATAGAGAGTCATAAATAAAGGGCAAGGGCATTGAAAATGTGGGTTTTATCTTTAATAGCCAACCCATAAATTTTGGCAATCAATTATGGTTTATATGACATCTACTCCCTTATAGATTTATGTAAGTTGCTTCTTTGATAACCGGGGCCTCACATTCACAGGTACAAATGTTTGAATACAAAATATAAAGACACTGCATTTGTCTTGAGCTTATCCACACCATTACCTTTCACAGAAAGTTATAATAACCAGCATAAACATTTATTTCACCACTGCCACAAAGAGAGGAAACCTCACTTGTTATTGAATTTCCTGCTGTTTGTCACAGTGGGACATCGCAAACCAATAAATAAATACCATGCAATCAAGGTAACAGATAGAGAAGAGGTAAATTGGATGCCTCCAAGAAGCTGTCTGTTGACTGTTAAGTCCAAACTTACCATAGAAAAATAGAATTTAGTTATGATGCAACATTGCACTTATTCGAACTCCAAGATAATACAGCATATCAGACTTTCTGCATCTTTGACTATCTTTTAATACAGTGGAAAAACTCTGATGTGCTCCACAGCTTTTGAGTAAAACTTTCATCATTATCCACCATACCAGACTGCCTTCTGTTTATTATGGTTTTAATCTTTGCAAATTATTTTGAAATCTTTTTTTTTACCAATGGTGATGTCACCCATTGGTTTCTTGACTTTGGTTTTGAAGTCTTGCGTTTGGCATCATGGGGGTCGATATCTGTTTTTTATTTTTTTTTTTTCAACCGCAGCATGCACTGCACCGATGAGAGCATGAAGCTGGTGGGTGACCTACTGCAACGACTTGTTCACTCAACAGGAAAAAATGACAACCTGCCTAGCCGCAACGTTTCTCACATTACAGCTAAATAATACTGTACATTCCTGAAAATATTACAGGAGAGGAATAGGCAATGTAGGAACAGAATACTGAACCGTATTTGATCAGCACCGTCTAGTTTGATAGTTTGCTCTGACTGTCTGAACCCTGTGTTGCACTGGACAGACTCGATGAGAATGACTTGTCAATCATAATGTAGCCCCGCCCTAAAGTATACCCTGCTTTATCATCCATTTTACTCCAAATGGGACCATAATTTACAAAATGAACATCTTGCTGTAACGAAGAAGACTTAAAACTTACTATTTTATATATGATCTATGGTGCATTCCTTACAAACACCTAAGAGCATTTTCAGTCCTATAGTATTTAGATGTTTTGAGATCTCAGTATTGATTGATTTTGATTCATCTAAGTGTCCTGCAACATATGGTGCCCGGCCCATATGGGCTTACAATCACTAAGCAGAAACAACAGCCAAGATGGCTACATGACAAATTATAATATAAAATTCCAGAAATTCAAAACTTTCAATCTTCAAGACAGAAACATTATGTTGGATACAGCGTTCCCTGTCTTAATTGAATTTTTAAAACATCTTGCCAAGATAAAAATCTTCTCATTAAAGAACCTAAGCAACATACTGCGTCACCTTCAGACAACCAAAACAAATCAGGGTTCTTCAACTGGACTTTTTCAAACAGGTTTCTCAAGTCACTGTACACCAGGCGATGAAACAAAAAATTAAATTCATCCTCAACCAGGGGTCGAGATGAGCTTTCTTCCTCCGTGTCCTGAATTCACTCTCAACTGTCAAAGACTTAACAAACACTGTCTTTATTCATTTTCCCTAATAAGTATAGTTTGATTACTTTGTTTCAGTAACTTTAGTTACTTTATTACTCACTCTGGTCCACCATGGAAGGCGTACTAGTTGTTTCTGGCACTCTGATTAAAAAATGGAGAAAAAGGTGTTTGAACACAATCAGTTTTGATTACTATTTTAGTCACTGATTGAGTCACTGTTTCTTGTTAATTGTAACTGTTTCATCAATAAATGCGTCACTCCAAACTGCACTGAAAATACTGTACAAGGCTGTTTCTGATTTGTATACGCCAATCAACATTAACATTCACACACTTACATACACAACATTTCTCACAGTAAACACTTTATTTCAACATCATGACAGTGTGTCAGCACACATGTGATGAAACAGAGAGTTTGTGCCAGTGCCAACTCGCATTTTCTGAATATTTTCTAAAATGATATGATGACGTATGGATGTAACAATTTCATTAGTAATGATAAATGTCTCTACTGTCCCAGAATTGGCTCCCACACCGTATCTTTGTTTCCAAGGTGCCATTTTTATTGTCCCTGGGTCAATGGGACATTTTCAATTTTGAGCATCATCTTCAACAACACCAAGATCACAGAGAAAACACCTACATTGCCCTTCAGGAACACCTTTATATCCGCCTACCTCAACTGCCAGTGGTTCCAGTTCTTAACTAGGCAAAAAGGGATCTCTGCCCTCTTTTTAAATGAAGTGTACCAGTAAGTGTTAGGCTGAGGTGGTGATATGTGCTATAATAACTATAACAACATTCATGTAACTAACATGTTACAACATGACAAAAGCTATCATGAAAAGTATATTATTTATACTACTGAACATGTTAGAATGTCCATGTAAAGTTAGGCTGAATAAATTATGTGCAGTACATTAGTTTACGAAAACAGAAAAAGACCTGCGCTCAGTTAGATCCCTGCCTTCCAACTGCGCTTCCAATGTGTGTGTGATACAGAGAATATGTTGCAGACAAATATACCAATTCTCACCCCTTCTCAAAGATTCATGAGGACACAGATGCTTCGAGATAAAAATAAACCTATGGAAAATATGGAGGAGATTTACATTTTACATCCTCAGACTGCTGCTGCCTGATTTAAATTAAACTCTTGGTGACTTGGTTATATGTCATAACAATGAATAAGACAATCAGGCAGCCTGCACTGAAAACTGTTTGCAGCGATGAAATTCTTACACATTAGTGCAAGAAGACCCTTAACATCTGTGATAGGAAATGCAAGATTAGCTGTCTAAGTATGCCACACTAGTTATTAGAGTGTGTGAGGTGGAAACAGATATGTTATTGTCTCCTCTAGCTTTCTGCAGGCGAGCACAGTGCTGTAGCACTCTAGATAAGACAGTCAGAGGTTGTGGGGGGAGGAGGAGGAGGGTGAAGACAGCCCCCTATTTTTCAATGTCCGCATCGTCTCTTGGCAAGAAGCAGGAAATGTAGCTCTGCATTACAAATGACAGTCAGAGTGGGAGCTTCCTGATAAGTGCAATCTCTCCCGCTCTTCCCCTCCAGGACTCTGGGACGTGCAGCTCATTCCCATGGGGGTCCTCCCTGCAACACTTGTGTCATGGAAAGTGTGAGGTTCATAATTTAGCATGCCAATGTTTATGCAAATTAACATAATAATCCTGCTTCCTGTTTCAGTTTTTAAATTTTGCTTCCAAATTTTTGCAGTGCTAATTTTGTTGACTAACAAATTTAGTCAACAAATTTTTTTCACTGACGAAAATGAGACATAACTAAATAAAATGTATTTATTTGTGATGAGAAAAACTATGACAGAATTAATTTTTATCAACAGATAAAAATGTTTGAGAGGCATGACTTAGGGAAGAGATCCCATCTCTTTGTGCGGTCGGGAGGTTATCTGCACACAATTGAACAGCACTGATCTACTCTGGAGGTTAACTAGCATGCACTTGCTGCATGTCTAAACTGTACAGAAAAGTCAACGTTTGGGAAAACAGAAGAACAGACACATGGATAAATTTCACATTTGGTGTCAAGAAAAACAAGACCCTTTGTAAAACTGTGTGAAGCAATAATCACCCATAGAAACACAACAAACTTGAAGCAACATTTGCACGAGTCATCCCAAGATTAATGTAAAGGTAAACACACTTAAAGGGCGACTGCATCTGCGTTCTTTTCTGGGTTTTTCAAATGGAAACGCCCAGTCAAGTGTTAGCAAAAAGCAGTTATGTAGGTTAGAACAAAATTCCGTACTAGCATGCTATTTCATAGGCTAAAGCAGTATATGAGATTAGAGCGCAATGACTGATCAAATACTCGATTATCACTTGATTATTAGATGAATCGCCAACTATTTTGATAGTTGATTAACTGGTTTTGAGTTTGAGCTTTTAAGAAAAAAAAAAGTCAAAACGCATCTAAAATGTGAATATTGTCTGGTTTCCTTAGTTTTCTATGACAGCAAACTGAATATCTTTGGGTTGTGACATTTAAGGACCTCACCTTCAGTTCTGGAAAAACCTGATTGACATCTTCACCATTTTCTGACATTTTATAGACCAAAAAATGAATTGATTGACTGAGAAAATAATTGGCAGATTAATCTACTATGAAAATATATGAGATATTTCCTATATGTCTGAAACCTTTGTATGAAACCAATAATACATGTGGTGCATACTATTTCTTGGGAAATATTACAGTCTGCAAGCACTGGACACTATGTCAGCAAACATACCCCACAATGCAATGCTGTAGTGATGACAACAACAATAGACAGCAGCAGACAGCGACTACTGCAACTCTGTTTAACATCAATAACGCTTCAATTTATCTGTAAGCAAGATTTCACCACTATATATTTTGTAAACTAGTTCATCATTGGCACAGGTTACCATGGTTACATGTCTCCGACTGACAAGGAGGCTCTCAGGAAGTGATTTATGATATGATGATATTTAAACAAATAAAACTAGACTAAAATATGACCAGAACTAAATGGCATTTTAGTCAAAAGACTATGACTAAAACTAAATCAAAATTTGCTGTCAAAATTAACATTGATTTTTTTGGACAACAGTTTCTTCTTTTTTATTTTGCACTTTGCAGCAAGTGCCTCTAATTTTCTTAAGATTTAACACTATAAAATGACTTGTGTAACACATCTGGTGGAGAGAAGCTACTGGAAAATATCTGTGCATACAAGTTCACATGTGTTTTTATTGACAGAGAAGTCTGGAAGAATGAAGTTACAACGTGTGTAAAATCCCTGAGAAAAGCATAATATATGAAAGGCACAATGTGTATTTGCAAAATAAATGGACCTTGGGTAGTTTTTTACACAAAGGTTTGTTTGAATTGTAAAAGAAAAGAATGTAACCTTGAGAAGAAAAGAATATCAACACGTTTCCAAGTTTGAGTCCATGAAACCATTTCACCACAGCAACCACAGTCTCAGATGTTACCCATCTCGACCAAGGCTGCTGTTTTTAGCTGCACTGCTGCTCAACTGTGGACAAAAAAAACCTTGGCCTTAATTACTTCTCTATGAAAACCGGAAAAAAATGACAAATATAAAAAAGAGATGTTTCTGTCAGTGGCACACAGTAAGTTTGACAACACGGGTTGTGTTTTAGTTGGCAGTGGTATGAGCCTGTTGCCATCACAACGTGAGTACCAGTAGGGATGAGAGGATGTATCAGGGTTGAATGTTTGCAGCCTCTCTGCTGTTAGCTCAGCCTTCAACACCACCTGCTCCCCACTGGTTCACAGAGGGAGCAGAGTATCTGCTCCTAAATGACAGCTACCACATAAGTCTGACGTACAGTACAACAAATAGTTAAAAATTGAACTGAAGAACTGTACTGCAGTTTGGGTTTTATATTTGTAAGCTTTCTTTGGTAGTTGTGGTCATTATTTCCACTGATTTTTAACAAATTCTGAATGCAACAAAGTAATTGCTGAGATCTGGGAACACAGAAGGGTTGTAAACAAGGCATCACTTTAACAAGATTATCTAATCCATTTTATCTGGAGGAACAGTGAGCACATCCAACATGTCTTCATAATCTTATTTCACAGGAAAACTGTGAGCGCAAACTACAACTATACAGTAGGTCAAAGTTGAATCAGTGAATCGGTCTGTAACATTTGGCAAATGTTTAAACCTGCACTAACTGATTTTTTTAGCATCTCTGTTGCAGCTGAAACTAGGTTATGACATGTATCAACACATTTTAAGTTGAAACTGCTGTTTATTTACACATCTAACAGTCATGGAGCCACATTATCATTTATTTGGTGTCATTTTTCTGGCCACTGGATGAATACAAGCCCAATATTCACCTTTTTTAAGCTCTGTTTTTGGTCTCTACGAACTCCTAAAGGAAAATCTTGCTCTTTAGTCGCTGGACGCTCCACTATGTTTACAAGCTAGTTGCTAACAGTGTCTGTCCATCGTTTGGCGCAGAGCAGGTGATGTAGCTTTTTCGCTGAAAACAGCTGCCCAATATGACTGAAGACAATGCTGTAAGAGCAGTGAGAGTGAACTAAGGGCATGTTTACACCAGCCTTGTTTGGTCCAGTTGAAGCAAACCCTGGAGTGGTTACCCCCTTAGTGTGGTTTGTTTGGATTGGCATGAACACTGGTGTGGACCTAATAACCGAACAACTGCTCTCTGGTCTGCCTCAAAAGGGTGGACTGCTGTCAAGCGAACTCTGGAACAGTTCATTTCCGGTGTGAACACCGTTCGAAACCAATCACAGGAACATATTATTGTATGTGTCATTTCACTGATTAAATACATTTCTCGTGAGCATTCATGCATGGGTTTACAATTTATGGTTTGTTTTAGTTTTGCTGTTATGAATGAGAACCAGACTTTTACTGTAGGTGTGAACGTGCCCTAAAACAGTAAAGTTGTGGACCAAACATGTAGATAATGGACTGAAACTCTATAAAGCTCTATAAAGCCAAGACATGCTGCAGGTTCATGTTCAATCCCTCTCACATTGTCACACTGTTTGCACAATGTCACTTGATTCATTATTATTATAAAAATAGCAGTTGTAGCTGCTTTAAGGCCCGGTCACACCTGAAAGTGGCACAGTGAAATTCATCTGCACCTCTTGATGAAGTGGCTGGTGCTAGAAGGACAATAATGGCTTGTTAACAACTTGTCTTTATTGCTTGTGTTTCCTTCCCCATTCTCTTTACCAGTGTTACTGTGCTCCCGGAATTAACTTAATTAGTACAATGTCATTATTACTGTGCCAACAGAAATGATACCCAGATTCAGTGTGTCTGAAAACCTCAACTCACCTATCACGAGTTTACTTTATTTCAGCATGCAATCTTCTAAGTCAATACACAATACACAAAAGAAAAGACAAAAAGAAACTCACAATAAAACAAAACACAATTAAATGAAGCAAATACAACATGATGAGATAAATAAACAATCAATAAAGAGAACCAATATATCAATAAATGTCTTGTATTGCAGCATTCACTAAACATTTAGAAAAAAACAAGTGTATAAAACTGGGTTTAGAGGCGCATTAGCAGCTCTGCAGGTAAAAAGCTTTAGCTCCCTGTGTTTGTATTTTCTATTTCTAATACCCAGAAATACACAAAATAGTGAAGAGGGGGTTTCTTTAAATAGTATGGGCTTAATGTGTCTCTCTGACTGAAGTCTTATGCAACTGTGAAGTACCACAGGGATTAAACCGAGGCTAATGACGACTGATCTTTGTCTCGGACTCGATCTGCGAAGAAAATATGTGCATTCATTGACCCTCCCTCCATCTCCGCCTCCATTTCATTCCAATTCCCTAAACGGGCTCGCCTCTAGTTATTATGATTCATCGAAACAGTAAATAAAATCTCCATCCTCGGCCACTGATGTAAATGATTGCTTAAATGTGTGCATTTGCATAATAGCGGCCATGCATCAGCTGACATGCAGTTGGTACCAGTGAATTATGAATCTGATCAGTGTCATTTCCTATTTGTATGATTTAAGTAAAATGGCTGAAACTACCGTCCTAAATAATCCTGCAGCCTTTGTGTAACAGCTCAGGTATGGTGAAACCAGTCATAAAACTGTTTGAAAATATCAGCACTTCTCTGGGGACAGAAAATCTGCCATCCTTTTTCCTGCAACTAATGGTGCAAACAAGAGATTAAACATATGAGGAGAAAATAGACTTTTTAAAAAAATGACAAGGGCTTGTTCTTACTGTGTGTGAACACATTTTAGATCCAATAGTTTTATCAATTATCTTGAAATCTGCTGGTTTCCTGGGTCCAAAAATACTGTCCATTGTAATCAGCAGATCTCATCCTGTGATGCCACATATTTTTCCCTTCATTTTGATGATTATTTGTCTACATGAGGGCCTCTCTCTGTCCCCACGTCACTCTCCATGTCTCCCACACACTCTCTTGTCTTGTCCTGTTCTCCCCCCTTCCACTTCCTCCTCTCCAACGTCTCCAAAAACAGGAGAACTCAGACACCAAAGTCGCAAAAGGTCCAGCAATCTGTCAGAGAGTCCAGTGGCCACGAGGCAGCTGAAATTGGACTTGGCTGGAGCGGGATTGGGGGTCGAAAATTGATAGGGAATGACAGTAAGTGTCTAGAGGGGGGAAATTTTTAGATTGGTTCTCCCTCTTCAGAGTGAGTGGGAGGGGAAGACGGGGTGGGGTTCAATTTTTGCCTGTTACCGGAGACAAAATCAATTAACGGGCCCATTGTTCCCACCAAATTCTCATTCAGCCAGCTGGCAGAGGGAGGACATACAGCACAGACCAGCAGTATAAACCTGATGACGGCCGCTGCTGTGACAGGCAGTCATACTCCACCATATATGCTATAAAATGGGTGCACATACTTTATTCAGCCTGCCTAACAATGTATAAATAATGGAGCAGGCACACTAACTTCTAGAAATTCTTGATAAGATATTTCTTTCACATAGTAACTATGTGATTCAGACACAATGTGTATGTACTGCTTCGATTACTGCAATATATCCCATCTGACAAAATCTACACATTACGAGGTGACAACAGAACATAATCAATTCCTTACAAACATGCTGTACATTCTCATGAAGAATATCAAGGCTGTAAAGGATTTCAGCACCAGCTGAGCCCCAACATCATTCCTCCGGGTCTACGTACAGTAAATCTTTATCTGCAGTCTGAATGCAGAGCATATTGTACAATAGGACAATGGAACAACCCAAATCAGGAATGTGTTAAATAAAAAAAAGGAATGAAAGAGCAGTCGGGGTCAAGAATGCGAGCAGCGAGTGCTTTCATGATGGGAGGCAACAGCCCACATCCTCTTATTTGTTTTGGACTTGGCAACTCAGCTGAGGTCCTGCTTGAATAATTACATTCAAACATATACTCTCTAAAAAGCCCATTCAGAGATGCCATGCTGGGTTAAAAACTTAACCTTTCACAGCACTCATTTAAATATACTTAAAGGGAAAATTCATCACTTTTTATGTGGCTGTACAATCAGTGTTGATGGTAAATGTAGTCAGTTGAAGCAATAATTCCTCAGTGTGTGCTATATCACCAGAGAAAGTTCTCATACTGCAAAATCTGTTGTTCTTCCTGCACCAGTGATGTCACAGTGATGTCATTGGTGTTAAGAAAGAACTACGGGCTGTTTCAGCCTGAATTTCTAGTCTCTTCCTCTGGGTACCCAGGGGGTGTGCTAGATGAGTATTTTTGTCACTTAACGTTATGTTAAGTAATCACTATAGGGCAGGGTGTTGACACACAGCAACAGGAGAATGGGTGTCAGAAGCTCACACGCAATGCATCCTGGTACATGTAGGCACTGTTGGCATTGCTATGCGAACATGAAAACTCAGCTTTCTTGGTAAATATAGCAATCACTGAGTAACTGATTAGATATGTACTGATTCCAGTTTCTTATTTTTTAACTGACAGCATATACAAACATTTTTGTAACTTTTCTTTAATGGAAAATTCAGTTGTTCACATATGATCATGTACCAGAGAGAGCACGAACTCTGTGATCTCTTGGGGAGGCAGACGTAAACAAAACGGAGACTAAGGTGGTGCAACAGCTTGCTGTAGTAATGCTTTGCAGTGAGGAAAAAAAAACAAGGCTAAACAAGTCTGGATGAGAAAATGTTTGGGGGATGCGGTCAACACGGGTCGTCTCTTCTTCAGCAAGAACTGGAGGTGAGATTTTAATTGTCAGTTTTAATATCTGTCAACAGTAGCATGCTAATTAATGTTAGCCCGAAGGGCTAGAAAGTTTAGTGTTGTTTGACAACATTGTCAGCTGCTTGGTGCATCCATCACCTTGCAGACTGTCTCTCTTCTCTTTATCTTCTTCTTGTCTCTGTCGCTGTGTGCATGACGTGAACCACTGTGCAGTGTATGTAAATCTGACCAGCACATATCTGTTGGATATCTGGCGCTAACCACCTGGTCACTGGTCAAGGTGAGAACCGTCCAATCAGGACAGTTTTATGATTTATTGCTTCACCTGACAACAGCTACAAAACAACACTGATTATACAAATATAACCTAATAATGCGCATGAAGGCAAAAAATAGACAATGACAAACTTCCTTGTAAGCTCCAGTGATGAGCACACTCAGAGGGCAGCAGTGGAGCTCATCGAACACTTTTCACCCATGTCAACTTCTACCTCCTGCCAAATCTAAAACCTGCACAATGTCACCTTTTTACACGGGCTTCATTACAGTGGTGGGATAAAAGAATGGCAATGATGTACTTTCAGTCATAAAACCCTGCAAGGTTTATTATCCTTGTTGAAGATAATAATTTACAATTACTGATAATTCATTTGACTTTATGTATTTGTAAAGTAATATTCTGTTTTCACTCCCTGCAAGCTGACGCTTATCTATGACACATCTGAAGCCGGGGGCCTTTGGTTCAGTCTGTATGCTTTCTGTTTTCTCTACAGTTGTGTGACAGAGCAAAGAGCAATCCAGCCAGTATTTTACCAGCTCGACTCCTATAAAATCCATAAGAATCAGCAGAGTTATTCCTACATGCAAGAGAGCCCTCAGGCTAATGCACCCCCTCCGACATGGTTCTGTTTCCCTGTAGTGATTACATCCCAGGAAGCATATGAATTTCATGGATTTTATCCACCATCTACAGTGAGATATTGACAGAGAGATACTGACAATTCTATGCACTTAATAGTGGTATGGATGCCTTAATGGGAGTACAGTGTATTTCAAAACTATTGCCTTTTAATTTGACAAATTATTCTATTTATTTAAAGAGCAGCAGAAATACTCATAATGGGGACAAATTTTCAGCCATGTGAAACATTCTCCTACACACATACACCGATACTGTATGTGCAGACACCCACACATTACTGAATTCATGATGGGATTCTGATTAATGTTTGCCCTTTGCAGCCTCGTATACAAACAGCAGCCATTACCTGACCTTTCCTTCCTCAGGGAATAGAAAAACTGCTTTGAAAATGATGTTACACTTAAATACCTTTTTACTTTGCTCTCCTTAAAGTACCATACCAGTGAGTTAAGGTCATTTACTACAAAATCACGTATACTTTTCATTCTAGCTAGGGATGCACCGATTGACCGGCCAGAGACCGGAACTGGCCGGTTTTCTGTGTGACCGACTCTGACCAGTGACCAACCAGTCAGTGTCACATATCTGATTCTGAGCCAGTCAGATTCGCACACATGCTCTGCACAATGGTCACGTCATGCACACAGCAGACACATCATACCCACAACAGGGCTGATCACATTCACAGACACATGCTTGCATGAAGTCAGTCTTATCAATAGATTCCAAGAACAGGTTAAAGAGAAGACAGACAGTCTACAACCAGACAGAGCAGCTGACGGTGTTTCCAAACAGCTGTAAACTTTCTAGCTCTTCAGGCTAATGTTAGCCAACAGCAGACTGCTGTTCACAGACTGACAGTTAAAATCTCACCTCCTGTTCTGGCTGAAGAATAAACAACCTGAATTGATGTGTCTCCTCAAACATTTTTTCATTCAGACTTGTTTAAGTTCTGCTTCTGTTTTTCTCACTGCTAAGGTTTACTACAGCAATCAGTTGCACCGCATCAGTCTCCAGTTTGTTTATATCTGCTTCCACACGAGATCAGGTGAAATTACGTCTCACAAGATCTTGCAAGATTCCACAAAATCTTGCAAGACTGTGCTCCTTCTAGTACATAATATTAATACAATAATATAATAATATAGTAAGGCCTGTAATCTGTAGCACTTTAGGAGAAAATGTATAAGTTATTTAATAGTCAGTGTTTTATTATGAACATCCAATTTAATTTTACAAGAAAAGTAGCAAAAATGTTTGTGAATGCTGTCAATCATAGTTCTTAATAAGACTGAGAATCAGAAGTGGCCAAAATCGGAATCAGCAGGTCAGACTCTTAAAAAATCAAAATTCAGCCAAGAAAGATTTTGCCATTGAAATGTGGTCGAGCAATAGAAAGCGATATTTGTCTTATATAATGGCAGTTTCCTGTCAGAAAAGGTTGTCTGATGGCGAGGTAAAGTGGTGAAAATATTCTACATACACCATACACTTGAACTGATATTAATTTTCTTTAGGTGAGCCTTTTTTTTTTTTTGGCTAATAAGCATTTTGCTGCTGACCTTGTAATTAATACACTGACTATGGATTAGCACCTCATACAGCCCCCCTCCAAATAATCCGAGCTATCCCTTTAAGATAATGCACAGTGAGATAATGCAGTGCTAACATTTTAAAATCAATGTGCACTTGAACTGCATTACCACACAACTGTAACACTGACAATGATAAATGCTGACTTAATGCTTAATGTTCACAATTCAAGCAAATTTCAAGCTTCTGGTGATTGATTTTCACATCATACATAAATCAATCAAAACAAAAAAAACTTTTACTAGAGAACAAATTAGAAAATGGTCTGTATAAATAGATATACTGTACATGTACAGCAGGGAACTAAAACCTGCAAAGACACTAACCCAGCCCCTCCAAGTTGGTTGCTGAGTGGTAGCCTGTGATTTCAGCTGTTTAATATTATTCTAGTGTTAAACATAGAAAGGAAGTCATCTTCACGGGTACATATGAGGTGTTAAAAATCTGCCAGAAGGGCAGCAAAGGTGAAATGCGTCACTTTCACGTGTAGATCCTCATGAAAGTGAAAGCACATGTGCAGACTTTCACATCAGATCCTGCGCATGTTATTCAGGGCAGGTTGCAAAAAATATATCTCACAGAGCCTTTCATCTCCAATGAGATGCTGGAGTCATTAATAAAAGTCAGAGTGAGTCTCTCTGTCTTACACACACACACATACACACAAATACACACATGCACACTCACACTCATCTTTATGGACCATTGATAGCAAATTCATCAGTGGCTCATGACGGTAGTAACGCCTAAGCTCTGACTGATGAAGGCAGCCTGCAGTGTCTGCTCTGTCTGGAAGTGCTTTGCTCTGGATTAGCTAGTCAATTCTCATGAGCAGAACAATCTCCCCGCGTCGCCTGAGGAGATGACAGGGTCACGCCTGATGAAAACGGAAAAAAAAAAGGAAAAAAACACACCTTGCCTTGGGGCACTCCATCATAGAAATCAGGCGCTAATACTCTGTATTAATGGAGACAGTGATGAAGAGAGATTGGTATTCAGGAGAACACATACAGGGATGGATTGCTATTTATTGATGAGCCCACCAGTGAAGGCAGGCCTCAAGTCCCAATGGTCTTTAGCCTCATATAAACTCATTATCGCTCTAAAGTTGGAGGATCATAAAGAGGAGACTATGAAGATGACACTGATCTTATAATGTGCTAGTGAATGTATGGGGTCATTTAGTCTGTAAAATGTCAGAAAATTATCCTAATAATTTCCACGACTGAAAGGTGATAACTGGTGATGGTGATAAAATTAATGACCATGTAAAACTGTGAAAATCCTCTTATTTGAGCACCTGGAACCAACAAAAAAGTATTAGCCTTATCAATGAAAATTGTGACAATAAACCTTTGTGACATCCTTTTATTTTATGACTACGTTATTAAGATGATGTAAATAAAAAAAATATTGACAACAACAACAAAAAAAAAGATGAAATCTCTGTTTAGTGCATCTTGACAGATTTTGTGTGGGCAGACAACATAAGTTAGATCACAGTAATCAGCCATGTCAAAGCGCTAATAAATCTAGCTAGCTTGAGAACTTCGTGCCTCATTTTCAAAGAAAGAAAGAAGAAAAGAGAAGAGAAGGGAGATGACCTGTGGACAATTTTCTCCTACATTCAAGCAAATAGAAAGCCTGTGTGTATTATTTCCAGTGAGGACGGAGCACCTTGTGGATTAAAGATGTGCAGAGAAAACACAAAAGGCGCCTGAGAACACAGCCCCACAGTGCCTCCCAAGGTAAGTATTAGTTATGTCAGTTGATTGATTTGATAATATGTGGTTAATTCCCTTTTATGACTAAATGTAATGTTAGTGTAGCTCGAAGTTGTGTGTGGATTCAGGGCACATGGCCATGCTCCGTTACCATATTGGTAAATTTAACACCAGACAAACAAACACCACCAACTCTTCAATGTTTAACGTAATTTGGTCATTAATTTTTAGGTTCATGTAAAGTGAATAAACATGAGGTTTCCCAGATATGCTCGTCTGCCTTAATGATGCAGTTTACAGCTGATTAATACAGAGTTCAACTGAGTAAAGCATGATGCCGACTTTAGCAGAAGATGTCAGTAATATATTAAAAGTCTTTTTGTCAGATAATAGATTCATGCATTTAGAGCTGCAATGAAGAGGCGATTAATCCATTAGTTGTCAACTATTAAATGAATTGCCAACTATTTTGATAATTGATTAATCATTTTGAGATTTTTTTTTTAAATAAAAAACATCCATCCATCAAATGTGAAGATTTTCTGGTTTCTTTATTTCTCTATAACAGTAAACTGAATATCTTTGGGTTGTGGACAAAACAAGACATTTGAGGATGTCATCTAGGCCTTTGGGGAAACAGTGATCAACATTTTTCTGACATTTTATGAACCAAAACAACTAATTGCTTAATTGAGAAACAGATGAATAATGAAAATAATCCCTCATTTTTTCATTCATTTTTATATGATATGAAAGAAGGTGTCAGTAACACATTCTCAGCCTTGGTCACTAAACATAGCACAAGGTATTCTTCCTTGTCACTGGAATTTTTACAGCCAGGAGAAAAATCTCCATGCAAAATCCATCACAGTATCACGAAACTGGAAATTATTATGAGACTACAAACAAACACACTGACTAAAATTACACTTAAACTAAAGGGTTCAACTGACCAAAATCTTGAGCAAAACAAAACAAAACAAGATAAGAAAGATAAAAACACGACTAAAATGTGACTTTAACTACAACTTTCTGTAAGCACTAAAACTTAATTAAAAATTCTTGTCAAATTAACACTGCAGCAAAGATTAATGAGCATCAGTTAATCAAGTGATTGTCTCAACCCCGATGACGCTTCCCCTCGTATGACTTGACTGGCTTCCACTATACACGCTCAAACCTGAATTCCACTGAATCCGAGACCGTCACTGTTAATTCACATCAAAGGCATTTAAATGGCGATGTCACTCACTGCATGACTCCCTCGCTTCTAGGCAGCCAGTGTCGATCAAGTAGTCCATGCTTTAACATCACAGAATCTGACATCCACATGCTGGCAAGCCTATTTCATGCTTCAGGTCCTTGGAGTAATGGGGGCTGAACTTGTGCGAGGCTGAGGTTAGAACAGAGCTCGACAGTGAGCAAAAAACTGATCAAAGAGAAAGATAGGCAGTAATCTCGACCACATTCCACCACGATCTGCGTCCGTTAGCCTAAGACCCTCTCGCGTGTCTGTGGATAGTATCAGGCGCACTCGCCTGAACTTGCTGTTCTCAGAGACACAAAAATGCAAACAAAGCTCATTTATTTATATTAAGTACATATGCAGATACTTTAACTACTTGTTAAAAGAAAAAACTGTATATATTAGCATTTTTCCACTTCAAAAAGTCTCATTTTTCTTTGATGGACTATGCATGAGAGATTTACAACCCTCTTCAGTTTTGGTGGAGTTACACTAGCAGGCCTCTCTCTCGTTTTCACAGTCTGTACTTGTGCCGAATTGGCAGTAATCCATCAAAACAATGTGTTTGTTTTAAAGTCCGTCTCCCATCTATGACGTGAAAAAACACAAACAGTGAGATTACTGTCGCTCTCAGGCTGCAGATGGACAGATATACTGGACAGCTTTTCCCCAGTTTCTTCGTCATGGAGATTAGCAGCAGAGTTTCCATGAAACTGGAAGAGGTGCTGCTCAGGTCAGGAGGGACAGACGGGTGGATGGAAGATAAGATGGCTGGTAGATACAAGGATGGATGGATGGAGCCATTAAAATACAACTGGGGGAGTCAGATATGGCAAATGGCAACCCTTCCAGAGGTGATAATGAAGGTGCAGGCTGGCAACTATCCTCCTTCGTGATCTTTTCATTAGCTCCATGCTATTTATCGTTCTCCAGTATTTTGTATTAGTAGGCATTCAGGTAGCAAATAATGCACACAGCGCCAATTCTAGGATATTGTAATTACAGAAATATGCAGTTTTTGCTTACTTTGCGGGGTAACTACTCGCGTATACATTGCTGTCTGAGTTGGTGCACTAATGAATTGGTGCTTCCTCCAGATAGAACCGACTGTTTGTGGTTTTATTCTGGACAGCTTATACCCAGCATGATGAGAATATTAATTGGCTGAATCAGGCTGGGCAATAATTGCTGCCATGGTAATGCTGGATGAGCTGCGCTGGTATTATAATGTGAAAAAGAACATGTCATTTATTCAGTCATGATATTAAAAAGCATCCATGTGGATACACAAGCTGTCAACATTTAGTTTGTTTTGTAACATATATTTTCACTGTTTTTTTTCCATCTGGTTCCATTTCACACATTTTTCAGTACAACCTGAATAATGCCTCATTCTTGCTTGCTTTCTTGAGTTCAACATTAATGTTTTTTTTTTTTTTTCACTTGCCCAGTCAGGCAAGGCCAGAAATCTACTTGCCCAAAGTCATTAGCAGTTATCAAATAACAGCAAAGGCTAAAGTTAATCCACAGCTGCAACATCTGTAAAACGTCAGAAAATAGTGACAAATGTCCATCACAGTTTTTAAAAAAGACCGAGGTGATATCTTCACATTCACAATTTGTCAGTCAAAAACTCAAAGATATTCAGTTTAATATGATAATAACTTACAAAAAGCAGGACATTTCCATATTTGACAGGCTGAAAACAGCATTTTCTGCCATTTTGCCTTTAAAATTACTTTTCCACTATGATTAATTGATTATCAAAATAGTTTTACTGCATGTCCAGTCAGGCAAGTGAGTTTCCAGATTTACTAGCCTGTCATGGTATTATACTTGCTCTTGGCAAGTGGGAAACCCTTATTGTTAAGCCCTGATTCCATAATTAAATCTAAAATGCATAAAGGGATGCCAATGGCAACAGAGAAGGGTATAGACCATAAGTTAGGATATGCTGTTGGTTGGTTTCTAGTATATATAAACTTGTGAGCCTCTCTACACAGCACTGAATAACTCACCAACACAACTTTTCCTGGAGAGGGACATAAGAGGCCCTTTTCAGCAGACAAAGAATATTTAATACTCAATTATATCAAAATGTGTAAGATATCATTCAAATGAAAGTCTTGCATAGGACATATATTGCCCTAGTAAAATGTAATAAAATTAATGCTATAATAATAATAAACTTTATTTATAAAGCGCTTTTCAAACTAAAAAAGCAAACAATGGAATAAAAACACCCAACAAGAGTTATATGGTGGTATGGCTGCCTTCAAAGAGGCACCGTGATGCACTGTCTGTAGGAATGTCCTGCAGTGAACTCTTTCTGGTCAGTGGTAACCAATGTCCTCACAGAGAGTTGATGTTCCTCAGTGTCTTATCCTGTGTATACTAGATCAGTGGTTCTCAAATAGGGGTCTGGGGCAGTCTGCCATGGGGACCCTAAAATGTTTTCAGATTCATTTATTTAAACGATCATGATATATACGTATATATATATATTATAGTATGTATGTATATATATATATATATATATATATATATATATATATATATATAATATATAAATATATATTTATATATATGTGTATATATATATAATTATTAATTCAACAAAATGTGTCATAGTTCAACTAATAATATTTAGATGTTTATATCTAAAATACTTCAGAGTATTATGCTCTAATCTAACAATCTATGACTCAAAGCATAAACTTAAATAACTTAAAGCATGCGTCACCCACACATCAGCCATTAATATGCGTGGGTTGCCTTCAAGTGTTCCGGTTTACCCACCCTCAGAAAAACATGTATTCTAGGTCAGTTCTCCAGTCAGTATCCCAGGCGCTGCACAGTGGCTGTCCACTGTTCCTAAACAAGCAGAGAGACTGAATCTGTCTGTATAATTGTATTTTGTATGATCCTCTGTGTCACAGTAAAGTTTACCTTAATAGTGGGAAGCTCTCTATCATATTCGAGACCCAAGCTAGGCCTATTATTGTTATATTTACATTAAGGCACCTGGTTTCTGGAAGGACTGTGGAATACAGTCAGGGCATATTTGAACTCCCTCCCATACTAAGTGCAATGATGTATAAAAATGATGAGGTACAATATGAAGATTTAAAAAAAGGGGTTTATTAATGCCACCCACCCCACCAAACCCCTAAATATTCTTTTGTTATGTTGTTCTGTGTTTTTTGTATGTCACATGTCAGTCACTTTGACAGTTTTTTTTTTCTTGTCTTTCTGTGTCATGCCAAACATTCCTCATGGGATTACAAGACACCAACATATAACAGAACAAATCACTATATTAAGCATTACTGTAACCTTAGAGAGAGAGAGAAAAAAAAAGAAAATGGTAAAATGGACTACATGTACAGAGTGCTAAGACCACTAAAAGCCCTTTACAGTACATGTCACATTCACCCATTGATGGCAGAGGCTACCCTGCATGGTGCCTGTACTCTGAAACTGACCATTCACTCGCACTCACACATCAAGGACTATGTCTTTGGGGGCAATTTGGGGTTCAGCATCATACTCAAGGACACTTCGACACGCAGACTCGAGGGAGACGAGGACTGTACCGCTGATCCTCCGATTATCGGACAACCCCTCTCTACCACTGAGCCACAGCTGGCCCATTTCATATAAACTGAAAAGAACTGTTAAAAACTTAACAGATTTATTTTCTCATCTCCCAAGCTTGTACTGTATATTTATGTAATGTTTGTGTAAACATCCAGCCTGAAAAATAAAGGGAAAAATATGAATACAAAAAAAAAAAAAAAACCTGTTACACGTTGTTAACATTGTGCTATTATGTTTGCTTCATTCTTCTCGGGTGTTGCTGTGAAACACACCGCAAAGAAATAAACAGTTATTTTCACATAGTAGTTTTGTTGTGCATGAGTGGGAGTCAAGTAGATAACAAAGCAACAATTTGTGATGCAACAGGAACAATAAACAAGTTCTGTTTTGGAGAAAGATTTTTTGTGATTCATTAAGAGGACAGGGTGTTACAATCACATGAAAACATGTTCAGTTCAACTAGATGGATGAACAGATTACCTGAGACAGGCAGCTAAGAGGTGTTCTGATGTGTGTCCATGCTTGTGTGACAGAGCAGGTGTGTGTGTGTTTGTGTGTTTGTGTGCATATAGTTGAGAAATGACCTTTGGTGCTGAAGGCTAACAGTGCTGTTATTTATAGTCTGGGCCAAACGGAAGGGCAGACAGTGTGTGCACCATGGATATTTCATCAAACTGAGGATGAGACCACACACACACACACCTGTATGAGGTAGCTCCTACCACTGTTGCAAAACCCTGCATTTGTTGACAACAGTGGTAGGATGTAATTAAGTACATTTACTCAAGTACTGCACTTAAGGACACATTCAAGGTACTTGTACTACTTGTTTCCATTTTATGTAACTTTATACCACTACTCTGCTACTGTTCATCTCAGAGGCAAATATTTCTACTAATATACTTTTTAATCTACTATATTTGTCTGTAAGCTTTAGTTACTAGTTACTTTTCAGATTACAATTTTTATGCCCTTCCTGTTCAGTGGAAACCATGTATCTCCAGATGTGTTGATTTGAATGCCTGTGATAAACTGAAGGAGAAAGTGTTTCTTTATGAGGAAATTTGGCAGATTTTAATACTTCTTCAACCACTGGTTGCCAAAATAAATACTGCCACCTAGAAAAGTCCAGCCAAGATGACAATGATGATTTGGCATACAAATTTGAGCGCTGAGGTGCCAAAACAATCCTGCTTGCCTCCTGAGATACCTGATAAGATCTTTGGGCTGAGAAATGTAGTTAATGGTTGTGGATTCACATATGTTCCCATTTTCAAGACTAGCAGGGCGTCTGCTGACAGCTTCAGTAAATAAAGCTGCGAGACCGAGATGTCTGTCACTGCAAATGTGAGTTACCTTCTTAATGACTTACAGAGAGCAAGTTCTGTCATCCATCCATGTATATTTGATGAGCAGAGGAGCGATGGACAGTGTCTGAAAACAGCAGCCAACAATGGGAGGAGTTTGATTTGTGATAGTGGCAGAGTAAGCAGCCAAATTAATCTGTGATTTTTCTTTAGAGTAAATGTGAATAGCACAAGGGCGTTCAAACAGAGAGAGAGAGATGGATGGAACATAATGAAGCCTCCAATCAGTCCAGCCTCACTAAAATACTAAATTATTTCATGCTCTTAAAAAAAGTGACAAGTCTGACTCAGCGTGGCTCATGATTATTACAGTTGCTTCACCACTATCCCTGGCTTGATTGTGACAGGCAACTGATTGTCTTTAACTCATTCCAAATTGTCTTCTGTGTCTGCCACAACAGGGAAGAAACCGACAAGCACCCGAGGGAGCTGCCTGCTGAATCCACCTGCAGCACAGTCAGTGAAAGAAGGCAATTATGAAGCTACACTC
Organism: Lutjanus argentimaculatus; assembly: GCA_034769285.1. Lineage (NCBI taxonomy): Eukaryota > Metazoa > Chordata > Actinopteri > Lutjaniformes > Lutjanidae > Lutjanus > Lutjanus argentimaculatus. The sequence continues at coordinate 12,037,588 of JAWZSL010000007.1, forward strand.
TTAGACATAAGGGTTCCAAAAGGCTTCTTCCTGAAGGGCTGAGGTTCTACCCGCAAGCATTTACTTCTGAAGAACCCTTTGATGAAGAAATAATTTGTCAATAGTACTTTGTAAGACTAAGTGTTCAATTCAGAACCCTTTTAATCCAACCAACCATTTTGAAAAAAAAAAAAAAGAGTTCTTTAAGAACAGCTGAAATCCTTTCATCAAGGGTCCTTTATACTATCATATAAAAGGGCTCTCAGTAGACCCCTGGGTGGCTTCTTCATAGAACCAGTGGAATATAAAAGGGTTCTTCGTAGTACCACCTGAGTGGATTCTAGATAACTCCTTTTGAATATAAAAGGTTTCTTCATAGAACCACATGGTTGGGTTAAAGACAAACCTTTTGGAATATAATAGTGTTCCCTGTAGAAACCAGTGACTGGCTTCTTGATAGAAGCCCCAAAGAGAGTTGTGGCTCGAACCATTACACCATAGAAAGGTTCTTTGTACAACCTCTCATAGGGGGTTCTGTGTGAAATCTTTTGCAGATGGTTTGAGGCATAACCCTTAATTTGGATCCTAGGTAGAACTTTCTGTCACACCTTTTCCATCAACATGGAACCGGCCCTGTTCCAGTTCAAGCACCTAATTTTGAACCGTTCTGAGCATTTCCACTAAAAATGGTTGGACCCTGAAAACTTGGTTCCCAGCTGGAACCAACAAATAGCAGGTTTTCCTTCTGAACCAAAGTGGGCGTGTCATATTCTACAGGTTGTTGCGCATTGTGCACTGCCCTCTGTTGAAAACATCCTTGATTACAATGGTTCTGCTCAAAGATTTGGTGGAAAAATGCCTCAAGGGTTCCAAGTGGAGCCTTTACAAAAGATTCTACCACATATTTAAAAAGATTCTCCTATGGGGACAATCAGAAGAACCCATGGTTCTAATTACCACCTTTACTCCTAAGAGTCTAGGACCAAACTGCTCCTGCAATTACACTGTCAAACTGATCCTGCTGGAAGCACACACACATGTGGTGATTGACATATATACACAGTGGAACATGTGGGATGCATTGACATGCAAGGTACATACCCACCCACAGCCCTGGTCTGGTCCTGAGTGGGTGTCAGGTCAGTCAGACAGTAATGGGCCATCCAGTGGAAACGACCAGCAGCCTCTGTTTTGCAGCTTGGTTCACAGAAGGTGTTAATCCACAGGGTTAAGCCTCCTCTGACATCATGTCACTCATCTGAAAACCCTGCTTTCTGTCTGAGTGACAGCCGTGAGACATAAAGGAGCAACCTAATCTGAAATGATTTGGGGTGTTGTTGCTTGACTGGCAGGCCCAGCAGAGCTGAGGATTTTTGATGCTTGATGTGAATTTAACACAGAAGAAGACCAAAACCAGATAATTTCTCTGCTTGTAAATCATGACCAGCAGATGTGATTATACATAATCTGCTGCCATATCCTTACAAGCAATAATGGTCGCATGAGTAATGTTGTCCAGTTTCAGTTTGTGAAGACAGACCGTAAATTACCTAAGCGGTAATCACAGAGGCTGTCACAGAAATATGAGACGGAAAGGTGAGTAAACTGAGCGCAATTACAAATACATAACCACACCTGGGATAGTAAGGGTTAGGCAAAAACAGCCATCCATAGCCTCCAGGTGTTTGTTTTGCTTTGAAAGCACTAATTGTGTCACAACCACACCTCGTGGTTAAGCTTGAAGGATTTCTATGATGTGCTTGAAAACATACAACTCAGTTTGACCAGTTTTACGGGACATTTTTTGGGTTGCTAGCACAGAATTTGTACAAAATGTAACAGGCAGAAAACACAGAGTTAATCAGTCTTTCCATGTGAACCTTTACCTCTGTTTGGGCTACTTTTAGGCCAAGGTTGAAGGGCAGGTGAACTACCAGTATAGAGATAAAAATGCAGGTATTTGCAGGCTAAACAGCAGAGAGGAACACCTATAGTTGTTCTCACAATTGCAACATTTTACTGCTGTTGTAAGTTAATGCTTTTCAGTTAAAATAGTTGAACCCAGTCGGGCTGACACAACAAGAATTCCCGTGTGACTGTAAAAATGTGCATTCAGGCTAAAAACTGCAGCCAACAACCCCAGACCACAGTGTTTACAATAGCAACAGAACACAATGACTTCTTTACATGACCATAAAAACACTGTTGTTTGGAGACAAACTTCACTGTACAAATCCCCAAGACTGTGATCTTGTCATGGACGGGCAGCAAGACTCCCTAATGACCTGATCAGAACAAATGTTAGACTGCGACTGTGCCATCTCTGTCCTGAAAAAGCTCAGAAAAGTGCAAGTATGGCCAGTCTTTGTGATTTTGTAGGGCAAAGGTTGGATCCCCACGTTAATAGACATATGTCTGCAGATGCAAGAAAACAATGGTCACAGCAGCTCATTCTTTGCAGGTCAGTTGGAGAAAAGAGTCTCAGTTCAAGCTAACATGAAAGACAATACACTGCAGAATAATCCATTTCTAGCAGAGGTGGGAAGTAACAAAGAAGAAATACTGTTTTCGGGTATCTGTACTTTACTTGTGTTTATTTTTCTGACAACTACATAGATTTACTCCCTACATTTTAACACAAATATTAAAAATACTATAAAAATACTCCTTACATTTCAAAACAGGCTTGTTGCTTTAGTTTTAATGCATTTCAGAGAAATTATTTTTAATTTGCATCACTGTGCGCTGCCTTCCCAACATCAAGACCGATTTCAACCTAAATGGAGGGGACTATAACACATAGAAAGACGATTCCTTGGTGTATCTATTATTGCACATTAGCTTTGCACACAAACTGCAGCTACCACAGCTGGTAGAAATGTCCTTTGGAGGGCTATGTTTTACTTTTGCACTTTTAAATATATTTCAGAGCCTGATTTTATCTCAACTGGTTTTTATCTGGTTGAATAAAGGTTGAATGAATAGAAAATGTAAAAAGTATCTTCCACTTGGGTAAAGAATGTATGTCCTGTTGCCCCCTCTGATTAATGGTGATGGTGGTGTTTTTAAAATGACTAATCACAACCTTTTTGTCATATTAACATTAGTAACTATGTACATGTGTGTACTTTTCCATGTAATATCATGTGTTTTCTTTTCTGTTGTTGTTTTTTTCCTGACTTTTAAAGTGAACTGAGACTGTCTGGGTGATGTGCACTTTAAACTGAAGTCCCTGCCCCCATTTTCAGACAATAACAACCACTCTGAGGTCGGTGCAGGTTAAAGTCTCCTAACGGCTCAGCACCAAACAGATGACTGGCTAACTGGGTGAGTCAGTATCAGACATGACACCTGCCAACACATGAACATGCTGCTCCACAAGCTAAAAAGCAGACATATAGTATCTTTAGTCCAGAAAGACATCGAGCAAGCCACCTTCTCCTTTTCACTGCAGAACTTCTGAATGTGCAGGACTGAAACTCACATCACACTGTTGTCTAATGAGGCACAGAGTGGCAGCTGCACTTATCGTTTCCACTGACTCACCAGACTTTCCTTGCTCCCCGTCTGACTTCATCCCCTCCTCCGAGGGGAGATTTCCAGAGGATTCCAGGATCTGTCAGGTGTGCTCTGGAGATTTCAGGACAGACACGAAGACAAAATCCCCAAAAAATCCTCCTTTCTCATGCAGTCCTCACTCAAACCGCGACCATTCTTTTCTTTCCCCCGACTAAAATCAGGCTCAGATGACACCAGGAAATACATCCAGGAGCTGCCACTGTGTCTTTCCCTCTCTAAGTGTACCTGTGCAAAGCGACTCCCACGGGTTCAATGATACAGTACATTTGGCCCCTCCCCCTCAACTCAAATGGTTTACTAGGTAAGGAGGAGGAGCTCCTGTCACTAAGATTTTCCCACATTACTCAAACACACGCAAACAGTCACAGGAGAGGGGAGGAGCCGAGTGTAGGTGTGGGCTTGCAGGCAGGTGAGCGTCATTGTGTGTGTAGTATAACACCAGCAGGCAGCACAGCAACAGGTCTGCCAGCTGTTAAGTTGCCTGAGGGCCCCAGTAACCTAGTATCTTTAAAGCAACACCTATGGGATCATGAAAACCATTAAAGGCCATTTAGGCCTGTGACCAGTCAAACAAAAACTTTGACACCTATGTGTGTTATGTGTTCTGTCAAGGCCATCAGTGCACATTTTTGAGTAAACAAAAGAAAGGGAGTCATACACAGCAAAAAAGTTGGGACGATGTGTAAAATGTAAAAAAAAAAACAGAATTAAATAATTTGCAAATCTTTTCCAACCTATATTTAATTGAAAATTGTACATAGACAAGATATTTTATGTTCAAACTGATCAACTTGATTGTTTTTTGTAAAAAGGAAGAAAGAAAAAAAAAAACACTCATTCTCAATTTGATGCCTGCAACATGTTCCAGAAAAGTTTGGACAGTGGGAACTGTGTTACGTCACCTTTTCTTTTAACAACACCCGGTAAGCATTTGGGAACTGAGGACACTCAATGAGGACAGATAATTGCTGATGTTTTGAAAGTGAAATTCTTTCCCATTCTTGCTTAATATATGACTTCAGGTGCTCAAGGCAGGTCTTCAACTTTTTATTTTTCTTATGAAGCCATGCTGTCGCAACACATGCAGACTGTATCTTGGTATTGTTTTGCTAAAATAAGCAGGGACATCTCTGAAAAAGACATTGTCTGGATGGCAGCATATGTTGCCACAAAACCTGTATGTACCTTTCAGCATCAATGGGGCCTTCACAGATGTGACAGTTACCCATCATGCCATGGGCATTAACACAAATACCATCACAAATGCTGGCTTTTCAACTTTGTGCTGGTAACTGAATAGTCCTTTTCCTCTTTAGCCTGGAGGTCACAACGTCCATGATTTCTGAAACAATCTGAATTCACTTTCCATCGGTCCGTCTCAGAGTTTTGCCTGTGCTGCCTATTCCACAGCCTGGTGGTCCTGACAGTAAAGTGATCGTTTGATTTAGAACTACAATCATGGGATACAGGATCTTGTAGTCATTTAGTGGATTAGAATACATCTTCCTTTTAAATTGTAATAAACTGGATGTGTTTACATTTCACTGTAAAAGCTATCTTTTAAAGCCCTCTACATTTTAGTTTAATTACATCTTTTTAATGTCCCTGGTTGGCACAGAAAGTAAGCAAACAGACTTACAATTAGTGCAGACAGAGGTGGAGAGGTTGTTTTAGTCAACCACACTTGCAGTAACATGTAGTTGGAGGCACATGAATGAAGCATTGATGATACGCGAGTGGTCAGACTGAAGAAGCCCTGATTTTAAACACAGGTGATAAGCCCATGCATTAATGAAGCCTTATTCATCTGCCCGCAAGGACAGAAGATAAAACCTCTTCAAATAAGCAGAATGATGAGTCAGACCATAAATGTAATCTCTACAACTAAAGTGCACATACAGAATAAGCCATTAAAAGGCAAAACAGCAGGCTGATTGAATGGCATCTTGAAGTTATTTCCTTTTCATCCTTGTAATAATTTAGAATAAAGCAGCCTTCCCTGTTGAGCCTTTATGTGCCAACCCGAATATTATTAGTGTGCATTTTTCTTTTCATCAATAATTCACATTTCATCAAGTGATTAAATCCTGGAACAATTCATTATTATTGTTTAAGTTTTCCCATCTCACCCACCATATGTGAATCCTTCTATATTTACATTCACTTTGTGGGCCACACAGCCGGTGTGCTGCTGCAAAAATAAAATGAGTCCATGCTTTACTGTAGTAACAGTCGCATTCACTGGCCTCCCGGTGGCCTCTGCTGAGTCCAGAGTCTCTCAAGCTCCATTAATCAACAAGGCCACTTTAGACTCAACCTTGAACAAAGAACCTGCCTCCATAACAGTGTGGCAAAACAATGCAGGTTGTAAATATAATTAAACTCTAAAACTTGTTTCAATGTATCTGTTAATTAATCAACAATAATTAACTGCAGAACTTAACTTAATTACAAGTCTCAGTGGAGCCTTCATGACTCCCCACTGACCAGAAAAGCATGTTCTAGGCTCAGCAATGACAAATCACAAAACACATATGCAGTGTATAACAGACTTAATACACACAGTTATCCTCCAGCTATGAGGAGAGGCCATTGGCTTCAGACACTTATTAGGACTTTCAAATGTATGCAAACCAGGAAGCAAGGAATTAATTTGTAGATCTGAAGAAAAGGAACACACCAACAACAATGTCGGTTACTCTATGGCACATCACTTCCATGAGTTTGTGGAGCAGCCTATCAGAGGTGGCGATCATCTTAATAAATTACTTAAAAGAGAGAACTACTGGATTTTTATTTTTGGATTTGATGCTTTATATCCCGGTCTTAACAAGGTGTCCATGGCAGCATGGGTAACTGTCATATCTGTGAACGCCCCATTATTGCTAAAAGGCACTTACAGGATTTGGAGAAATATATGCTGATATCCAGACAACGTCTTTTTCAGAGAACATCCCACTTTATCTCAGTAAATCAATGCCATATGAGCACGTATTACAACAGTGTGGCTTTGAGGTAAAAAAAAGTTTGAGTACTAGACTGGCCTGCCTTCAGTCCAGACCTGTCTTCTACTGAAAATGTGTGGTGCATTATGCAACGCAAAATACAACAATTTCACTTTCAAAACTTTACCAATTAGTGTCATCAGTTCCCACACACTGAGTGTTGCCAAAAGAAAAGATGATGTAAACATGTCACTGTCCCAACTTTTTGGAAACATATTGCAGGCATCAAATTCAGAATAAGTGTATGTTTACATAAAAAAAAAATACAGTTTATCAGTTTGAAAATTAAATATATCGTCTTTGTAAGTAGTTTTCAATTGTATATGGGTTGAAAAGTTTTTGCAAATCTTTTCATTCCTTATTTTTTGGTTAACATTTTACACAGAATCCCAACTATTTTGGAATTGGGGTTGTAGATATTATATTATATATAACTATTTTAACTCCTACATTGCTGTGGGTGATGTTAATGCTACTTTAATTGTGTACTTGTCTAATTTCTTCTTCTTCTCCCTCTTCTTCTTCATCCCCCTCCTTTTCCTCTTTTTCTTCCTCTTCTTCTTCTTCTTATTATCAATAATGACAACAATAACAATAATAATATCCGTAGTAGTGGTAGTCATCGTTATAATCATTACTGTGACTATGAACTTCTTTTTCACATAGCCTACTTGTGGTGTATGTATCGTTTGATTTGCTGGTGTAATTTTGCCTCCTGGCCACTAATTGTCGACCTAGGGAATCACAACATTGCACTTTGGTTGACTCCTTTTTCCAGCCATGGAGGAAGGCCCAGTGTGGTTCGAAGCTGGTTGTCATCGTTTGATATGCCCTAAGGCTTTTAAACATCAGTGGCCTAGTGCAAGTGTGCCTGAAGTAAGCTCAGTGGCTTCCCTCTTTCTACATTCAGTAAATATTTTGAATGGGTGGCATTTTTATTGTTTTAAGGCTGATGCTGGTATCAAAAGACTGTGCGTACATTTCAATACAATGAACCATCATCACAAAAGTGTCTGTGATGTCTGTTGCCATTGTTTCAAAGTCAATCAACAGCTATGGCAGAGACTGTGATTGGCTTCTCTGCAGTGTGACATTTGATAATCATTCAATATATCATCCCTCTCTCTCTGAGACAATAAAGCGGCTAAAGAAATCAATCTCTTGTTGTCTATTGTGTCCATGCATAATGGACAAAGTGAGGAAATTGAATACTGCCTACTCAAAGGGGTGTTTGTGGTCCATGGAGGGCTGCTGCTCATCTGCCTCCTCCTCTGCACTCAACTGATACACAGCAGATTAAAAGCTGAAGATACAGGCACAATATATTACTAGCCACATTTTTGTGAGGCCAGATGACAGTGAGGCTTTGTGTTGTGTCTGTATATAATGATTTCACTTCATGATAAACCCCAAAGGATGCTCAGCAGATAACAGGGAGAGAGCTGATGTGCTGCTTCGTGCTACACAATTGGAATTCAGTCATTGATTTTTGTTGGACTTTATTTTCCTCTTACAGTCACAAGGCCATTTCATTAAAATGTAACAAACACCTTTTAAAGCCAGTGAGGAAGAAGGCTGCAGCAGTTACACTGGCTATAAAGAACATTGTGTGCCTCTGCCTACAATTCACAAATGGCTTAAGATTACATACCAAGAATGAGCCAAGACTCAGCAGTTTCCCCCATTCTGGAGAAAAGAAACTCAGGAAGAGAATGTGAGAAAAAAAAAAAAAAATTGTGTGTCATTTATCATGTGAAGCTGTGGTTGTAAAATTATTTAAAGGATCGTGCTGCTTGAAATTGCCTGCTGGAGTGCATGAGGAATGATTGCAGGTCAGTTCCCTAAATGCTGGATGACCTGGAAGAATGTAATTTAATGACAAAGGAGCCTTTAACCATCTAAAATGTGGTCATGCTGGCAGGACATTATTATCATTTTAGGCTACCAATCTTCAAAAAGTGCAAAAGTGAAAAAGATTTGCATATTAACCAGAACAAATACAGTAACAGGATGCTTTGTATAGCAAGAAGTTTTATGTGCCTACAATCTACCATTGTGTGCAAATAAAAACAATATTTATCAGATTTTTGTGCTCTGTATGCAATAATAATGTCCTTTACTAGTGCAAATTCATACAGGAATTTAGTGAAATCAACTAAGCTTTTCTCATGAACGTAAATATACACTTTTTTTTTAAATTCGAGTTAATTAAACTTAAAATGTCTAGTATTTCTTTTCAGAACACTTAAGAACTTATGAACATGAGTTCTTCTAACTTGAAATCTTTTGACTTGAAATAATGAGTTGAATGTAAAAGGAAATCAAATTTGTTTGCAATGTTCGTCAGTGTGACTGCAGAGTGTGAACATGTTTTCTCAAGTACTCAACTAAAGTAATATCAAGTTTATTTGACTAGAAACTTTTATTGGTTTTTAATCATTACAAAATTACCTCAGCTTGTCTTTTCAAGTTCAGGCTTAAAATTTTAAGGCAGCCCAGACATTAACCTTTTTAAGTTAAAAAGGCAACAGATGTTTTATACTTGTGTTAAAATTTTTTTGTGGCCTGTGCTACAAAATTTCTACCTCTGTTGCACCAGGGCTATGTGCAAAAAAAATTAACATACAGCCCTATAGAAGGAATATAAATGAAAGATGCTAATTATTTCCATTTAGAAGTAATGTCAGTCAATACAAAATATAACTTATGGCATGATTTTACCTAGAAATCCATTATACCTGACACAAAATGCCAACGCGAATCCACATTTTAGTGCCTGGATTCAAGTTGTTTCTATGAATTACAGCGACTCATTTGCTTCCATTTTCTTTTGCTTTTAACGTCCATAAAAAGATAGCTCTGTTTTCTTGTTGAATCTATTTCTATAGTCAATACGCACAACATCTTGCTCAGTAGATGGCAGACTACAACATATTAATTACACTATTCTTGCTCCAGACCTGTTGGGACATGCTAGCTGGGGTGTAAGGTAACTAGGAAGTGGTCCAGCTGCAGCTCAGGCCCAGACACTTATGAAGATAAAGTGCTAATCAGCAGGCCTGTTGGGTTTCCTAATTAAAAGAATGTACTTGGCACGCGCTGGCTATTTACACTACATTAAGACAGCATCAAATCACACTACCGGGACTGCCGCACAACAGGAAATTAGCTTTCTGTGACACGCGTGGCTTGGAATGCATGAGAAAAAAAAAAAGATGTATGTGTAAAAAGCAGCACACACACGTGTCTAAGTTTTGGGATGCTTGGGGGTGATGAGCTGAGAGTGCTCTCCCTTAAATGAAAATCAATGGAAGCAGCCAATCCCTCCCGCTCTTTCTCTCTGCAGTCAGTTTACACAATACCTCAGAGGACAGCGGCACTACCTCACTCTGCCAAGAAGACGTCAACCTCTCATTGTTTATGTGAGAAAGAGATGAGAGTAAAACAGATACAATGAGAGAACATTAGAAACTAATTCAACTTGCGTGTGTATAAGCATGGATACAGATGGTCAACTTTTTATCACTGCAGCTCTTCTCTGTGGCTTGTGAACAAGGTGGTGTCCATCTTGTTAATGCCTGTCTTCAGCACCACCTAACCGCCCTTTGTTACAACACACAATGCACGTGTTAATGGACACCCTCTCCCCATAACTTCACACTTTTCCTGTTGCCGTGATTTTTCTCAACACTGCAGCTGGCACTGAAAAGCCTTGAAACGACCCGGTACGAAAGATCAGCCCACGAGTCAGAAACTGTGAACAAGTGGAGAAAAAAAATAGCCAGTGAACTGTGAAGATGACAGAGTAGAAAGGAAGAATGGTCCAAACAGGCATTTATTATTAGCTACACTACAAAAAATAATGGAGGGAAATGTGGTGGTCATGTATTGGTAAGAGCAGTCTAAGCCATTACAAAACACTGAAGGATAAACCATCTCTGAATCACATACACTACGGCAGAAAAGTGCTATAATATTTTCTTTGCTTGAATTTTCAAGCATCTTACACTTGTAGCCACAAGCCAATCAGTGAAGTCGACTGATTTATATTTTAACAGATATTGCCAAAATGGATGTTCATATAAAGTCTACTGTTGAATCAGACCCATAGAACACAAATAGCACTGCATAAAAAAACCCAAAGGGTCGCGCTGGTGTGGGAGTGTTGCTATAGGTACCAGTGAGATGATCAGAGGTGAAAAGTTACCAAGTGCATTCAAGTTCAAGTTGTCAAAAGTATCAACATATTGATTTTTTTGGATTCCACATGTTTCAAATGATACAATATCCATTAATTACACTATTGAAAGTCCAGAAAGTATAAAAAATGATCTAAGTGCTCATTCAAGACCTCAGTTCAATTCAGTCTTTATTGTCCTGCCTGAAATTTGACTTGCAGCAAAACCAGACAGTGTTCAGTGACTTTTCCTGTAGCAGTACTGTGACAGGTCATTAATTTAAAAAATAAGGTCCTATTTTGTGTGCTAGGACTTTTTTTCTTTTTGGTGTGATACATATATGTGTGTGTGTGTGTGTGTGTGTGTGTGTGTGTGTAAATATATATATATGTTATTGAGTATCATTTCTTTATACTTGCATTATAGTTTAAAATTCTAGTATTGTGACAACTCTAACTCAAACAGGTCCTTGAATCCTAAGTATGGTATATAAAACAGTTAAAGTGAGATCCAACTCAATCAACTGCAACATGGGATCCAAGGGATCCAATAAAAAAGTGTTTACATGCCGCATAGCATGAACCAGAATAGAACTTATTTGACATGCACAAACTGGCTGCTTGCTGTGAAGCATCTAATTTGCTGGAAATATAACACAAGAGAAGAGAAAGTAGTTCTAGTTTGTCAACCGCCAGCAAAGATAAAGTGTTTCCACCTGATAATTTTCAAGATGGACTCGCATCGTATCCTGGAAACAATATTACCATTTTTAAATCTTTTAAGGTTTCTATCAGAAAATTGTATCTATTACTAACAAGATCTGTTTTGCTACCACTAGTTGTCTGTCCCTCCTGGAAACTGATTCGTGACACATCACCCAACCCCACATGGGACAGACATGCGTAGAAAGAATATTTATTTAGAATAAACATGCACATGGTCGTTATTTTCCTATTGAATGAATTATTGAAGGATTATGCCAATCCTCCAAATCTCCTTTCTGATCTGGCTGGACGGGCCAGTCTCTTCTGGAACGAGTTGTTTACATGAGGCACTTTTATTCTAATTGGGCTGTTATGCTGATTATTTGTGGAATATTAGGGTCCATGTAAACACAGCTTTAACGCACAATTTTAAAAATGGAGCAGGCCATCTACATAATGAGTATTTCTACTTTTCATGCTTATGTTGTACATGAAGCTGATAATATTATTATTAGTATTGTTTTGTCACAGTGTTGACAACCTGAACACAGCTTCATACAAGTAACAAAACTAGAGTCAGCTGACTGCTGCATTTTATGACATGTCAGTGCATATTTTACCCAAGTGAGTCACCTGCAGAAAGCAGCGGGGAATGCTAAGGTCAAAGATTTGTTATGACCTTCAAGAGGATGTCATTTTCTCTTCCATAACTTTCTTGACACCTCCCACCTTTTTACACTTTTACCTCGGGCAAAGCACATATATGTGGAGGGCGGGTCAATGTTAAAATGTCAACTTGAAGTCTTTTGTTTGAAATGACACCTAAGGGTGTGCAACCTTATACTGTTGATCTACTGTGAGTCTAAAAAGCTGCTGCACTTTATCTTCTGGAACTTACTTGCATACTTGTCTGGTAGTCTACTAATCAGCACAACTACCATGCATCCTACTTGTGCATTTATGCCTTTCCATGTACTAAACCAGGCCGTCTACTTCGATCTTTGTCTCCATCAGCTGTTATTTGGCTCTCTGTTCTCCCACCTACCAACCTTCATGTTCGGTAATCAGCGAAAAGGAACCGCAGCCACCAGGTGCCACTCAGTTCTCGTCCAGATCTGCCAGCTCCGACAGCCACCATCCCTCTCCACCATCACCTCCACTGCCAATTCACTACTGCCAGACGCCAGCTCAGATTAGCTGCCCGCGGGCCTTTTTAACAGCCATTTGAAGGGCAGGCAGAAGGTATTACAACCGTTGACCGGTTGTACCAGTTGGCTGTTCGCCTCATGTCAAGACTCCAAGGTGGAATTCATAATAGAAAATATACCTCTAGAAGCAGCATGGCATTGGGCTGCACTGGGGTGTAAATCCAAAACCTAATTAGGTGTAGGTGTTAAGTGAAAAATTTGGAATGTTTTCTTTGACTGCAAAACAAACACAAACCAAACATAATTTATAAAGTGACAGAAAACATAGAGAAGTGTTTAATCCAGAGTGTCATATATTGGAAATGTACTAAACCGTTGTGTTTTTCTGACGGGGGTGTAAGTACCTCTAGGGATATTTTGGACTGCAAGTTTCTTTCATTTCAAATATCAGTCATTCATTATGTAAGGGATAATCTACAGTGAGCAGGTTGTTATTGTGAAATAAATCCCAACAGGATTATGGAAGACCTGACATGAAGCTTCCACTGTATTAGATGTTGCTTACCAAACAGAAAAAACACACATTTATGTGAGACAAAATTTTAATTTTTTAATTCCAAAATGATTTTATGGCTTTATTTCACAATAATGACCTGCTCCTCATCGTACATTATCCTGCTGGTTACATGGTTATGTGCACAAGAAAATAATTTGGCACAAAATATTAATTTTAAAATGAATTAATGACTTAACAATGATTTTATTGTTCATCCAGAGTCTATGATCAGAACTGTCAACGGTCTGTTATACAGAACATCTGCTATATAGAAATAATAGACCTTAGAATGATAATTGACCAATCAAAATTGAGTATTTAATAATACCAAAATAATTAAAGTATTATTATACTACAATAAGATTAATAAAAATATAAATGTAAATGTGATTAAACCACATTTTATATTCAATATTCTTATTTTCAGTGCAGTTATTAACTGCCACAAAACTGCACAGAGGAAGAAAGCAACTAACACAAATCAAGAAGATTGATTTTTGGTTGAAATGTAGCAGTAATAAAGCTGAAAAGATGGAAAAAGAGGTGAAAAAGAAAGCAAAAACTGAGCCAACAAAATACCAGAATCAGGAAGAATAAGTCTTAATGGGATGTACCTCCCATGGTGCAGTGCTATATTGTACCTCTTTATATAGGGTTTTTTCTACCAAAACTGTTTTTCACTGGTCAGAGCGTACTTGGCTAAAAAATAATGTTTCAAAGGGGGTACATTATTGAAAAAAGTTTGAGAAACAGTGCTGTAAAACATGTATTTGAGTCATTCTTTAATGCGTAGATTAAAAGAAACAGCACCACGTACTTTCTGGATGTCTGACGTCCGGTGAATCCAAACATACTGTAAAGCAAATGTATTTCTGCTCGGATGACCGCAGATGAGGGCTACAACGAGGGTGAACTGAGATCGACTTTAGCCTCAGCTCCTTATTCACCACAGAAGTTCAGCATAACGCCCACATCCCTGCCAAAGCTGCAGATACTGTATCTAGCTGTTGATCTCATGCTTCATCCATAGCCTCAGATTTGGAAGTGCTGATTCACATACAGACTGACCCAGCGTGTTGTGGAGGTCAGGGCCCAGTGAAGCCAACAGAACTAACTCACTGGCATTAGCAAAAATGCAAAACCTTGGCACAGCCCAACGCCCACTGACACAGCTCTCACTCCAGGTGTACAAGGACAGGATTTGTCAGATTAATGGTCCGAATACGACTGCAGACACCCAGTTGGACGTACTTAAAAAGCCTTGTTCAAGTCTTCAAAATACATGTACTGGATGAGAAAACTCCCTCCAGCATCCCTGCGAGACTAAAAGCTGGTCCACGCTTCACAGCAAGGATCTAGTTGGCATGAAATCAAGCCTTAAAAAGCTTCCTGCTTCATAACAGCTTCTTTAACCACTGGTGTCCAACAGCAAGTTTATGGTCTTAGGTCGGGTTATGCGGATCAATAAGAGCCTGGTTTTGTTGGAAAATGTTTAAATACAAACAAAAAAATATATAACTCAAGCAAAGGAAGAAAGCAAAGAAAAGATTGCAGATATTCAAAGTCTGTTTTAAATAATAACATACTACTCATGTGCAATTAATACATTACATCAAAAGCATATAAGAATATCTTACAGGATAACTTTGTATTTTTCAACCACGACCCTACTTTCCTGTGTTTTTGTGTCCATGTGAATTATAGAGACCACAGTTCTTGAAATTGCTCCAATATTGAGGGTGGGCACTGCAGACACCAGAGGCATAACTGAGATCTAATGTCACCCCCCAGACAACTGTACACCGTCAAAGTATGTCCGCTAAAAGTGCTTATTTTTCACAATGACTATTTTGACTGATTTATCATTTTTGACTGTTGCCTGACTACATTATAGAAACAGAGATGGACCTCTCTGTAAAGGCTACGATCCAGCCGTTATATCACTCTGTTCGAAGCAACCAGACCACATTAACAAAAACAGTAACTTTACCTCTGTGGTCTACTGCTGGCTTGACTGTTTTTTGTGTTATTGTGTGACTTTTGGTGTTTTACCGATTGAAGCAACAGTAGACTAGAATGATTAAAACTACTGTTTTATCAATGAGGGTGACAAATAAAGTGTCTTGTTTCTGGTTAAACATAATGAATCTAAAATTAGGTCTAGTATCTCTGTAGCAATCCTTTCTGTAATATTGCCTGACTTATACTTTGATTCCACAGTGCACGTCGTGTCTGCACCACGGTTTTGAACCATCTTCCACATGGCTGCATGACCCACCAGCAGAGTTTCAGAACCGGAGTGTTTGACCTGCCTGATTATGTTGACTTGCTCAGATTTTGTTGATTTAGTCACCTTTCCTTGATTTTTGGGCCTCGAGGATGAGTAGGCTACATAGTTATATAATTTTTTTTGTCCGTTTATATAATGACGAGTCTTCACATGGTGTTTTATTTTGAAAATCGACTCTTAGCATTGATTCTCAATGCTGTTCCTGTGTGTGACTTACTGTCCACTTGATCCACTCTGTGGAGCTTGACATGGCATCCCTCAAAAATAGACTCCGCTTGTATTTGAAGCAGAGTGGAGTTGAGAGCTGTCTCTGGGACAGACTATGGCGCTTCTGGTAAAATCACAAGTATTGTGTAGAATAGCTGCGATCAGTCCTGGTGGCTACGACACAGTCGTAATGCGACACAGCTGTGAGCAGTGGAATCAAGCTGTTATAATAACAATCTGAGGCGGTACGCAGTTGCCCGAAGGGCTTATGTTCTGCTGCTAAATTCTGAATCAGTTTCATAAATTGCTGTTGTAATGTTTAATACAATAAGTACAGCATAAGTGGTTTCAATTTAATACAACTTAAATGTAATACTTTTGATATGCATAAAGTGTAGTAAGTAAGTGTAAGAATATTTTAGGAAAGTACACAAACATAATTGTATTCTTACTTTGGGTATTTGACATCACTTGTGTGCTTTAAAATCCATTTGGTGTGACTTGGTGAAACTATTACCAGCAGATTGAAGGCTCGCTGAGCTAACAGACGAAGGTCAGTGAATGCACATTTACTGTTTCTGGTCCATTTGCTAAAGAGAAAGTGATGTGCTTACAGCAGAAATTTCAGACAGTCTGAGACCTGGCAATTTTGGATGCATTGATAGTACACATCACACACATTCAGCCCTGCAGCGGGCACAGTGCTGTACCGTCACTGCGATGAAATGAATGAAAACTGCTGGACTGACGTGTGCTCAGACATATTTTTAGACCTGCATTTCTAATATGAAAGTTGCCAGAGGACATAAATGATTGATTGATTTATTAAACAGCACAGCTCCACATCTAAATTTAGACCATAATGCAGTGCATCACAAAGTTAAATGTAACACTGTGGAAGGCCAGTTTGTTTAAATTCACCTTGGTGGTGTAACCTGGCTACACTCTTAGAAATAAAGATTTTAAGTAGAGCCATAAAAGTTTCTTTGACTTGTCCCTATAGGAGAACCCTTTTTGGTTCCTGTTGGAACTGTTTATAAAAGTTACACTTGGAACCCTTTCAGAGAGTTCTACTTAGAACCCGACAAGAATGGTTATACCTTGAACCATCTGTGAAAGGTTTCATCCAGATCCCCCTATGAGAGGTTCTACAGAGAACCTTTCAGTGGTTTAATAGTTCCACACAGAACCCTCTCTAGAGGTGCTATCCAGAACTTCTATCCATGAACACACTCAGTGGGTTCTACCAAGAACCTTTTTCTATTCCCAGAGTTTTATCCAGAACACATTTCAGGGGTTCCACTGAGAACCTTTTATTGTCCAAGGATTTTATCTAAAATCCACCAAGGGGGTCCTACAGAAAAACCTTTTATATATCACAGGAA
Source organism: Lutjanus argentimaculatus (assembly GCA_034769285.1). Classification (NCBI taxonomy): domain Eukaryota; kingdom Metazoa; phylum Chordata; class Actinopteri; order Lutjaniformes; family Lutjanidae; genus Lutjanus; species Lutjanus argentimaculatus. Next base: position 12,054,619 of record JAWZSL010000007.1, read on the forward strand.
CCCATAGTCTTAGAAAGAACCCTTGAAAAAGACTTTACTCAGAGAAGCTGTTCCTTCTTCAGTAGCAAATGGTTCTGGGTAGAACCTCAGGCCTTCAGGAAGAACCCTTTTGGAACTGTTATTTCCAAGAGTGTAAGACAGGAGCAGAAAACAGCAAGAGCAAATAATGTTTCCTTTGATGGCTGCTCAAATGAAGTCTTGAAATTTAACTTTTTGACTTTGTGACCTTTGGGTTCCACTTGTCAGCAGCCCTCTTTAATGAAGTGGTTAGAAAGTGACTGCAAAGACCGCTGCTCTGCTCCCTTTGTCAGTTTTGCTCTCTCAGTAACCTTTAATGGAAAGGCCAAAGGAACCACAAGCACACAGAAAATCCCTTTGTCTATGAGCGCTGTGGCACAATTTTTGAAATTTCATGAGATCACATGTCTGTGGATCCACAGCGTGAAACTACATGTCTATGATGATTACGTTCCCTGTGATCTTGTGCCTATTACATTTGCTCTCTTTTCTTTGGTCGTGTGAGCAGTCTGGCTGGGTAACGTCAACGCTCTGCAGGATTTTGATCACTTACAAATCTGATTTTGAAGAGGACAATAAAAAATAATATTCAGTAATTGCATTCTAGCGTAATTAAACAAGTCACATTTCTAACAAGTTTTGCTACAGCCATTGTGTCTGAGCATTTCTGAGTAGCTGTTTCTAATGTGTGTAAATTACAGTGGAGAGGCCTGGATATTGTTGCTGCAGGCAATTTAAGTGCCACTCTCCCAGTGGCTATAAGAGGGCTTCGGTGGGGGCAGGTGTTTTGGAAAGTGTCAGCGGATGAGAAAAATGAAAGTGCTCAGCAGAGACCACTCCACACACGAACCCACACCCACACACACACCATCACATTCTCTCCTTTCTTTATTGTTCTTTTGTTCGTTTCTGTCTCTCGGCTCCCACCCTGCGCTGTATGATTTTCTCTCGTTAATCAGAATACACAATGTCCTTATGCAATCTTTCACCTTGTCCTCCTCCTCCTTGCGGTTCTCTTCACTGTTTTCCACCTCTCCCTCTCTGTCTCTCCGTCCCTCCTAAGCCGATTTTTTTCTGGACGCCCTGTTTGACTTCTTCGCACTGACCTTCCTATTTAAACAAGCCCACAAGCCGCCCAGCTAGTGACATCATTGCCAGTTAATGTGCAGAAGCAGCACCTGTCTCCATAATAATACAGTGCTCACTGCTTACGTTTGTTTCTCCTCTCCTTCCCTGTCTCTCTGTCTCTCTCCTTACTGCAGACCTGAGATGAATTTGCTGATAACAGGCTCTGAGTTCCCTGCTCCCATTCTGATGAAACTTGTGGTGATATACGTGGCCTTGGCCACTGCAGGGGTTGTTAGTGTGTGTGCGCAAGTGTTCTTCCTGAGTCTGCACATTTACAGCACCCAGGAAATGACCACAGAGCTAATGCAGCAGCTGCTTTATACTGAAGGAGAGTGTGTGCACGTACAAACACGTTAACTGATAAATGGGTATGAATTTATCTGTAACTATATCTAATTCATAACTAACTTCATCAACTACAAAATCTGCTCTTTTGACTTCCAAATGACTCCCAAAGAATTCAAGAATGCATAAATATGTCAGCATGTTCTGTAACTTTATCATTTGGATAAAGACAGCTGCACAAAACAGCTGACCCCAGATGAGCAGTAGTGGAAGAAGCACTGAGATCTTATACTCAAGAAAGTAATAAGTCCTGAATTTAAATTCTGGCTCAAAGGAGCAATATGTAATATATTTTCTGTACTAAATTATAAAATGACCATGATATGTCATCAGAGATTAAGAAAAATGCTAATTTGAAATACTGGCTTCTCTGACAACAATGTAACAGCGAGCATGTTCTCCTTTGAAATTTTCCATTCCGGTGTGGAGCAGCTGTTTTTGTTTGCCGGTTTCACATTTATTCACTTCACATAGAGATAAAATTAATAAAAGTGCCTGTTTATGAGTCTTAAGAAATCATTAATAATCTTTCAGATGAAGTAGATGTTTAGAACTCTTAAGTTGAGCAATATGTTAATGGAGTCAGGCAGTGAGACAGGGAGTTGATGATGATGTTGTGTTCATCTTGTGCTCAGTATTTATAAGTGTTACATATTTCACCTTTAAGTCAAACCACAGAAGTGATTAGTTGGATTTATGTTTCCTTTCATTTTATTGCTAATTAGGATTAAGATTTATTATTATTTTAATTATTATTTTTTCATCTATTTTATCTATCTAAATTTGAGATTTTATAATTTATGGCATTCTCATTTCTTGTTTACTTTGTGTATTGTATTAGCATTGCACTGTTACTATTGAAAATGACAATAAACAGTTATATTATTTTTAAAGCATCTGCAGGAAAATGCACTTAAAATATCAAAAGCAAAAGTACTTCTTATGCAAAATAGTCTCAGTGAGTGAGAGTGTTTTAATTTCAATTCAATTTTAACTTTATTTTTGGACTCACAAGAGGTTCAATAGCAACTTTATGCACTGCTGGGTAGTTTAACAATGCAGAATTTACAAACTGATTAGAATTTTTAGGTCTAAACTCTTGAGCTAAAAAAAAACATTAACTACAGTTGTCAAATCGATGTAGTGGAGTAAAGAGTACAATATTTCAATCTTAAATGTATAATTTATCATAAAATGGAAATACCAAAGTACAAATACCTCAACATTGTACTTAAGTGCAGTACTTGAGTAAATGTACATATTTACATTTCACCACTGTAAATCAGTACCATATATAGTAACAGCTTTATACTAACACACCAGTTCCTTTTCTTCAAACAAGAACCTATGAAGACTCAGTATCATTACGACATCGACAGACACTAATAGAAGAGAAGAGAGAACTGGCAGCCAAATAGACCCCTTAGCAGGACACTCTAATGAGGAAAGAGCCCCTGGGGGGCTCTGTGGGTGACACTAGAGATCCATACTGGAGCTGGCAGCCTTACAGGATCTACAATCCATGAGCTGCATTTGTACTGGTGCCATGGTTAGCAACTTTGATCCTCTCTACAAGACTCCAACTCCATGAAAGAAGCTCTTGTCATGAAAGTGAATGGAACATGGAGACAGACTACAGATAAACTACTGTAACTGTGTTTGTCTGGAGCGCCGATGACGCTAACGTGAGACCCGTCTGACCACCCACTCAGATAAGAGTCTGGGAATAAATAAAGACCTTAAAGTTTATAGGCTGCTTTTTGGGATGCTTCATAGTGAGCACTAACAGCAGAATTGTAAAAACAGATGAGTGTGGAGGATGATAGTATTCACTGGTGACGGAGCCATATTGTAGCATCATTTTACAGAAGGACTGGAGGGTCTGAATGTATTAAATGTAAAAGCAATAACAATTCAGACTGTCCTCTCAAGAACCATAAGAATGTCTCCACTAGCTGAGAGCCAGGAAATATGTACACAGGCAACTACTGACTCAGCTCACTGAACTGAAACATTTTTCTGATGAATTTGCATAAATTTATAATTCACAGAGTGTAAACAACTGGTGCAAGAGGCTTAAAGGTACATTATGTGAAATTATAATGTGGTTGTAGCAGAGTCAACCAAAAAAAAAAAAGATATGGGTGACTCTTCAAATAAATCTGAGAGTTGTGAAAGACAAAGACTGAACTTTTAAGTTCCCATAAAGTTGAAATCGATGTTTAAGTGTTTTTATCACATTGATCTACATGTCACATATGCGTTTTGTAGATACTCTCTGTATCTTTAATGGTATTTCAGAATTTGTCGTTTCAAAACAATTGGAAACTGTTGATGACAAACCCTCACTCAAGGTGCTTTCTCACTTATGACGCAGTGGACCGTGGGAGACAAATACATCAATTTACTGGAACGGACTGAAGTGTTTCTAGAGTCCGGGTGTCACGGTACAAAAGCACAACTTTATAACTTTATCCACTGTTTAACTTCACTTAACTTCACTGGCTAACTGAGCTAAAGGCAGTTAGGCACCCACTAGCTATCAGTAGCTCCCACTACCCTGGAACTAACGGAGCTAATGGCAGTTAGCATTTGATCAGTTAGCTCCGGGTTTCTGCGAACCAAACCCAACAAGAATTCAAGAGCCAGCTAACAGGACGGCTCTCCCTCCTAGCATTACATCTATGCACCGCCTTGGCTGCATGGCATAAGGGGCGAAACACACATTCAGTGCAATTGGCTGCTGTAAAAGCCAATGATGTCTGCAACAAGTCCCTCCCTAGCTGACTGTTTTACAGGAAATGCATGACCAATAAACACTCTGCTAGCTATTTCATGGGACCTTTAAGTGACCCCTATAATTAACAGCATTTTATTAACAACAGAACAACAATTTATTAAACATGGTCTTTAACTAACAGCCACTTTTATATTTTACACATTTTATTGTTTTATGTCCTCTTTGTTTGAATTCTATTTTTACATATGTAATTGCTCTTAGCATAACTGTTCTTGTCTTTTGCTGTATTGAATTTATTATTAATTTATAAATGCAATTTCAATATTGTATTTGCTAGCAATTACAACAAACAAGCAACAAGCAGCTACTATAATTACTACTTTTCAGCATGTTTAAACAATTACATAAAGCACTTACTGACATTATGTTGAGTTTTTACATTCTTTCAACAAATACAATTTATGTATTTAAATATGTACTGAGAACATTTTCAGCCAGGACTGTTATTTACTCACTGTATTATTACTGCGCATGCTGCAGTGAGAGTTATAATTTCTGCCCTGCTGCTCTGTCCAAACATGCAACAAGAGGCCAAACTGCGAGAGTACAAACTGCATATAAACATAAACAAGCAGTGGTCAATTATTGTTCTGTTCCTGGTTCAATACCAACATCCACACAGAGTAAATTAAGAAGCAGCCTTCGTTATAGTCTGATTATTTGAAATGCTGCCTGTGATGTTTTTCAAACATGGGAGTCATTGGGTTCATTAGCAGCCGTAAGCTAGAATAATATGTAATGGATACCCATTGCTCCAACGACAGGTGCAAGCTACAAATGCTGAGGAGAGAAAGAGGAACTGATGACTGCAGAGGTGCTACTATTAGCTACTCTTGTTCTCAGTCCATTATGAAATGCTGGCTTAGCCTTGGTAAAGGAGTTTTATCTCAAACTCTTGTGGATTTCCTCGGGGCTAAATGTACTTGCAGGTGCAAATGTCTGTGTATATACTGTATCTTGCACTGGCATTCTTGGATGCATAGATATGTCCTGCTCTGCAGCAGTGGCAGTGCACTGCAGGGACAAAAAAAAACCAAAACAACAACTTTTAAGCCAGCCAGCTCCGGTTCAACACTAGTGATCAGGTCTTACCTTTGTCCAGGGAAGCGTCCGGAGAGTTGAAGTCCATTAGACTGCTGATTTCAGTCTTGTAGCAGAGGTCAGTGGCTGGTGGCTTCTGCCTCGGCTGGGAAGAGGGATCTGTGAGAAAAACACATGACAAACAGGTTTAACTTAACAGACAGCTTACAGTATGAAGGAATCTAGAAAACAACAGAAATAACAGAAAATAACAGAAATTAGGTCTGCAACAAACAATTATATTCATTATAGGTTAATCTGCAGATTATTTTCACAATTACTCATTTAGTCTATTAAATGTTAAAAAATTGAGAAAAATTTCCCAGAGCCCAAAATGACATTTTCAATTACTTCTTTCTCACACAGGCAGTCCAAAACCCAAATATTCTTCATTTGCTGTTCTAAATGAGAAAGAAAAGCAGCAAAATTAAGAAGCTGGAATCAGCAAATGTTTGACATATTTGCTTATAATATGACTGAAATGATGAATCGATTATCAAAATAGTTGCCAATTAATCTTCTTTCATTTGATTAATCGATTAGTCAACTGATCACTGCATCTCCAACAGAGATCGACAGACGGCTGAATGAATCTATGTTCTTGGAAATAGGATTTGAGGTCAAGCGCGTGCAACAAGATCATGTGAAAATACTAAATAATGACTAAAGAATACAATAAGAAAGGAATTAATCTGTTCCACATTTTCAAATATATCTCCCACTAATTATGACGACTATGGAGACAGCAATAGCAAAATGAGAGGGAGAGAAAAAGTCTGTGCACACACAAACTGCATGAATGAGTGATATATTAAAGTCATCAGTGTGAGTTTTTCTCGATGCACAGAATGCAAAAACATTCGGGAAACAAAATGATTAATGCGGCACACCACACCATCCCTCTCAATACTCACATAATGAACTTTTACTCCTCACTCCTTACACTGTACTAACTCCACAGCAGCTTACCATTCATCAACACAGCTACTGTCTCTGGGGGGAGCGCGAACGCACTGCCGTAGCGAGAGCGAACAAGCTTAAACACATGCAGGCGCACAAACAAAGCCGCTACTTTGAGAGACTGCTGCATATAAATATTAGCATTTTTATGACCAGAGTGAGTGTGATTTGATTCCTGGTGAGGTTCAGTGGTTTCTAATATAGTTTTGGCCAGCCTCACTGGTGGCACGCAGTGAATGCATATTGAATGCATTGCTTCGGGTCAGCTCACATAAAAGTGTTTGCTAAAATGACTCTGTCACTTCAACATTTGCAGTCCACTTCTGCTGTCCTCCCAGTCCTTCACGTATGGAGAGTTTAATTCCAAAGTAAAATTCAGAAAAGGTCACTCCAAGTGTTACAAGAGCTACTTTTTGAAGAAAAGCAGACTTTGGCTGGCAAAAAATGAAAAAAAAAAAAAAATCTTTGCTCACAGACACAGTGAAGTTCACATTCCAGCAAACTACATCTCTTCCACATCACTCTTCAACCTCTGCCCCGCTCCAGCCTCCTCCTCCTCCTCCTCTTCCTGTTCCTTCTGCCATCAGCCCACCACCCACCTACCAAGATGCTGGTACTGGTTGAATTATTTGCGTTAATTGAGCACAGATGTGTCTGGGTGTAGAGCTCGAGGTCTAGGTGTGTGTGCGCTGTCATTATGGTGAGATCAGTCATCACGCCTGTCGAGCTGGACTTTATAGGGCTGCAAATAATGGCCTAGCTGCCTGTCCCCACCTAAGGTGATTGGTGAGAGCGCATGAGTGCTGTTTTTTAAAACTGTGCATAATACTTTGCCATCCAACCCCTTGCAAATGTATAATTTTTCAGACTTGCCCACAGCGCAGCCTTTGGCACCAGGAACACAGTTGTCACTTTTTTGAATAATGTTAAAATTCACAGCACATACTTATCAGCCAGCTTCAAGCCGCTGCTGCCCAGTAGCCTCATGAAAATGTTTTATCTTCCCTGCATCGTGCCCTTGACAGGCTCTCGCCAGCATTTAGAGACTTACCAAGGGAGCAGGGGAAGAGTTTGGTGGAATGAATGCAAAAGAACAAGTAAACTATGATGGCTGCTTAATGGGGATAGAGAGGAAGAGCGGCTGATATGGAGGGGAGCTGGGGAATATGCTACAGAGGGAGCTCAGGCGTGACTTGACATTTTGTTTACTGTGTATGCAATAAAGTTCGGAAAACCTTTCAAATGACAGCAGAGAACTTGACATGATTTATTACTAAACTCTGTATTGTCTTCTCTTTCTCTCTGGGAAAACTGAGATAATTTTAGATTAGATTTAAACTTAGCCGTTTTCATAAATTCTGGTTTTCACTTTTTTTCCTGCATGAAGTAAGACTTCAAGTCTGGAAGCTTCCGTATACTTAAAATGCTTACTATTGCACTGTTGCATCAGAAATACAAATGGAAATGCCTATTAAACCTAAAATAAAATTAAAAAAAAACTGCACACATATTTCAGTGCAATGTGTTTTTCTCATCATTGTATCAATGTGACATAAATGTGATACTACAATTAATACAATAACTTATCTGTAAGCAATCATGCCCAATACTGTATGAATACAGTGGCTGAAAAAAATATTTTGTATGCAAGTCGTTTTCCCTACTAATGATGCCACCAAACACAAAGGAAAAAATACACTGAGTAAAGATTAAGGAGAGATGGATGTTTTTCTATGCTGCAGCCCTATTGTGTGATTTTGACTGTTAAATTATTTTTTCCACTGAACTCTTGCAAAACCATGTAGCTTTAATGTTTCTCTAAAGACACATTCTGCTATGATTCATATTTTGTTTAACTTGGTTTTCCCACATAAAAAGTAAAATACAAACTCTGAGAGGTGGCTGGAGGCACATCTGCTCTTTCCCCCTTATTTACATATTCTGGACCTGCCCTCACACCTTTCACACCACCACTGCTTACGCTTGGTTGACTGGAGAAACAGTAGTGGCATCAAGATGGCTAGCGTTAGCATTAGAGGAAAGATCGGAGAGATTCAGTCGTACGAGTTTGAGCCTCCGTTTGAGCTGTGATCTGAAGGCATTGTGTTTTTGGGTCATCCTGTTCTTGTATTATCTCAAGAACACCTTGAGGGAATTTCTTCAAACTCAGCACAAATGTCCACTTGGACTGAAGGATGAACTGATTAGATTTTGGTGGTTAAAGGTTGAAAGTCACTGTAATGTTGCAAAATGGATTTCTGGCTGTAACTCAAGAATTCACATGCTAAATACGACAAAATGGGATACAAGCAGTGCTAGAGAATAACTGCTTACATGTAACTAGTTACATGTAATTACATGACAAAATAAATGTAATTATAAGCAGTTAGCTACTGAGAAAAATATGTTATTAAATTACAGTTACTGATCAAAATGTGGTGTTACAGGTAGATTTCAGGTTGCCTGGCGGAGACCTGCACTCTACTGAGTGACCTCTTCTAGTTATATTCTTTATTAGCTTGTTAGATTGTAACTGGCAGTGTCTGACACAGCTAATGCTAACTCTCACTCTCAGTACTGACAAGTCTGCTCTACGCCAAGTTCACGTTTCTTTGCCTGCAGTACAGCGACTGACTTTTGAAATTGTTATGTACCAAATCTAGCTTGTTCGAATCTCAGAACAAGCTAGGTGAGTGCACAGACATCTCCCCCTTCAGTAAAGGAATGTGAAAACTCCTTTCTAGTGACAAACTTTGCACAGACACAAGCCAAAAAGATCAGACATTTACAGGACATAAACAAAAGAAAAACACGTCCTTTAGTTGAGCAGATCTTTAAGATACAAGAAGCAACAAATCATTACCATTGGCTCAGCTGCTTGTCAGTTTTTAAACAGTTTTTTGATCATTTCTGTTCCCTCATAGACCGATTGGATGTTAGAGGTAAGGTGAGAGAATGGTCAGGCTGCTCTTCTTATTGCTTCAGCTTTCAGACCTTGTGGTGATGTGTGCAGTCATGTGTGTATGTGTGAATGTGTAACTGCATAGCAATGAAAAAGTCTTTTTTTTTTAAGCTACATTGAGTTATCAAGCAGGTAATTGTACTCTCAAATGTTTTCTGGGTCACTGTCCATGAATCAATGTCCCTTTCAACACACTGAATGTTTGGGTCTGCTGAGGTTCAAGTGTCTCATATTGATCTTTTAGTCTTTATCTCAAAAACACTCAAGACAGTGACACCAGAGAGCAGACAGACAGGCATATGGTGGGAGAAAAAGACTGGATGAGATGTCAGGGGGCTGATAATATGGAAGAGTTGTAGAAACAATCAAAAACATATCTCTGTTATTGCTCTGGCTCTCTGCATTCGCTACCTGCCACGCTGCACCTTAATGAGAGTGAAGCTCTCTACAAACCTTTACTCACGCTTGTCGTATAAATCACGTTTGCGGTGATCTATTAAGGATTTGAGATAAGAGCATCATTTCCTCTCTCTGCTTCCATCTCCCCTCTGTTCTTTCCTCATTTCCTCACATGCCAGCAGGAATATTTTCTGACAAAGACACAAGCTGTGGATGTCTGCCACACACTGTTTCTGTTTGGCATGATATCACAGGACGTATGTTTGCAGAGGTAAAACGATGCATACATTATACAGTTTAATTAAACGAAGAGAGAGAAGTTTGGAAATACATCAGGTTGGTATGGAAAGGTTGGTATGAAATGAATTTCAGTCAATAACATCAAATTAAAGCTGTCTGATTCTCCTCTTTTAAGCTACAAAGAAAGCAGATGGCTTATGGGGAATAATTTGATGTTCACATCATTTTTATCAGCTCTCTCCCTTGCTGCTTCCTCATATTAAAGTTGTATTTGTTTGTTATTTTTGTGAAAAGGTTTATGTGCACACAATAGCAGTGCAAATCATGGGTTGTAAAAATCCTGCATGATATATAGCTTTGATGAGAAAGCAATGAACTGCACTGCAGCAGAGACATTTTTTAAAAAGCGCCGATGAGAATTTATCACACTTTATGGCTTTGTTCCATTTTCCTCACCATCAAACTTCCCCACTTCACTTTATCAATAATAAGCGGTTTAACCAGCCGAGCACACAACTGAGGGAAAAGGTAATTCTGCAGTGATGAAATAAATAATGATTTGGCCCAGAGACTAAAACAACATTGTTCACCATGTGGCTTTGTAATGATGTAATTATCCAAATCACTGTGCTTTGCCAAACAGGGTCTACTGGCACTGAAAGAACAACTGTCAGACTTATAACAGCTCCTTCCCAAAGAGTATACCACTCACAGGGAATTCACCTACATTAAGAAAAAGACAATCTGAGCATCGAGCCCACTTTATGCAGTCTTTTAACAACTTCTCTGGTCACTTTTTGTTCATACCACCGAGTGCAATACCATGAATCTGTTAAATATATATATAGGGATATATATAGGGAGGCAGTGGGATGCAGCCAGGAGAAGGGTATGACAGTAGTTTGTCTCCAGGTGTAGGTAGGACAGTGATGACACCAGAGTTATGATAGTGATATTATCACAATATCTTTAGAAAAGCTGGAAAATTATACATCAAATTTATCCTTGTTTACAGTGCCCTTTGACTCCTTTTTGGCAAATGAATTACATACAAATATGATTGTAGGGAGGTGAAGAGAGAGTCTGTAACCATAACTGTACAAGGTGCATAAAAAGTGCTATTTTCCTTAATGGATGAAAAGGCAACCAGATCTATCTTTAAATGACCTATTTCATTTCAAGTATACTGAGGCCTGAAGTCTGCATGTACATACAGGAATGATGTGTGCATCTTTGGTTAAAGCTAAACCAATAAATCAGCCGACATTAGCTTATTGCTGATATATCAACATCTGTGTAGTTGTCAGCTGATGAGTTATAAGAAAGACTTTGAACTGCAGTACAGAAATGTCAAACTAGGTTTGAGGGAACTTAGAAAGTGTCTCCTTTACATAAGTTGATATTTACTGTATACTGTAACATCCAGGTCAGTAAATGCTGTGTATTGGTCTCAATTCTTTAAAAAAAAAACAAATCTAAGGGATCTTTATAAAGTTTGTTCATGTTACTGTATGTGTTTACGGGGGAAAATACTATTTGCAGATGTATCAGTACTTAATTTATTTAACTCCAGCACTACATGTTTGCAAGCTGTGGTCATCGGTGTTGTTCAGTAAAAACAGAATTGGGTTACTATTAAAGATATATTTGACATCAAAGTATTTTGTTAGCAATTTTTTTCAAACAAAAATAATTAACATTTGCTCGTTCCAAAAATGTAACTCTTTTGACATGTCTTTGGGTTTTGAGGTGTTAGTTGGATGTGTTTTTGTGATTTTCCTCTGTGTGTTAGGTTCATTTCTCCTGTCAGTGCCCTTGACCGGAGGCACTGGGTTATAACTGCAGTGGGACCCTGGGCGCTGCACAGTGGCTGCCCACTGCTCCTAATACTTAGGATGGGTCAAAGTCAGAGAGCGCAATGAACTTGATTTACCATTTTAATGACTGAATGACTGTGTTGCTGTACTGTTTGAAGCCTGTTGGTTATTGTATATGGTCACTTTGAAATGCATATGGTCACCTCTTCCCGCGTGGTTAGTGCAAAGTTTATCTAAACTATTCTAATCTTGTTTTGCATGAGACGACAACAGATGTGTCTCTTCAGTGACCCTATCTGACTGTTGATTCCTAAGGGAGTCTGATACTAACCTTTACAGTGCTGCAGTAAAACTTAAATGGAGGACTCAGCCTTTGTCAACAAGAGCCCCTGTTGTTCCTCTCCTCAGCGGGGATGAAACATAAAATCCTTGTCAGAGAGGGATGCATCTCCCAAAATAAACTATTCCCTCAAAATAGAGGCACCCAGGCCTCCTTTGCCTCACTGAGTCTGCAGGAGGATTTAGTTTGAACTACAGACTTCATTGTGCCTTTTTTTTTTCTCAACAGAACTCAGACATTTGCTCATGGGGATCCAAATATTTAGCAGCCGATCAAAAGATAATCTATGGAGCTGAGGGAAATATTCAGGCACTAGCTTAGTTTGACTGTTGTTATTACTGCTGTTACTGTGAGTGCCACTGAAAATAGGTCTCATTTAATATTTTCATCTCCCAATGCACATTATTATTAAATGTGGCTTCACTATGTACTCAATAAAAAATATAAATGTGACACTTTTGTTTATGTTCCAATTTTACATGAGTTTAAGTAAAAGTTCGTCTATGCACACAAAAGTTTTTTTTTCTGTTCACTTCACTTTTGCCAAAATAATCCATCCACCTGACTGGTGTGACATATAGACACCACATATATATTAAGACACAAGTGTGCCTTGGACTGGTCACAATAAAAGGCCACTCTAAAATGTGCAGTTTAACTTTAAAAAATATCTTTCACATAAGGCTACAGATACCAATATTTTCTCCTAGAGAGGCAAAGCCATGACATGCTCTACTCTGCCTCTGATTGGCTAGTACTTATAGTCTTCATTGGTTGGCTTGGTCAGCTTTAGGCATGAGGAGGGATTGGTTAGAGTTAGTGTAAGAATAACGGAGGCAGAGTGGGGCGCGTCATGACCTTGCCCTTCTGTAGAATCTGTAGCCCTACCGCTCATTTTAGAGTGTCCTTTTATTGTGACCAGCCCGAGGTGTACCTGCAATAATTATGCTGTTTAATCAGCATCTCTATATGGATTTTAGGAAATTTGTGAACAAAATTTGACATAAAAATTCAGCTAATGAACAATGTAAGCAAAAACAAAATTGTTTCTGTTTTTGTTGAGTGCACTTCAACCAGAGGTGGGGAAGTATTACCACACAGTATTAACATAAACCCATATGTCCGTCTCTATAGGATGAACTGACAGTGGTTAATATGTATCAGTGTATTTCTTCCTAATCAGCCCATAAACACAGTAATGATCACTGGTGTGGCCATAATATCAAAGCCACTTAGCTGTTATGGTTCTCAGCTGTTGGCACAAACACATGCAAAACATTCCTCTTCTCTTTTATTTTCTGCAAGACTCTGACAGGTACCAGCAATCAGGATGGCTTTACTCTCAGTGGAGCACATTAACCAACCAGGCATAACGATAACAGACTTCATCTTATGGAAGACCTTGATACCTTTACATAGCAGGAAGATGGCTCCCATGCTCTATTAAGAAGAGAATGATTGAATAAAATTCCGATTTACATCCAGTTACTGCCTAGAACGCAGCACTCTACATTCACACAGCGTTCAAGTTCACAGGTTTGCGGAGATTATCGGAGACGTAATTTAAGCGGTCACAGCTGTAATGAGCTGAACTCTGCACGGTTACGATATAAAACTTTCTATACTGTAACGCTCTTCTCACTGAGTGTTCAAACAGTCTTAAAGGGAAGATCGAGAGGAATCACTAGCCTTCATGGTTGGACAGCTCCGTCTCTCTGTGTCTCACACTCCTGTCACCACCCCTCTCCCTTGAGTCCTCTCTTCTTCCTTAGCTCACTGACTCCACCACTCCAACGTCACCTCTCCTTTCTCCCTCCTCATTTTCGATCCTTTCTCTGTCACCGTTTAATGGGGTTCCCCAAGCTCTTCTCTCGTCTGAGCCTGCCATATTTTATCTGCTGGCACAGTGCAGGAAAAGAACGACGGCTGGAACAAAAGAAGGCCCTAATGAGTAGTGGAGGTGATTAAGGAATGAATAGACGCTGTTGCTGGAACCTTCACCGAGCCGCCCGTGTTCCCCGGCTTGGTCTGCAATCTGCAGATAGGCGCTGCCTCTCTTTTCTTACGTCTGCCACCCGCCTTTAATTGCAATGACATTCTCCAGTCCCGAGGCTGCCGGACTTGTGATAAAGCTTGCGTATTCATGCATTAATCACCAGCAGCCAGGACAGGCCTTTTCCCCCCTGCATCACCTGCCGCAAGACCCCAATTCAAGGTGCCCTATAAATATCCTGCAGATAAATGGAACTAATGGACTAGGGGTATGATTGTGGGGAGCTAGCGCTTAGCTGCCTACACTAACCATCCCCGATCTCAAGACGACTCGTTGTCAATTCATATTGTAATGAAAGGCTGCTGAATGTACTAGGCGGGCCATTCAAAGGAAGTGCGTAGGCTGGGGATGTTATTAGTTGGTGTAAGGAGGACTCAGGAGAAAATGAGCTGCTGCCTGAGAGACTAAACCGAGGAGAAGCGGCCTTTTGTTAGCGCGTGAATGTCATTTTCACAGTGGCCATCAGAGGGATGAACACATCACCGCTGAATGCAGAGTGAAAAATGGCCCATTTGCTGAGCTCCATGACAGACCAGAGACAGGTGCCTGCAAGCACTACAGCTTTAAAATGGCCTGAGCCATGGCCACTTCAACACCATATTTGTCCCTGGAATCAAAGCACTTTGGGAGATGGAGAGCTGTGTGACAGCTCCTATCAAGAAACTGAAGGGTGATGAAACTTGCATCCGCTGTCAACATGCTGCATTTAGAACTCATTATTAGGCTTTAAATAATACCTGAATTGTACCACCTCCACTATATTCACTTCCTTACTGAGCTCTTCAGCAGCCTGTTGTAGGTGTGAGGATTTTTATATTAGGTATACAGAGATAATGAGAGATTAGAAGTTGTCATGTTGATGACATGTAGCTTGTTTTACTGTTAGAAGCAGAAACAGATGTTGTGAATTGACTTGTCAGTCAATTCTTGTTCTTCAGACTTGTTATGTGTGAAGATCCACAGTGTCAACTGTTAAGTCATCATGGAGATAAAATCAGTTCATGAAGTTAGTCACTTTCACAGATTGAACCAAATTACAGCACAATTTGTTTTTAAAATCTAAAGTCACATTTTTAGAAAAATAAGGTCAAAAGCACACTTCTAAACTAACATAAAAGAATAATTAAACATTTTGGGAAAAGAACATTTTCATTTTATAGCCAACAATAGACAACAGGATTGATACCTCATATCTGTTCATAAGCCAGCAGTTCTCAACCTTTTTAAAATTGCAACCCCCAAGACTTCCTCTTACCTAAACAACAGAAAATGCTAATTTGTTAGTACTATCAAACTGTCACATATTACTTGGTGAGAGTACCAGTGGCGTCAGGTTTACCAGACCTTAACTACATTACGTAAGTCACATCACATAAATCAAGTGACATTAGACAGGTGGTTCACGTTGTAAGACGGTCGCAGTTTGGTTAGGTTTAGGCAGTAGAAAGTACTTGGTTAGGGTTAGGAAAGATTGTGCTTTAGGTTAAAATAACATATGTTTTGTGATGCAACAAGTGTCAATGATATTTTAAGTTACTCAAAACTTTACATAACTCAACGTTTACTTTTCGTTTCGTTTCGTTCTCCTGGATGAAAGTCATGTACTTGTTTTAGCCATCTAGCCACCACAGCTCCAAAGGCTGACTTACTCACTTCTTAGACTTCTCTTGTCATACTTACTCTGTGCACTACACGGCGCTGCCTAAGAATAAACAGACAATAAGCTTGCTTGCACTTGCGACCAACACGCACGTTTTTCTGGTAAGGATGGGCTGAAAAATCCATACTGCTGTAAAGTCAGGGTGACTTCTCCATAGCTTGGTGGGAGCTTGGGGCTCTGTTGGAAACACCAGTGCCTGGCATTTTAAAATTGATGGTGCCACCAACAGACTTTCAGGTATCTTGACCTGGAATACTGGTTCTGACAAGCCATCGCTCTGTAGTAGGCCTCCATGGCATAGTCAGTGAAACAGGCTGTAGCTGCTTGGTTAATCACCAAAATGACAAGGATCGTTTTCTGTGTTTGTGTGTGTGTGAATACAATCAGAACTCAGGCACAAGCACACTTTACCTCTCACAAATGCAATAAGAAAATAAATAAAATCTGTTCTAAAGCACATTATATCACAGGTACAGGAAATGTCATGTAAAAAACAATTCCTCAGTCTGAAATACAACTCTCATTTCCCATCATGCCCGCTGGACTGATTAGTTTGTTAGCTTTGCTATTTTAGTTACAAGATGCAAATGTTTTGGGGTTTTTTTTTGTTAGTTTGTTTCTGTTCAGAACATGGTGGTTTATGTTGGTGACTGTCATTTTTGTGCTGGTTCATAGTTTAAAACATTAGAGAGGTGTTATATTTGTTGAGGACAGCTGTATTTTTCATAATTTTGAGTGCTTGTTCCTAAAGTCAAATGTCATAAAGGGGCAGACATCGCTGATATCTGCTTCCTGGCTCTCATTAAATGCTGCTTGCCACAATATTTTATTCTCCACAACCATCTGGCAATCCAAGGAAATTATCTCACAAACCCCTTGGGCGTCCCGATTCCAGGTTGAGAACTACTGCATTAAGTCAATGAAGCGTATTTCCCAAAACTGTTCCTTTAAATCTAGAATATTCATTTAGTCAAACCATAATTCTTACAATAGCCTTACAATATTAGCAAAATGCACCCTGGGACTTGGCATTACGCCACATTACTTTAACCAACCACGTTATAATAGAAAACAGAGAAACTGTGGATACTTAATAAACTAATTCAAAATTTGCCTGGAGAATGAATATGAAGATATTTGAATAATTATCCCAATGCAATTATGCAAAAAACCTAGAAGGTAAAATTGAAAATAAATCCTCTTCAGCGCCCCTCAATTTGTTCAGAATCAATTTAATAAATACCATCTATACCAAATACGTCTTGAGCAGCTTTTAACAGCAATTATGACTCAAAGGCAGTGCAAAATTATTCAAGTGTAGTATTCTCCAAAGGACCTTGGGAGTCTGTTGTTTTTCTTTCATATCCCCACGCCTTGGCAAAGCACATTAAAATGGTGGTGTTATGTGCATTGTTTGCAGCTTATCTCTTAGTGCTGCTAAGTGTGATATTGTATAATATGATAATCTGATAGCATTTCTTAACATTTTATCTGAAAAGCACTTAAATACCAAAGTGTTTTGGGTGGAAATTTTATATTCGACTTTTGTCACTGTAATGGGTTTCTAATTGAGTCTGTTGCATTGGGAGGCAGGAAAGATTCAGTCAAAAAGAACATAATTAATCAAAAGTGTTGTGACCTACTGTGTGTGTGTGCTCAAGCCCATGGTTTCTCGAGATTAAGAGTTAAAGAATCTCAACGTCCACAGGGGTTTAGTCTTCATTATACCAAAGTGGATTTGATAACAGCATATTTGTCTGATATCTGCTTGAAATTGTTTGTTGTCTGGTCTGGTCCATTTTTATTTCTTTATTTACATTATTCAACATAAATGTAAATGTGTCAGGTTTGTTCAATAGCTAATATGTATCCAAAGTACAAACACAACCAATAGGAGACAGAGCAGGTATAAAAGCATCACTCATAATAAAGTCAAATTAAAGATGCACAGATATGCAGGTGTACAGCCTTGTCCTTCTACTGAATAAGGGGCAATGGGTGCAGACCCATAGTGCATCAACTAATTTCAGAATTTACACAGAATTTGATTGAAACTCAAACTAACTGGCATATTTCAGTGGATATCCTTTGGCTCCATGATTACATTTTGGTTCCTGCATAAATATAAACACTGGAAAATGAAGATGATTATTGTTGGAGCTATATTAGCTCTGAGTAAATACACATTATTTTTGCTTAGATATGTACATATGCTGCTGATGTAATACTAATCAAAAATGTTTTTCTTTTTCCACCATGACTACTGATTGTTGCTTTCCTTCCAAGTAAATCATCCACGATGGATGACTCCAAAAAATATTTATGGTACTTTGTGAAGGATAATACAAATCCTTAGCTGACAAAAGCGTAATACTCTACAAAGGAGACAGACGTGCATATCTCAATGCATTGTCAAGCTGGAGACAACAAGTTGGGGCTTTGAAGCTGGTGAACAATTCACAAAACTAAGCCATGATTGAAACATTATGTGCAAAAATTGTTAAACAAGAAAAAGACAAGCGACACAAGGCTGTCATCGTTATGAATATTCAAAACATACACATTATGCTGTGAAGCCTGAGACTGTCAGAAGCAGATGATTCAACTACAGCACAGACATTTATTTTAATAATAAGTTTTAGCATAAAGTGCAGAAAAGTTTACACGCTAATTTAACTGCTCCACTTGTTTAAGTAAGTTTTCCAAAACTGATCATCAGAAC
Organism: Lutjanus argentimaculatus; assembly: GCA_034769285.1. Taxonomy (NCBI): domain Eukaryota; kingdom Metazoa; phylum Chordata; class Actinopteri; order Lutjaniformes; family Lutjanidae; genus Lutjanus; species Lutjanus argentimaculatus. The sequence continues at coordinate 12,073,143 of JAWZSL010000007.1, forward strand.
AATCATAAAATGCAAATTACTAGGCAAGAGTAACAACAAAAGACATGATTCACAGCAAAAACGTCAGTTTTGGTTCATACTGATGATGGGTAGCAATTATGATCCCATGTATTTAACTTAATCTGTGATCATTAAAACATCAATCTGACCTCGTCCAACTCTGAGACAGAACAAAGGAATATAAAGAAGAACTGCAGCAGTTTGGGGAGCTATTTGTGGCTGATATCACTGCGTCATCACTCAGGCAAAGATGTGCACATATAATGTAAGGTCATATCATTTCTCTTACACGAGCGTCCGTCCTCGAATCCTCATCCTGTCTTTATTAATGCCACCATGTCACAAAATGTGATGCTACGTCAGCCTCTCCTTCAATATGATGAAGAGTATGGCACATGGAGAAGGGCAGTGGGGAATCTGCTCTGAGGCTTAGTGTGCCAGCAAACGCAAGAGGACAGACAGACGGAAGCGAGCAGGAGAGAGAGATTAAATGTGAGCAGATATGTCAACTGAGAGCGTGAGAGATGGGGAAAGGGGGGAGGAGGGAGAAAAACGGGAGGAACGCTGAGACACAGGGAGTAATGACCAAGTAGGAGGAAGGTTAAGAGGGAGAGATGGGAGGAGATGTATGGTCTATATAAACAATATATGAAGATGAAGATGAAGTTTCCATCTCCTCTATCAAGGAACAATGTAATTGCAGAGTGGGTGGGAATGATGGAAAGGAACCAGCTGCTGAGGAGAGAGAGAAGAGAGAGAGAGAGAAGAGAGAGAAGGAGAGAGAGAGAGAGAGAAGAAAGAAAGAGAGAGAGATCCCAAAGACAGAGACAAATAAAAAAAAATAAAACTGTCATATCTGAATATGCTGCAAGGGTAAAGTGTTTCCATTTGTATGCGTTTTACCATAAATTCTCACATATTTATCTTCAAAGCAGAGAAAAACACACCCTTATTTGCAACTAGTTAATATTAGCAGCAGGCCTTTATTTCCATATGAAACATGTTTATTTCTGCTGTAAAGTTGGGCATTTTAATATGGGAGTCTATGGGGACTGAATCTCTTTTTGTGCCAGCCTCAACCGGCCATTTGAGGAATAGCAATTTTGGCACTTCTGCAGTGGCTCAATTTTTTCAGCCCCAGAGGTTGCTGCTTGTTTGTTTTAGCATAGAAATCTCCTTGTTTGTAGAACTGGTCTCAACATGTTTACCTGCTGTCTTGGTCAAATCAGCACAACAACACATTCTCAGAACTTGCATTTTCTGCTCTGACTTTATTTTAATACACTGTCATAAACAGACCCAGACAGACATATTGGTTGACTGATGTTATTGTCCCAATATTGGCCCATCATAGCTATAGTGGACTGTATTGGTTTCAGCATATATGTTGTCCCACATGTGCTGATATAAAAACTTATTTTAGTTACAGAAGTAATGCTGACAGCTTTTGTTAGATCTATAGACTTAATTTAGACGTAAGATTTTCATGTACATTTTTTCACAAACATATATTTTGCTCTATTTGAGTTGTTCTTATTCATAGCCGTTTATGATTATTAAAAAATTCCACTGAAAGTGACTGTTTCAGTGCCCTGATGTCATTTTGGACAATTAACGTAAAATATCCTGCCTTCATTACATATATTTGTCACAGGTGTTGACCCCTTTTTAGGGCATCATTGCAAAAATGTGTGTTTATGTACATATTCTTTATTCTTCATAAAGAATATCGGTACATCAATATTGGATTCTTTTCACTCTCTAATATCGGCATTGGCATCAGCCCCACAAGCCAGTATTGGTAGGGCCCTTGTGTTTTCTGATAGGCTTTTACAATGAAAAGTAGGAAATGTCGGGATTCATTGACAGTAGCTTCACACTGAATCAAACCATGTCTCAGTCCGCTTATTGGAATTAATTAGTGAACGGGGTTAGTATTTGCCTAAAAAATAAAAGAGAAACTCTGAGAAGAAAGGGAGCGAGAAGGACATGACTGACCTTTTAATTGGGAATTTGTCAGAAAATACTGTATGTGTGAGCTGATACAAGGCAAAAATACTTGTTCTACTACTCAATAGTTTTCAATTCAGCAGCTGTGAGAAAAACACACACACATACACACACACAGGCTTCCCATTATGATATAAAGCACCCACTCCTCTCCAACTCATCCCAGCCAGTAACAACTCCTCTATCCCCCTCTGATGAGAGGCTATCAGCTGAGGCTCTTCTCCGTTCCACTTTCTCCCTCACTCTCAAACTCACTAACACCTGACAAATACCTTTCTCTGTTTCCTCACTTTCTCTTTCATCCGCTGACTGTAGATCATTCCTCTCATACTCTCCTCCTCTCCAACAGGACCCCTCTGCTCCTGCCTCCAAATCTCAGCTCATTCCCCGTTTTCCTGTCTGTCTCGGCTTCGTCTCACCTTCTGCACATTCAGTCTTTTCTGACTTCATCCTCCTTTCTCATCCATTTTTATCCCCCTCACTCTCTGTTTGTCTCTGCATCTGTTCGCTCTCTTTCCCTCTCACTTGCTCTCTGCATTTGTCTTTTTAAAATGTGGGATACCATAATGGGAAAATTTGGAACAGATTGAACCGCAGAGGCTTTTAAGGAGCCCATTTCCCTCCTGTATTTTTTTTTTTCCTCTGCCTCACTAACACACAAACTGTGCTTCAGTCTGTTTATCTCCAACCTTTAACACTCCCTCAGTCTCAGGCAATATTTTGGAAATGAGGCGAGCATCAAAAGCCAATATTGAGTGATGACAGTTAACAACTGTCCTGGCGCAATAACAACACCAATTCAATATGTGAACAAGACAAGAGCAGAAAAGCTGGCAAATTGATGGATTCTGTAGCGTCTGTGCCTTTTGTTCACGATGTTCAGAGTTATCTGCAGAGCGGCGGCGCTCTGTGGAAAACCAATGCAGAGTTTGTGGACACAAGAGAATCTTCTATGGCTCGTGACACTGTTGCTACTGACAACCACATCTGTGTTTCTGTGTCTGCTTCTCCAGGAGGCAACACAGAGTCCATTAACTGGCTTTAATCTCTGAAGTGACTGCAGTGTCTGTAGAAATGCATTGTGGGTAATATAAATGGAAGAAAAGTAGGTCTGAACTATCAGTAATGATTAAGTTGCATCTGGCCAGAGACTATGGATATCTCTGGTATATAATGTTTAGTTAATATGCGCTGTCCCTGAGAAATAAATAAACTAAACTAAAAGGCAACGAATTCATAGTTCTTAAATTCAAAACTTGTTCTCAATACCTAACCCAAGTTTGCAGTACACTGGCATTTTTTTTAATCTAAATGACTAAAATCAAAATGTGTAAGTTGTTTAGACTGAGACTTTAGACTGAGATTGAGTATTTGTCTGATACAATGTTAAATTTATTTTGTCTTCAGTCAACTTGGTCATTTCTTATGCCCTAAATTTAGATGCTTTGTCAATAAGACCTCAAAGCATTTGAATAAATTATTTGCAGTGACAGTTGAATTAAATGTGAGACTTACTTAAACTGGTTTTCATGTATGTGTGTACACAAATTTACATGTACATATTAGGGCTGTGTATTGGAAAGAATCTGGCCATGTGATACACATCATAAACAGAGGTTACGATTCAATTTTCAATGTACTGCAATACTGTAAGCAAGGTGATATATTGTTATTTATTAAATCTAATTTTAAGCTGAGTTGGTTAAAAATGTAACTTTTTTATTCAATCAAAACAGTGAGGATTTTGTGTTTATGAATGTCTCTGTCTGGTTTTCAAATATTTAATTGTTTTGCAGTATCTTTTTTAACTGCGCTGCCTGCACTGTCGCTGTTTAACAGCCTCATCCAAGTGAAGTTATTTATTATACATACAGTAGACTGAGGATGCCACCTCATATGTATCTTGTTTATTCATCTTGTTTCATCTTGTTCATGTTTTTTTTAATCTTTTTGTCTTGTTTATTATTACTGCTGCTCTCTGAGACTTTCCAAACATAATTTTGTTGTTTTCCTACAGTGACAAATAAACTGTCATATGTCTTATGTCATCCAGCAACAGTACAGAACACAACAGCTGTGCCAAAGTTTTTGGCCGTTCTGTATCCTTACTCACAGGTCTACTACGTAGGTACAACACAATCTGTTTTAATTACAGCATCTCCATTACACACAGTAAATACGAAAGCAGTGTGTTACTGCTGCTGTTCATTAAATCTGGTCAAATGTTTCTCAGGATAACAGTCCGGAGGATGATCTGAATTTCACTCTGACTGAAGATTTTGCCCTTGAAAATTACAACTAGCTGTGGGCTGTGACATTTTGACTTCTATAATTCAGCCTCTAGTTTTGTGTTTTAATTTAATTTGCAAAAATGTGCTTAATATTATTTTGACCTGAAAAAACTGTATAAAATCTGGTTGTTGTCCAAGGCATTATTTCTAGTTCAATGTTGAACTGAAAATGAATGAGCTATGCAGCTCAAACTTGCAAAAAACACCATGATGGTGTCTATAGATGACTTCTGTCCTGTCTGTTCAGGTGCACTCAGTTTTAATTTGGACTGGAGTGTAGGTGAAGGACACCAGGAGAGGGCAGTCAAAACTGGGGAACTCCCAGGAAAACTGGGCAGCTAGCAGTGTCTTCTTCTCCCCACTGATGTGGTTGAGTCTTTGGCAGGAGGATTTCATGCCATATTGAAGACATTAAACTGCCTGCTGTGTAATTTCACTCAAAGTGGGGAGTCTGGACTCGTCCAGGCAAAGCATGCAGTTTGACATTAAACTGGTATTGTCCAACGGGGAGTTTTAAACTTGGCTAAACACTGTATTTGTTTGAGCGATGACTCAACATTTATGCACATTTGGGAATTTTACACTTCTGTCCATCCCAACCATTAATTTGCTCATTTTTTAAATTTAAGTGAGAGGGAGTTATTGTTGTTCTAATGTTGTTCTTACTCCTGCAGTATTACAGCGCACAAACATATTTAGCTTATTATTAGCATCATTCTCTGGCTTGGTGCTCTGTGGATCCTTAAAAGTCACAAGTCAGATGACACAGAGCCCTGTCCCTGGAGCTGGTCAAGGTTTATTGTTTTTGTGAACTCTTGAGTTTGATAATAGCTTTCTGCTTGTGGTTCTGTAACAGGAAAACAGCAAACAATGGAATAAAATTACAGTCAAAGACTGAGGCATTAAATAGCTCCAACAGAAAAAGACTTGGCTCAGAATGAGAAATGATCAAGAAGGATTTGGGCGAATTCATCCTTGCTGTGAGCGATGCATTTTGTCAATACACAGAACAGCAGCGTGCGCTCATGAATTGGATTTTTCTTCCCAATTAAGGCTGTTGAAGGCAAAACAGGAGTCTGTCCATTCGGGGATTATTATGCGTACGTGTGTGTCTGTGCTGATGTGTGTGGCACATGCGTGGCGTGATAGATGTGCCACAGTGTTGCCCGGAAGCAGCAACAAATGGTCCCAATTATAAGACAGCATGTGAAAACTGACAAGGAGCAGATGAAAAGATGAGAGAGATAGAGCAAAGCCAGGGGGAAGTATGTAAGGCAGTGCGTGTGTGTGTGTTTGTGTGTGCACTGCATGTGCATCCATGGTGGTTTTACTTTGATGAGTGTGTATTTTGAGGTGTTATTTTAAATTATTCATACTCTTCATACTGTTCTGTCCATTCTGTAAATGCACGTTGCACAACAGAGTGATGATTCTGTAGTTTTACTACACGGGGTTTGATGTAGTGATGAGTGATGGTGAAAAATGGGACATGACATGACAACTATTTCAACAATCTGAAATGGGCCAAAGTTCACAAAGTGTTTATGCAGTGCTCGAAAAGCTAAACAAGACGAAAATGTCTGTTTCATTTAAACACCTTAAAATGAGATTAACATGCTTGTCTCTCATCTATAACGGTGTGTCAGAATAGACAATTGAGGATGAAGTCAGAAAAGTCACAGACAGATCCTGTGCTCCGCTGCCCCATGTAGTTGCTGTTGAGTGAATGTACAACTTTAATGTTGTACGTTCATAATTAATACCACTTTTTCAAATGAAAACCAAAGTAGTAGTGTTGATGATTGGCTCAGGTCCAAATCTTGACATTTTAATATTTGAATTTGACATACTGAGTTACAAATATGCATAGCAACTATGGCATTGCATCAAACTTAATTTTAAGTTGAACATTCATTAGACGGATCCAGCAGCATCTTCTCAAATATCCAAGTAAAACTAACTTGACCTCGGTGGCTACGGCTACGTATTGGCACTGCCCTGCAGACACACACAGACTGAAGAGCCTCTCAGCATCTATAAGCTGCTAACAGTTAGCGTGGCTACAACACAAGTAACTTACCACACAGAAACTTTTACCAAGTGTCTGAATCTGCTTTAAAGTGACTGTCAAAGCTCCAGCAGATTTTCTTTGTGTTTCCATCACGGACATGAAGAGTCTGATAGCAGCTGCTCATGGCTGGTTGGTTCTGACGACTGTGTCTGCTTCTGCATCGCTGAGCGGTGTTCAGAGTCTGCTCGGTGTCTCCTTATCACACATTACGTAGCCATAAAGCAACACCCCCTACAGTGGTCGTCATGCACGCATCCCCAGCCTGCCACCCCGCTCAACCTCTTCTACACATTTAGCAATTTTCAAAATTAAGCAGTGGGTGGATTTAGGCTCAGACTCAGGGGTGAAGTTACACTTTAAGTGTTATAATTGAGTTGAAAAACTTGATTAAAGTTAAACAATGTAAAGATTGTCACAAATGTTTGTCAGAGCTCCACTCACAAATAGCTCTGCATGGACAAAATCAATTAATGAAACCACGTCATTACTGTATAAATACAGCGGCAAGGCTGAGTTACAACAATGGCCTGCTTAAGAGGATTAACTGGACTTGGCTGTTTTGTTGGTTTTAACAATTGAGATCTTAAAAATGATGGCTATTTAAATGTGAGGATAATTTGACTCTTTTTCTTACATATATCTGGGTGTAATTCTTGCCTCAAGCTTCTTTTCTGCAAACAATGGCAGAAATATGGTAAAAGCGACTTGTGAGTGTTTACACAATTAAATTCCATTATTATAATGTTCCACGCTGCACAGTACTGAACAGAAAAAGTTATCTTGGGCACATAGATAGATTGAGTGTCAAGATGCACATCAAATTGGTCTCATAGGGAAGGAAGCACACTCTTCCTCCTCCAGAGAGAGGAGAGCTGTGCAGATACAACAAATCAAACAGGTTACCAAAGTACCATGAAGCCCACAGAGCATGACGGTGCCCAGTACTACACTACTTATTCAATATCTCAGACTGCAAAACAAATTGCCAGTAAAGCTTCGCTTACCCCCCACACTTCAAGGCCAGCCGACTGTCAGACATAAACTTTGGTGGGCTCTGAGGCATGTTACACATCGGGCTAAATCTTTTCACAACTCAGCACTTCGGTCATCGACCAGGGAAAATCCTGCATCATGAATACCAAATGATGATCGCGGTGGTATTCCCTCAGAGTTCTGGAGGACATGAGATATGGATAGTGGAACAAACCACTGTAGTCTCTGTCCCTCGGTAGACATGCTATAAATTTTTCATACAGTGTACAGTATGTGAAAAAAAAAAAAAAAAACGTTCAAAGTGTTTTATATTGTTATTACAATGGTTTTGATCTGCTGAAAGCAAACTAAACTGTAAATCACAACAAGTTTAGATGCTCAAGGTGGCCAGATTAATAAGCATAACATTGATTTCTGCATGTATTGAACATGATTCATGAACAATTACTTGGAATTACATGTAGCCACATGTGAACTCTATAAATGTTGTATAATCAAAGAAATACTGGTTATGTTGACAATGCTTGCTTTGTTTTCCAACAATATTTATTGGTGGGGAAATGTAAACAGCAGCTGAACTATTGAACCTGTTTTATAATCAATAATTCTATATCTCCCACCTCACACTACTATAGCTTTACAGTGGCACACAGGTGCATATAGAAGGAGCTCAGGTTGTGCTGAAAAATGCACAAACACACTCCTACACACTCCCTGACAGCAATTAAAGCATTTAAGTGAGGAGAAAAACAAACAAACATAATATGCATAGTTTGCGTGATGTCACTTTGACCCTGCTCAGGTGTGAGAGGAACATGAAGTGAGATTAAATATCCGGAAAATATAGAAAAAACTGCCGCCCGGCCCACATAGTGGCAGCTGAGACGAGAGGGGGTCAACGAGTTCAGATCCCAGACCGGTTTGGGAAATGTGGGTGGGGATAGTGAACGAGTTCCTCCTCCTCAACAGATACAGCTGAGGTTTGTGTTCAACAAGCCACTTAACCCCTCGCTGCTCCACTAGAGTGGTTCAACAGCCAACAGCAGATAGCTGAGGAAGCATTAAAGGAAGCAACTCCCAGATGCTTACAGAGGTGGGTCAGCATGCGAGTGGGAAGCAGGGTGAAGCTAAGAAAGAACATGAGTGCTTATCAACTTTATCTGGATTTTTAAAAAAAAAAAAGAAACTTAAAGGGACAGTTCACTCAAATCAAAAACAGATTTTTCAAAATTTCATTTATTACATTATTTTATTATTTATTTTTTCCCCATCTTGATAGTTTTGGTGTGAGTTTTGGATATCAGCTATAGAGACGTCTGGCTTCTCTTGAATATAATAAAACACTCAGCTTGTGGTGCTCAAAGCACAACTACAAAGAAATTTTAATTTGGATTCTGCTTATCGCTTCCTACATAAATTTCTTTTGTGCTAATTTCAAATGAAATGTTTACTGCAAACATCTACTGTATATCAACCTGGCTATCTGTCTGCACCTATAGATAATGCATGTATGTCTTTCTATCTTCTAATGTATTTGTCTTATTATATCATGAGTCTAGAATTATTCTCAGTTAGTCAGCTGTTGCTAAGTTGTTTGACTAGCAGGTGAATTGCAAAATCATGTACGTCTTGTGACAATCACCTCAAATTAGCAAATGCTATGCTACAAAACACATTACAAGGGCAGGATACTCACTATTGTCACAGTAAATTAACCTCAAGATATTTAAGAAACCAGAAAAGAGACCGCCATTGTTATGGTTATCTAGCCCAGTGTTTCCTTGTTGACCTTGTTGAGAGCAGTTTCGAACTGTACCGAACTACACCTGCAATGGTCACATCCCGCACCGTCACCAGCACAAACCTCTCTTACATGAGTAGATGCACGCTTTCTTCTACATGGTGATACGGTTGGTTGGTGCAGTTGGGTAGAAAGAACAAGTTAAAAAAAAAAAAAAAAAAAAAAAAACTTTAAAAAAATCTGTATTTTGGATTTTGGAGTGAACTGTCCCTTTAATACATAAAGCCTGTCCCGTCACTTGCATAATAAATATGAGTTCAGGAAGTCATGTATGCTATATTAATCTTTTATAAAAATTTGTTAAATTTATTATTTCTTTATTTTAGCTTATTTTATTAATTCCATCTTTACTTCTATTTTAGTTTTTCAATATTTAAATTTAATCCATTTTAGAGATTTTTCCTTTTTTTTTTCCTATAGGTTTGTCAATAAGAAGATCATTACCACTGGGGTGCTATGTTTTTTCTATCTATTGCAGGGAAACACACATTAAGCACAAGAACTTTTATATTTCCATCAACAAGCCCCAAACACACAGACTCAAAAGGTTAATATGTCCCCTAAGCCTGTGCACATTTTTTACATGAACTGGCCTGATATAAAACATTAGTGAAAGATGAATATCATGAATGATTGGGGCCATGCGTGTGAAGCTGTCCTCATGGATTTAAACAATGACTAATTTGTCTGCTTTCTATCTTCTGACTCACTTCACACGCCCACACTCAAAAAAATAATGGCTCCAATAGCCCCGCTTAAAAGTTTGGCCATAACCACACAGCATCTCCAGATGCTCGTGTGACGGCTGTTAGGTTCTATAAAGCCTAACAAACCCTCTTCATCACCCCACCAAAGCACTCAGCAACAGCAGCATTGAGGCTGCAGCCATTCAGGTGTGCCTTAGAGCTTTATCGATTGGCTAATGGGGAAAGGAGGAGACTGGGGGGGAGGGGACTCAGCAGGGGGCAGCAGGCAAAAGTCAGCACCAATCAGCATCTGAGCTTCAGCAGCGTTCTCGTGCATGATGGATCAATCCACACACACTGTGCTCACTGTTGCTGCAGACATACTGTTTTTATATATCTGTATTATGTATTTATATGTGGAAAATAGTTTCTTTCCAAACAAATGGCTGCAGAGTTTTATTCATAAACTTTCTGGAATAAGACAAATGTATCGACTATTAATTTTCTCAGACATTATTTTCAGTCGTATCTAAACAAATACACCGTCTAAATCATTTCCCACATTATTCATATGTGTATATTTGAAAGCGACCAGGAGTTCAATGGGTTGTCGCCTACAGTTGAGTTCTCCCGTCTGGAAAAGGCAGTTAGGAAAGAAAAAAAAAGAAAATCAGTAACTTTTTCAGCTTTCAGGGAACAGGGGAGGGCATCTAGGTCACTGCAGGTCCGTGGCTAACAAGCTCCTAAGAGACATATTGGTTGGGGGTTGGCACTGGAGCGGTCACATTAGTCAATGTGCCATGAGAGAACGGAGTGGAAAACTCAGTGGCTGTAAAACCTTTCCTTCTAGCAAGACGAATGTACAACAAGAGCGGGCATTAACCCTAAACTGTGGGACACCCACTGTCCCCATATAGCCCTCATAAACAGCGCTATGCTTATATCTTTTCACCAGCATTGACAGAGTAATGGCAACCAGAGGGGAAATATGTACATTATACAGTATCCTATTACACATGCAACTCTCCTGACTTATCTTTGCAGGAGCTGACGATGGCTGAAGGGCACAGGCCTTTTGTCAAATATTTCCCCATCACAGAAGGATGGAAATGTCAGACATTTTGAACACAGATCAAGTATGTTTTTTTGTTCACATCTCTGGTTTTGAAAGGCAAACAGTGATTCATGCCACAATCCACAACTCAGATCCTCTTGTTCAGAGGCTGTGCAACGTTTGGAGGTGACATCACCATCACCCAGTTTAAATGGCAAATGTAGGCTAACAATTTGATAAAACTAAAAGGGTTTGCCAAGTATGTTTGATCACAATACAAACACTTGATATTTACTGTCACTACAGTCGGACGCTGTGGGATTATTAGGATGGCTCAAATCTCTTTCTCTTTCTGTGTGTCGTCAGAGATAGGAACAAAAATTCACACAGAGTTGTAATAGATGCCCGGGCAGAGGGATGATTCAATATTATCGCTTGTCAACATTCAGTGGAATCATGTCGTGCTGATATATTCATGTTATTGTTTTATAGCATGTTTCTGTCCAAGTCAATCATATTGAAGCAAATTGTCATGAAAGCCTCGAAATTAGTCACTGAAGTCTGTGATTTACAAGCGTAGAAGAGTTTTGTCTGAATACTGTGTAAAACATTGCATTTAACATCAAAGTGGTGACTATATGTGACTTTGATGTGATTTATACCTTTTACCACACGCAGAAGGATCTCAACAAGAAACTGCAAAGGACTGAATTGTGCCGTTGACAAACTGGCATTGAGTCATATTTAAAGGGACAGTTCAGATTATTTAAAGTGGGGTTGTATGAGGTTCTTACTCATAGTTGCTTGCTCTACCTATAGTAGATGGCAGTTGGCACTCTCCCAGTTTGGAGAAGCAGCAGGAGTGCTGGTGGAGGACGCTAAGCAACGTACTGCTGTGGACAGGGTCAGCAGCACCTACAAAAAGCCTGCCCAACAATCAATATCAGTTTAAGTCTACGCTATATTTAGAATATTTTCACTGCTTTACATTGCCGTTAGACAGCCTTTTATAGCAGGAAACCACTGTTACATAAAGCAAATATTGTTCTCTCCAAACTAACCAAGCTCCCTCTACTTGGTCTACCACTGCCTTGGTCTGTTAGTTTGTTTGTGTTACTGTTTGATTTCGGTGTTTTAAAAGCTTAGTTCAGAACAAACTAACAGATTGAGTTAGCAGTAAACCAGCAACTCCCATGTTCTGTGAGGTAAAATTAATGTTTATGCCAAAGCCAAAATCATTATTTAAGCCAAATGTTGCTTATATAATGTCAGAAAATGTTGTCTGATGACTGCATAGCTTTCTTGCAGGTACTCCTCTCTGCTTCTCCAAACTGGCAGTGTCTCAACCAGCATCTACTGCAGGCAATACACCGACTATTGATAAGTACCTCATACAACCCCACATCAAATAGTCCAAAATATCCCTTTAACATGCCATGGATGCTCGGTATATACTGTATAGCAATAGCCACAGAGACCCCATAGCAGATTTTATTTGACATAGCTACAATGAAATATGACTGTGTATCACTGAATAGCTGTAAGTGTGTGCACAGAGTGTGCTTGATGGCATTCATGGGTCTCTGTGAGCCTACTACTGTGTGACTGTTAAATTGCTGTACCTAATAGAGTAAAATTTTCATCATTCATGCCATCCGGGATTCATGGAAAGGGTAAGAAAAGAAAAACAGGTGGTGTGCTCTGCAATCTAAGCCAGAACAATCTTGAAAATGTAAAAAGGCAAATATAACTGGGAAAACGAGACGATCGAGAACGATTGAGAATACAATACATATTCAAAGCTAAATTTATATTCTTATCCTTGTGTACACTACCCTGTGATAGTTGAATTCATAATGGAAAGCAGATGCACCGCCCTATGAGGGATAATTAGGCTCCCTGTTGCCCCACTAATATAATAAAAGACACAAGGATCCATCCCTATAATAAATACACATCTCTAAAGACATGCGTTACCAAAGGAGAAGTCATTAACAATGAGAGATGTCATTTGCAAGAGACAAAGAGCATGAAACTCGTGACCGCTGCCTGGAAGGGAGGAAATAAGATTGTTAACTGAATGGCATATAGGCATACATTGCATACTAGCATACACAGATAAATAATGACACTCACTCAGCCACACTGGTTGATTTGAACATCAGACACGCACTTATGCAAGTGTACATGTAGCCATCAGAGACACAAAAGAAGACAGACCACAAAACCACCATTCACTTACAAGAATTCATGTCTGGTTCCCCACTGACAAATACAGTACTACCACAAAATGGGGCCTAATTGTTGTCAGCTGGAGGCCTTTTAAGCATTTCCTGTCACTTTTTCATATTCCACGCTTTGCCTTTTCCCATTTGCAGATAGCCGCTGAGAGGATTGTAGCAGAGCACTCTGCCAGCGAGCCCGGTGATGTAAGCTGTCACTGCAATGTGTTGCTAGGCAAAGAAGTGGAGTTTCTAAGTGTGGCGGTTACTGGGTGTTGACATTTCTGTCTGCCTGCCACCAACAAGCAGTGCTGTTTTGAGTAAACACTGCCAACAACAGCAGGAGACAGACAGGCAGAGGTGGTGATCTTTGAACCATGACACCGCCAGGTTTTTTGACCCTGCCAAGTAGATCCACTGCTTTATTCGCCCCCCAACTATTCTACAACTGTCCTTGTCAAGCTGCTGCCTTGTCCTGCCAATTATTTGTCTCATTTCCACCACAGCTGACAAACAACTGACAGAGAAGACTCATGTCTGTCTCACTAATGACCACTGATGGCTTCAGACCTCATCTGTTTCACTCTGAATCTCTTGCAACTAATGAAATATAGGCTAGCATGAGCTAACAGTGTAATAACAGTCAAGAATGGGAGTTAATTAGTATTGAAATGAATCATTAAGTCAATGAAGCTAAATTCACTGGTTCCAGCTTCTCAGCAATGAGGAATTACTGCTTTCTATCAGAGTTTGGGGTTTGGGGCTGTTGGTCGTACAAAACAAGGAATCTGAAGACATCTTCTTGGGTTGTGGGAAATTGTGATAAACAATTTTCAACATTTCCTGATATTTCTGGACTATATAATTATTCAACAGATTTAAGGCTGTGCAATTAACGAAATATTATCCAACTGTAATATGGCCAAATGGAATATCCAAATTGCAGAAGTTGCAATTTTTGATAAAAGTGTGTGACATAACAACATATAATGAAGTACTACAGTGGATCGATACATTTGCTTGATGCACACTGTGTCAAAATTAATAAGCCTAACAAACTGCATCACAAAACATCAAGGAAATTACTTTAATCGTATGTTTAATTTGGCTATTTCTCTTGATGAGTAACCTAGATAGTGTTTTGGGCAAGACACTGAGCAAGACCACAGAATTCTGACTACAGGTTGAGAGAGGCGGCTGCATCAGAGCTGAAGTACCGCATTTTGAAATTAATTTATCGTACTGGTAATCAAATTAAAAAAAATACACTCATTCTGATAAATGTAAAAAAAAAAAAAGCTGAATATTGGATCTGAAAATCAGCCCGGCTGACAATCAGTCAACCTGTGGAAAATATAGTCAAATATAGTCAAATATAGTCATGGCAGGGCTTGCTTTTTGACTAATTCCTAGAAAACTAGAGCGACCAGTATAAGGGCCAACTGATATTATAAGCCCAGTATTGGCCAATCATGGCTATATCGTCTATTTGGAATTCAGTTCATGTTGTCCAACATGTTGCCAAACTTTTTAAAGAACATAATGCAGAATGTTTGAATATGAATATGTATATGAATATGCTATCTCTGTATAAAGATTATCAGCTGATGTATATCTATATTGGATTTTTTTTGCTCTGTCACTATCAGCACTGGCCCAAAAAAATCCAATATTAGTTGAGTTCTATATAAAGCCCCACACTTAACATTAGATGGAAAATTTGGGGTACTAAACATATTTGTAGTGGGACTGTTTTGGTTAGTAGCGTGAGGGAGTCAGAGAATAAACCCCCCAAACAGCACAGATTTAATCTTTGTAAATGAAACATGCCCAAAACAAGCCACAAAACACAAACCTCCTGGGAAAATATAGTATAGCGACCTAATTTCTTTTTAAGCTAACATGCATTTAAAACAGAATCAGCCAACAATTGTGTGCAGAGTTAGAGGTGTCACATCAGGGAGCTGACTGAGTGAACTTGATAGTGTCCTATATTCAAAATAGCTCAGTGGGGATCCAGTCCAGCAGTTTGGTCAGAGGTCACCTACAGTAGTGTCTCAGCTAAATGGGGGGACCCTCCCAGTTAAAAACAGCTTCTTGTAACGGATACAACACTGCAGCTGGGGTCATCACTGGGGTCAGTATCTTTTACATACAAACTATGTGCTGGACTGTTTGGTATTCACTTGCACTTTTTATGAATAAAGAAGCCTCTAGTGTTAAGTCCATGTTTTTTACTAACAAACAGAGGAGTTTACCCTCACTACAACAACAAGGCACTGAGTGGGACAAGTTTGGTCAAGGTTACATGACTGGCAAATTGCCCTCTCGGTGCTCTCGATCTCTGTGGCCCTCATTTAGTAACACAAATCTGTTTCTACACAGGTACACCTGTGTCCTAGTTGGTAGCCCTAAATATGTCCAGTGAATGAACCCAGGGTACCTAACGCAGAGCCAGCTTGCCTCAGGAGACCCCCCTCAGCTCCCTACAGTCCATCTCTCCTCCTCTCTATACTAAACATAGCATATTCATATGTCCACATAAAACACACTCCCTCTGGCCCTCACGTCCATCCCTCTAGTTGCATTTTGGGTACTGTAGTTTGTGCCCTCCAGCATGGCAAAGGAAGCCAGTGATAGTGAAAAAACAGCTGCGTGCGTCTTTGTAAACAAGCTTAGGGTCTGACCTGGCATCATTAATCCCTCTGCAGTAGGTTTGCAGGCCCCAGGCTTGCCTGCCCCACAAACTCTCTCTTTTTTAGGTCTGTCGTGCTCTTTGTTACTGTGTCACTTTGCCTCTCTCCCTCTTTAGATCTCCCGTTCTCTTTCACCACGTCTCTAGCTGTCTCTCCACCTCTCCGGCTTTAGATCTCCCCCGTGGATCGCTCTCAGTCACTCCGCACTCTCCTTCACTTCAAGGATACTCGTCCAACAAGTCAGCATTTTGTGGTAGTCGAGGGTTCCTCGTCTGTTTTTGTAGTTTTCTGTCAGTTTACCTTGCCAGTGGAGAAGTTGTTGTTTGTTTTTGACTTCTAACCTTGCATGTTAGTAGCACTTCTGCAAAGAAGGAGCACTGAAGTTCAGATCAATTTCCAATTTCAACATTTCTTTTTTCCATTTCCATGACACTTCTTTTTGTTGGGATGCAGCGATTTGGATGGTTGTTATATCTCTTCAACATGTGTCTTGTAATGATGTGGCAAAAGTACACACATCATTTATTAAAATAGAAGTACAGATATTAGACTGGTAAAGTAGATGATTCAACTTCTTTACTCAGATAAAAGTAAAAAGTGCAGGCTCTGAAAATGTACTCAAAATATGAAAGTAAAAAGTAGCCCTCTGTGCACCCACCTTTTCTCTGTGGTCAAGTCTCCCTCTCTTGTCTTTTTCGTCTTGTTACGATCTTTCACTCATTTTTTGTCTTGTTACGTCTTTTCCATCTTATACCGTCTTTTACACTGTTTTGTGTCGTGTTCCATCTTTTTCATCTTGTTACATCATTTCTCGTTTTGTTACATAATTTTTCATTTGTGCGAGATAAGCACTGATGGATACTCCACGGAGTCATCTACTCCATGAGTCATTATCCCACACGTTAAGGTTGAAATGAGCCTTGATGTTGGAAAGGCAGCGCACCATGATGCAAAATAAAAAAAATTAATAAGTTGTACAACAGTACTACAATGTTAAAATATAGAGAGAAAATGTACAAAGTTATCAGAAAAATAAATAGCCAACTCAAGTAAAGTACAGATACCTGAAAAATCTACTTCAGTACTGTAACTAAGTACTTGTATGTAGTTTCACCCCACGTCTGTTTGATTGCTTTCTTGTATTTTACTGTCTGCATGACATATTGCTTTATTTCATTGTATGATTGATTGCTGATTAGTTAGATCTATTATTTGTAAAGTCATTTAAGACCCATTTGCAAAGAGATATTTAAATAAATGAACTGGAAATTATGCTGCAAACTATTAGAGTTATAGAAATGTTCAATCGGTACCATTCCTTAGAGGCAAGACAGCAGTTTTCACTTTAGAGTTGTTGATTAATGCAGGGCTTTGATACCAGTTCAAAAGGTGATTCAGAGGCGGCATAGCTCAGATTTTCTTTTCATCTCTCATCTTCACAAGAAAAAACAATATCTTGTCAGTAGAGTTATTGTGCTGTCTTCATTCTGTGCTTACGGAAAGTCTTCCCCTCAGGGATAATCCTACACTGCTACATCTAGGGCTGACACCTTCTGGTTGGTTGGTTGATTGGTTGGTCATTATGCTTTTCTCTGACCAAATCCCTGTTGGTCACTGGTGTTACTTTAATAAGAAGAGAAGTGCTTCTTAATCCATTATTTTCGGGGGCCAAAGGAGCTATGCAGACTGACAAGGGTTAGTAAAGGTTCAAGTTCAATGATTTGATTAATTCCTGCTGTCTGTGACCTGACTTCACACTCCATGTTGTATGTTTTGCCATGTTTTATGTGGGTTTTTTTTTTGTGTGTGTGTGTGTGTGAGTTCATTTTGTAGGTTAAGCCTATCCTGTTGAATTTTCCATTAGCATGTTTCATGGCTAATGTGGCTATTCACACAGGCTGGGGCGATGTTAGGCTAATACTGAGGAACAGTCAAGAAACAGTGTGAACGTTAAGCCTCATTTGAAGCCAACTAAATGAGGAGAGAAGTGGGTCAGATGCTGGTATCTGTTTGTTTATATTGCTTGTTGTGGAAGTTTATACTGCAAAGCTAACTCAGCATTAGCTTTAGCTAACTCAGCATTAGCTTTGTTGTTATACAGAAGCCGGTCATGCTCTGTGATCCTTGCTGATATGTGCTTACATGTGTAATGTATTGCTGCTGTATGTAAATTTACTTAACAGACATGCCCTGAAGGTGAAGATATTAAAAAGAAATGTTCAAACTGCAGGAATTCATTTGCTTGGCAACACTGTGAAACTTTGAGTAGCACCCATGTTAGTTTACAAGGTAGAGTGGAGATAACATGCAGATCTTTCCCCCCAACATCCAAATGACTGGTTGAAGAGTCAGCAGAATTGCAGTCAGGGCATTTCAAACAATATTTTCTGCGGTTGACTATAGCCCTAGACAGATTTTATCAACCCAAGATGCTGTCGTTTTTTATTTGCACACTAATGACATGAACACCTTGGCTACAGTAAATACAATCTCCATTTCCAATTTTAGCTTGAGGGATTTATGTCATAATTTGCAGTGCTGTTTTAGTGTGTTGCATTATACTGTATGATGTTTTTGAATACAGTATGAAAACAGTCTTAAGAATTAGGCTACTGTAGTGGTGAGTTGGCTCAAAAGCTCTCACTTTTGTAGACACAATTTTGTAGACAAACTGAACATTATGAGTTTTACAGAGACAGATTCATAGCAGACTCACTGCATCTGACTGCACTGGCCTTTAGTTGACAGCAAAAATAACAGTGAGAGTAACAGAAAAGGAAACAAAGAGTCAGTTTGTCCAGACAAAGCATAAATAAAGTACAATAAACACACACAGCTACTGTCAGTGGACATTCTGGTGTCTCTATTTCAGTGATTTATTACTTCCTATGAGGTTGTCACAAATAGATAATAAAGATAAACTGCTGGATTTACTACAAATGTTTTATTATTTTATGAAAGTCCTTTCTTCACATGATGTCATCTTGAGTAAGGCCACAACTAAGGGTGACAACATTTTCCATAGCAATTACTTCCAATTGTCCAAAAATATTATGTTCACTGTAATGTAAGGCAAGGAAAAACAGCAGATTCTGAGATTCAAGAGGCTGTAATTAGTAAGGGATTTAGCAGCATTTTTGCTTGCAAAAGCTATTAATCATCAAAATGGTGTCCGACTAGCTTTCTGTCGATGAACAAATTGACTAATTATCTCACCTCTAATCTTACCTGTGTGTATTTGTCATGAATGATCACAAATAACAAAACAGACCCAGAAATCAGTTAATCACCAAAAGTTAACCACCCATACATACCCATGCAGTGAGTGTCAAAAAATTTGTGTGTACTATACCTTTAAATAGCTTTCATTTACAGTAATAATTTTTATGCTTTTTTCATCTCTCCATCTGATTTGTGTCTTGAGTTCTCCTCATATCTCTTCTCCTTCCTCTGACTCTGTTTCCATTGATCGTCCCCCGTCCCTTCTGTCCACCCGTGTCTTATTACCTCTCTGTCCTCACTCTCTAAACAAGAATAGGCTGCTCTCATCCGGCCTGTGCATGTTCGTGTCAGACAGGTTTTCATGCAAATTAGGGAATGATAGCTTCTCCTCCCCTCTTCTCACCTCTTTTCCCCAAAGCCATGTAAAAACTGCAATTAGCTCAAATCAAATGATGGAAGCTAAATGAAAAATCTCAGCAGACTTCCACAGTTGCACTGCCAAAGGATGACACTTAAATCACTGATCTACTCTGACACAATTCTGTGTCCGCTAATGATTCCCCCAACCAACTCTGTCAATAACACAGGCATCTCCTCGGGTATGATATAGATGCCCTGACACTGAATTCATAAGTGAAAACTGTGGGAGAGTTACAGACAAAACAGACTTTGTACCTCCTTAGCCTCACCATCTCATCATTTAGACAAATATATGACAGATTACTCCATTTGTGAAGATGTAAAGACTTGAAATGAAAGCCTGACTGAGCATGTCGAAAGTCAATCTGACGCCTTGTGTGTAGATTCTAATTATGTTGGTGCCAGCTGACACCTTTTCAGAAAAAAAGGGAGAGACAGAGAGAGTCTGGGGACAGATGATTTGATGAATAAAGCTTTGTACACTGTATACCAGCTTCAAAAGCTGGTGTATGATAGGGGCAAATAAGGGCCTTTTATCTGTTAAGCCTCAAGATCCAACTTCACAAGCAAGATGATGCATTTTGTCTCCAGCATTAAGATCATAAAGCAACAATGAATTAAGATTGTAGAAACAACTAGTTACAGTCTACAAGAAGGTTGCCCATCCTAAATTGGGGCCAAGGAGTTAGAAAGACTAATTTCAGCAAAAAGACCTCTGATCATTCTCTCACCAAATAAAACTTTGAGACTTTGGCCACAGCAAGACTGCAGTTTTTCTGGCTATTGCTGTGCTTACTTGGAGGATTTGGGATGGCTGAGCTGCTGTAAGAGACACAGAGTACTGACCAGAATAAAGGAGAACACAAAGACATCTGCCGCAGCATCGATTTGGGCAGAAAAGTGAAGCAGTGATTGGCACTGTCACCTCACAGCAAGAAGATTCTGGGTTCAGACTCGCTGGCCAACCACAGACGGATACAATTCGACCAGCATCCACTGGCTTAAAAGCTGCAGTATGGAAGCACTTTGGGTTCTATGAAGTTGAAGGGAAAAGGGACCTGGACAAGAGCCAAACTGCAAACTAATTATGGATCATTACAAATATGCTATGTTTTAAAACAAGCAAGTAGTCACACAGAGAGAAAAAATAAATCATGTATATAAATAAAAAATTTGCATCAATAATTGTTTCATATCACATCATAGCCCTCTGAATCAGAACTGAATTGAATCTTGAGGTCCCAAGAGATTCCCGTCCCCACTTTCCAGGGTGCACCCTGCCTCATGCGCAATGTCAGCTAGGATCGGCTCCAGCCCTCCATGACCCTCAAAAAGGATGAGTGGTTATAAAACAGTTTGTCCTGTGACAAGAGCAAGGACATGAGTTTGAACATCGCTCACATATATACAAAGAAGCTACAGCCATGCTAGGGGCTCTGTGTGGCTGTACTTTGATACATAGTCTTTGAGCTAATGCAACTCTGCATGCTAATTCACAATAACAAGTGAATGCTGATGTCACAGGTATAATTTTAATCATGTTCACCATCTTAGCATTTTAGCATGCTAATATTTTCTAATTAGCACTGGACACTAAGTATAGCTAACAGGGATGGGAATATCATTCATTTCGTAGATATTATTTGATAAACAAAACAAAACAAAAAACAAATCACACCTTTGACGTGACGATGGTGCTGGACAGGCCATGGAATCACCAAAATATTTTAATTCATCCTGAGTACAAAGGAATGTCTGAACAAAGTTTCATGGTAATTTTTCCAACAGTTGTTGAGACTTTTCACCCAAAACCATAAGTGAGACCCTCATGGTGGTGCTCAAGGAAAGTCTGGGAATCATCAGTCATTAGGTCATTAGGTTAAATTAGTCATGAGGACTGATCTTGCACCAATCTATCTTGTAGATGTTGAAATATTTCACTGGATGGATGCAAATTTGACCTTCTGTTGGCCCTCGACAAAAACATCAGTGTATCACCAAAATCAGAAGGCTTCATCGTCTGGGCCTGCAGGATATCTGCACCAAAATCACTGAAAGTCTATTTCGTTCTGGACCAAGGTACAGGCCGACCGACTGACAGACATTAACCTAAAGCTACACCACTAGCATGAAATCACTATCTATCAGTACATGTATCCATGTAGCATGAACACAGCTTATACATTACCATCATATGATCATAGGATCACACAAGACAATTAAAGACTGCTAAACTAGAAGAATTAGAATTAGTAAAAATAACTTATGGCTGAGTAGGTTGGTGGCTATTGGCTATTGGGAAGAAGCAGCCAAACATCCTATACCCATATAGGTGCCTTTTTAAGCATTTAAGACATATTCAGACTCTAAGTTCACAATCCCAGATTTACTGGTGAATTGATTTTGCCCACCAAGCATCAGCAGGTAACTGGGATATCTGGAGTCAGTGAGTTTAGAGCTCAGCTTTGTTGTGACAGCCCGCCATTTTAGTCAATCACTTATCAGAGCGTGACTAAAGGCTGAGGCTCTGAGGTGAAATCAAGCTGGCTTAGCCAAGCGAGTGTGCCATTTTTAGGATAAGAGGCAGGGAGGAGTAGAGGTCAAAGCTCCATGGCTGACCTGGAACAATCCTGTCATTGCCTCAGTGGCTGCCACAGATTGCAGAGTTGGGGGGTGAGGGCAAGTTTGGCTGAAGCAGAGTCCTTTGGGAACAGAGTGAAAAAAAAGAAACCGTCTCGCATTATAGGCCATGGCACGACTCCAAGGTGTACTAAATTCTGTTATTATGGACAAGAATGGCAAAGGATCTTGTTAGATACACCAAAGCTCAACTAATTTTCATACACAGGCTACCACACAGAAGCATGTGTCTGAGATAGAAGGAAGAAGAAAAATGCACCAGTCCACCCACATCGGCTAACCTTTAAACAAATCACAGAAAAGCTGCTTTAGAGTGAGGAGCAACCACACAAACAGGAATCTTAATTAAGAGAATGCAGAAAACACAGCAGCACGAGCAGAAAAGAAACACCTGAAGTTGACATTTGAAAACAAGAGAATGAAAACCACATTCCTATCAGACAGATATCCCTGAAGGCAAAGAAAGGGAGGAAAATGAGATGGAGAAGAAGAGGACAGAAAAAGTCACTCCAAACTAGGGGTGGGAGAAAAAAAATCTATTCTCTATTCTCAAAGTATCATGATTCCTTTCTTTATGATTCCAGAATTGATTTTATATGTGTATGTGTGTGTGTGTGTGTGTGTGTTGTGTGTATGTATTTCAACTTGGGGTATAAAACATAAGTTGATCACAATACGATATTATATAGATTTCTTGGACAACGATATTATATTTGCCAACATCAGAAAGTCTGCCACTATAAAATTTCATACGGTCAAATGATATCATATGTCCATTTAACATATTCGGTTACATTTATGTCAACTCACAAAAATCAACTAAATTATAATTTAAAAATTTTATGACTGAACTCTTCCAGAAATCTATGACTCAGACATGCCATGTGATCACACACTGTCACACTGAAGAGCTACTGCAACCTCAAAGGATCAAAACTGAGATTCAAAACTCTCAATATAAGGTTTTTTATTAGGGTTTTTTTATTCACTATTTTTATATACTATTTACAGTCTCTAGAAGTGTATAATTCAATTTTTCACATGGTCTAGTGTTTAAAAATAGCTAACAAAAATTGGGAATAAAGCTGAAAGCTGAATTGTCTTCCATCATGTAGCAGTGACAGTTAGCTGGGACAAAAATTGATTGTTGGAGGAGAGACGTGGATTGACTACTACATACAGTATAATATTATAATGTTAAGCAATTCCACGTTTTGCAGACACTTTCCCTCTGTCAGGAATATTTATTACCTAAATTTTACCTGTCAGAAGGAAAGTGTCTGCAAAATGTGGAGTTCTTAACATTTCTGAAAAAGACACAGGGCCAAGGGGGCTTCACAAAAGAAACAAACATCAAAACATTGTAATCGAAGAGAAGGCTATAATGTCTGACTGCCAAAGCAGCAATAACAGGAAATTTTCAACATCAAATAAAAACCTCCTGCATGCACCGAGGTTAAAATGACTTCCAAAGCCTTGTTGTTTTTGCTGGTTTGTTGGCATTAATCACATTATGAAACTGTATGTTTCAGAGCAAACATAGTTTATACTTCCGCAGTAATCCAGGAACAAAAATTGATTTAGTAGAACCCAAAGCTTGCTGTAACCACATATTTGATTTGCTGTATATCAGCAATTTGTTCTCAGAGAGATAGCTCTCTGGTAATCATACAGTAATTTGTAACATTACTCTGCCTGTTTGTATTTCATTTCCAAATTCATTAGGCAGCAAATATGTTCAACAAATTGCTTTTGGCAATATCAACAAAGATTGTCACTCTGAATTACACCTTCAACACTGACAGACAGAGAAGAAACACACTTTCCTACTCGGTGCCTTATATTATTTGCAGAAGTCTGGTTTGTCTGTTGGCGTTGGCAGGAGCATTAGCACCACAGTTTACTTAAGATTACCTTCGTTTGCTGTAACTTGCTTGCTTAAAGGATGATGGTGCAGACGGCGTGAAACAAGGTCAGGTGATCTTCATGGCCATATGCATGCATGGTAAACCAACCAGTTCAGCAAAGGTGGCAGCCTGGCTGCCTGAAACACTAGCTGTCTCTTTAATGGGGTTATCACATAATCAAATGCTTTTCCATTCACTGCCACCACTGTGGTGGAGCAAAGTAACACATTAGTGATCAATACCAACGTGGGCAAGCCAAGCATAAGAGATACATAGGTCTGATTTGTCTCCTAAATCCCAGCAGTGGGAATTACATGTGACAACTTCAGCAGTCTGGAGAGCCCAGTTTTGCGATGAGGATCAATATCAAAAAGGATACATACTGTATATGTTGTATGGTGTATTGTGTGTGACAGTAAACTGCATCTGTGACAAATGCAGCCTCTTGGTTCCCACGGCACCACATTCTGGAGGCTGTGTTGATTGCTGAAGCCGTTTTAGCCTATAATAATGACGGGATGGGTTAAAATGAATGAGAGTAGCACTGCTTTATGGAATATATTAATACACTAACACAATAATAAAACGAATTGAACTTGCTTGCTCCTCGTCAAAGAGGTGATAAATATGATTCAGAGGCCAAAATGTGGAATCAAAGTGAAATTACTCAGGACAAGTGCTAAAAACTGCAGATGGCTGTAAAGCTGTTAATAGCTTGTGTACTGTACTGTAGGGATGCCACGATGAGGAAATTTTCCAACATAACAGACTCATGACAACAAAGGTGTTACTGATTACACCAGACATTTAGCAAGAAATGATGTGAGAGATGACGCTCAATATCTGTAATAGTAGAGTGCTTACTTTGATCTTTAATGTTAGAGCTTTAGATCTTCTCCTTTCTTTGAACAAACATAATGCTTAGAAGGTTAGTTCATTAGTGGCACATAAGTTTCAAGTTGCCACGTCTATGACAGACTCCCCACACTGACCCCAACAACTGTAGCTGACATCTACTGATGCGTGGTAAAGCACCACTAATGTTAAACTTATAATATGTAACATTTCTGCATTTAAACGTCTACAACCGACTACACCTATGTCATAAATTTTGATGAGCTGTGTATAGGGCTTTATCTAGCAACTATTTTCATCAATTAATCTGTCAATAATTTTCTCAATTAATCAATTAATTGTTTGGAACATAAAATGTCAGAAAATGATGACAAATGTTGGTCAGTTCCCAAGGTGGCGTCTTCATATGATTTGTTTTATCCACAACTAAAAAAATATTAATTTACTGCCACAGAGGAGCAAGGAAAACAGAAAATATTCACAATTCAGGACTGAAATCAGAAAATTTTGACATTTTTTGGACAGTTCACCCTCAAAATCTGCAGTAAAATCTACCAAAACTACTTCAGAATCTACTGGAACTACTTTCTTTATAATAAAAAGAAAGTAGTTTCTGCATGAAACTGCTCACAATAAGGTTCTAAATGGATAAATAACACTAAAGACCAGGTGAAAAGAAATATGCATTTTTGATTTTGGGGGAACTACTATTTAAAAAAATCACTCAAAACAATTAATCTATTATCAAAATAGTTGCTGATTACTTTAATAGTCAACAACTAAGTAATTATCCAACTAATCATCTGTAGCTTTAGTTGTGTACTAACATTATCCCAATTGTTTCCAACCATGTTCAGTCCCAGAGGCATCGCTGATTTTATTCAATCTAACAGTGTGTTTATTGGGAAACGTGAGATAAGTCAGAGAGCGAGGAAAGAAGTCGCACAAGGTACTAAATGTAATGTGAATATAAATTTAATATATCACCTCATCCATAAACATGATTTCTATTGCTCCACACGTTACTCCTAAATGTCATTAAATTATCATTACTGTTGTTATGTTATTGGTTTGCTGCGACACACTGCACATTTAAGTACACACCAGTTATAACGTTAGCGCCTTGTCAAGGCTAGCTTTGTTTATCCAATTTAGCCTTCATTTTGACAAATTAGCACCAGATATTGCCTTCATTATAATGCACTGAACAACAGAATACTCACTTTTATGTGTTCACCCACCCCACGACTGCTGGGGTTCTGTATCATTTTAGCAGATTTCAGTCCATACAACCATATTAATTGTCAAGAAACCTCATGTCAGGCTTTTATTGGCCTGTAGGATTACATTTTAAATCTGACTCCTGTGACTTGTAGCATTGGTCATCTGACTAAGCATTGAACACTCTTAGAAGGTGGGGGAGGTAGGCAAGTAATGTAATGCTGTATGTCCGAACACCTCATAACACCTACTACTGTGTAAAGTTAATTTTTCTTATGCCCTCTCATGTCATATGGATGATGTCCAATATATGAGAAAAAATGTAAAAAAAAAAAAGAAGAAGAAGAAGAAGAAGAAAGAAAGGAGTAAGAAGAGGAAGGATGCTGCTAATCAAAACAGGTCAAACTGCTAAACTTCACATCATGGATCATCATCAAACAGTAAATGACAGCTAACGCTATTATATATTTACCACATGTCACATTTAGATGCATGGCTTTCCTCTCACATGTGCACCTTACAGCTGTTAATATGAACAGTCATCTATTTCAATAAGGCAGCCGGCATCGCCTGTGGTGGGGGAGATA
This sequence comes from Lutjanus argentimaculatus, assembly GCA_034769285.1. NCBI lineage: Eukaryota > Metazoa > Chordata > Actinopteri > Lutjaniformes > Lutjanidae > Lutjanus > Lutjanus argentimaculatus. The sequence continues at coordinate 12,099,819 of JAWZSL010000007.1, forward strand.
ATGTTTGTAGAGAAGACCCAGCTGCAGTCCAAATCAGAGCCATTGATTTGGCCCTCAGCTCCACGGGACAGTTCGGCTCCCAGAGGAGACAGCACAAGGGCAATCGCAGGACTCAGCTGGCCTCTTGGCCCCCTGCATTAATAATCATTCCAATTAGAAAGAAAAAGTCCAGATGCTCATCTTGTTACATAATGGTTCTTCCCTCCTGTTTGTGCCTCTGAGTCTAACTTGACGGACGGGCACCTGGATTTTCAGAGGGCGCTGCATATTTTGAGGATGCCATTTGGCGTGGTTTCACTTGAATGGCCGATTTTATTTTTAGGGGATGTTTCAGCCCATAAATAATCGGATTACCTGCTGCCTCCAGTTTCTAATAGTGGGAGGGAGCAGAGGGACAAAACTTGCTTCAAGTTTATCTCTGACAAATGTTATAAACCGACTCCAAAATCTCAAGAACACTGTCTACCTGTATGACAAGCATAGCCAGATCTTAGAGAATGTGAAATGGAGATGTTTATGTCTGTGCCTGGAGAAGGTAAGGTCCCCTTCTGACTTCAGATGCATTTTTTGAAGCAGGAATCCTCTTGTGTTGTGAGGCCTTTTCATTATCCAGCAGAGACAGTGACAGCGTATTTTACATTTTCCATACATCTCTCTTTTTGCCTTCTCTTCACAGGATACCACATCAAAAGCGGTTCACAGCCAAAACAACGCTTTTCATGCTTCAGAGGACCAGAAAAAAATACTTGTCTGATACTGCATAGCACTGCCAAGTGCCTGAACAACAGCAGGATTACTGATCTTACCAGCTGCATGTTAAGTTACTGAATTTAATGTGACTATCAGTATATTCAGGTTGTTTTTCTCATTACTCTTCATGCATGTCTGAGGTTAATGTCTTCGTTGCTAGTACAGAGGGGAGACCAGAGATCACTGTGTACATGACAAAAGTGTAATCTTCATCTGCTCACTGTTGTGCACCCTACTGGTACATCCTCTTAAGAATCGCCCCCAAGCTGTTTAGCCTCAGCTTCTGGTACCCTTCACACAACAAAGGACATTAACACACTGTGGTCCATCTGTAACATAATCACAAATCTTTGCGATATTCACCCTGTGCATCAGAACTCTTAGACAGACAAATTAAAATTTCACAAGCTAATTTTGATGCTATTAGGTTTTAGTGTTGAAATCATTACTTTATCAATGAATTTACAACAAAGGACCACATTTAAGTTACTACAAGGGTTTTTTTTATTAGTTATGGAACAGTCTTAATTTATTACTTATGTCTTTAAATGACCTACGTCATAAATGAGAAATGAGACTCTGTGAGAAGATTTCCTATTTCTATATAGTTGTTCTTAATGCCTACCACCAGATCGGATGCTCTTTGCAATCAGTTGAAATGAGCCTGTGTTTTCATTTTCCCAAGCAAAGTTGCAGCGAGTTGTATGTTGGCCAGTTAAAAAGAAGCAGGAGGAGATTTTTATTTAGATAATTTTATTGATCGCTTTTGTCCTCAGGGGCCTCCAAAATCAACAAAATTCCTAGTAAGAGCTTGCAGTAAAAAAGAGACCAGGAAGATCTTTTATTTTAATTTGGCATGTAGAGAAAAAAGTCGAAATGGTATTTCAATTTTATTCTCAACATTTTGACTTTGTTCTCGAGATCCAAAACAAAATGAAAAATCTTTCTCCTTTGATTTATTTTTCTTACGCCTGGCACCAATACTGAAAATTCAACTTTATTCTCAACATTTCAAGTTTATACTCAACATTTTGACTTTACTCGACATTTCAACCTTATTCTTACAATGCAAAAACAACAAGAAAATTCTTGCTCCTCTTATTTTTTCTCTTATGTCTGGCCCTAACACTCGTCTTTGATCAATTAGTCAATCCATAGCACAACTAAAATCATTCGCTTTCCCGCTTTTCTGTTTTTGTAAACTGAATATCTTATCTGAATTTTTAACTGTTGGTCAGACGGACGATCAGTGTGAAGAAGGTGTGATGCGCATTTTTCTCCCATTTTCTGACATTTTAGAGAGTTTCATCAATTAATTAATTTATTTGCAGCTCTATTATGATTAGAAAACACAATACTGACACATATAGATACAGTAAAAATGTACCAGCCTGTTTTGTTGCTTTCTGTAGCTTGTAGCTTGTGACTGCATGTCTGAACCAGTTTCAGCTGCTCCCTGTGTTGTGGCACTTTGGTTAATATGATTTGTGTTTTGATACCGATGAATGTGCGGGTGAACTTCTCCAGCCTGATCCCAGCATTAGCCCTGCAATCGTCTGATGTCTGCAGCCTTCTCCATGTAATCTCTGATTAAGCCATTCGTTACACCCGGGCCCTAATTTGCACAGCGCTTCCCTCAAGTGCAATTTGCGCCTACTTTTAAAAACTGAAACATGAAGGATAGATCAAAAACAAAACACTTGTTTAGTGAAGGGAAAGATGCAGCCAGAAATATCCGTGTTTATCTTTGATGTGAGGTGTTTATTCCTTTTCCCAATAAAAAACATGGAAACTGCACTTCAGGCCAAGTTTATGCTTTATAAATGTCGGCCGCTCTATTTTCACTCCAAGACTGAAGAGTGATGAAAGGCCTGTTTTCATTAGCGGCAGCTGATCCTCTCTCGGCCTATCGGGTGATGTCTGTTATCTTGTAGAAGACAGGCAGCTGGAGGATCAGATAGGCCGTCTGTCAACTGATATGCAGACTTTCTGTCGAATTACAAATGGCTGGTCTGACTGATTAACTAGTCATCAAGTCTCTGCCTGACTACCATGATAATAAAACGGATATTTTACTCCATAAAATCAAGCTTACGATTCAATCATTTAAAACAAGAAATATGTCATATATTTACTGGACTAGACCAGAAAATGTCCATACGTCATCAGAGATTAAGGAGATATATTAAGTTGAGATAATGGCTTCTCCAACAACAACGCTGCAGCCAATATGTTCTCCTTTGAAATTTCCTTTCTCATGTGGAATGTCTGTTTTTGCCAATTTTAGAGTTACAATTAATGCTGAATTTTTGCAGAACGAGTAAGTATCTATTAGTCACAGTTAGCTAGTTAATGATCTTTTTAGAAGGAGTCGATGTTTATAACGGTTAAAGTGAGACACATCACATGTGTAAATGGAGTCTGGCAGGCAGTAAGGCAGGCAGTCGCTGAACTCAGAGTGTGTATTTTCAGAGCAGTGGGCTTTTGTTTTGGGGAGAATGGGCTTAAATTTACACTGACAGACAGTTAACAAAGTTATAAACCTGCCTGAGCTTCAAACCACAAATTTGAACTAGCACAAATGTTGACAAAATTTCTTTGTTATTTTATTAACTTGACATTACACCTCTCTAACAACATTTAACTTTACTTGGGTGGCAAGCTAGCAGGTGACTACTGATTTGTTGGTGGTGGTTAGTAAGACAGGTACTTTGTACAAAGTCAGCTAACAGCTTTGTAACTTAATTTTCCATTTATAGCGTAGAACCAAAAATACGTCCACATACTGCTTCTCAGATGCTTTGTCTGCTCAAGATAATATCGCATGCTAGTGTCCTCCACTTTCATACTAAACAATATAACTAGCTTAGTTTACTTATACATCAATAGGGCATGCAGTAGGTCAAGCTGATCATACATTTTTAGAGTGCTCTGCTGGATCACAAGGCTGACTACTTCAAATGGTCATTTGTGCTTGTAACTTTAAATTTTGAATTTAAGGACATTACAGTTTGAATATACTTCCTCCCCCCACGTCTGCACGAAAGATAGAATTTCAAATAAAAAGTGACAGATCTAATCAATCATATATAAAATGTGGATTCAACCTATTTAATAGACCATCTATGGCTCCAACTCGCTATTTGGACTGCAGTACCTATTTTTCAACATTAGTCTTACATATTGCTCCTTTAAAAGCAAATCAGCACTGGGTGTCCTGAAAGCCTGCAACCGCTGTCCATATGACTGGTATAAACTAGTGCAGGTACTTAAAGCATAACTTGAAGTAAACCTAAATGTTTCTGTTATGACTCTTCTGTAGTGCAATATCTGAGGGCCAGTGTATGTGCACTATTCCTACCCTGAAAATAGTCTGTGATATCACTCCTCCACTTCACTCGTGCAATTTCAGTTCATTTTAGCTTCAGTTTGTTTATGTTCAAAATTAAATGCGATCTGACATGACTCCACATTTCTTCTAGTCCTTTGAAAAAAAAAAAAAAAAACTCCCCTCAGCTCAAACCCGACATCAAGGCCAATAACAATTTGTTTGAAAACGCCATCAAATGCAAGCAACTGTTTCCTTCTCCACCCTGCTTTACAGAGAAACTGTACACACACACCACCACACACCACACACACAACAACACACACACACACACACACACACACACACACACACACAGAAACACATTTGGCTTCATTACCATCTCACCACCTCTCATCCTTCATGTGTGGCAGCAATTCATGTGAAGCATCTTTTGACAGTTTGTGCATAAAATCCAAGCACTTGGCTATATGCAAAGTGTTATGAAAAACAGCCTCTTTTCAGCATTTAACATATTTTAGTGGAAGTCACCACAGGGACCCAAAAAGAGTGAAGACTGGCAGCCCCATTGCACATCCCTGGTGAATGGCATCATTAACGCTTGGCTGGCACATTGGCAGCTGGGTATTGATGGTCCATTTCAGCATGTGAGTGGGGAGTTAGGGTGAAGGGACAGGGAGGTGGGGGTGGCTGTTGCTGTGCTAATGTGATTCAAACACGCCCTTTTTATAATGGGGCTTGTCCCTTTGCCAGGGGAAGCGGGTGGCATAAACTAGTGGGTGATTACGTTAAACAAATGACTGCCTCATTAGCTAGACCCCCAGAGTGTCGCGTGCATATATACAAACAGAGACACACACACACAGTCACACTTTCCTGCGATTTCTCTCTTCCTCACACACACATTCAGACATTTACACTGACATAAGCATTAGGTTGGCTTTGTACACAGAAAAGGGCAGCGCACAAAGGCAATACTCAGGAGGGTACAAGCTCCATCCAATAGACTAATTAACATCTCCCAATTACACCAGCCAGCACTCTATGGTGCTCCAGTTAGCTTTGGATGATACTACACAATACAACAGAATGTGTCACTATGAACGCCCATGTCCAAACAACATCTGAGCCGCTCCCCTAAAGCCAAGCTAATGACTGCAATTAGCATCATTAGATCCCAAGCTCGGGCCTCAGCTGGTGTAAAGTTGGACAGGCATTTCATGGTTTTTGCCACACAGCTCAATGTTTGAAAATTAGGGACAAATGATTCAGCTTGTTGTTTGTGCAACATTATAATGAGAGAGGCTAGATTGATATCCCAGGTCCTTAATTACTTGACCTGATTCGCCCCGAACTCCCCGATTTGCCATCTACCCCATACTGCCTCAGAGAAATGAAAGTCAGACGTAATCACATCACAGTGCTCAGAGGTAGAAGCAAAACACTTCAAAGACAAGTCAGGCTACAAGTGGCAACTATTTTCATTACTGACCACCCACTGTAACATTTTTGCCATTAATTCATTAGTTGATTAGTCAATAAAATGTAAAGAAAAATAGCCACGATTATCTAAAGCACAAGATAAAGTATGGAGCCCAAAGATATTTTATTTATAACGATATGAAACAGAAGAAATCAGCACCCTTACTAGGAAATTCTTACAGCAAAAAAGTTGAGAAAACTCAAACTCAATTTCAAGGTTAACTGTCAACTGGTAATTTTTGAGTTCTTAATCAAACTCAATCTCTAATCAAGTTTTGGAACGGCCTAAAAAAAATAAGAGTTTAACAGGCCTATAATCGTTTGTTGAGATATTTACTTTTCTTCTCAAAAAAAGGCTGAAATTTAGAGTTTAAGAAACAATTTGCATTTCAGGATTTTTTTTAATGTTCAAGCACCCAGATAATGACAAATCGGGCTCACACCTCACTGTGAACAATGTTTGAAAATCAGAGTTTTTGGAGTTTCTAAACCTCAAAAATTCAAGTTTATCTAAAGAAGACAAGTAAATTTTACCAACAAAAGATTAAACGTCGGCAAAACCTTTTTGAGTTTATTTCAGAGCTGTGTGTTTATTTAAACTCAAATATTTAATGAAGACAGCTGACTTCAAATTGAACTCAACTCAACTTTTCTCACAAGACAAACTGGGATCAAAACATGTTTGGCATTTTTCCTTGATTAATTACTTCAACAATTATCATTATAATCAGTCATCGAAATTACTATTGAAAACGTTATTATTTCAACACTAAACATTTGACCGAACATGAAATTAAGAGTTTACAGGTCAAGTGTGTAAGATATCAGGACATTTACTGACAGATTATGACATAAATTGAATATAATACACATAAGTATGATTTCAGTAGTGTTAAATTACCTGTTAATAAGAACTGTGGTGCGTTTGTCACCTTAACATGAGTCATTTATCTCAACAAAGGGCGTGGGTCCTCTTCCACGGAGTTTGCCATGTCATGTTCCTACTGTAACCCAGAACAGAAACCAAACACTGGCTCTAGATACGGCCACTGAGTATAGTGGGGGTTTGAGATGGGAGCACCACTGGCAATGAGAGATGTAGTTTCTATATTTCTATATTAACAGCAGTATGCATTAACTCCATTCATTAACTTGACATTTATATAAAGTAATGTTTTAATATGGAGCCAAAAAGAAAGAGCACAAGCTGGCTTTATCTTGGAATGAAAAGTACATCTCTGAACTGCTTCAGTGTCCTGGTGTGTCTGGTCTGATTTGTTGTTTTTGATCATGTAAATGTGATGGGTATTTCTGCACTCACACTCAGATATTAGCCCTTAAAACTGTGGGTGGCTGCAAGCTTTCAAACATAAGCCCCTGGGAGGCCACATTAACTGCTGGGAGGATACCCAGAAAAGCCACAGTGAGCTCACTGACCGGCGGAGAGGAACATCACTGATCTTATTCAGAAAAAATTGGGTGACTGAACAGGCAAAGAGGCCCGGCCTTTGCCCACAGGGATGCTGGTCTCACAGTACAAGCACTCCAGCATCTGCCACCTGACCATTAGCTAAATAATGCATGGAGCTTGTGTGTGTGAGGCCTGTCACAAGCAGCCTCATACTCATTACCGCTGCTGAGTGGTGTGAAAAGTCAAGTCAGCAAATGTGCCGGAGCAGGAGAGACATGGGGATGCATGCAAACACCACAAAACCAAACATGTACACACAGACACACATGCAAAGTGTGGCTTCCCAGAGGCTTATAGCGAAAGCTCGCAGACATCCACAGATTAAAGAAGGTTCTTGAGATTATGTGGAAAAGCTAAGTGTGGGCAGATTAAGCCCACTACCAAGGATGTGACCAAAAGTTTAGGACATGAGCCGTTCATCTGTCAATCTCCATCGCAGAGCCAAGATTAAACAGTGTGAGTGTGGATGTTTGAGCACGTAGATGCATTATTTGTTTGTTTGGTTGAGTCTCACAGATACAGTAGGCCTGTGAACACTGAACAGCAGGAGAGACTAGCTGCATCTCTGCAGGCCGCAAAAGTCACAGTGACCCAGGGCTCTTTCTCCCTTCAGGAGCATTTCCCATCAGAAGCCTGTTACACCGCAAAGGCCATTTTACTCCCAGAATAGCAAATCTGGGGAAATGTAATCTTTGAAGCCTCCGCTAAAATAGCCTGACAAAGCCATTTTCTGGCAGAGCAACAGAAGGAAAGCTCAGACACCGGAGCTAAATTTCAAATGACTCACTTTTAGACCAAATGGGGGAGAATAAAGGACTTCAACATTATTGGTTCTCTCTGACATTACTGTGATATTGGTTGACCTAAAGCATGATGCTTGTTGAGTACAGCAGAGTACATGAGAGTCTCTGGCAGATTTTCAAAGTCATGAAAGCAGTTGGTTTGCTAAGCACCATTTATAGTTGTGTTAATAGCTAGTTGCTGAGTGACAAGTCAGTTTTCTTTCTCTTTTCTATCTCTCTATTGATTATTTTCACCATTAATGGATTCATAGTTTCACCTATTAACACATCAAAGAATGATGAAAATTTCCATTTGCACATTCCCAAAACCCAAGGTATTTACTTATCTCTGACAGGCATAAGCTACACACAATAGCTAAACATCAGTTTATAAAATCCTTACTATTTTTTTGCCAGTATGGACATGAAATGGGTCTTAAATTGCATTTCTAATGGTCCTAAAAAGGCTTTAAAAGTCTTAAATATAAGTTGTTGCAACCTGCAAAAAAAAAAAAAAAAAAAATGCTCAAGGACTTCTTGTGGTTGCACACATTCACAATTTTTGAAAAAAAAAAAAACTTGAAAAAACTACATATATATATAAAAAACATATATATAACCTATACAGACTGCTGACCGCAGTTCATTAACAACTGATAGGTTACAACAACGCATTTATACTAGCAAAGTTGGGGAGTAACTAATTACATGCAATCAAATTATAAAATAAATATAGGACTACTTGTAATCTGTTAGTCACTGAGAAAAAAATATGCAATTAAATTACAGATATTCATCAAAATGTTGGTGATTACAAAGGATTTACATCCGAATACTGTTTTCATGTTGCCTGGTGGAGATCTCTCAGTCCTCTAGTTTATACTGATATGACACAGAAAAGCAGCAGATCCTCACATTTGACAAGCTGGGACGAGAGAATGTACATAACTTGGGATGCATGGTAATATCGGCACGTCGTCAGTAAAGGCTTTAAAATGAAATATCAATCTTGAAAATGATCATTTCTGTCGGTATGACAGCTATTTGCAATGGTTGCTCAGCGTTGTTCATGCGAGGAGGAGCCAAATCGTATTCCTTCAACACTACAAATTTAATTTGCCATTTAGGAGCCGTCATCCTGATCATTACCACAAATTCCTGAACAACAAAGACAAAGAGGCACCAGTGAAAAAGATCTGTCAGCAATAGTTTTCTTTCTTTTTTTTTTTTTCGTTCCTGTGCCCAGCTAATGTGTAGATTTTGAAAACCATTGTATTTCATGTCTGCAGCTGCCACTGGGCCATCATGATAAGAGTACACATCAGGAGAGACCTGATGTTCTCTGCAATTACATGGAAAAAAAAAACATGCATCCTTATGCCAGCTGCACATTCCAAAAACCCAAGATATTTCATTTATACTGATATAACAGAAAAAAGCAGCAGATCCTCACATTTGAGAAGCTGAGAGAAGAGAATGTGTATAACCACAGCTGTGTAACACTCTACCACAGGACTCTATCAAAGTGCCCCTATCCCCCTGCCACTCATCCCATTGCCATCAACTCCCCCATGCTCTGGATAATTAACAATTGGGTAAGGCCTAATCATGTGGACATGGGAATTGATTTGATTTAACCTTGGTTTAACTGGGAGAACCTCCCGAGACTCTGGCAGGAGGTTCGCACATCGGCCATGAATGGTAAAGAGACTGACAGAGAAGCAGGGGGAATTTGATAACCGCCATCAGCTGCTCCCCCAATCTGGCGAGGTGACGGCGCGAGACAGCAAGACCGCTGCTGCCACACGAAGAGGACACAGGGTTGGGCGGTGTTACTACATAAGCACATGGACACTTATACATACACACACACATGAGTGGACAAATACAAAAGCACATGCACATGTGCAAACAGGTATGGACAGCCATCTGTACCCACACACATCCAGCTCCATCTGATCTGCACCATTAAGCAAACCATCTGTTTGGGGCGTTTGTATCGTCTATATGTTGTGGTCCTTATTTTGCATAATATCAGGGACATGACTGTAATAACGTAAGATAAAATAAGAGTTTTTTTTCCTCTAAATATTTGTATTTCCAACAGAGAAAAATGTGACGCTGTTATAAAGAGCTGCAACGATTAGCTGATTAACTGTTCAGTCAAACTAAAGAAAATTAGTTGCCAACTATTTTGATAATTGATTAATCATTTCTGTCATTTTTCAAGCAAAAATATCAAATATCTGCTGGTTTCTCTTTATCATTTACAATAGTAAAAAAAAAGTCTTTGGGTTTTTGACAGTTGGTTGGACAAAAGAAGCAATCTGAACATGTCACTTTGGGGTCTGGGAAACTGGGATGAGCATTTTTCACAATTCTTTTTGACATTTTATAGACTAAAAGATTGTTTAATTAATCATAAAAATAAACGCCAGATTAATCAATAATAATAATTTTCAGCATAGTTTTTGTCAAACAACATTTTTTCACTGCCAAAATTGAGACGATGACTAAATAAAATTTATGATGACAAAAACTATTTGGTGTCTCCTTGTGGTGCTTTTAAAAATGTTGAACAGTTAAAAAACATAGGATGACTACTACAAGCTACAAGTCACTTCTACAGTGGTTCTGAACAGCCGATAAAAAGTTACACTGACTCCGCTCAGAGAACATAACAGTGTCCATAGTGAAGACAATGCCGCAGGCCAAAAAAAGCAACTGGGTTGCTGGAGTAATGTTTAAGCATAAATGCCCTTTTGGTAACTATTGGAACTATTCATAGAATAATACTTGGGCATTGTGCAGGGCAGGTCTATAATACATAAAATATTATCATTTGACCCAGTAAATACAACCATAGATTAGCAATTTGCCCTCACATGAACAAAAAGAAGAATGCAGGATTGAAGAAACATAGTATACGTAATGTTAATGTTAATGTTAATAACAGGTTAATAGATGTTTCCTCCACGAGTACGAGTTTGTAAATTCTACAGAAATGTTAAAATAATGCATTATGATACATTTCGACTAAAATTAGACTGAAACTTAAACTAAAAATATGACTAAAATTAAATGGCATTTTCGACAAAATACTGCAACTAAAACTAAATCAAATTTTGCTGTCAAAATTAACACTGCTATAAACACAATAAAGAACCTTACACCTGGTTTACATGCTACATATGTACTGCACATAGGTTATAAATTTGAGGCCTCTTCTATTAAACAAGATTAAAGAACACTACTACACTTATAAAAAATTATTTTAATTGTGTTTTTTATAAGGGTGCAGACTTGCTTTTCAAATAAAAAAATATATACATCACTAAACCCTGAAGTAAACTGTAAAAACACACTGCACAAACAGCTCACAATCGACAACAACTGACCCTCTAAACCCAGCAAGGTAGGAGTGCTGTGCAGGTATGCAGCAGCAGTAGTCAAAAAAGTGGATGAGACATAAAAAACAGCTACCCACAAGAAAACATCTTACATCTTGCTCAGAAAGCAGTTCAAAAGGTTGCCTCGACTCCCCGAGCGTCTTGCCTAATAGACTGTGTATATGTACTGCGTCTTCATACACCAGGCAGAGCGGTTGACAAAGGCCTTTTCTGAAACCCAAACAACTGTTTTGGACGTCAAATGTTTTTTGGACATGAAAGGCAACAATTGCAGAGAAGCAGACAAAACAAACCCCTTACATGTCAAAAGTTAAGTAAAGAAAAGTGAACATGATGTCTCTAGACGTTCCAGTCGATATTCCTTTTGAGGCATGTTTTTTTTTTCTTGGAGCAGATATTCTTCTGACAAAGTTTTTTTTTTTTTTTTTTTTGGCCATGCAGTTTTTTGCACAGCATGTTCAGTGACAACAAGTCCGTCCTAGAAATGTCAATGTGCCAAAATGAGACTACAGGATCACAGTTAATTTTTCGCTTGGTAATTCCTAAAGCCTGTAGCGACACTGAAAAGAAGGTTTCAGTATGAGTAAATTGAGTCAGGCAACAAAATGGGTCCAGAAGATGACAACCCCTGAAAGCCTTGAGACGAAAGTGGATTTTAAGTGTCACAATTCAATTTGCAACCTAAATTGCACTGAGCCTTACCTATTAGTTTTGACTTCTCTGTGCAGATAGATGAGGGACAGGCTAATGTGTCTGACACTACAGTGGTGTTGAATAAAGTGTAGCTGATACAGATAGTCCCGCTTACCTGCCATCATGTACTTCTTTCCTTATAGATTCAGTGTTTTCTCCAGCAAAAGAACTACGAGAGATTATAGCACAGGTATTATATATGACCTGACCCCACACTAAGTGCAACAGAAACTCTACCAACTCTTCTAGTCTCATAAATATATTATTTATTTCATATCAAAAGTCTGAAGGAAGCCAAGCGGGAGAAAGTATTGAAAAATACTGAAATTGGTGATAAATGGTAAAAAATGGTTTATGCATGTCTTCTTGTCTGATGTCCACAAAAAGAATTCAGGGCTGTTGTTATTTTAGGAAGCAAAACAGGGTTACCAGGGTATGGTTAAGAAACACCTTTGAAGCACCTCTTGGATTTTTTTTCCCCTCATTCAGAACAAGCTAAGAACATAAAACCCGTCAAGCTTACCTATGTTGCAATTTGTGTGAGGTTGAGCCACACTTTTGGGTAAAATGCTGGGACTATTAACACTCCTGCATTCAATACTTACAGAATCTAACCCCACAGGTCAAAATCAAGCAGCAACCCAGCCAATTAGGTTATGATCTCTTCAACAGTTACTGTATTTCCTCTTCATCTGGACAAAGTAGTGGAGGATTAATGTGGCAGATCACTGTTATCTATCCTAATGACACCGGTTTCATTGGTTCCTAACTGACTATCAGGATCAGGCCATCTGGCCTCATAATGTACTGTACAACAAGGGTGCATGTCGCAGCATAATACCTCTGCTCCTGTTTCATCTAAAACATGACTCACTTAACCTCTGGGCCACATCTGGAGTGCTACAAATCACGTCACTTCCAACAAGAGAGTGAAATTTAGACAGAAAAGTGTATGATTTTCTCATTTCTCATTCTCCTCATTTTAACAGCACTCATCTTCTGCACTGTGACTTGCTTTATTTAAAAAAAAAAAAAGGCAGAACAAGTTCAAGTGCTGCCAGACTCTTGAGGGAGAAATTATTACGAGTGATGCACAAAGAAAAGACCTGCAGTGGCACCTGTCCTTGATTTATCACTATAAAAAGGACAAGGGATTTCCCAGGCATCCCAATAATTTCTTTCTTCAGGGCACAGTGAACTAGTCTGCCCTCACTATTCCCATTCCCAGTGCAGTTTGCCCTAGGAAAAAAGACACTGTCTGCTGAGTATAGTATCTATGCGTGTCTGTTACCTCCACTGGTCCCCATTCTCCCAGGTTCAGGGCTGATGCATATCCAACGTGGCAGCCGGTCGCCAACACTGTGCCGGGATGAATAGTTCGTCATCCCCGCGTCCCTCTCTGCCTCTCCACTCTGCTCTCTGCCTCTCGCCAGAGCTGTTTGCTCAGCTGTTCCCCTCTCTGACCGCATTTATCCCAGATGAGCGGCACAGCTTACCCCGTTAATCTGTGTGTGAGTGCGTCTGTGCGCCCAAGTGTGTGTGTGTGTTCGCGCGTGTGTATGTGTCTCCATTCCAGGCATCCTCTCATTGGCCCCCCTGATGACCATCTGAAGACACGCCCTGATCAACGGGGGCACAAACACACACACACTGTTACACAGGAGACAAACAGAGCACTCACAGGACAGGCAGTGTGCTTAACATGGAGGTCATTTGGAGCATATCTGAGCTTCATAAAAATGTCTGCAGGGATGTCACAGCACATAAATGTCTTATGAATCTTCTAGTCAATGATGCAGACTCCACCCCTACCCCCCATTAAGTCAGTATGGCTACAATAAACAGTGGTAAAAGCAGGGAATGTCTATATGTGTGTTGAGGCTTGATGAAAGGGTCGACACCCACCAAAGATTGGTACAATATTAGTGGCATAATGTATTTCCCAACCAACAACAATTCAGGACAAATTACAAGGTCTCTACCTCATTCCAAGCACCTGTTGGAGGAGAAATAGTGCTGAGAACAATAGGAATTGTAAACACTGAAAACAACATAGTTTAAAGTGCAATATCAATAAATGTGTTTTTCTAAAAGCTCACTTGGAACTAGGGATGTCACGAGAACAAATACCTCAGAAGCAAGTTGAATCCAAAATTTTGAAAACAGTACTGTTTTACAGTACAGGAGGTACTAGAGATGCAATTCTTCTGGACATGACAGGGACATCATAAATGTTTACATGTGCTTTTTAGTGATGTAGTACTGATCGACCCAGTTAACCCACGGGCAGGTTTAGATCAACTTACCAGAAAATACCACCGGTTAGGACGGGTGGGTCAAGTGACAAGGCAGTAAGTATTAATGACTTCCAGAAATATTGTGTGCAATAGTCCTCCTTCTACTTTCCTCTCCCCTCCCTGTCTCTCTCTCAGTCAAACACACACACTGGCCGCAACGCTGCACACACCAGCGCATCCAGTGCGCTCTGTCAGCTCAGCTGATCGGTGCTCAAAGCAAGACAAAATAGTTTAAATCTTGAAACTGTGGATGTTATTTTTCTACACGGTGTAGCCAAACTCAAGGCTAAAAAATACAGTATAGACCAACAGATGTGTATCACTACTAAAATTAACCATTAAAATATGAAGGGAGAAAGAGAGACAGAATGAGAGAGAAAAAGCAACAGACTTAATGTCTGAGCAAAAATCACTTTTGCACTACTTTCCAGACATGGCAACATGCTCTCCTGACATTGATTTGTGGCAGGCTCAGTAAATCTCCCCCCAGTCTTTTGTCCCAGAAGCTCAGAACAGTTTTTATTTTAGTTGGCAAAGAAAAAAAAAACAATGGCTGAATTTTATTCTCATTTTAGTATTTTACCATGGTATCAAATTAGGTATTGAGAACCGTGGAAATTCACTAGTACTGTATCGACTGTATCTACTTGGAATATTTCTAAATATAAAATGTATTATGGCCAATGTAATTTGGCCAATGTAGTTTTTGTCCTCCTTTTCAATCAGTGGCACCTGACCCACCCACAAAAGGCCAACCAACTTTGTTTTCTTTCTTCATGTTGCTTCCCTTGATTTCCTAGGTTTTAGCTTTCTTTGTTTGATTTTCTTGTGTGGTATGGAGGCAAGTAGTACTCTCTTTTGTTTGTTGCACAGGGGGCAAGTTATCAGTCTTGAAGTAACTCCTGGTAAGTTGGGCCCTCGCTGAACCATCTAAACTGATTTCACACATATGATCTAACAAATGTTTATATTTAGAATTAGCGTATATAGTAAAAAAAAAGATACACATTTTTTTCAATTGACTCCCAAACTGTCATTCTAAGAGGAGTGAATTGAAGACACATTAAACACTTTCACCTCAATTCATGCCCACAAATCCACATCTGTTCACCTCCATTTGTGGGTTTCCATCTACTTTGTATTCGCGCCACCTCTTAATGACTTCTCACACTGTATAATGCAGCTGAACAGCTGCATCCATTACAGATTTAGAAATTGGGCTGCGCGCCCACCTAAGAATGGTTGGAGAATGTTAGGCCAGTTGAGTTGATATTTCTACAGTATCTGGGGGGAGGGAGGGAGCTCATTGTGTCATTATGTCCCACAGGGGATGAAGAGGATTGAGAGAGAACACAATATCTTAATGATATGATAATATATTTTAATTAAGATTTTATCTTGAGTTTATTTAGATAAGGATCTGTTTGTACAACAAGCTAATTTATTTTGCTGTGTACAACTCTTTGGATTTCACATCAAAATCTATGAAGAAAACTAACTTTAAAACACTTTGTGTGCATCTTATAGCCAAGCAGGAATGAAGAAATACATTTCTGACTGTCAAACTGTAGTTTGTTTCCAGTCAAAGTTAAAATGACTGTGAACCCTGCATTGTGCATTGTGCCTTGAGCTGACTGTACAGCCCTATTACTAAATACATTCATGACTAACTACAAAATACACACTCAGAGCCTTTCACGTCTACATTGTGCAATGCACAAGAACTTTGTGTGTCTGGTACAAATACAGCACATGCTTTCATACACTTCATAACAGTGTCTTCCAAAGCACAGACTGCATGGCTGGCTGCAGCCAACATGGCAGTGGCCAGACATGAGCAGCTGTTGTTGTGGTTGAACCAATCCCCAGCTACCTATTTATCTGCCAATGTCAGAGTGTGTGTGTGTGTGAGGGAGATAGACAGAGAGAGTACATGTGTGCTCAGAGAGAGAAAAATTACATGCAGTCTCTGATTTGTTTCTGAGTTGAGTTTGTTTGAGAAAAGTTCTTCTGAGTCTGAGACATTTTTTAACATTTGCATGCAATCACACAACTAGGACAGAATAAAAAATCATCCATTCAAATTGAAATCTATCTTATCTACAGCCTGTATTGTGTGGGTTGCTGTAAAGAAAAGTATACACACAAGTCAAGACAGACAAATCCCAAGTCAAGTCCTAAACTTTGAGTTCCGAGTCCTAAACAAGTCACAATGGAGTCTTCACCAAAATTTTAACAACACAGCCTCGACTTACCGTTCTTTGTACAACTTCAAATGTTGAATAAAGATGGAAATTGTACAGATATGAAATCTGTAATTTTCAAACTTTACATTTTGCATACTGCAGTTTGTTTTTGTTGCCCCCAATACAGTCCTTGTACATGAATAAATTAATCAGAATCCAACTTGCGCTCATGGCTCTCTCCTGCAGCTTGATTGGATGCTGTCAGATTAGTGCAAACAAAGTGGAGCTTGGAACTGTGGGAAATTAAGCGTTGACTTGCTGGGAGTTATTAACATTAGTTGATTCAGGAAATTAAGGAAAATTAATTGATTCATGGCACAATTTTTAAATAACATACTTTGTAATCTTTGTCAAAGCAAAGTCACGATTAGAGATGCACTGATACCAACACCACGATCGGGTATCAGTCCGATACTATACTCGTACTCAAATCGACCACCACACTTGGTATCAACACGCCTCCAAATGTAAGTACGAGTCACAAGTCACTGGTGTTTAAGTCCAAGTCCAAATTAAAAGAGACTTGCAACTCAATTGCAAGTCTTTTTTTGGTTTTGTCCAGTCATGTCTAAAGTCATCAAATTCGAGACTCGAGTCTGACTAAAGTCTGAGTCATGTGACCCGAGCCCACGCTTCTGCTATCATACATCCATGTGTTCAGTACCTTTCTGTCTGCTATCCTAACTCTTTCATCAGACTCTAAAACCATCCCAAAGACAAGGTGAAATCTCCACCACCCACCTCCAACAGACTCCCCGCAAAGTGAAATAAATAACTCCTCTCACCCCTCTTAGAGGAAGCACTCTGTATGCCTTGACTGAGATTTATGCCATGGACGACAGAAAAGAACAGTGGGCAGCTAGGAGCTTAAATGCTGGCTTTGTTTTTCTAGACACTGGCTGTTTTGCGATCCATCATGTTTGCAAGGGAGTGGTGTGACTGTGCTTCTTTTGCAACTCTGCAGCCTACTCTTTCTGCTCAGTCAGAGGTGAGACGGGTCCTGTTGGGATAAGTTTAGTTTATTGTAACTTTATATAATTATTTTACACATACAACATACAAATAAACTTTACAGCATAATATTACAACTACATTTATAGATTTTCCAGATGAGATGAAGCATCACTTATTATAAAACTAGAAAGGAAAGGAAACAGAAAAGAATCATCTCAGCACCTTTGTCACCCTCTTGAACAGTAGCCTCAGAGCTCACAGGAAAATCTTCTTTCTATAATACAGAAAAGCAAACTATCATTGTCTATTTCTTAAACATTTACTTGCCATCTAGCTTTATATATGGATTTTTTGTTATTATGTGTCTATTATTATTGTCTATTATGTGTGTTTACCTTTGTATAGATGGAAGCACTGATGCTATAAAGATACTGATGGTGACTTAATACATCGTTCTGATTATTCCCTATACTACCTATATATTATACCACTATACATAGTTAAAAATATACATTTTTCCACATATCAAATCCCCTTATATTTTTTGCCTCCTCCTGTAGTGTTGTTATTTTTCATTTTGTTTTGTTGAAAAGAACAGACAACAATAAATTGCATGATCATGCTCAGTTTTTTCAAGTTTTAGCACTACTTAAATTGTACAGGTATATTCATACCACAATTGAGATGTAAAAAGAGATTTCAGCAAAGATAAAAATCACTTTGGCATGGTTGAAATCCTATGGGGGATGGTGGTGGTGGTGGGAGACTTTCACACTAAGCTAAAGTGAAATGAGTGCACATAAATTAGGTAGATAACATGAATAAAACTAGAAGAAGTCACTCAGTCGAGTGCAAATCTCTGCCAGGCAACAGATGGTGAAGCACCTACTACAATGTCACCACAATGACCAGATGCAACCAACGGAGATTTGCAAAGTTCTGCCAACACTGACATGACCCCCACAGATGTTGCCCATAACTGAAACAAAATTCCAAACTGAAGCAGTTCTCGGTCACTTACAGCCCCCAGCAGCCGTTTAAGAAGAGAGTCAGCTGTCAATAGGCATATAAAACAGAGCAGTCAGTCGAAAAGTAAAATCACTGCTTCACAGGTGTATGACTCTGCCAACCAGTCAAGCTGCAGTTTAAGACCATGTTTGTCCAGACTCATATAATGCATGAAGTGAAGACTTTGAAAGAATTTAACAATGAACCTACCACTATATTGACCTGTAACTCACTCACGCAGGCACTCAAGCATGCACACAAACATGCACACATGGAAGCAATTACATGATAAATATGTTTCTTTAAGGGAGAGGCGGGTCCTGCTCAAGGTAGAAAACATAATGAAAATGCTGTTGGTAACTGCAGCAGAATCTACACTGAGAGCTGGATGAAGCAGTGGTTCAGAAGCTTCTTTCAAATATGGCACTCCTTCATAGTGATTTTTTTTTCTCTCACAGCACCCCACCACCACACACTGGTATTTTGTCTCAACATGTCTCTCGAGCTTACTCTGGACCATTGCCGCATGTAATAGCTTTTCCCTGCAGATAGAGAATTCTCAGTCAGTCTCCATCAAATTGTACCATACGCTGTATCCCACAATTTTGTTGGTTTGTCATATACTTTTTGACATTACATAGCTCAGCTCCTGAGTGTAACAATGGAATTCAGACATAAGTGTGTAGTCTTGAGAAACGGTGAAAAGAATAAAAAAAAAAAACAAGCCAGTCAAATAGAAAAGCATTCATCATCTTAGCTGTCTGTGGTGAAAAAGAGAATAAAAAGAAGATCGCCTTGTACGACAAACTGAGACGCATTTGTGAGCTGTTGTGTGGGCTGCGTCTGGGGGGGCATTATTGTTTGGATCATCAGAAAAGTCCTTTCAGAAAATCTTTTGGGATGTTAAAAAAAAAAGTGTAGTGAAAATGATCCTGGAGGTGCAGGTTGTATCTTGCATCCTGTCTTCTTCTGCATAGTATATTATAAATGCAGCAACGCTCAGAAGCAAAACTGTGTGCCACTGAGGGATGCTGGTGGGAGAATATCAGAGAATAAAATGGAAATGTCTGAAGATGGCACTCTAAATCAGTTTGTAGGAACAGATGATGCGTCTCACCGGAGTTCCGGTATGTACAGCTGCCGTTTGTTAAAGTTACAATCCACTCATCAGTACAAGTAAACACTCACATTAATCATAGTTGACGGTCATTCATAAAGTTTACAGTGGAGGAGCTGTTCATTTTCATCATAACACTGAGGCTTCTTGTCTGGTTTAGTATGCAGAGCGCTCTGTCTTCTTGAGAAACCCCGCTGCTAATAATGCTATATTGAGATGCAATGACCAGCTCTCAGTTTTAATGGTGACTGATGGAGGGCGCAGATGCATTATTGCTCGCCGTTCATCAAGTTAACTTTGCACATTAGGAAGTTGAATGAGTTTCCAGGAGATTCTATCAGCGGTAATTATAGAATGAGCTGGGAACTGAAGGGAGGAAGATTTTGAGTGGGTTAACCCTGTGTCCTGAGTGCACTGTCACGTAAATGGCACGTAAATAGGATGTGAAATCATGTGCTGTGGACAACAGTGTACAGAATGCCATTTTCCAAAAATAAATAAATATATATGCCTGTAAAATAATTACATATGCCTATGAAATAAATAAAGGCACTAAACATATAAAAACAAATAAAAAGGTTTTTATTTTTTAAGGTTTTTTCAAAGTATGTTTATTTATTTAGAAACAAATGTAGCATTATGAAATGAAAGTCCCCTGAAATAAATAAATGTAGTTATTTTATGTAGACATTCCATTAACAGTGTATGGAACGTCATTTTAGTCAATATTAATTAAATAAATAAATCTATAAATATGCCTATGAAATAACATAAAGGCAATAAATATATACAATTATAAATATATAAATGAGTCAATATATAAAGGACATTTTTCAAAGGACAATGTTTATTTATCTATAAATAAATGTTGCATTAGGTACTAAAAGTCCTCTGAAATTAATAAATGTTGTTCTTTGAAAAACATCCCTTTAAAATAAAAGTCTATTTATTGCCTCATTTACTTATTTCATGATTTATTTCATACCCTTATTTATTATTTTTTGTTCATTGCTTTTTGTTTTTTTAAATTAATATTGACTAAAATGGCATTCCAAAAACAGCGTGAATTTGGCATTTTACACCACATAAATACGCCCAAATTGTAAGATCACCAGATTTTCAAACAAGCAATAAAAGTGAACAAAAATGACCATGCAGGAGGGACAGAGTGCTAAAACATAATGACCAAATGGAGCTAAGCAGAGAAGTACGAGGGATTTGGAAGCTTGTTCGGTTTTCGGTGTATGGTTTATTTTATCTATTTCTGTGTATTTCACTCTCTTCCCTCCTCTCTGTGTACCCCTGCCTTCAATCTTCTCACTGAATGTTTGTCACTTTCTTTCTCAGCCGCTCTCTCTCAGCTTTCCATCTCCCCCATTTTTCTTTTCCAATTTCCGGTCTCCTCGTCTCTCCTCTCCTCCCTTAGCCGCGCTGCAGATTGCAGTAAACCCAGAAAATCCTCTTCATCACACAGTGCAAATACCATCTGTATTGGGTTTGCCCTCAGCCCCAATTAATGGTTAGATATATGCCCCGTAGCATCTGGGACGGCGTCAGACACTCTGACAATTTATACACAAACACGGCATCACAGGGCAGAATGTCAAGCACCTGCATGGTTACAAGCCTGAAGGCTCACATATGCTGCTAAATGCTGTAGTCACACAGCCTGAGAACAATGTGTGAATGTAGATGCTGTTGAGTCTCATCATACGGTCTAAACATAGACTTTGGGAGAAAGAAAAACATTAACATTTTGTCTGACCTTTACAGAATTCAAGTGCAGTGCACTAATTAATCCCTATAGCCGGCATTACTTTTCAGAATTTGGTAAATGTTTGCTTTTTAGATAGATTTCATGGGGATTAGTCTGCAAGCTCAAGTTTGATTTGTTCTGGAAGATGTGTCTGTTCAAACAGCTCTCCACCCATCCTGGCTCTTGTTGGGCCAATCACAACTATTTATTAAAGGCAAACTGTGCAGGATTTTCCCAGAAAAACAATGCACAGACTCCAGACACAAAATGATCTCAATCATTAACCATGACCCACCAGAAGTGTGCAATGGTACGCGCATCTGCAGAAAGCCTACCTTCTTAGTACCTTCTTATTTTCTCACTATGGAATGTTTTACCAACCTATGACATCTGAATTTGGGGAATGAGACTCATCAATAAACTTCGGTACAGTTACAAACAGCAATTGAGAATCCCTGCTTATTCTGCCTTTAATATGGGGTGGGTTTGATATGATGACTAAAAAAAGAGGGTCACCAGTTCAGATTTAGAAAGTCACACATCACTCAATGCACCAGTCTCATGAAACTGAGATCAAAATGTCAAAGGTTTTAGTGTACCATTTAGCTGTGATTTGAGTTTGTGACCAGGTGACTTTCATTTTTTCAGCTTGAAAATGGACCAAGTGCTGTGCCAGCTTGCATGCGTCGTTCAGCGCTATGTCACATGTTTTGTTGCTTTGATTGCAACAAAACAAAATTGCGTCCAGAGTCATCTTGGTCTGTCAAAAAGAAGGTTTTTAAACGCCCCTTGGAAATTGAAAATGAACTGAGGGGTTCCAGACTAATTTGCAAATGAAAATTAGTCTGGAACCCCTCAGTTCATTTTCATTTGAAAATGGCAAAATGGGGATGAATTAAAAATGAAAGTGATTTAATTGAGCAGGCTTTTGAATTTAGCTTTTTGGTTTTTTTTTTGCAAAGATGTTTCCTAACAGCATTATAACAGCAGCCCAAGAACTTCTACTTAATTTAACAGTATGTAAAAATATTTCCTTATTGTGCCGATTTTAAACATTTTTGGACAGAATTAGGTTTCTTTCAAAATATATATGCTATTACAAATTGGTATATATGAAAAGAATTATCTATGGCTTTGTTCAGACTGCAGGCAAATCAGATTTGTTTCTCAAATCAGATCTTTTTTTTTTTTTTTTTTAAAGATTTTTTTGGGCTTTTGCTTTTATTACTGATAGTGCTAGCTGAAGAGATGACAGGAAAGAGCAGAGAGAGAGGGGATGACACACAGCAAATGGGCCACAGGCGGGGTCGAACCGGCGGCCGCTGCGGAGGACTAATAGCCTCGGTACATGGGGCACATGCTCTACTAACTATGCTATAGGGGCACCCCGTCAAATCAGATCTTTGACACAGGCTGTCCACACTGTTATTTGTAAGGGATCAGATAAGATTTGTGTCCAGATATCACCAACCCATCTGCATGGGTTGCTGTGGGAACGATGTAGGTGTCAGTATCTATGCTGTTGACACAGTTTTTTAAATGCAAACACATAAGAAATGGAGAGAGGCTGTGCAGACTCTGCATCTGTCCACCTTGAAATCTGATTTGAGCAGTCAGAGTGTCTGAAGTGAGGTTTTTTTTTTTTGTTTTTTTTTGTTTTTCATGTCCAGACTTTCTACCAATCTGGATACAATTTGGATATGCCAAACAACAGATTTTGCCCGTCTGAAAAGGTCTAAGAGACAGCATTGTATAGTGTTGGGTTTAGAAGTGAAAAGCAATGGTGGCTTGTTTATTTCTGTTCAGTTCCCTGGTTTAGTCTACACTTTGGTGGAAATATGTGGTTGAAGCTAAGCTACAATGCCCACTATGGTGTTATATTTCCACACAGACACACACACACACACACACACACACCAGCTCCGGATATGACCTCAAGTTTACACTGAGCTCAGAGTGCAAGAGAGGCCATCTTAACAACGAAATGTGACACAACCACCCGTCTGTGCTTTGTGTGTGGGCAGGTGCCTCTGTATGTAATTAGCCAACTTGTAATGACTTGTGACTCTGCAGCAGCGACTGTGGTAGCAAGAGAGTGACTCAGAGCTCAAAGGCACAAATAAACGACGGAGCAGCTTTGTTCCCTCGTCTAGAATTAAGAACATTAATAATTAAAATGAACAATAAATGGAGATGGCCCAAGGGTGGGGAGGGGGGGTAGCAGAAGGACAAAAAGGGCATTTAAGAGCACAAAAACATAACAACACACTGCGAAGAAAGAAATAGAAAGAAATAGAACTGAAAAGGAACCTTACAGCTACATCTAATAAAGGAACACACAAACAAGTTCAAATTAAATATGCTGGAGATGTATGGAGGTATTCTTCTGTACCTCAGAAATAAAAGGGTTGTAGAAAGTTCAGTCTGCACTCTTAGAAATAGAGATGCTAACTAGAACCATAAAGGGTTCTCTGGCTTGTCTCTAAGAGAATTCTTTTTGGTTCCTGTTAGAACCTTTTATAAAGGTTACACTTGGAACACTTTCAGTGAGTTCTACCAAATACCCAACATAAAGGGTTATACCCCCTATAAAAGGTATCAGAACCCCCTATGAGAGGTTCTATCCAGAACGTTTACACCTTCTAAGGGTGCCAACAAGAATCCATCCA
Organism: Lutjanus argentimaculatus; assembly: GCA_034769285.1. NCBI lineage: Eukaryota > Metazoa > Chordata > Actinopteri > Lutjaniformes > Lutjanidae > Lutjanus > Lutjanus argentimaculatus. The sequence continues at coordinate 12,123,782 of JAWZSL010000007.1, forward strand.
GGAACTTCTACCAAGAACCTTTTTATATTCTAATGGTTTTATATAGAAGATACTCAAGGGCCTCTACTGAGAACCTTTTTATATTCTAATGGTTTTATCTAGAACTCACCAAAGGGGGTTCTACCGAGAACTCTTTTATATAATGGTGCAAAAATCCCTTAATGAACCCTTGATGAAAGATTTTCTTAAGGATTTCAACAATCGATTGAAGAACTCTTTTTAAAAGGAGTTCTTTGGATGAGAAGACTTCTCAATGAAACCCTTAGTCTTACACAGAACCCTTAACAAACCAGTTCTTCAAAAAAAAGGTTCTTCAGAGGCAAACAATTCTGGGTAGAACCTTCAGACCTTAATGAAGAACCATTTTGGAACCCTGATTTCTAAGAGTGTGAGATGAGGCGAAAAAGAAAACACAAGGATGGCAAGTTAGAGGTTTGCACTTGAGAGAAAAACAAAGTGAGTTGGGTGGTAAGTCACGGTGAGGGTGGTCTCGTGAGTCTAATGAAAAGGTCCTGGTCGAAAAAGATGACCAAAAACTAGCTCCCACGACATCCTCAAACACTGCAGTGTGTGTTTGTGGTCCCAGATGCTGAAACAGACCCGGAGAAGCATTGACCTTGGCATTGTTTACCCAAGCCTGGCCCTTCAAAGACACCAGGCGCAGGCAGTGCCAGCAACTTTACCTCAGTCTCCATGGAGACGGTGTACTTTTGACTGAGAACTTTCCAGGCTCATTACCAGATGAGGTAGTGGGTTCTACCTCGCTGCCTCGCTCTATTTGCTTCCATTGCACTCATGGATCCGCAGAAATACAAGAGAGAGGGAGACAAACAGTAAGAGGGGAGCTAAAAGAAAATCTAGCCTGAATGAAACTGCAAGTCACATAAGGACTGCAGGAGAGCACGTCAAATGAGAGAAAAGAGAGAAATGAGGATGTAGAGGAAGGGAAAAGAGGGTGAGAGAAAGGTTAACCAGCAAGGAGGATGAAGAAGAGGAATGACTAAAGGCGATGTTTCTTAAATGTCGTTCATCCACAGAGCTCCAGAGCGGCCAGCGCACTGCTAATGGTCTGTTTGGAGAGAAGGGGGAGGACGGCTGAGGGATGGAGTGAGACAGTGGACTTTCTGAACTGAGGGTCACATTTTCAAAGAATGGTGATTATCTGATTCAGGCATTGGATGCACAGCTCATATCAAAAGGTTCCTTTAGATAGAAAAATGAGCATGCTTTTCTGTTTTGAGCACTCAAAGAATCCAGCTGAAAGGGATCGTTTAGATAATTTGAAGAGGGGTTGTATGAGGTACTTACCGATAGTCAGTTTATTATGTACAGTGATTGGTGGTCAGCATGGCCTGAGCAGAAGAAGAGAGGAGGACCAGCATGGAAACTAAGCAATGAACTGCTGTGAACTGCTGTTAAGGGTCAGCAACAAAAGATATTTTAGTCACTTGTGCCTTAGAAAAATCAACATTAGTTTAAGTGTATGCTATATTTAGCATATTTTCACTCCTTTGCCTCACAGAATACGGGAGTTGCACATCTAGTGCTGCCTTGATCTGTTTGTTTTTGTTATTGCGCGACTTTGGTGAATCCAAACTAAACTATCTAAGTCGCACAATAACGCAAACAAAACTAACAGATCACAGGTCTGTGAGGTAAAATTAATGAGTTTGGCAGGGGAGTTTGGTTGGTTTGGAGAGAGCGATGTTTGGCTTGTATAACAGTGGTGTCCCATCAGAAAAGGCAGACCTTTTTTAAGTAGTTAAAATACCTTTTGATGCTGACCCCGTCCACAGCAGTTCATCAATAAACTTCCATGCTGGTACTCTAGGTTGTACATCATACAACCCTACATTAAATAATCCAAAACTATCCTTTTAAAACAAGGGCTAATGACCTTCCTCACACCATTCACATCTTTCAATCTTCTCCAGAGTCCATTGTAAACAGCCCAGATATTGAAATGCACTCAAACTTTGCAAAAATGAACCTGCACTGCTGAGATGTGTGGCTCATCAGATGAAAGGCTGAGGAGTGAGAGGCCTTGAAAAACAGAAGAAAGATGATGAAGGCAAGAGGACGAACAGCCACTTGGCCACTGACAGACCAACCGCACGAAGTGAGTCAGACTAATGGAGCAGAAAATAGAAGAATCATGAGCCTCTTATCTCTCCACTAATCACAGACAGAACAGCAAAACTAGAGGGAGATAACAGGGAGAGGAGAGAGATGGAGTGAAAGGAAAGAGAGAGCAGAGGAAAGCTGGAGGGTTTCTCTAATCTCCATCCTTCCCAATCACCACCAAGACCCCTTCTTACTGTTATCAGCATTCCTAAATACTTCCCATCATTACCAGGCCAGCTCGTTCACTATTGCTATCATTCTCCTGGGCGCCTCTCTATCTGCAATCCAGTCAGACAGCTCCATTTAGCGTGTCCAGCCTTACAGGGCCAACATTCCTTCCCTCCCCGTGCCCACCAGTACTCTGGACTCCAGTTTGGTTTTGATCTATTTCTGGCCCTCCACTGCCTCTCCTCCCATCAGTTCTTCTCATCTCAGCCTCGCTCGGCGGCCACTGCAGAATCCTAATGAGCAGAGAAAACTCGCAATTCTTCTCTCAGTGCCCTCGGCAAGCACGCCGCCACGCACTCCTATCTTACATCTACACGGACGCTGCTGTCACTGAGCCTCCACATAGGTGGAACCATCAGGCGCACCTACAGCAAGAGGACACAATTAAGCTATTTTGCATGATTGTGGGGTTCTTCATCTCTCGGAGCTGTTAAGATCTTAAAAGGGCTGGCGCACACTTACGCCGAGGCGTGGGCACGAGCTTTGATAGTGTGATCATGTGGCTGTGATAACTGCATTGCTGGATTGGAGGCAAACGCTTAGAAAGTGACTTTAATCCTCAAGCAACACTCTGATCTGGGGCAGCAAGGCAAAGCTCTCACCAGCCTAAAGAGGGTGTAAAGCTTTGTGAAAAGAGTCTGCAAGGTTGTGCCAGAGCGGGGTTATTTTATGTGGTGAGCCAGCTTGTTGCATTATACTTATCATAAAAATGATCATTAAATTACCTTCATTTCACCAGAGGCTGTGACTTTTCTAGCAGGTTTAAAAAATATAGTTTCATCACTTTTCTATATATTACAATTATTATACTATATTATATTATATTAATATTATGAAATGTTAAACAACGGTATCCAGTAAAGTAAAAAAAACAAAACAATATGAACATCGGCAGCATTAAACTATAGTTGTAAAACCATTCCCCTGAGTAATAATAACATGACATGAGAGAAGCAGCATGAATAACAAACACTGCAGAACAACCACAAAGTTTTATGTCTCGTCACAGCTTCAAGAGAGGAAAATTGGACATCTTGCCTCTGCTGTTTCCACTGCACGGTCACCATTCAATTTCCTCTTTCATAGCCAAAGGGCTATTTCTTATAACCACTGCATATTTACCTGCCTTCCACTGAACAGCTCCACGTCTCTCAAAAGACAGCAGGCACATTACTCAGAGGTTGTAGCTGAACCAAAAAATATGAACATTTACAGTAAGGCTGACCTTACATTAGATGAGATTTATTCAAACACGTCTCATGTTTAATAACAGTCTTTTCTTGAGTTAGAATTGTGGCAATATTATATTGATGCTTCAATGTGCCAGAATGGTCAATATAGGAAAGGAGATAGCTCCATCTGATTCCTACACCTGTTGAGTCAGTGATACTGGGACTAGGTATTGTTTAAAGTTAAAGTTTTAACAGTGCCAATAGCATATGTCAAGGACAGAATTGATTCAGCATGCTTCCATAATATCTACAACATACTGTATATCAGTTACTTGTTAAGTTGTCTTGATTTAAAGTCTTGGCTGGGTTGCAGCAGGGTGAGTGAATAAATCAATGAGCAGAGTGCATGAAGATGCGCAGTGTGTTACGATTGAAATGGGAATAAAAAACTGCTTGATGCATGTGTCAAAAAACCCACAGTATGTGGATCCAAAGTACCTAAACTTCTTTAATATTTAATAAACATTTATGTGTGAGCGGTTGAAAAACAATTTCTTCTTAGCCTCCTTATGTCACACACCTGTGTCTGTTTCAAGCAATGATGGACGCCCAACAATTGCTTTATTTTCTACTCAAACTGCAACACTTTGTATTTCTTTCACAAGAACAAAAAATGCTCCTGAGGACTATGTTTATGTAAAAATACAATACTTTTTGTTTGGACACCTTTATTTGAGGAATATAAACATGTTTTTTTAACAGAAGTAAAAGTCCTCAATGTACAAGGCTGTACAGGCTCTTTAAAAAGTCTAAAATTGGCAAAATGTTGCTTTAAGTCAGGAACTATCTGAACAAAGATCAAGTAAATGTAAAAGAAAGTAAAAGTAAGATTACAAAAGTGATCAAATCTGTAATTTGATGCCAGCTTTAGGTACAGCCATAATTGACACACAACAAAATGAATTTACTCCAACTCTGAAATATGGACAAACCTTAAAACATCATCTTGTAAAAGGTTATATATCAAAACAATCTATACCAGAGCTACCAAATTCAACAATACATTAAGTTGTACACTTAAATGTTGAGTAAGTATTCTTTTGCACGAGCAGAACATTCTGGTCTAGAAATGTGAGTCTCTAGGAGTCTCTGTTTTGGTTAATAATGGCCATGTACTAGGTTAAGAATGACAGACCAAAGGGCTTCACTACATGCTCAAATTATGAAACCAGATTATTTTCTATTGCCAAGGAGGGTATAAAAACATGAACTTACTTTTGAAACAAACTTTACAATAATTTAACTGTCTGTAAATATACTTTGATGCAAATATATTCTTCATAAACCCTAAACCACATAGACACTGACACTGTGTGCAGCAGATGTACTGAATAGCAACAACTCTAAGAGGCCGACAATCAATGAATCAATGATACACTTTGGCATCATGGTGTGGAGCATAAGCCTGGGAATCGTTCTCTGACACCCTGAGCAGCAGAGCAATATCTGAGCGCTAAGCCTAATGTAAGTCAATTTTGTGGAAGGAGACAGACAACGCACAGGCTGGCACGTCACTTCTGACAAAGATCGATTGTCTATGAGGCGATAGACTTTATTCCTCCTCACAAGCCGTTTCACCCGCCACCCAGAGCCGACTATCCATCCTTCCACTCAAGTAAGATATGCAGAGGGAAAACATTGATCGCATTACAAGCGGCAGATTTATAGGACATTATAAGGTTGAGGGTTTTGGCGATCCATCAGTGAATTTTTGGAGCATCCAAATAAAGTTTGTGTGAATGGTCTGATTATGGATTATGGAACGAAAGCCAAGATGCTGTTTGGTGATCTGAAGGATTTAAAATCTAATATAAGCAGCTTATTGCTTTGGATCCAGACTCACACAGACATCAGTCTCTGGGATATTCTTACAATAACAAGACGTAATGACAGGGATCCAAACATAGATACAAGCACATACCCTCTACACGATATTCTATGCAGTCTCAAGCTACTCTTTATTATAATAACAGTACTGGTCTTTACTGTGATTATGAATACAATGGTCGTTATGAGAAAAGAACATCCCCCACGGCTTTAGGACATCTTTACAGAAGTTGGCAACTCATGAACTAGTGGAACACTTTTGCCTGAATTAACATACACACCGCACACTAAATCTCATATGAAGGACAATCTTTGTTGCACTGATCTTTATGGCTTAAGTTTCAACTTTTTTTGCACTTGTGTTCAACCCATCTCTTATTCACTTTGCATATGCTAAAATAAACTTGTAAAACCTGTGGTTTTACAGGGGGTTATATGACAGACAATTTCTGCCCAAGCACAGTAACTACCTGGAGTCTTATCGTCTTATCATGTGAGGCTACCAAGCAACTGGTGTCTGGACTACAGGAAGCAAATAAGCATATTTCCCAAAATGTTAAACTATTGCTTTAATGCTTGCTTTTCCTTGAAAGCAAAAGTTATGCTTATATTCACTGTCACTCATCAAAATGTATTGTGTGGATACTTGAGCTCTATTTAATTTGTTGACTGTATTTCTTTCTTTATGGAACTTTTGCTAAGCTGAGTTTTTACTGGGGTCTTGTTAGGGCCAACGGCTGACAGTCGTCGACCACTGAGTCCTCTACCATCGTAATTTTGTGATTGAAGGCCTTCTGTATTTGAGGGAGTTTGTCCCCTCAGAGTTGCTGTAAGGCAGGAGTTCCTTTTTGACATGTGTCAGAGAAAATAAAAACAAGCTGTTGTTGCTGGTCATTGCATTAATATTACGTCTCCATGACCTGTTTATTATCTTGTTAATAAACCTACCCAGTTAGGCAAACCCAAGACACTTGGTTACATTGGTGACTGCTGCCAGTGTGTTTCTTTCAATCGTGCTGTTGTTATTTGCACTATAGTCTTCTTAGCTTAGCTTCCTTACTTAGCCGGCTAACTTTGTTTCAATCCTCATGGGGATGTATGTCAGACACTCGCCTGCAGGAATGTGAGAGTTGATCTTCCTGCTCCCTTAACTTGTGATTGGAGCCAGAGTTTTCTTGGTTGAGCGTGACAGTTGAAGTGGTGGTGACTACATTGTGAGCTGGTGAGCAATTTGTCTCTGTCATTGATGTCATCGTTCATCTGCAATGTTTCACTGTGGACATAGTCCTATACCAGTTTGGCAGACATCACCCTATTCTAGTCTTTATGTATTTTAAATCAAGCATAGGCACACTGCAGAATATCTTCAAGACAAACAAAATGGGGGCCCAGTTATAAAAAAAAAAACTGCTCCATAGTAGGGCTGGACAATATAATATTTTATCAATATCGAGATATGAGACCTTCTATATTGTTATATCATATCATATATCAAGTGTTGTCTTAACCTGGTTTTGAAGGCTGCATTACAGTAAAGTGATCTAATTTTCTGAACTTACCAGACTGTGGACATGTATTTGATTTTGTCATATCCCATATTTCTCCTTTATCCATACTTTGTATACACATATATTGTATAACATAATCACTATTTAAGAATTAATGGTATGATATGTTAGAGAAAATATATATATTGAGATATATATAATGTATCGTGGCATAGCCTAAAATATCTAGATAATATCTAGGGAATTTTACACTTATTTTATACTTATTATATTTACTAACTGTCTGATAGAATACATCACTTCATTTCAGTTTCGTTTCAGTTCAGTTCAGTTCAGTCAAGATATGAAACTTGACCTGCAGTCAGGGGCACAAGGTAAATAACAACACAAGAAAAATACAAAAACAAAGAGGACAAAAATGTTTTGTGTGTTTCCACCATAACCACTTCAGTTAGTACAGCAGAAATATAATAATATGATTTGAGGTGTAGTGAAACTACAGAGAGATATTTTGGTTGAAAGTACTTATTTGGATCAAGAGTATTGCCCAATATACATTTAAGCAAGAGTGCTATGTTGCCACAGTAGCAATAAGAGTTGGGACAACAGGAGCACAATAGCCCAGTAAGTTATTGTGGTATAAAGTTGTTTTTTCTATATCCATTACATTATCCATGAATCTCTTCAGCGGTGGCATCATCAACTTCCTCTCAAGGTAATGGCCTTGTAGCGTTGACAGTGAAAAGTTGTAGCATTGTGCTTTATGGTCTGTACCAGAAATCAATTCTGTCTACACAGCCAGCCACATCAATTAATGGCCACAGAGCATGCCAACACATGGATCACTCACTGCACAGAGCAAATAATCCAGCAAGGCTCACTGTATATGTGTGTGCGTGTGTGTTGTGGGCATCCATACACACAACAATGAGCCTCGCTGAATGGCCTCAAGCCACCAGGTCCATGTTAACCTTATCAAACTTAACTGGAATTGAGTCTTGCTGCCCACACAGAGTTCCAATGAATTTTTTCAACATAACTTATCATGCTGTCATCTTTTCTTCCCTCAATTTATCAGCTGGAACATAAGTGCTGTTCTGATCACCAAGCACCATTTCTAAATTGTTTACTTTTAGATTTAAACTGTATCACATGGGTTTTCCATTGGCCAGATGGATTGTACAACATTTCTTCACAATCTTTGATAAGTCAAAGTGTTCCTCTGGGGCTGGCTGAGTCAAAGATCCCTCTTGATATTCCCTGAAAGATGCCAAGCCCTCCTTTACAGCATACTTGTTTCAAACAAAGGCTGGTGGAAAGAAAAGTCTCCCCCACATACAATATCTGCAACCTACCGCCTGTCAAACCAAACACTTCTCTTTCCAGGTGGGGAGTAACTGACACAGGGGGAAGCGAAAACCTCACTCTCCCTCTCAACTTCCTTTTGAACTCTGGCTGAACTCTCCTTGTTTGGATGGGGGATACGAGACAAAGCTTCTTCGCTCAGGAGAGATGAAGTGTCATGACTACTTCTAGACTGACAGAGCAGCTGGCAGAACCTGTCCCTTTGTTATGACTCAGATAAGAACCAACTTCTAAAATACAAATAAGACATGCCACAACATTTTAGAGGCTTTCTGGGGTAAGAGCCATTTCATGCATTGAGTTTTTAGTAAGTAATTTGCAGCGTTTTGGATGTCTGTCTGCAACCAAGGAAATGCAACATTTGAGAGTCAGGTAAAGGTAAATCTATACAATGTAATGAGCAAACTAGCAAACGACTGCAGAGGTGAAATATCACTGTGGAAAAATATAACTTTTTACCATAAGTTAATTTGTCTTGGAAAAAAAAGGTGTTACAATGCCAGTCACACACTTATAGCACCATCCTCCAACTGTTTGAGAAGTTGAAAATACAACTATGCGGGGGTTTGTTTACGAAACTCTGAGCCAAACTGTGCAATTCTGAATGCCAGAAATCCCAGCAATGAGCAAAGCAATCATTAAATCACTGGTGTTTATAGTGAACCCAAAGTTTCACCTTATGGCCCAATAATATTTCTAAAATGTCACCTAGTGCACATTCAGGAGTTTGCCAAACTAAAAGTGATAAAAAGTGATATAAAGGATAAAAGGATAGAAAACAAGAAAAAACATCAGCAAGAAAGTCAAAATGACAAGTGTCTTGAAAATATCATAGATAAACTAAAACTAGGGGTGAAATGATACCTAAATCTATGGTATCATAATACCACAAGTCCACAATAGCATTTTTTTTGCAATGTTTTTTAAAAAAAAATGAGAACTTGAAAAAAATGTCTAATATTAAATAATAAATCTGATGTGTATAGCATGTTTTGTTTGGATAAAATTTGTTTGCTTTCCTTCTTTAATAAAATAAAATAAAATAAATGTAGCAGCCATGACTAAGGATGGGGGAGATAATCAATTCTTGGATCATGTCTAAGGTGCATTCTGATTCTCCCTTGAAAGACTATGAATCGATGCAGAAAACTCAGCGATCGGAAATTTGAAACAGAGTCTCGACATTATGATTGCCTGTAACAATTCTGTAAGACGGGCTGTACGTTCTTCACAGCTGAACCAACTGGATGGTGAAAGGTAACAGACGTAAACATGTGTGTCGCTTTTATGTTCTAAACTAGGCTACTTCTTGAGTTTTTGTGAGGATGGCTAAGCGTGAGCAAATGCAGATGGATGCAATCTAACCAATACCGGCTTGAAAGCTTAAAATTTTGATGCATCAAGATGCATCAATAATAATTTTATAATAACCACATAGTCCTCTGATGAGTCCTCTGACCGTTTTTTATCGCAATATTTGATATACTGTCATGTTCTTATCACCTAGCGCAATTTACCAATTTACCAAACTAAAAATGTAGAAAGGGAAAAAGAATAGAAAATCAATAAGGCAAGAAACAACAACAGCGACAAAATGAAAAGGGCAAACATGTCAAATACATCATAGATCACTGAGAACATCAAAAAATCAGAACAAATTTCATTCTTTTGCTTTCAGCCTTGTAAATAATGGTTTGAAAAGAAAAGGTTAGGCTCTTTTTTTGGGGTGACAGCTTACAAAAGAAACATTTGGTAGCAGTGACTCTTCTGTTCCTTTTGCTCTGCCTATTGATAAGACATCTGCTCAGCTTCCTGCTGATAAAGATTCAATGGGCCTTAAACAGACATGGTGAAGCATTGAACACTTTCTAATGCGCGAGGACATCACATCCTTCATTTGGAGGTCATGTGGTCCATGGTCAAGGGTCACGTGGGCTCAATAAGAGTCAAAGGATGCCTTCAGATACATCGAACCCTAAACTAACACCCTGGCTTGTTGAGCCTTAGAGGCCGTCCACATTGCCTGCATCGTTATATGCTCCCCGGACCAGCAGTTTAGATAATGAATGTCAGTTTAATTTGATTAACAATGCAGAGGGACTGCAGATTGCTCCCAACATATCATCTAATATCATCTTACTTACTGTGTAATGTCTTCATTACATGACGAAGGCCACAGTAAGCAATGGAGCCAGTCAATGCAGTATTATTCGATCATAAAATGAAAGACCATGACAGGACAGATTCTTAAGTGGGATAAGGCAAATACAGTCTGCCAACAAGGCCACTGAGACCCAGCCTTTATTTAATTTTTGCAAATCAGCAGTCAGTTTAAATGAACAAATCCTCAGATATGAGAAACCCATAGGACAGACAAGAACAAGTTGGTCTTTGCACCTCAGGAGAAACATTTAAGTTAAACTTCACTTTTCAGAGGTGAAACCAACTGTGAGAAAACTGTAATTGCTTTAGTTGACTGTAATTCAGCTTGCTGATGAAGATCTGATGTAATGATGCAAAATACTCAATGCACACCTGCAATTTCTTCCACAGCTATCCACCTGTTTTTTGTCTGGTAAGATATAGCCTCCCCTTGTTTGGTCTGGCTTGGTTGGTATCAGCAAAGTACACGTTTGAGAGTGAGACAATGTAACTTATTAAAGGTTAGAAACAGAAACTTCAAAACAAAACGGTGAGAGTAGCACTAGGGCTGGATGATAGAAGTCATGTGGGCAGGTCTCAGCTCTTTCAGCTCTAAGGGCCTCCAGTTGAGGACTGGAGTGTGTAAGATACATCTTAATGTAGATCTTAAATGGCAGTGATTTAAAATTTAAAATTATGATGGGTAAGGTTTTTCTCATTTATTTTGGTGCTAGGGAGTGGAATAAACGGTTTCTTGCAATCAAGGAGGTGCAGAACCCACAAACCTGAAAGAAAAAGGTCAAACATCGACTTTCTAGAAAATACCATGGACTGCGATGGATGGATCAAGTGACAAAGCAGCGGTCAGATTAAGTATCAGTGACTCCCAGAAACACTGTGTGCAATAGTCCTCCTTCCGCCGTCCTTAGCCTCTCTGTATACTTCTCAGTCAAACACACACACACATGCTGGCTGCAGCAGGGCACACAGCAGCGCATCCAGTGCGCTCTGCTGATCAGTGTTCAAAGCACAAGGTTAAATCCTGAAACTGTGGACTCTTTTTCTACATTGTGCAGCCGAGCACCAGGCCAAAAAATACAGTATAAACCTATAGATGTATACTACGATTTTGTTAAAAGTAACTGTTTTAACTGTAATTAACTGATAAAACATAACAGTAGTTTGGAGACTGTCAGTGATTTGTGGCAGATTCAGTAAATCCCCTCTTCAGTCTTTTGTCCAAGATGCTCAGAAGAGTTTTTATTTAATGTGGTACTAAAAAGCCACAATGGCTGAATTTTATTCTTGTTTTTGTTTTTTCTTGTGGCATCAAATTAGGTAACAAGAATCATGGAAACTCACTAGTATTGTATGGACTACTAAATTATCTTGACATCTCTAAACTATGGTAACCTTCACACAGACATTACTCAAAACAATTTTACCAAACAGAATCAAACATTCCAACAGTATCTATTAGGAGTATCTAATTCAGTTTGGAGCCGCTTCTGTTTTGAAGTAAAGATGATGTTTTTGCCTGTTAGCATGACAGTTTTCACTGTATATAGATATAGGCCTAAAGACTAATTCACAGCATCACACTAAATGAACTGCTTCATATTTAGGCAATTCAGTGTTGCCAAATTTTATCTGACAGGCACATTTCAAAATAATGTACCTTCAGGCAACACAACTCATTGGCTAAACAGCTTCTCCACAGATTGTTATGTGCTGTGTGGTCTCTTACTCTGATGGAATAAACAGTGCAGCTAACCTGACACTGCAAGTCTGTGGCCATTATCAAAGCATAAATGCATCAGCAGATAAAATATGACTTTCAAGTCATTTTTCATACTCGGTAATAGGAGCAGAAAGCCAAAAAAATGTGGTTTATGACATATGAAAAAACTAATGAGGTAGAGTATTCCCAGACAGACACTGTGTACGTGTGAAAAACTGGCAGTTATTTTTTTAGCCTTGTTATAGAAGGGCAGTCCTGTCTTTCGTACACACAGACTCACACACACACACATACAGAGACACACAGAGTCTGTTAACGTCCGTTTGCGTAAAGTAATGCCTCCTCTCCTTCAGCATGATGCCAGGGTTGTGGTGACACACACATCTGCTCTCCGCCACCCTCACCCCTCCCACCCTCTGCCCACTCCACCCACTGTGCCAGTCTTCTTCATATGTCAGCCTCACACTGGCACTGCCCTTCCTATCCACTGGGGGGTTTATCCAATTTGTCAGGGTTGGCATACACATGGCTCAAGATGCCTGCTTCCCTATCTCCTCCGCCACCACACATGTCCCGTCCCTTCCCCATCACGCCGCTCGGAGACGGCCCCGTCTGTGCCAGCGGGCATTACGGTACCTGATGGCGGGGCCCACCTGCCACCGCCGTGACTTCCAGGCTTGCCCAATCTGCCTCTCCAACCCAGCAGGCACCAGCTGGCCGGACAGCCTGCATGCTGATAGACGGACAATTGTAGGGCTGGATGATCACTCATATTCACAACAGCCACGCCTGACTAACTGACCAGAACAGACAGAGGAACAGCATTGTGTGCGTGTAAGCTGATTGCTGCTGTGATAATTAGAAAAGAAAACCAGAGGCAAGATAACAAGAAATAGATGAAAAGTAAATCAGTTTTGTGAATCTGTGTCTTTGTCAGTTTCTACTTTTTCTTTCAATATTTTGGTCTCTTTCAAACAAAGGACACATTACATTAGGGCGACACTCCTGGGAACTCCTCCAAGTAGAAAATGTCTCAAATTCTCTTTGATTTATCATGTGGAAACTTTGAAATGAGCAAACCGTAAATGCACTCCCTTCTTAGTCAAGACACGTCATGTTTTTACATCCATACTTTGACTCATCTGTTTCATCAAAAGTAAGAAAAGCAATCACTAACTTTCTCTCAGCCATTATTTTTAATAATTATCTCCTTTGTTATTTCAACTCTTTCTCTCTAGATCTCTGGATTAGGATTAGGAGCTTGCTAATATATAAATAGTTAGATATTGTGAGTATTTAAAGAGTTCATTTGATCTTTTCCCTCACTTTGTAGATTTTTTTTTTCACTTCAATAATCAGGGCTCAACTGCTTGCCAGGGACAAGTAAAAACATAAGTAATTTTTCATGCAAAACAGCAAAAAATACTGGTTTTGGCCTCTCAAATATAGAGATTTCCTGCTTTTCTTCGTTATCTTTATTATCATATCATATTCAACTGAATATCTTTGGGTCCAGGCTGACAAAACAAGACATTTAAAGACATCACATTGGGATAAACATTTTTCACTAATTTTTGACATTTTATAGTCGTTGCAGGCTGAGAATAAACATGACAACCGCTAATAAAGAATACAATGGGCCTCATGCAAGAACCACTCATACGAACAGATTTCTACTTAAGTGGTGCGGACAAGCAATTTAAGAAAACATGTGGCATTCCACCAATTTTCTCGTATGTTGAATTTTCTTTCAGATACAAACACAATTTACAAGTGGTCCAGAGCCGTCGTGGGAGTCATGTGCAGTCAGTCTGCTGTTACCCAAACTGAAGTTTTCCACTAATGACAGTATATTTCATTTGTTTAAAGACAATAAATTACACTTCATAATTATGTCAACATTATCCTGTTTGACTACATTTCAAATTATAATATAATTGTACATTTACATATAAAGCCTAGTATTATTCATTGAATGATCTATTATTACCTGCTGTCAGGTGTATTGGCCATATTCTGCACATGCAGGTTTATTAAGTTTCTATCCAGGCGAACATCCTCACTTATTCTGTCTTTTATCCCCATGATGAAAACTTTAAGGTCATTTTCATATCAAGACATTTCTTCTTTGTTTCAGTGACAATCTGACCCTGTCAGACAGCATTAGAGGATTCACTTTTAATTCCAGTGCTGACACTGTTAAAATGACAGATTTACCTTTATGGATCTCTGAAAGCAGGATGACAAACTCTAAACTCGTAAAGTTCTTCTTTTTTCTCTCTGATGTTATTTTCATGAATGAACACTTCCTGACATATGGGGCAGGAAGTGTAGCCATATATGGTATTGTTGGGGTGTTAATTATGTTTATTTACATCATACACATGCACTCAAATATGCACAGGTGGATAATTTACACAGTGACCTGAAGTTACGAGCTTTTGTTGAATCTGATGTGCCATGTTCCTACAACCCTTCGTACACAAAAAAGTAAGTCAAATTTCAGATAAGAATACGAAAATGTTGCTTGAGACTTTGGCCAAGTATTCTGAACTACCATTAAACCATACAGTTGAACCCTGAATATGAAATTTGGGTTTGTCATTATTTGGCAATAGATTTCTCTATGTACCTTTTATATGGTTTGATGGAAGCATAGTGGGAATCTAGTTGCGGCCTTGTAATAGTGACCCTCAGAGATCATCAGTCTGTGAATAAAAACTTTGTGGCCTATGACACATTGTCTTTGGTTGTGATAGAGTGTCAGACTTAACTCTTTTCAAAGTCTTCTAGTGTATGGTACGCTAGCTAATACAACTTGGACAGCTTCCTAGTTCTCAAACCTTGTGTTGCATAGCAATAAGAATGATGATGTAATGTGTCTGCACCCAGTGACCCCTGGGTCTGTCACTAGCAACTTTCACAGCTGCATGTTTTGTTTAAGCACAAGTGTCCCATGCGATCACGGCCTCAGAGAGAGTGACGCCTACAAAACACTTACAAAAATCTGTCCTCGAGTACACACAAAAAAGTACTACCAGACAACTATAATCCTAAAATCTCTCTTGTAACCTCTAACTCAGTAATGACAGGACTTAAAACCAATGCCATCCCAAAGCCAGCATGATCAGTAGCTAAATTATATCAGAGAAAAAGCATCAGCAGAGGAAGGAAACTGTTATTGGTATACCTCCGTGGTGAACTTATCTAGACTCCATCAACAAGATTTAAGGGCATCATTCCAAGCAGCACGTCAAGTACAACATGTGGGAGGTGGAGGGGAGTGTTTTAATACTCAGATAGCTACGTTAGTGCCTGCTGTGCATGAGTACCTCTGCACTCCCGCCGATCCTTCTCTGTAAACATTGAATGTCATTAGTTTGGGTCAAGAACATAACATCCTGCGCCCTTTTCCAAGAGCGATGTAGCAATTTCAGGGCAATGTCTCACAAAAACTTTGAAACACCTTCACAGCTCCCTTGACTGGTCCTTGTGAGCTGGTGTGACACAGTAGAGTGGAGGCTTTACAGAATCACTGATCCGAGATCGCACTCTATTTGTCAGCTCCTAAACGGTTGCAGTGGGATGTGTGCAAGGAGAAATCCGACCCAAGACCAGTACGTCTGAGAATGCTCCGAGGCAAACCAATGCCTCTGCAGAGCTATGCAGTAATTCTATTCGGTTATACCTCCACCCAAAATACCCTTATCATCTTAGGTTGCACACACAGTGTACCACCCAGCAAGGATCCAAATTTAACACTGTAGTAGTAGAAGCAGACTGGAAGAAGATGACTATTGCTCTGTATTAAATGTCATTAATGAAACAGTTATTTCTTGACAGCTGAATTATTTCAGTTTATGGTATAGTATATCAACATTTAAAGGGATAGTTCACCCTAAAATTAAAACTACATCTTTTTCCTCTAACCTGTAGTGCTGTTTACCCATCTAGCTGATTTTAGTGTGAGCTGCTGAGTTTTGGAGATATCAGCCACAGAGCTGTCTACATTTGAAAGAAATACAACAGCAATGTCTTTTTGCAGAAATCATTACTTGGTTACTCAAGATAATCCACTGACCTTGTTGTGAGCAGTTTCACATAGGAACAATTTTCTTACTACTGAATGCAACCGTATCACCGCACAGAAGGAGGCGTGCATCTGCTCATGGACACAGGCTTCGTGCTTGTAACAGTGTGGGATGTTAACAATGGCAATTCACTTGCGCTAGTTAATTAAGCCGTGTTCTGCAAACAGGGATCATATATTAACCTGGCTATCTGTCTGTGCTTACAGACATGCAGGTTGAATGCATGCATATCGTCCCCTCTCCTAATGTATTTGTATTTTAAAAGTCTTGTGAGTGAGTCTTGCATTATTCTAAGTTACACAGCCATTGCTAAGTTTCTTGACTAGCAGGTGAACAGCACAAATCTTGTGAGTCTTGTAACAATCTACATGCTAGAAAATGCTTTACAAGGACAGGATACTCCTCTATCATTACAATAAAGCAGTCTAAAGTAATCATAGCTCTGACCCGGCCCCTCAAAGAATCAGAATCGAGAATCATTAGGAACCAAAATTGATAAGCAGAATCAGAATCACTCAAGTCCAAACGATAATAGAAAATAGTTCCTGCATTAAACTGCTTGCAGCAAAGTCTGTGGAATGATTTCTGGAAAGAAACAATGCTGTTTTTCAGATTTGTGCCATCTAGTTCCATTATTAGAGAGAAGAAAGGCATTTCTGTGGCCAATACCTCATAACTCACACCAAAACAATCTAGATGGATAAATAGCACTACAGACTAGAGCAAAAACATATAGTTTTGATTTTGGGGTTAACTGTCCCTTTAATGGTTACTAATGTTTCTTTGGATCTCCCACAGATATAAAATTGATATTAAGCCTAAAAATCAAATGAAAACATAAAATACTTCGACTTAACTGTGAGCCCTGCAGAGAGGTATAATATAAGGATGACGTCAAGACTTACATCGTCTGTCTCCACACAGTAATGCAGCACTTTGTAATGGTCAAACACGTGCGTATACTGCACAGAATCAACCTCAGTGAAATAGATCAGAGGACAGAAATAGGCAAAACTCACATCCTTTCAATCTACCACTGCCTGAAACGTGAGATGAACAGAGGAAATGTCATTTCATCATTGCTGCTGCCACAGCCGATTGTCTGACTGCACCTCATTGAGAATAATTGCTGACAAAATCTTTGGAAGCCCCGCAGTGAACCCCCTCCTCCCCAGTCCCCTCCCTCTTCCCCCCTAGTCCCCGTCACATCACATCATTCAAAAATCACTGGGGGGGCTCAGCGCCTGACGAGCACACACTCTCCTCATCTCCTATCTCAGCCTATTAGGAGCCATGCTCTGGGGCAACAGAGCAAACCTATCAGCTTCCACTGTGCAGATTTCTACACCAGAGTCCCATCTGATGTAATTGCAGTGTAGACTTGCAAAGATTCCGCTGCTCTAATTTCCCAATTTTATTTCCTTTATGATCACTGGATCACTGGCAACGATACAGTTACAAATGATCCTCACCCCCACATTATCTGGAGAAGCAAGTTTGCTCTAATATGTTTGAGCAGGGCCCTGTGGCATACATGTAAAATGAAAGCCATCTAGAGACTAATGGGGGATCCTAGTGGATGCAGTATAAAAACAATGATGCCCACCACCCACCATCACCCACTAATGAAGCTTTCCATCAAATTAATGAGAGTTTTAATCATTGTTCACAGTAGTCTATCCACATGGTGCACTATCCATTAAACTGGCCTGTCACCTTCAAGGAGCCACATAATATTCCAAATCCTCTCTTGAATGTTTTTCAGTGAGAAAAGTGACATTTACATTGTACTAGAGCACTTTTTTCCTTCTCTTTCTCATCCCTACTTCCACCTTTGGCATGACACAGCTCAGCGTTTGCACTTCATGGCATCTGAATATGTGCAATGTCACTGATTAGCGAGCACACTCGCTCATGCCATCTGCGGTCGTGCGTGAGAGTCCTGTTAGCATCCGTATTCAGGAAAGGCAGGCTGAAGGACAGAGGGCAACATTCATTTACATACCCGAGAGCCACTCAAACTCATTAATGCATACAGTGACCAACCCAAAACATCAACTGTACCCACAGACCTGACCTACCCAAATGCAATGAAGGGCATCAAATTGTCTATTCAGGTGGAGAATAATTAACATGTGTGTAGTAGTTGGGGTGCAAGTTAACTTGTATTAGAGCTCACTGTAAAACAAAGTGTGTTTCGGGTTTAAAAAAAAAGTTAGTATCCAGTAGGGCTGCAACTAACAATTATTTTCATTAAGGAAATAAATCTGTCAGTTATTTTCTAGAATCAAAGATAGGTTGTCTCGTCTATTAAATGCCAGAAAATGGTGAAAAATGTCGATCAGTGTTTCCCAAAATGATGTCCTCAAATGTCTCATTCTGTCAACAACATAAAGACATTTGGTTTACTGTGATAGAGGAGTAAAGAAACCAGATAATATTCACATTTAAGAAGCTGGAATCAAAGAATTTTGACTTTTTTCCTTCAAATTTACTCAAACCGATTAATAGATTATCAAAATAGTTGACGATTAATTTAATAATCGATTTACAACTGATTACTGGTTGCAGCTCTAGTGTCCAGGCTGCCTTAAAATTTTGAGTTTACTGAATTTGAAAAAACAAGTTGAGGTAATTTTGTAACTATTCAAAAAAAATAAACTTTTTTGGGTCAAATATTCTTGATATTAATTCAGTTGTACTTGAGAAAACACAAGATATTAAGTTAAACCAACCACTCTGCACACTAACGAATGTTACAAACAAATTTGATTTCTTTTTACATTTTCACACAAGGAACTTATTGATGCAGCTGCTCCTGTTGCATTGGCAATAGCTGGCTGATGGGCTTACAGTGGACGGTTGGAAGTTTCTTACAACTCAACTCATCATTTCAAGTCAAAAGACTTCAAGTAAGAAGAACTCAAGTTCATATGTTCTAAAGTGTTCTAAAATTTGAATTAACTGGTACAAAAAAACATATTTATATTAAATTCATGAGAAGCGATTAGTTGATTCCACTAAATTCTTGCATGATTTTTTTACACTGTTATTGTCAAACAAAGCCACTGTGAATGTGTCAAGGCCTGCTAACGCTTTCCTCCTCTGCTCAATAACTTATGACAAGGCCACAGAGAGGTGTGTGTGGTGGTGTGTGTGTGTGTGTGTGTGTGTGTGTGTGTGTGTGTGTGTGTGTGTGTCAGCTCTTTGAATACACACCCAGAATATTGTGGTGAACACACGAAAATGGCAGCACATCATATATTTTAAGTGTACACTACGTTGTAATCAATCTAATTCACAAGGCTCTCTCACTTAGTTGATGACTACATGTATATGTAAATTAATGACCTTTAAGCATATGGTTACAGACTAACATCAGTCATCATTAAGATGCTTTATAGGCAAGTAATTACTACCTTCAACCACATGTTCGGGTTTCAGCCTTATTAATTATACCGACATGGGTCGTTCCATTTGAAATACTACCTCCAGTGGGTGGTGATTCATCCTAAACTCGGGATTCATTAGGAAAGTTACTGCAGCTGACGCTAGGAGAAGAGCTAAATGAAGTTTGCCAAAGGCAATTGTGGCATTTCCAATTTTTGTTGCACTTTTGAGGACTGTTTTCACGAGAACCATCTGTTGGGTAACTTTGTCAAATAAATGTCCATAAAACGTGCCATAAACATGAAACCTGAGGAGGACTATCATTTTTCCTCACACAAGTCATTAAGTTTCTCATTGCCATAGACAGAGAAGGATTCAAAAGCCATCCCCATCAACAAAAAAAAAAAAAAAAAAACGCTAATGAGATTTGGTGCCATTTTCACAGCTTGAGGTAATTCATTGCAGGCTTTTATGACTGCATTACCCTGTTATATCTTTCCTGTCTTTTTCTTTCTTTGTTTTTCAGACAACCAGCAGGCACTCTGCACCAAATGCCTCTCTGAGTGACAGCAGCTTTACACCTATCCCTCTTCATCAAATCAATGATAGGGAGTGTGAAAGGGTACAAAGGTAATGGCATGTTGCAAAATGTCAGGCTTTACAGACATCGTCTGCGCAGACAAAAGACAGGCAGGAAATGCAATTCATGGAAAAACCTGTAATCTATATGAGGACATTCTGCACTTGAATGACTAGTCTGCTGGGACTTTGACAGGACCACAACTTAACAATAAAAAAAGACAATGATGGAAATGATCTTTTTGCCCAGGGTCCTGATGCAGCGAAGGCACTGATAAAATGTTCAGTGCTTTGGCATCTGGTGTGGAAATCAGCCCCCAACCAAAAATTTTGCCCTATGTTTTTTAATATATCACATATTGTGAGGTTATATATCATTGATGGGTAGTTATATAGATATTTTCTTCGAATTTTCAGAAATAACCCTAAATTATTATAATTTATTCAGCACAACATATTTCCAGGGCTGTGGATATGTATTCATAAATATGGGTGCTGTATAATGCAACAAACCAAGCACTCAAATCATACTCATACTAAAAAGAAAGCAGTGACATTTGAAGCAACTTTAGCAAAATTCATGGCATAGACCCCTTTTTGCATACATTACCCTAACTGAAGAGGGTAGAACATTATGTGGAAGCCTGTTGACATTTTCAAATAGCTGAGATATGAAAGTGTTTTTCCAAATTATGCAAATCCTGCCTTTATTCCATATATTTAAGTTATGAATCAACTATGGGTCTGTGCTTATAAAACTGTCGGTGCCTTTGAGGAGAGATAATCTGCATTTTTTTGTAATAATGACTGGAAATTAAAATCATACATACAAACAGTCTGGTGGATAAGACAGCACTAGAATGACATCGTCTAAATGTTTAAGAAAATAGTGTGGGATAAAATGGATTACTGCAGTTACATGTACCGAACAGTAACAAACAGTAAGTGCTGTACAAGGCTAGAAGTAACAATTCAAATTCACTCTTACAAAGTTGTGTAAGCCATTTTATGCTTTAAGTATTTTTTTATCTCAAGTGCTGTACTTTGCTAGATTTCAAGTCGTATCTGTGACAGTAAAAGCAAAAGTCGCATCAAAAAGTAATGGTAAACCATGTGATAATGGAACAGAAGAAATCAGCAGCTGTTGCAGAGGAGAAGCTGCTGGCGTGTCTGCGGCTGCAGGAGAGCAAAGGTCCAGAGAGCTTCATGTTCAGAGAGGAGACACTGAACTCAGCTGACACTAACAAAAACATACATGCTCTAAATATATACGTTGACAGGTTGAGTGTCAGGGGTTGTGAGGGGTGTGGATGCAATTGGACTTTGGACTGGAGTTTGGGAATAGCACAACAACGCAATATAACAAGGAATTATGTCATTATGGATTAATGTTAGCATTATTGTACCTCAGCATAGGTTAAAAAAGGCTACATTCACCTCCATACTATATGTGATCAACAGGTGCAACTGGCTAACATGCTACATGCTAAAATGCTCATGGTGGATTCATGGTTGTGACTTCTGGCCTTAATAAAGCCTCTTTTACAGTGGACAAAAAAAAAAACACCCGCTAACATCTGGATTTTGTCTTTAGTGGGAAAAGGGTAGGCATTTGTAACTTAACAAGATTCCTATACAGCTGAAAGCAAACATGAAACAGTAAAATAAAGCAGATGCCTGACTATACAAACAGTGACACAGAAGACAAATTGAACTTAAAACCACAGAGATTCATTTAGAAGCTGCAAAAGTACTGAGAGCTGAACAAACAGATACTTTTAAAAACCTTTTTCGCTCCGGATTTCTGCACAGAAATGAGGTTTTCCTCTGCACATCAGAAATAAAAGAGAACTTTGGAATGGTAAAGGAGTCAATCGGCTATTTTTAGCGGGTTTAGCCACATTTAAAAAACCTGCATATATGCACTAATTTTGGTGTTAAAATGGTATTAGGAACTTTTACCCTTGGTAAAGTTGTGTGAGGCTTTTCTTCTGTTTCTAACAACAATCCCCCTTCAGCTCAAAACATCTAAAGCCATTGAGGAGCACTGTGGGACAGAGAGGCTGAGTGGACTGGTTATATTATGCTTTGAGAATGAGGGAGCAAAGAAGTTGAACGTGGAGCAGATTGTGAAGGACTTTGCAGTGTGCAAGACTCAAAGACTTGTTCAGACAGATGAGTGAAACATCAAACTTACTCTCCAGAGGAGAACATCAACACTTGGTGTGAAAACTGTGCGGCTCTTTAACTTTAATATATTTGTGGCACAGGCCGCAAAGTGCCTTTAGAAAAGGAAGATATTGCTGATTTAGCCGTAGAGTGTTGGGTGATGTCTGTACATTGACACGGTGAGGCACTTTATTTTGTAGCCTAAATCTGTTCTGTAATTTAATTTAGATCTATCATATAACATCATCATCTTTTTCCTTTATACAGCACATTTAAACTGACCTACTTTTTACTTTTAAATGAGAACAATTTTAAGACAATTTTACTTGTAGTTGAGAACAGTATTCTAGGGCTCTTTCTCTTTGGTGCTGTATTTGCATGTTAGAGAGTAAATTAAAAATGCATGTCACATGTGTGTTCATGCTGCACACTGCTGTAATACAAATGTCCGAGCTCTTTCCGATGTTAATGAAGCATTTATTGTGTGAGTAGTGTCTCTCTAATATACTGACAATTGAATGTTAACGCTGTACACAGAATGATGAGAGCCCCATTGAGCAGAGAGGATCTGCACTCACGCATAGAAATTGCAATCACAGAGCAAAATAATTTCACTGAAATGCCATGTTACTTTAGTAAGGCTGAGGTGTGATACCGGGAAGTCAAAATTGGGCATTTTTATAGGAGCTTTGAACTGTCTGGTACTGAAAAATACAGAAAATAAATTTGCTGCCCTTCACCCATTGTAAGGGTTCTGTCACAGCTGGTGCAAAAAAGTTTAGCCTTTCGCTTTCGCTTTCATCAATGCACCGATCTGAAGACGGCAGGTGGGGCCCATCTGAGATGAGGTGTGGGCTTTCTTTAAGGTGCTTGTGAAATAGAGGCGAAACCAAATAAAACACCATACTGGTCTGCAGTACTAGTGCCTTTTTCATTCCAATTTAGGCCCTGGCTAATAGTATTAAAACCATGAGCAGTCTTGTCATGTCTCCATTGCTCTTCTCTTCACCTCTAAAGGAGCAACTACTTTTTACGCAAACAGCCTCCCGATATTCTTAATCCTGTTTAATATCTAATGTCAATGACCAAGGAGGCTTTTTCGTGAACAGAATTAGAGAACACCACCTGACTGTAGTCTCAGTAGCATTTTAACATGCAGAGCTTGGCTGCTCATTAATGTATGTATAGAGACAGCAAATCCTCCATGCTAAATGATATAATAGGCCTAACTCATTCTTGATCTTCTGGATAAGCCTTCCTTGAAGATTAATATATTTTTGTATTTTTAATTATCATGAGGATAAAATCTGTGTTTAACTCAAATGATTACCCTGACATCGTGTAAAACTTTTTGGCAAGCTTCAGATGGAAAAACGTGCCCTTTGTGTTGAGGCAGTAATGAAGTCAATAATGTTGTGAATGCTTGACCAACCACAGCTTGGCTCAAATACTCTTACCCGCAACTACAAGAATGGGTGAGTCATTAAATGAAGTAGGACTGACCTTCTCTCATAACCTTTGAATGCTGAATAAATAAACATTATCATCCATCATGAGAGGTGGGTAGAATACAGTCAGCAGCAGAAAAATATCCAATGTTTTATCCAAAACTTGCATTTATAACTTATCAGCAGATTTTCACTCTCAGACCTTAAGTCAGTGACATTCAGCTAAGTATGAAGGACTGCTAGTGCTATGTAAACAAGGTTGCTATACACTAGGAAAGTAAATTAAAGCAAAGTTGCTGACCATAGTTTCTAAAAACTGAGATGTAATCTAAATAATAATTTTTTTTATTATGATTATAAAAATAAATATGATAAAAGATGAACAAAAAGGTAAACATTCAACCACAATGTCCCTGATTTGAATGCAGCTCTTTTCATGAAAAATTATCTACATGTTTAAATGCTACGACTGTTAAACAGACTGAATGTGCCTTTTGTTGCAGCTCTTCAGAAATGAAGTTTTGCTAACCTTTTCTGTTGGTGAAGGATTTTATTTTTCTGCAACCTATGACTAGCTTAGAAAGTTCAGAGAATATGGCAGTTTATAGTGAGAATGGATGCCTTTGCTGGTATTGCACTGGCTGGTTGAATCAGCTTTAATTCACAACAATGTGTTCTTGCACAGGATAATAATACAGTGAAAGATCTCCACAATGCTAGATGCTAGACAAAGGTTTTTCTATATCAGGGCATCTTATAGGGCAAGAGAGGGGGGCTGTGTTTTATTAACTTAAGAGAAATCATTTAGTTAAGACAATGAAGATTATTTATTGAGGGTAGCGGGCTAGCTATGCTGGCTATGTTTAATGGTAACATAGTAGCTATTGTAACTAGCAAGCAAATATTAGCATCCAGCATGCAGGTTGTCTTTCTGTTGTCACAGCATGATAAACTCATCTTAAATTGAAAAGATAGAGATCATGAATGTCTCATTTGTTTTATTATATCGTTACACACACGTATTTTTAGCAGCGCTGAGAAGCAGTAATTAAACTGCTGATAACATCTTAGGTCATGTGATGACAACTGAGCCATCACCATGACAACAAAGCAGATTTCTTCCCCTGAGATGCTGACAGCTGAAAGCTCTAGAAAAACCCTCTAAGCTGACCTTGTCAAACTGCTGATAATTGTGTTTAAGATATGTGAAAGTCAAAATCTGCTACAGCTTTCAAGTGTAAAATAATGTAAACATGCAAAATGGGTAGATAGTACTGCTGAATTTTATTCATTTTTATAAATCTCTTATAAACAGCAAATTCTTTTTACTGGCTATGAAATTTAACCAAGGTTCATCGTAGCCACAGGCCTTCTTCTACTGCATGCATCATGTGAATGTCACCATTTCTAACAATCCTGTTGATTGTCTGTGTAGAATGCAAAAATTAAAGAACACACAAAAGTCTGTGTACTTAATCTGCAATAGCTCTGTGTTGGCTGCGCCAGATTTACTCAAGGTAACCACAGTGGATCTAGTGTACATAATTGTTTGACTATGCATGTCACACACAAACTGGAAATGCAGATAGAAGAATTTTCCACCTATACGCACCTCCTTTAAATCGGCTGTAAGAAGCATTTCATTCTAGAGGAGACGCAATTGGTACAAAAAATGTCTTGTCCATTAGAACCATTGCTAAAAACTTACAAAAGTAAAATGAAAGACACCTAAAAAGTACCTCTAGTTGAAGAGAAATACATGGCAGAAAAATGCTAGAACAAGCACCAGAATGGGCTTCTCTTTCACCTTACTGATTTCAAGAGTGGAGCTGGACATGACATTCTCTCCCATACACTAACACAGAATGAGAACAGCATGAATTGGGGCCACGGGCACAAGTTTTGAGTCAGTTTTATGGCTGCTCAGCATTTCTCTATATAAGCAGCCCCTCAGCGCCACAACAAAGCTAAATGTAGTCCATTTAAGTCCGGGGGGAACCTCATGAACCACCGTATGAGGATACTAGTGAGCTCAGAGGATAGACAAGGTTCAAGATGGTTTGAGAGAGATAAGTGGAGGCTGGATCTTGTGTGTATACCTCTCCACAGTCCCCTATAAAAAGGTAATGCAAATAAAAAGATAATTTTTGCACTGGCTGAGATGAATGTAACATGCAAATGTAACCCCCTAGGCAGTAGAAATGCAATTAAGGTAAGCTAGCCTGCTAGCAAGGTTAGTGCTGCTGGTAGTGAAGTGCCAGGTAGCGTCTCCAACACAGCTTCCCTCAGGACTCCCACTCTGCCGGCTGCGCGATGAACCAGCGACCCTTAGCACACACCTCCCTTCCCAACACAGCCACTGGTGATAAATTACCTAATCCCCCTATCCCCAGCCGTTTTCTATTATACACCCTGGGCTTGTAAAGAACAGCCAGGAGGAGAGAGAGGGGGATGAGAAAAGACAGCGAGAGGTGGGTGTGAAGTGGGAAAAAAAAAAGACTTATTGACAGAGACACAATGACAGTGGGAAGATATACAGGGCAAACAAAGGCAAGAATCAGCTACCATAATCTTCAGCATCAAAAGGACATGTGTGTCATTTCTGATGGTGAAAAAAGGGGCACTCAGAAGCACTTAGCGCTGTGTCTCTAGACAATTATGTCTGACAAAATCCATCTCAAGAGAGATCTGCAGATAGGTGTCAGTTTCTGAAAGTGAATCATTTCAGACATGCTGCAAACGTTTTAAGAAAGGGACAGTCTGAAAGTCTTTTCAGGGTTCCGCCACCTTTTCCAAAGTCAAATTCAAGCACTTTTCAAGAATTTTCAAGGTACATTTTCAAGCTTTGCAAGGACCTTACAGTTGTGGTAAATGTGCTGTAAACAACTGTAATTGTGTTTTGTGATAACATTCTACAGAAGGGTGACAAATAAAAAGAAAACACAAGTTTCATCGTTCAAAATGTGTCACCTGTCTGTAAGCAGACTTGGCATCCTATACAACCTGGCTGAGCCAATATCCGACCCTACTAAAAAGTAGGGCTGTGGCTAATGATTATTCTTATTATCAATTAATCTGTTGATCAGAAAATGGTAAAAATGTTGATCACCAACCCAATATGACATCTAGACTGTCTTGTTTTGCCCACAATCCAAAGATATTCAGTTTACTGTCCTAGAGGATTAAAGAAACCAAAAAAATATTCAGATTGAAAAGCTAAACTCAGAGAAATTTGTTGGAAAATGACTCAAAATGATTAATCAATTATCAAAATAGTTGGCAATTAATTTAATAGTTGATAACTAATCGAATGATTGACTAACTATTCAGTCAGGTAGTGATTTAGCACGAAAGTAATGCAATTACATTTCAAGAAGTTTCAAGCAATTTATCCAAAATCCTTTGGAAACAGAACATTTAAATTCTGTATTTTTCCTGATCTTAATGTGGCATTTACATGAGTTTTATGAATCTTCTTCTACAGATGAATGCGATTCCACTGCTGAACATGCACATCTCGCCGGGCATCATTTCAGCTGAGCGGAGACGCAGCTACAAGGGACAATGACATCAGTGCTCAAACCCTCCCAGAGGAATGCTTGTCGTCACTCACGCTGGCACACACACTGCTATGGAAACAGCAGGAGTGTGAGCGTGCATCGGGGTTAAAGGGATACCGCAAGGCACACACACACACGAGCAGAGAGAACTAACTGAAAAACAAAGCGACAGGGGCAGTCCATTGAAAAACAATGCTGACACATGACCAAACTGTTCCTGACCAGCTGTGTACGGCACATTTTCCTCTCTAAAAAAACACTACGGGGGTCAACTGAGGACTAAATAACTAAAGGAAAAGTTAGGCAACAGTTTTTCCTTATGAATGTGAGAGAGGAAATAGAGCAGACCTTCCACCGAGCTTGATCTCGGAAGTGTATGAGAGATATGCGGTTTCAAAGAGGAGGGCTGCTGCCAGAGCCGAGATGGAACATATCCTATCAGAAAGCTCACTGTACCAGCTGACTGCTATGGAAACAGCGAGAGTGTGAGAGTATGTGTGTGCCAGAAGTTGAAAGGACATGACAACCCATGGGCACACATGCTAATGCATGCCGCCCCCTGCTTATGCATGTACACAAGCGTAAAAGCACACATCTGTTACCTATCTTTATGTCAAACTGAGAGCAAAAAAGTTGGAAAAGGGCGAATAGAGCAGCTGCAGCACACATACACACACGCAGAGGACAGCATTCTACAGACTGGGCAGCCATTCAAACATCTCTCGGTAACAGTAACCCACGGCAACCCTGAAACCAGCCCCCTTTCCCTTCCTCCTCAAGAGACACAGATCCATTGCCCAGTTAAGGGAGAAGTAGCAGACAGAGTGCCCGACAGTGAAAAGAGGCTGTAACTTTACCCACTCTGCCCTCACTAAAGTGCAGCACTACCCCCCTCTTAAAGGTTCATGAGGTTAATTATTCAACATGAGAAGGGATTTGTGGGAAAACTGAGAGTGGACACAAGCCAGCAGAAACCCCTCACCTCTTTTGTTCAACTCATCCACTCACTCACTTTCAAATATGCACTTATTCCCACGGACATCATCCATTACACATGTGCACTGCAAGACTAAACACAGCTGCATCTCTCTGCACATGTTCGCAGCTTCTCACAGCACACAGTCAGTCTCACTCCACTCTCTGAGCGGCTCTCCTACCGTTGTGGTTGTGCTGCAGGGTCTCCAGCATGCTGGCAGAGTCGGTTGCCCCCAGCTCGGCCAGTCTGCGGCTGGTGGCGCTCAGCTCTGACCGCAGGTTGGTCACCTCTTGGCTGGCGGACTGAATGGCCCCATCAATGCGCTGGGCCAGCTGCTTGTTGTCATCCATCATTTTCAGGATTTTTGCCTGAGGAGGAGGAGAGGGGAATCCAGACAAGGTGTCATGCTGACAAGTTGACCATTATCCTGTTAAGGAAGGTGTCCCCAAATAAATCCCTCCTCTTCCCCTTTTCTGTCTGTTCTCGCTCCTTTTCTGTGAGAAAGCCAAGTTAAATCCTCAAAGCAGTTTGTCCTTTCCCTTAAAGAGAGGCATCCGGCTCAGGGGAAATGTGTATCTGCTGGGAGGAGTGTGCGCTCTGGAGATGGTGTATGTGTGGTATATATGTGTGTGTCATGTGGGTGTGTGTGTGTGTGTGTGTGTCTGAGAGTTCCGTAACAGCACAAGAGTGTGTGTGTGTGTGTGTGTGTGTGTCTATGTGTGTGTTAGAGAGCCAGCACTGCCCCTGTGAAATGTGCTCCCTGCAGCTGACTGTTGAAAGGACACAGAGCATTGAGAGATGACAAGCACCTTTTTAAATGGACTGTACCATTTGCAGAGGAAGTCATGGGGGGGACTGAGCTAGACCATGTGAGCACATGGAAGCCAGAGGTCCTCAGCACAGCTGTCTCGTGGAGATATTGCTGTAAGGTTCTGGGATTGTGTATTTGACTGTAGTGACACACAAGAAATGTCACTAAGCCTGTGAAAACAGACTTCAGTGAAACGCTGCAGCTTTTCCTTTTTCTCTCTCTGTGTTTACTGCGTGCACCTCCCTCCATGGACGCATGGACAAAGGGAAGGAAATCATTAGTTTGACAAAGAGGCAGTTGTGGAAAGAAAACAATAATACTAATGCAAACAAAGCTTTCATCACTGTGTCACAGCACGGTGTTCCTCTGCATTTTTAAGCTGTAATGTTTGAGAAAAGTTAAACAAAACAGTCTGGCTTACTTGTCTGGCTAAAGCTCGGGAAGGCATTGGAATCTGGCAGTGATGCATTTCAGTGATCTACTTCATTGTGTTTTATTCTATGAACTTTTGCTATTTAATTATTATAGTTATTTGTCTTTGTTACTGTAATTGTGTTTTGGCAGCACAAGGTAAATGACATGCCAATACAACCTATTGAATTCAACTGAAGCGCTTCCATTAAAACTGAACATTTTGAAGTGGAGATTTTTGGAATGCAATATACATTAGCTGAACATTGGTACTAGCTGATATTCCTCTTGTTGGCTACTATCCACAAATAAGATAACATTCACCAATGGCGATGACTGATGTTTATCATGTCACATTAATTTTGTGCTGGTTAAATATTGTGCTGGTTGTTTGCGGTTGTGCTCGGGTAACAGCAGCTAGCATACCCAGCTCCTGATTCAGAGAAGAAGCCACTCTGGCATGATGTGTGATGTGCTTATTCAAAGACAGTGTAATGAAGGGCTAAACGACTTTAAAGCTATAATATGTAATATCTCTGCATTAAAATGGCTAAAAACGCTAGACATATGTTATACATTTTGTTGGGGTGTGTACTCAGGTTATCCCAAATCTTTTCACAATGGTCAAACCCAGAAAAATCCCAAAAAGCATTCAAGGTAATGGTGCGTTTCCTGCTAGCTGCTAGTTGCTTTACGTCAGAGAGAGTAGAAAGAAGTTAGCAAACGTGACTAAACATAACGTGAATGCATACATTACTTCACCCATGAATCATCAGACAGATCATGTCAGACAGATTTTCATCAGCAATGGTGGTTGTTTAAAAGTAAAGAAAACAATTTCCATGATCACACGCTACAACACTTTTATGGGTTTTATGTGTCTTCTAGACTAAACAGTTAGTCGAAAAAATATCAAAAGTTAAAGCTAGTAGATAATGAAATATAAATAGTTGTTACTTGCAGTGTAGGGCATAATTATTAAACCCAGACCGATGTTCATTATGAATGTAGAGGGTAGCTCCACTCATTCATCTTTTCTTTTTCATTTTTAACCTTGAATTTAACAAGAGGAATTTGAAAATGCAAGCACGTTCTTTTTCGCATTCAATGTGGGAGAGAGGGGAACGTCGTTCACTCGTATTTCCTAACCAGACGTTCCCAGTCAGGTTGGTGAATTAAACCATTTTTCTAAAATTACAGATGACTGCCGCACCTCAAAAAGGACCTGCACTGTGTGATCAAAAATGTAACACAAATGCATCTTTGAATCTTACACATAACCCTTTCTAAGTTCTGCT
The DNA here is from genome assembly GCA_034769285.1 of Lutjanus argentimaculatus. NCBI lineage: Eukaryota > Metazoa > Chordata > Actinopteri > Lutjaniformes > Lutjanidae > Lutjanus > Lutjanus argentimaculatus. The sequence goes on from JAWZSL010000007.1 coordinate 12,154,682, forward strand.
CTGCCTTTCTCCTTCCTCCCTTTCTTTATATTAAAGCAGAGCAAAAGGTTGCAGATATAAGCAGCAGACACAGTGACTGCCACCTGTTTACAGATAAGGCTAATCACTCACAGTGAATGAAACATTAATGCTTCTTTCTCCCCTTTGCAGCCCCACAGAGGGGCATTGTTAAAAGTATCTGCAGTCAGGGTGTGAAAACTGTTGCCTTTATTGTAGTTGAAGCATTGCAGACCAGTGACATTATTTCCAAATGTCAAATACACCACAGAAATCAAATAAGAGACAGATGGATACTAGAAGCTTATTGGATAAAAAAGCCTCATGATGCATTCAAAGTAGCTCGATGCTGAGACTGCAGAGCTGACAGGGAATTAGAATTTGTCAATAGGAATCAGGTATGAACAGGACTTTAAGGATTAAACTTTTTTTTTCTTGTGACTATAGATATATCAACATTTTGTTTCATGGAATAATTATATGACACACCATCTTAGTATTTTTGTGCATGAGTATGTGATGTTGGACAAAGTGGCAATACTGACTGCTTGTCCCCTAATCCCCCTACATCTATACACTTTCTTCTGCCATCCCTAAAATAGTATTGGTTATCTTACGTGAGAGAGTTCTGTAATTATTCCTGTATTTGGGTTTTGTCTGTGTTCTTCTCACTTGTGTCCAGAAGGCAGGGTTCTTTTGGAGAAATATGATGTAAGATATTTCTACATACCAATAAGAATTTAATAATATGACATACTGAGAGAGAATCTGATGACAGTTGTGGAGTAGTTTGCTCATGTTACCAGGGAGACAACAATGTCAATCAAATCTGATCCATCCACACAGTCTTAATTAAAGAGAAGCTGAGTTAAAACTCACTAAATAATAACTGAGTTGTTTTCTCCCAACACTGACTTCAATTGCTGCTTATTTAGTTATGAATATTTAATGTTATACCTAAAGCTGCAGTAATCAATATTAATATACTAACAATGGAAAGAAATGAGTATCTGTAATATGAAAATAGTTTTTTTATAGTGACAAACCCACAGAGAATTATCCTCTCTGCAGCTCCTCTCAGCTCTGAGGTGTCGCTTGGTTTAAAGGCACACAAATGTACTGTTTTGGTTCAGTCTTAGCCATAGATCATTTATGAACACTTTCAAGTCCGAGAAGAGAAGCCAATGTATAAGTGCCTTCAATCTGCACTCTTTATAATGGCCAGCAGGGGGCAACTTTACTGGTTTCAAAAATAGTGAAATGACCCTACTTCCACTTGATTTATGACCTCAGTAAACAGTTTTTAAATTAGTTTACGGTCTCAATCAGTAGTTTAAATACTTCGTATATACAGCCTGATGTTCGTTTGTAAATTGTGTTCCCATTTAGAGTAAAATAGACAATAAACCAGGCTATGCTTTAGGGTGGGGCTACTGTGTGATTGACCCGTCAGTCTTAGTGAATCTGTCCAGTGCAGCACACATGGCTCACAAAACTCAGATCAAACTGTCAATCTAGGCAATGATGATCAATAATGGATCAATATTCTGTTACTACATTGCCTATTTCTAACTTAAAGTGTTTTCAGAAACAAATTTTATTGTACTGTTTAGTTGTAATACACGAAAGATCGAAACCAGGCATTCACTTCTCTGTGTCTGATCTCCAATGGACCCTCCTGAAAGGTCAAACTGTCAAACTAGGCAATGTTGGTGAAATATGGATCAATATTCTGTTATGGCCTTTTCTCATGTGATATGTTTTCAGAAACATATTTTAGTGTACTGTTTAGTACGTAATATGAGAAAGATTAAAACCAGGCAGCCACCTACATGTGTGTGGTCCCCAATGGACCCTCCCAAAACTAAGGTCAAACTGTCAAACTAGGCAGTGTAGGTTGAATATGGATCAATATTCTGTTACTACATTGCCTATTTCTCATTTAAAATGTTCAGAATCATATTTAGTGTAATGTTTTGCTGTAATATGAGAAAGATCTATTGACTAGGCAACGGTTGTCCATAAACCAATGGGTGATGTCACGGCTGGTTTAGACTTGGGTCTCACCATTCTCATTAACCTTGTTGCCAGTGGCAGCAGGCAGCTGTTTTCAGTGAAAAAGCACTAACAGACCAACTGAATGATACAGAGAATGGTGAACATTCTCAGAGGTTGGTTGAGGCCAAAACAGAGCTGAAAGGAGAGTAAATATTGCGACTCACAATTGCAAGACTGCCAGGAAAACATCTCCTATTTAATCCTACTCTTGCTCTGTGTCTTCTGGGTGAGTAAATAAACTGAATTAAATAATAAAAATAATATTTTTTACAGCTCGTTGTGTTGCCCTAAGCCACGACATGACTTCAAACCAAGTATTCATTTTTCAACATGAGTTTCAAAGCTGAAATTCTTCCACTCCACAAACCACAGGGTCAGCTACATCATTATCCATGGATGGTAGAGATTAAGTGTCTGGTTAAAGGACACTTAGGCAGGGCAGGGGGCATGAAGTCAGGACTTCTAGTTGACAAGCAAGGGAACTGCTAAATACACATTGCTGCTACATCACTGAATGCTAGAGGAAAAAGTTTTATAAGAAGTTGTTCTCATGCTCTTAGTATCCAATCTCTAAACCCAGGAACAATGTTTCGACAGTATAGACTCTAATTGTTGGTTGTAAAAAATAAGCACTTGTAATTAACTACTCTGAATCGTTGTCTTTGGGCCCCAGGGCGGAGGGAAATTGACCCAGTTCCCACCCAACACCCCCACTCAATCCTGCATTTCTCAGCTATAATCTGACATTCGGCTGTCAAAGCATGCCCACTCACTCAGCAGTACAGCTGTGTTGTTATTGTTTCCTAAGGTTATGTGAACTTATAGACCCCAACCCATCCTGCATGTGGTAAGCACAGATCAGCCACCACACGCTGCACAAGCCGGGGGAGCGAGCAACTCCTGTGGACTCCCAGAAAATGTTACCGTAGCCTCAGGCACTCTGTGAGTATGTGTGTGGGCCAAATACTGAGGTCTCAAATAAAACCTAACTGACTGCCCGCTACAGTAGTGCAAGCAAGGGGATGGGAAACACACAAACACACACCACACACACACTCCACCCGTTCATCCATCTGCCCAGACACAAGTCACCCCTCCCGCTCAGTAAACGAACATCATGTTGTTATTTATAGACGACCCTGCTGCCGCATATGATACATTAGTCACAGGGGAGGGCAGGCACAGACACACACATACTGTACACTCATTCACACACACACATGCACACTAGGGGGCTAATAATTCCAAAGTCATTTGATGTTCATTAATGAAATTCATCTCTTGTCAGGTGTCATAAAAGTCTATTGGACCCTTGTGGGTAATTAAGCTGCTGTGGTGTCTAAGTTTGTAAGAGGATCGTTTTTTATCTATTGTATATGTTATATCCTACTCTTCCGCTGTTTGTCTTATCTCTGGAGTGTGTATCCTGTCAAATATAAACCTGCATACTGTATGTTAGTAAACACGTTTGCCTGGGGCTAGGAGTTAAGTATGGGGCGGCTGCTGTGCAGATGCGCTCAACTGACACTAACTGGGCAGAGAGGTGAATTTCATATTTGTAGTTAAGGTGCACCAACAAAAACACCAGTTTATTAAAACAAAAAATATCCATAAGAGCCTCAAACTACATGTGACCGTGAGTTTTTCCCCAAAAAATTCACATTTATGCGATTCACCTTGAAATTATGACATTTTACTTTTTTCCCACATTTATCCTGAAACATTTTGCTGCCCTCGGTTATTTTAGTAACGACTGGGTTTACTCAGAAAGCCAAACAGCAGCTAAACAAAGACCACATGCTCATGGGGTTGTTTTAAGCTGTAGGTTCAGAGTAGCGCCCGACCAATGCAATGATCCTTCAAAAGTGGCTAACACTTGTGACAAAGATATGTGATAGAGGCAGGATATTTTACGGTTGAACAATAAATGTTATTGTTCAAAATGACATCAGGTCACTGAAACAACAACAACACACAAATAGAGCAAAATATATGTTTATATTAAACTTGAGATAAGAAAACAGATCAAATATACATAAAATGCTGCCAATAAGGCTGCATCCGCATTAGGATCTGTTTAAAACAAGGTTTTCATATCAGCACATATCGGACAACATGTGCCAATTCCGATATAGACTGATGTAGCTGTAATGGGCAAATATCGGCTGATGATAATGGTCAACCAATATATCTCTTGGGATCTAGTTCAGACATACATCCAGGTATGGAAGTAATGAATTACAACTACTCAATTGGGGGGGGGGGGGACTTGTACTATTCTGAGTAAGTCTCTAATTTTACTCCTATTTATATATACATGACATTGTGTAATCTACTTTGTAACCTTTAAGGCAAGGCAAGGCAAGGCTATTTTATTTGTATAGCACCATTCATACACAAGGCAATTCAAGGTGCTGTATATGTATATATTATGTATATAGATGTATATATTATTAATATCATAATTCACTAAGTAGCCTACAATTTGAATTAGGAATGTTAATATTCATAATATATATCATTAATCGGTTAATTGCTGTTAAGAATTTAACAAATTTATTAACCAGCTATGTATGTTTTGTGTAGCTTTACTCCAGAGCTCACAGGTTTTCTCATGATGTGTTTTGCTTCTCAGCCTAGAAATGGCAATGCCCCATTTGATGCACTGTGAGCACCATTTGTAGAAAAAGGACAAGTGGACAAGAGTAGCCATTTCAAGTGACAGCCTTAGTGTTTTATTATCCTGTTTGCTTTAACTGATTACACTTCATAAATTAAGGTTTCGCAAAACTAATGTGGCACTAGATGTATTTAAAGGAGTGATGTGTAGCAACTGCATGCGCAAAAATGAGTACAGCAATCCAAAAAGGCAGTTGGAGCCATAGACTGTGTATTAAATAGGTTAAACTCTTACTTAATATATACAATCTATGGTTGAGGCAAATTGTTTCCCCCTGCTCCCTTTTCCCCAGACTTGGAGAAACTCGGGCTGGCTGCAGAAGCACTGCAGGAGCACAGGATGGACCAACATCGTAAACTAACAAACTGAAGTAAGAATGAGCCCTACACTGCTCTGAAAATAAACACTCTTCTGAGTTAAGTGACTGCTTCACTGCCGGCCAGACTCCATTGAGATTTCTCATTTTAACTGTTATAAACATCAACTCCTTCTAAAAGATCATTAATGATTTCGTACGACTTATAAGCAGACACTCATTGAGCAAATATTTGGCATTATTTTGAACTCTAATTAATGTGACATGGGCAAACAAAAAGTTATTCCAGCCCGGAACAGGAATTTCAAAAGGGGAATACCGAGAATGGAGCATTGTTGTCAGAGTAGAATGTATTTCAATTTAACATGTTTCCTTTATCTCTAATGATATATTGTAGTCATTTTATGATTTCTTGGATTTCTCCTTTAAATAAAACTTAAACTGAGAGAAAGATGTGTTTTGTGTCTTATTAAATATTAATGATTAATTATCCTCATTTTTTTTTTTTAGCAAAGAAGGCTAAATTGGCCGATGAAAATCATGACACAGATGAAAAGACAGCCTGCAGTCACAGGTTTGGAGAGGTGACTGTGACCACTGAGCAGCAGGAGTAATTTGGAATTTAGACTGAATATTTAGAGAAACAGAAACCATTTCTAACTGAATGCACGCAATTGATAATGGATTAAACACCAACAGTTAAGAAGTAACTATTACTATTTATTAATTTAACTTAATAATTTGTGCTTTTAGTTATGTATCTTTAACACCAGTAGTTTTACTTGTAGTTGAGTAATATTTCAGTAATGTAACAGTACTTCAACTTGAGTACAGATTTTAAGTGCTCTTTCCAGCACTGGTTACATCCTGTACTCCTAACAGCTCAACATCTAAGAGTGGTTACTGATCTATTGAGAGTTAAGCTCCAAACATGTAAAGTTGATTCATGTCTGTGTGTACATCACATAAATGGCCCGTCGCTCAAGCCTCTCTCTGGGGGGTTTGAATGTGTCTGCTGGTCAGTGGAGTGAATCGGGACCCAGTGGTTGACTGAGGATCAGTAATTAGTGGGTGTGTTGGGGGTTTGGATTAGCATATGAATAGAGACAGTGGGGAGTGGGATCATTCTTCATTGTGCTGCTGCCGAGTATTGGTCCTCACAGCAGGCCTTTTGCAGCCAAGTCACTGAATCCAACTAAAGTCATGCAAAAAAGTTGCTGCACTGAGGTCGGTATACAGTAGTTTTTAAGCCTCACTGATTAAATTTTTTACTTACCGGGGCGGAATTTTGTTGCTAAGCAATAACCATTAAGACTCACAAGTACTGACTAGGACGGTATTTGTTGCCTGGCAACGACAGAAACAGAATTCAGCTGTGGTGGTAAAAACTCTATACTTCATCACTGTTAGAACTTTTGTCATAGAACTTCTGTCAGTGTTGTAATGTTTTAGAGTCAGTGTTTCATTTTTGTTTTCTCATCCAAAAGCATTATCTACAAACACAACCAAACTCTGAAAATACCGAACAATTGTTTGTTTTTTAAAAGAGGCTTTGTTGCTACAATTATAATTAGCATTATTTAGATAGTAGGTATATTATATGTATTATGTATAAACGAGGAGGCAACCACAACGTAAATAAGTATGGTGTAATTAAATGTACAAATGGATGGCTGACACAATAAAATAAAGCAAAGCACATGAGAGGGTGTGCTGCTGTTGAATATCAGCATGACTGTGATTCGGTCAAAAGCACAAAGCTGAAGATAATTTCTTCTTTTTTTTTTTTTAACACATTTTCTCATTTATTTGGCTCCACCAACACAAACAGTTAGGCTACTGGAGTGGGACTGGACTGTTGCAGTTGAGTTCCCCTTTACTTGCCGAGCTGGATCTAGAAAACTGCCTCAACACTGTATTCAGCTTAAGAGACTATAAGGCAATGTTAATATGTTTGAGACTCACCCTGGTGCGGACCAAACAACCTGACTGAGACCGCTTGAAAAGGGTGGTCTCGGCCCGCTTCCGAGCGGACTTTGGTGCTCTTTGTTTGTGGTCTGAAAGCAAATACACCACAGGATTTTATGATAGGAGACACAGTATTACTAATAAATCCATCAGTTAATCATACAGTCTATTCAGGAAGAAATCAGATAATTGATCTGTATATCCTATGTACAGTACACATTTTTACAAATAATTTCTCTCTTCTCCATAATAAGCCCCAAATCATTACATTCTTCCTGCTCTACCTGTTAGTCTTTTTAACACTAAGGTAATAGTTATTAGAATGCCTGTAAAGTGGAGTGATACATGTAGTTACAAGTCCCAGTGCTGTTATACTCTATATCACAGAAGACATCTTGTCCAATCAAATTACTTTATCAAAACTAACTGTTGTATTAAGTGGCTTTATCTACAGAAAATTATTTTTACTGCAGCTTACAGTGACATGTGTGCAGAAGAGTTATTTGGGCAGTGGATTTTTTCCTGTAGTGTCTCATAAAGTTGCTAAAAGATTCAGGCAGACAGCCATGGACTGAGACAAGTTTGTTCAGCATTGATAAGCTTCATTAATTAATCAGCACATGTACCTTGCACAGAGAAGACACAGAGAAACACTGTATGTGTGGGTTCAATCATAATCTTTGCCGGTCTGGGAGTAAAGAATGTATGTATTTTATGGGCATCATTCATATGAGAAGAAGAACCCAAAAATCACACTAGTAAAATGTTTTACCTCTAGAAAGGAGAATGTATTATATTTATAGTACTTCCTGCTTTCAGCAGTCAGGGTTGTGCCTCGGGGTCGCTGCTGTGCAGACAGTCTAAACACAATGTATAGATACCTACTCCACAACCTGTATTTAGTGATTCAGACCATGCCTCTGCAATGCAGAACTTATGGGCTGCACCAAAATCACCTGCTCATTGATAGCATCTGAAAGGCCAGCCAATGAGGTGGAAAAGATGCTGTAATGCGGGGCCGTGCTGATGTGAATTCTTGGGTTGCTTGATTTTTATTTTTTCGAGCAAAAGGAAATGGTTTAATGTCCCTAGAGGAGTAACGAAATGGGAGTTTTTGTAGCTGAACGGTATCTTGATCTCTTATCAAGATCATCTTATCTTATGGGAGAACGAGGCTCAGCAAAAAAAAAAAAAAAAAGTCTTTCTCTGCAGAGTCAGAGCACACAGTACACCCAAATAACAAACACACACAGCAGTAGAGGACAGAGGGGCTGAGGAAAAGATAGAGAGAGAAAGAGACTGAGAGTAGAGAGATGTTCCCCAGGAAGATCACAACATTTACCACGGCTGTGTCATTTATGGCCACTGTTGTGCAGAAACTCTCACATCTTGTCACTTGTGGGTAGAAGCTGCAGACAGCCCCCAAAGAAAGAAACCGAACATGCCCTCAGGCTCCTTCTACAAATAGAGAGCTTACATTGGGGCAACAGATACTGCATGACAGGATGAGAATGATCAGAAACTATTGTCTTCTACTTCATGTGAGTCACCGCTATAACCAAACAACCCAGTATTTCCAAGAAAATGTTTTCCAAAAGTTATTTAGGATCACATCCAAGCACGCCACATTTGAGACATTTTTATTAATTCTTGCTGGGTTGTGACTTTATGGATCTGCAACAGGCAATTGCAATGCATTTTATATCCTACAAAATTGCCTCACTGTATTTGAGGTCAATCTTGCAGTTAAAGTTTATTGCATGTAATGATTGTATAAAATTCTTAATAATGAAGCAACTCAGTTTTGTGACATAAGAAGAACGAGATAGCTATCACAGACCTACTCCCACGAATTACTGTAACTTGGCAACTGCCCACATGTCCTCCTCTATACAGCTGCTTCCCAGTGTAATCAGTGAAGGTCTCTAAGCTCTGCTACATATATAGGAAAAGTGCAAAATGTCTGAAATAAGTAATTTGTAGGGATATTCAGTAAGAGGCAATCACAGGTCAGGCATCAAAGTGAAAGTGCTTAAGACTTGAGTTAGTCTGCTAATCAAGGCCAATTTTGACAATGAGGTGGAATCTATAGGCTTTACTCATACAACAACACACCCAGATGACTCAAGTGCAAAGTGATGCCCTGCTGCTTCAAGTTTCTTAAAGGTCCAGTGTGTGAGATTTAGAGGGATCTATTGGCAGAACATTGCAGGAATATAATATTCCTTAATATGTTTTCATTAATGCATTTTCACTTGAAAATAAGAATCATTATGTTATCGTTACCTGAGAATGAGCCATTTATTTATCCATCTATCTACAGAGGTCACAGTTCCTGGGACTCCCTAAAAACTTTCACCCAGATGAGCGTGGTTTTGCAAGACGTAGCTGCTCCATGACCATCTCAGCCTGTGCTCTGAGCACACGCATACAACATGAGATCAGCTTGTGTAATGCATGCAAAGTATGCAGACATACAGAATATACTATTCATGTTTTCCTATAATTTGGTCTTACACCTGTGTACCTAATAAACTGATAGTCTACCTTATAAGCCCATATGGGCTGGGCATCATTTGATGCAAGGACGTAACTGCACTGATTGATATCAGAATACAGACCCAGCATCTGAGTAAATTTTTGTTATTGGACATAATTTAGTCTAAATCTAAATATCAATATATTTTAACACTATTTTGTTGTACATATTTCCAGTGTGACTTTCGTCCAGTCAGGTACAAAAGTCTTAAGAACATTTGCAGGGGTGTCTAGTCATGCCAACAGCACAAGGGATCAAACACCTGATCTAGATTTCTAGATCAGGTGTTTGTTTTTTTTCCTCCACAACTTTCTCCTGCACACTCGGAGGGTAAGGGGGAGACGAGCAGAATTCCACTGTTTGCAATCTACAACCTCACTGCTAGATGCCACTAAATCCTACACATGGGTCCTTCAAAAACAGTCTTTCATACCAACAGAAGAATGCACTCTTCGCTTTCTGCGAAGAGTGAGCCAACAAGTTACTGGCTGACACAAGAAGAGTCATGAGTTCATTCTACCAGGGTGGGTCATACCAAGACAAAGAACAGACACAAGTCTTATGAAAACACAGAATTATGTTCACTGCACTAATCTGTTTATTCTCAGCCCTCCTCTTACTTCACTGTTTAAACTATCTGAGAATGGATAATGCTGAGCAGCTGGAGGATAGGAGACAGCTCTTTGCAGTGGCAACTGTCTATCTAAACCCGAGGGATTACATAGACAGTTGTGTAACCCAAAGGTCACCAGTTTCACGCCAAATGTTAGTCCATACCAGCTGAATTCCCAAAGTGTTAGTGAAGGAGACTTCAGTTCCTTATCTCTGAAGAAAAACAAAGTTAGGAACTAGCTAATCAACATAGTGGGGCATTTAGCAGCAATGAGCCAGGTATTTTTCTCATGAGACAGAACTGAATGGAGAGTGAATACTGGACAAGTCTAAATGAATGCTAATGTGGCTCTATGTCTGCCGGATGTGTAAATATGCAATCGTTTGCCTAAACGTTCATCAAGACAACTTTATGAGAAGAAAGTCTATGTTGTGTTTTCAGCTTGTTCTGCTGCCCCCATGTGGCCCAAAACACGCAGGTTTAAAGAACCAGTGTGGCATCTACTGGTGAGGTTATAGATCACAATCAAGTGAATACCACTCGCTTCACCCAAGCAAATAACTTATGCATACTTCTAAGAACTAGGGCTGCACCTAATCATTATTTTTTAAATGATTAATCTATCGATTATTTTTTTGATTAATCTATTAATCTATTGATTAATTTATCAGTTTAACTAATGATTATTTTGTTTATACAACAATTAATTTGCCTAAAATACATATCTTACAGTTTCACAAATAGCAAAAACTTGTCTCATTGATATTTAAAAATTTTATTCAATCATAATCCTGAAAAACGGAGACATATAGTACATTAGAATAATGATGATAGTGGCATATTTTAAAATTTGTCTATTTCCACCCTATTTAATAGACTCCATGTCAGATGCCTGATCAGAAAAATACTGGGCCTCAAATTCAAAAGGAGCTATGATGCATGTTAATTTAATAACTTATCACTGTCAACCCTTCACTGAACTGAACAATCAGTATTTTGACTTCAAACTTAAACTGGTTATGATACAGAGTTATTTCATCTCTGGAGTTATATGCAGGTAAGATGATCCATGTCAGTGGATTTTTGCATCAGTGTGAGCCAAAGAAAATACTTTCTGTCGTATTTCTGACAACTGAAATGACTTACAGACAGTCTGTAATGTTAGTTTTAGCTATTTCTGTCTCATACATGGATGATAAAGTAAGCAGAAAGTACAAAACAGCAGAATAACGCCGTCAGATGACGCATGATGTAAAGTTAATGACAGCAGTGCAGACATCACTTTTAACACCGGGGTGATGAAGAGACTTCTAGAAAATCTTAAGTGACTTCTACTAGGTCGCTCTGTGCTTCACTTCCAGCACTCTGCGGAGCAGTTTGTCCTGCTGTGATAAGTCCCGTCCAGTTCGTGGAGCTAAAGAGAGCCAAACTGTTGCGTCTTTGTCTAAAATACGCCCACACTTTAAATGATCACGGTGAGTCTTGCTCTCTGCAGCTTGTTCTCCGCATGAATCCATGCTCTGACCAGGCATAGCAGTTCATAGTGACATGTCGATGCATGATAAGCAAATTGACATATTTTTGTGATTGATTGCGTCAATTACGTCAACAAATTGTCCCAGCCCTACTAAGAACCATCCTGACTGCAAATTATGCAACATTTTATACTGCTGGGTAGCTTAATCTATAAGAGCACATCATAATTGTTCATAATAGTTTTTATTTTGTATTAATAACCAAAATATCATTTATCAAATAAATGTAGCCTAGTGGAGTAAAAAATATTCTTCCTAATTTTGACACTAAGATTTTCACTTTACTACAAATATCGGTTCCAAATATCAGTTTTCTTGCTAACTGATCATTGGTATTGATAACAGCCTGAAAAACCATATTGGTCAATTCTTAATAAATTTGTTAGCCTCTGAGCTTAGCGAATCAAAATATTCTGCTAACCTAAAACATGATCAAAAAAAGAACCTGATATCAGAAACCAATCGTATTCAGCTGCTAAAAGTGTATTTAGAGCACTGTTAATGTTTCTAGGTTGAGTTGTTTTATTAATTAGTGCTAATAAAATGAGATTATATGAGATGAGATTATAAACACAAAAGATTTAATTTTTCTTGTAATGAAAAATAACTTCAAAAAGTCAAGGTGTCACTTTAGATCTCTAAAGCCTGTTATTTCTTTTTCCTTTATACTTTTTTAATCCTTTCCCTGGCCCCTCATTAACTTTCTATCCTAAAGACCCGTCGAATTATAATCACCTGAATGAGACAAGCAAGTCATGTCAGGCAGCAAACTGGCTCCCACTGAGTGGATATCGATGCCTCTGCTGTCCTTGCAACTGCCAGCACTGCATGTACCGTCGGTTAAGAAATAAAATACACAGATGCAGCCGGGTAAACACAGCTTGTTGACACACACAGATAAGTTTTCCATTCTGTCTGACAAGGGTGGGGAGGTTAGAGGTGGGGAAGTGTGTTATTGCGCCCTCATCCTAACTCTCCCAATTTCTCTAATCTCTTGTTCCGTTCAGGCTAAGCTCTCGCTCACATCCTCCCGTTTTCACATGGCCAATGTCAGCGTGAGGCAGATCCAGACAGTGATGGCAAACAGACATTTTTGGGCACACCATACCGCCAAATGGACCCTGGCTCTGCGGTAAAGGCTCGAGGCTAATCTCACACACAAACAGGTTTGCGGCCTTTGATGGGAATTAAGATACATGTTTCTTTGAAGTGAGACAAGGAGGGAACAGAGATCTCCTACAGGTTTGTAGGCAAAAGAGAAAAATGCTTTTATGTCAGTTTGAATCTCATTCTGTGATATCATCGATCGACTTCCACGAAAGGTGGTGAAGACTGTTTGTGTTAGAAATTATGGAAGTGGATTTTGAGCCCAAGCTGACATCTTAATCTTCAAACACAAAACACGTTATTAAAAAAACAACTTCAAACTGAATACACAAGGAAAAGCGTATTCAGCAAAATGTCTGTCAGGGCTCTCAGTCATATTGTCATGTTCTCTAAGAACTTTGCCTTTATTTCAGTATTTCTTCCCCCTAGTGGTTGTTTGTGAGTAAGTCATTATTTTCTTCATGTTATTTGCTGCTGGTGTTTCATTGGTTGTTTGAGTTACATGACACAGTTAGGTGATCATTTAGAGACTTCATTTTGGGACATGCTTCAGTTGTAGCTTGCAGCTACAGCTACCTTACCTTGTCCTTCCTCTGTTGTGTCTTGGAAAGCACCGCTTGTAAGTAAAATTTATGTTGATAGTTTATCATAAGCATCATGTTTGTATTCATGTGAATATTAATCCAGCTTAGACTAGCTATTAAATAGCTTTCCTGCTACAAGTATGCCAGTGTATTTTCAGTTTGTGTTTTTGAGCTTTGAACTTTATGTACAGTATTTACAACATGTTTGCAAGTTATTTACAGCTATTTACATATAATTGAAATGTGGTATTTATACATCATGCTGTAGCCATTATTTGCATCATTTTATGTAAATTTATGTATAACGTTGTTTAAATAGCATCCAGTAATTGGTGCCATTTTTCTGTATCATTTCAGTTTTACGAAAGAATCTGTTGATGAGAATGACGACAACAGTAAAGGGCATTCCGCTTTACTCCAGCCTCTGACTTTCTCTTCAGACTTGTTAGCTATCTATCAATTTGTGTACAGACACACACTGAGGAATACTATATATAGTTAAGCTTGAAAGACACCTTCATGAACAGACTTGATTCAACACGCTTCTTTAATATCCATAATACACTGTATATTCCTTTTACACTGGGCAAAAAACCTGCTGACACCCACTAATATCTTTTGTCTTCAATGGTAAAGGTTAAAATTGACTGCAGTAGTCAGTCTCGCATGGCCACTGCAGTCAATTGTGACCTCTGTGACTCTTTTGCTCTCAAAAGCTTTATTATGAAGGAGCAAAATCAAGAAATGTTTTTTTCATCAGCAGTAACTTGACACGACTCCTATCCAACTGAAAGCAAATATGAAACAGTAAAATATAGCGAGAGAGAAACTAAACTTTAAATCACAAATATTACAGCAGCCTCTGTGCCCCGAGCTAGGGGTCATAACAACAAAGATTTAGTTAGAAGCTACGAAAGTACTGAGAACTGAAGACACAAAACTTTTAAAAATGCCCTTCCCTCTGCTCTCCAGCATAGACATGAGTTGAGTGTCAGCTTTCCAGTGCACATAAGAAAAAAAAGACAAGCAAAATCATCTGCTGGCAATGGGCAAAGGGTCAATCACCTATTTTTAGCTGGTTTAGCCGCATTTAGAAAAACTGCATATTCGCACTAAATTTGGTGTAAAAACAGCATATTTCAATTGCTTGGTGAGTTAACTTGCTGTATGTACTGTATGTATTTATATGATATGCATGCATCATTAATTTTGTGTTGAATTGTATGAATTATTGTATGCTTAAACGTTTTTAATCTGGACTCTTTGAAGATAAGCCAGTGGTCTAAAAATCCGAATAAATCAAATCAAATCAAAAATCAAAGCAAGGTTGAGGCTTGCAGCAGGATGAATGTGTGAAATAATGAGTGATACATGTGAATGTGAAGTGTGTGACAATTGTAACAAAATAAAGAATATATATAGTGCGATGCATGCGTCAAAAATTCTTTTTTGCATTTGAGGATCCACAGTATTAAAAACAACTGAGATTTTCTTCAGTATCATGAAACTCATGCAAACCCCTCATTGTTAAAAAAACAAGAAAATTATTACACAAGGAGTTAGGTTTCACATCCTCCCACTTAATCTTTACTTCCCATATATAATTTATAGTTTAAAGCTTAATATTTTTTAACAAGGATCTCCAAGCATGAGTCAACTCGTGAAAAATAAGATGCATCAGATGAAAAAGGCTACAGCTGTTATTTTAATGTGTCACACACTCACTCAATATTTAAGGTAAATATAAGTGCTAGATCTGACTTGGTATCGGCAGTTACCCAATATTAAAGGACCCAGACCAGGATCAGGGCCAAAAAACTGGATTGAGACATCCCTATTCGATATAGTCAAGGAGAGGACTTTTTACAAAGTATTCTTTCAAACTAAGCAATTTGGTGATCAGAGGATTGCATTTTCTTTGAACTCAATATTCATGAAGTATCAGAATAAGATCTCATTAGCATGATGACTACGTGTTTTTACCACCTCCGTACATTTGTTCAAAGATGAAGTAGTTAAAAGTGTACAGTAGCTGAGGAATTAGTGAGGCTTAGTTCTATTACAGTAAAATGGCTCTTTTCACATCCACACACAGATGTTTGCAAAACAGCAAGAATAAAAAGGCTTTTCAAACACCGAATGCTAGAGACCGCCGAACAAAGATTCAAAATGCAGTTCACGACTGCTGTTAAAATGAGTCCTAAACAATGTCATTGGCTGGTGGCCTGAAGAGCTCACAGATGGTCCATTTTTCCTGCTGAAAGGGAGTGTGCGGTTGCACGTCTGATGCTGTTAGTGTTCTGTGCACTAAAATCCCTGCGTAGGTGTCTGCTGTTTCAGTTAGTGTAGTTAATTGCACATGTGCATGCGTGTGCATGTATGCCTGTCTTTGTGTGTGTGTGTGTGTGTGTGTGTGAGAGAGACAGAGAGAGAGAATAATTGTGTGTTTCAGGTTGAGGGGCAGCTCCTGTCTCTTCTGCTCAGTATTCAGCAGCCGTCGTCTCTGTGACGAGGATTGAGAGAAGCTCTGTTTAGGTGCTGTAGGGGGGCTGACGCTGGCTGGCTTGATGCATCCTTTCAAAACCACTTTCTTTCAAAGGCACTGCACATGGATGACAAAGCTGCTCTACACTTCAACAACAAAGGTGGTGAAAAAATAACAAAAATATATCATTTTATTTGTAACAATGAGAGGACGAGATTTTATACCACAGAAAACTTCTTTTTAGAGCCATCAAAACAGTACTTTTCAAAGTTAAACTGAAATTAAACTTTAATTTTGCTAAGAATCTAATTTACACATCCTTGGTGTTTGTTTGGACTTGTGTACTTAATTCGCCAAACTTGGAATTACCATAATATTGGCATTGTAATGTGATCAGAACAATATCTGTAAAAATAGATGATCACTTCACTCCTAGTAGTCCAACCAGCTGGTAGGTCACATGCTTTGTATCATCTGTGATTTAAGCACCACATATGTTACGGTTACTGTTACTGCATGATTTGCCTCATGACACAGTATAACATATGGAGTGCCGAGGTTGAAGGCTCAGACTACTTCTTGCTGTGAGTTTTTACAGTCTGGTCATTTGCTCCCTCCTTTCTATAATGCAGGGTGAGCACAGCAGTGAGTCTGCAGGAGCTGCAGATGACTCAGCGGGTTCTGAAGTAACATAAACTAAAAGAAAATCAATGCTAAAGAATATCAGTGGGAATCAGTGCTTTCTTTTGATGGATTTAAAGAATGTTTTCATGTTTTGGGCACTTCTGTCATGTCAACCAAAACGTTGTTTTTGCCCCCTTTAGCGTGTCTTATCATCCAATTTATCTGATCTAATCTTATCTTAGCAACTATTCTCTAAATCTTAAGGCCAGTAAACAAAGAAAAATCTCATGTTCTATCAATAGCTAGCACAAATGTTGAGAAAACTTTTGCTTACTTGTAGCAAAAAGCTGAGTGTCAAACACTGGACACTTCTCAACCTCAACAGTTGCCATCTTTGTCAACGTAGTGAACTTGTGAATACAGCAGCCCAGGCAGCCGAAGAAGTAGCTGCAATGACTACAGTAGTCGCAGGTAACACCAGATTACACAGATAGGTCATGCATGTATTTTTATCAATAAATACCACTATATTGTTAGCCACCAATACATTTATTTAGTTACGTTTGTAAAGATGTGGTACTGCAAATCAAATATAAATCAACATATTGGTGCATTTTCAGCCAGTAGGAGGAGGGAGGACAGGCCCATCATCGGCGAAGATTATGGCGTATTTTTAACCTCCAGAGAAACAGAGGGTAAACAAAAGGTAAATCAAATTAAAAGGGTGTTCATGTTGATTTAAGTAAAATTGAATACAAATTAAACAAGCCATTAGATGTTTTGGCAGGTGACAGTAAAGCTCCATGTGGCTTCAGTTCACCCACGAAGAAGAAGAACCTGCGGTCAGCATTTCCAGTAAGGGCACAACATCCATCCTGGATTTGAGATGGCACAACCCTGTTGAAATCTACACACCATGTAAGTGAGCACTTAGTGGGCAAAGTGTACTACATGACAGAGTACTAACAGAAGTATCCAAATTAAGACACAGCAAATGTGCAAAACGCTAGCTAATATACAATTGTTAGTAATTTGTAGGCTAGCTTGTTTTGCTAAGATTAGCCAGCTTAAGATGAGACTATATGAGCGTCATGGACAAATATCCTTTCCTGTAAATTGTCAAGTGTGATCAGAAACATAAGTGTCACAAGTTTGTTAACCAGTGGGAAAGTTTCTTCACCATGGCATCTCTAGTAAGAAGCAGTCAAAACCATCGCTTATTTTTGTACGATTACTGCAATATGCAAAGACATATGAAAAATTTAATCAGAAATGAAAACAGCAAAATGATGTTGGTTTAACAGTTTATTTTCCAATAATATTCATATTTGGATTCAGCTCAGTGCAAGTGAGTTAATTTAGTGGAGAGCACCAAACTTAATTTTGTAAATGAATGCAATTCATATCAATAACTAATGATGTTTACACTTGATTCACTTGCAGCAGAATTAAATAGGCTCCACATTGTCATTATGATTATGGAGAAGAAACGGGAATCTGTTATAGGAATGGGTAGAGAAGCCTCTAACACACCATAGGGAATCAGCTTTTCCATCACTCCTGGCGTTTTGCATTGTATTCCTCCTCAAAATATGCAGATCTTTGCAAATGAACTCATTACCTCCTGTATTAAATTAGCGTAGAGTGCTTGCCAACAGCCTAAGTGCTGATTATGGGAACAATGGGATGTGGACACCTATGGGCGCATTGTGATTACAGCCTGAGCCGAGCAGGCGGGGACAAGCCAAAATCAGCACCTGTATTGTGAGGTGAAGTGTTTATGTGTTGTGTTGTGTTGTGTTGTGTTGTGTTGTGTTTGTGTTTGTGAGAGGTGTCCCTGATGTCACAGATCCTTGGTGTGACTCTTTCTGTCTGCCCCATAGTATTCTTGGTCACAAGCTAGACAGACTGTGGACACTCAATTAAAGTTGTTCTTTTAAATCAGAAAGAAAATAAGCTAGTTTTTCATGCGACTCATAGCTATAACAATGTTGACCTGCTAAACATGGGGCAGGCACTGGTTTCCTAAGAAGACGCATTCACAGGACACAAGAGGAACATTAGGACCTGCTTTAGTTTACAGTTTCATGTTTGCTTTTCAACTGTATAGGAATCGTGTTAGTTACTGCTGATGAAAACCCAACATTTGCTGAGTGCGATGCTTCATAATAAAAGCTTTTAAAAAACAAAATAACAGGGATTTTTGCTGAAAAGAATTTCTAATAAATGAAGTGTTTATTCACCATTTTATTGCCGCACAACTCTCCTCAGTTAAAGACACTCCTTCAAGCAGGTAGCTTTGCTTGTACTAGAGATGCAAATCCCTGCTGTAGTGGGATGACGTGACAAATCCAACCAAGTCAATATGGAAAAGAGGCTTACATGCACTGTTGTGCATAAACGCACTACAAGAGTGGCATTCATTGAACATGCTGTTATTTTTTTGTGAACAGTGAACTGAACATTCAGTTTGCACTTAATGAACGTGAGCTATGTTCACTCCTAAGAGAGGTAACGGCAGTCAGCTGATGAGTAAAGTGTGACCACAGCAGAGAGAGAGACATGTTCAAATATGGAGTGAAATGTCAGCATGGTATAAAAACTGGTTGATCATGCAGCATGAAGTGTATGAACTACAGTGAAGCCTGGAGATCAGACTGATGATCTGCATTATATTCACTCTTCTCCTCTGTCTCATCTACCTCCTCATCTCCCTGCAGTTCTCATGTATTATGGGGTATTCAATTTGCACTGGAAAGTTGGAATTACCCAGCTGGAAAATTCAACAGTATGTTGACGTTCAAATTTGTTGTCTGCTGTTGTGTAAAATTTCTCAAATTGATGTGACTTGTTTTTTAACAACTATAGATATGAGTAATCCTAATTTCCTGGCAGGAATGGCGTATTTGTGAGTATGTTTTCATTTGTGTATAATCAACTGAAAATAATGGGTTTTCATTACCTAGAATGAGCTGTTTATATATACAGAGGAAGCAAGTCTGCTTCCATGGTGACTGACATGTTTCTCCAAAAGCCCAGAATCACACTTATGTTTTCCCGCACACTTGGAAGGGGAAGGTGACATGAGATGTCTGCAATCTGCACTTCACCACTAGATGCCACTAAATCCTACACACTGGTCCTTTAAAATGTGGTCTACCACTTTTCATTGTGAAGCAGATTATAGTTTGGTAAATTACAGTTTTAAAGTTGTTTCCCCAACACTGATTAGGACATAATTAATAAATTACTTCTCTGTGTACTAATCATCAAAAATCAGACCACATAAAGGGAGACTACTGATTGATAAAAGAAGATGATTAATCAGTCACAGCCCTAAGAAGTAAATGACTATACTGTACAAGCTTAATAGCATAATTGTATAAAACACCACACGACTCATTAGAAGGGGGAAGAGAACAATTTAAGTCTGTAATGTCTTGTATTGTTTGTGTTAAA
Source organism: Lutjanus argentimaculatus (assembly GCA_034769285.1). Classification (NCBI taxonomy): domain Eukaryota; kingdom Metazoa; phylum Chordata; class Actinopteri; order Lutjaniformes; family Lutjanidae; genus Lutjanus; species Lutjanus argentimaculatus. The sequence continues at coordinate 12,174,647 of JAWZSL010000007.1, forward strand.
CTGAGAAAGTGAAAATAAAAACTGGACAGAATCTGGGCTGTGGAATAAAATCAGATGAAGCAAAAGCAGCCTTTTTGCAATATTTATGTGTACTTGGGCCAGTTGTGAAAGTTTTTTTCTGTCCTGTTTTCTCCAAAGATTTGGGAGTGTGATTCAAATGGTCAAAATACTAAAGCAAACTCTGCATTACAGTGGCAGACGAACATGACTGATCTTCCTGAAACAATAATGTAGCAGGTTGGAAGTACAGTAGTCTGCATGTGTATGTTTTCTCAGTGTTTTCTTCTGAGTGTCAGTAAGATAAAACTTTATTTATCCCCTTTATTTATGAACCTTATCAAACAAGAAAAGCACCTTGTTCGAAGGCAGTATGGCATTATAACAAGTCACTAACTCACACACACTCACAGAGGTGATGAGGGTGACATATCGTGCTGTCATGGATTCATGTCCCACAATCAATCAAAAGTTCAGTGTTTCTCTTTTGTGGAAACAAACCACAGTAATGGCTCCACAGTCTCAGGTGTGAAAACACTTAAAGGATAAGTTCGGTTTTTTGACACCTGGACCTTATTGTTAGGATTAAATACGCTCGTAGACTCACCCAGACAATTTTGGTGGAGCTCGGAGCCGTTTTCGAGCAATTTAGATCCAGCCGACGGCGTTTTTTCTCATGCCATAGTAGCGGACGGGGCCAGAAATCGAAGCTCCTAAATTAGACATTATCTGCTGCGAAACTCATGCAATGTCCACAACAACACCACCAGTTAGCCCCCATTCGTGGACGTGCAGTGGTTGCTCGTTCTCTGGCCAGCTGTTCGGCTCTTTCCCTCTGCATTAGGGTGACCAGATGTCCCGCTTTGCGCGTGATTTCACGCATTTTCTGTCTCTTTTCACGCATCACGCAAATTGAGACCATGTCCCGCACAACATCCCCCTCAGGCCCCAGCAATGAGAAGCCGGTGATGTTACTGCACTCTGGGCTGTTTGTTGTTGTCATAGTAGCACTGCACGTACGGCGTTTAGGCCCGCCCCTAATTTTCTCCGCGCTACCAACAGCTGAGGTGACAGCTAGTGAATGACACTCGCATCGCGCGTTCTTCTTTGGAAATGGAGGAGGGGGAGACGCCAAACAAGAAGAGACGATGCAGCTACAGGCGGTGTCCCACTTTGTCCCTCACAAACATACCCCTTGTCCCTCTTTTGGTTTATTGGGACCTGGTCACCCTACTCTGCATCCTCCTCGTCGGTGTATTCTGGCTCAAAACGATACGGGCATCCATTATACTCAAAGTCGTCGTCAGACACTTCTACATCGGATAAATATTCCGCCATGCTGCACAAAAATAGCCGTGTTGCCGTGTAGCCTAGCAACAACAGCGTCTCTTCTCAGCTGCGCTCCTGCGGCGCACGTCTATAATGTCACCAAAAGTTACCCATCCTTGTAAAGCCCCGGATGACCATAACAACGAAGTTGAGCTGACATGGTGATAACACTGGCCATTCATTTATAAAATGTAGGTGAAATGAGCGAGTTTCGCAGCAGATAATGTCTAATTTAGGAGCTTCAATTTCTGGCCCCGTCCGCTACTATGGCATGAGAAAAAACGCCGTCGGCTGGATCTAAATTGCTCGAAAACGGCTCCGAGCTCCACCAAAATTGTCTGGGTGAGTCTACGAGCGTATTTAATCCTAACAATAAGGTCCAGGTGTCAAAAAACCGAACTTATGCTTTAACTGAACTTGAGCAAATAGTGACAAACAGATTAATGTCCATGTTTCGTTCTCGACAGCTCTGCCTATAAAGGTGACTAACATATGCTAAATGCTACATATCCTAATCTAGAAGGTAATTCCTCCAGTGTATGCGGAGCCAGATAAAAGGTCATCTCTGTTTGACTCGGAGCTGACAGAGCAGTGCATGGCCCAGCATCCTCCAGCACTCTATAGCTGGATTTGGAAAGCAAATGAAGAAAAGGGCTGCATTAATGGAGTGGTGAAAGATGAGCTGAAGAGTGTGATAAAAAAAAAAAGTCTTGCAGAGAGACTAATCCGAGTTTTGCCAATAGGGAGATGAAGCACCAGCGTTTGAGGATGCCTTGCAGCTGTTACCAGTCTGGTCCAGAGTTCTGCATGGTCGGGATTAGTTTGCTAGCTGTGTATCCAAATATTATTTTCTAACTCAGTGAGCACAGCGAGCCCCCCTGTGAAGTCAATTATAATGGAAAAAGTGGAGTCTTAAAGAAGTAAAATAAGCAGAGGTGCAAGGTGTGTGAATATTAACATATCAGTCATTCAGCTTGCCAGGTGTGTGTAGGTGGTGGAATGTAAAAAAAAAAAATAGTAATGCACTTAAAGCTGGGGCAGCCAGTTTAATTTTGGCATCATTGGGAAAAATATTCAGAATAACCTTCCAGCATATTGTAATTCAAGTAGTCTGAGACAAAACTGGACTTTTCAGGCTACAACTTTGAGGTAGTTGTACTTACTCACATGAGTATTTTTCATGAAACACTTTCACTTTATACTTTGGTTAGTAGTTACTTTAAATGGACCGTTTTGCATAATGACTTTTACTTCCGGTACTTTAAAGTGGATAACCTTTCAACTCTCCCCCTAGCGTTTCCAAGAGGTATTATTGCTCGTGCCACTGTAAGCAACACCTGTATGCAACACCAGATTTGTTTCCTCATAGCCTGTCTGCAGAGAGAAATGATTAAGCAAGGCTTGTAGGGAACCAATCTAAAGGTGGGCAGTGCCATCATTCTACAGCCATTACACTGTGCAACATTTACATCATGATGATAAGTTATAGCAAATAAAATTTGTCTATTTCTACTTTAAGCATATTTTATTGCTTACAAATTCATACTTGTTCCAACCTAAGAAATCTGTAATTTATTCAAGGTAATGGTGCCATTCCTAATAGCAACTAATTGCTATAACTTCTGGGAAAACCGAGATTGTCGGATATGTTGGATATGTTGGAAATGTCAGAAACGTTGGATATATCAGTTACGTCAGTGAGTGAGGACGCTGGTGAATGTGAATAAAACTTAACTACATAACTTCATCCTGAACTTGATTTCTGTCTGAGTCATGTCAGGCAGATTTTCATCTGCACTGGTGGTTGTTTAACAATGAAGACAACAACTCCCATTTACTTGTAACTGAGTATTTTCACAGTGTGGTGTAGCTACTTTTACTCAAGTAAAAGACCTAAATACTTACGTCACCACTGTGTGCATGTTGTATGTGTGTGGGTGTGGGTGTCTGAATGTCCCCCCCCCCCCAAATGTCACAAGAGTCAGAAGTGAGAAAAACACTGAGGACCTTGGTGACATCTGAAAACTGCAGCATCTGAGGCTCATGTCATGTAAACTAATCTGAAGTGATATTTTATTGATTTCTTTTTGCTTGCCCCTCATCCACAGGGCTTCTGTGTCTGACTTGAGGACACTTCAGGTCAGAGGGTCATCCAGTCTTAAGATGCTCTCCCAGCTGAATAAATCAGCCTTCGGCCAAAAGTCATATCCAGTAGTAAGAATTTTTTATAAAAATGCTTGTGAATTTTCTTATTATTATTAACATACCTTACAAAATAATCTTCCTTCACTATTTGGTGTATGCCACCAGAATAATTATAGATTTTTTTTCAGAGTTATTACAGATTATTACATTGGTAATTAAAAAGTAATTGTAAATTGATTAAATATATGGCGTTAAATTATGTATTCAAAAATAATAAGACATATTTTTCCCTAATCTGTCTTCTAATGACAAATTAATCATTTCATTTCAAAAAGGGATCTCAAAATTAATTTTAAAAAGGCTTTTTTTATACTATGCCTCCACACATCCTCTACTGTAGAATTACTGGTTGCTATTGTGCATAATTCACATTATTCTACTTAATTTATATCAGTGGGACAAGACTCACAGGTGGACCTCAAAGGCACACGAGTGATCAATCAGGATGAGAGGTCTGGAGGAAGAATTACCATGATTTATGGCCTTTCTCACTGTTATTTACTACTCGTGTCAAAAGCAGCCACATAGAGAACAACTCGTGGGAGCATCCTGATGAGGGCAGAGGAAATCAAAGATAGCTAAAGTGTAATTATCTGAGGGAGACAGAGGAAGAGGACTAGGGAGAGGAAAAGGAACTGAAATCTTATCCTTGTGTCAATATAAGTGCGTCCACAGGCAAACAAACAGGTTCAATACACTGAGTTAGGCAGTACATGGTAGAGAAACACTGTAAAGCAAGCACATCTTTCAAAATATTTTCTCCTTGTAAATTCTGACAGCTGGAAATAAACTTGAATAAGGAAGAAGCGTTAACGTGTATGACGCGGATCTCCTTTTTCACTTTTTCCAAAAAGGCAGAGGAAAAGATTGGGAGGTGTTCTCTGCAGAGCTCAGTCAAGTGAATGATCAATATTCAGCAACACTCTTCTGTGATGAGTCATTCAACTAATGATACAGCCCGGATCAATGGTCTACTGCTGAAAAATTCAAGCTATTCTTATTCTAAACTTTATGCACGCACTTTGCAAACACAATGAATATTTCATGACAGTGACACACATTCTGCCATCAGAGCAGCATCTGACTGAGTCGTTCTTTTTCTTTTCTAAAATTTGGAGAATTTGTCAACATCATTTATAGTGCTGAGGAAAAACCTCATAGTTCAAGGTGAACGATGAGGGAAAAGTAGAAGTAATAAATAATGATCATGTCAAGAGCCTGTCAGTGAGGACACTTTCATGTTTCCTTTTGACAGTATTGATTCTACAGTTGAAATATATTTTCATTCATGCTGTGTCAATCTGACGGGTTTCTACTTTTCTTATGTTCTGTGGTCTGAGCATTTAGACACTGGCAATTAACTAGCCTACAGTTAGACTAACAAAACTACTTGATTAAGTTTAGGCACCAAAACTAGTTAAACTTAAGTTTAGGCAACATAGCTACTGTTCACAGTAGTTCTGTTGGCATAAAGTAGGCAAAAAGCTAGAATATTAATGCTTAACACTACTTGATTGGGTTTAGGCACAAAAATACTTACACCAAGACTACTTGGTTAAGTCTGGCAAACAAAACTCCTTGGTTCAGTTCAGACACCAAAAATACTTGATTAAGTTTGGTCAACAAAACTACTTGTTTAAGTTTAGGCCCCAAACTTCTTTAAGTATAGGAAACTTGGCTTGTTTTAACTACTTGGTTACATTCAGGCAACAAAACTACTTGTTTAGGATTAAGTAACAAAACTTGGTTTGGTTTAGGCACCAAACCCGTCTGGTTAAGTGTAGGCGATGAAACTACTAAGTTAGGTTTAGGGACCAAAACTAATTTGTTACATTCAGTCAAAAAACTACTTGGTGAGGTTTAAGCAACAAAAGTTGGTCAACTTAGGGTAACAAAACTACTATTCATGGTGAAAAATGAGGCAAAAAAAGCTAGAATATTCATGCAACACAACACAGATTTTATCAGTGAAATATTAAAAACACGGTAGAACTTTTAAGTATTCACTTCTTGCTACTCCTTTTCAGTCATTAATTATTTATTGTGAATTAGCTTAAAGTTTGCCATTAAGTTCCTTTGTTATTCATATTAGATAGATAGATAGATAGATAGATAGATAGATAGATAGATAGATAGATAGATAGATAGATAGATAGATAGATAGATAGATAGATAGATAGATAGATAGATAGATAGATAGATAGATAGATAGATAGATAGATAGACAGACAGACAGACAGACAGACAGACAGACAGACAGACAGACAGACAGACAGACACATAATCCTAAAAAAGACATTAAAAACTTAAAATTGATTGGTTCCATAAAAATACATAAGAAATTTTGAGTATTGGGTCATTTTGGTACCAGTGATCCACTAATGAAAATGCTATATGTCTATATAAAAAGACAAAAATGGCTAAAATAAGGAACCTAATGCAGGAAACACGCCTGAAGATACAGATTCTCAGCCAGGAAAGGTACAGCTGCCGCCAGATAGCCAGGAAGTGCAGATGCAGTCCTTCAGCAGTTGGAAGACAAACCAAGATCTGGGCATCCAAGGGTTTCTTCAGCAAGAAATGACCGCATCCTGATCCGCATGTGCAGGGAAAGCCGCCGAATGACATCACAGGAGCTTCAGCAGCAGTGGTCAAACCAAACTGGTGTCCAGTGTTCCACCCGCACTGTATGTGGCCGACTTTTAGATCATGGCTTAAGGTCCTACAAGGCTGTCAAGAAGCCCCTGATCAATGAGAGACAGAGGTTAGCCCGGTGTCGTTGGGCCCAAGCACACAAGAACTGGACAGCCAGGAATTGGAAGAAGATTCTGTGGTCAGATGAGTCCAGTTTCCAGCATCATCTTCCTCCTGCTAATGTGAGGGTACGCAGAAGGCCAGGCGAAGCATTATCTCCAGCATGTACAGTACCTACGGTCAAGCATGGTGGAGGCAGTATCATGGTTTGGGGATGCATGAGTGCTGCTGGTGTTGGTCATCTTACTGTCTGTGGTGGCACATTGAACTCTGCCAAGTATTGTGTATGCTCCCTTCTGCACATGCACTATTCCGTCGAGGTCAAAACTGGATGTTTCAACAAGATAATGCCTCTTGCCACACATCCGGGGCCAGTAGAACTTGGCTGCAGGAGCACAGTATCCAGGTCTTAGAGTGGCCAGCTCAATCCCCGGACATGAGCCCCATTGAAAATCTGTGGTGGATTATCAAAAGGTCTGTTTCAAAGCGTAAACCAAAGAATTTAGAAGAATTAAAAGCAGTAAATCAAGAAGAATGGGACAAGATTACCCCTCAACAGTGTGAAAGGCTCGTGGGGAACATGCCAGCCGGGATTACAGCTCTACTGCGTGCTAATGGCAGGACTACTAATATTAATTTGATGATGTGATGGTTCATTTATTTTTTGTTCAGTTTTGAACACATTCTCTGTTATTTGTTGACTTTGATACCGACAATGTTGAGAACCGACATATTAAAACTGTCAAGAATTTAGTTTTGTTAGTTTTTCTTGTAAACAATAAACAAAAAAAAATATCATTTGTATTTGTTTGTGTCTGTCTAATGCAGCCACACCTTTTGAAACACAAAAAAGATTTTACCATAAATATTTCATGATATTTGAGATTGTGTAAAATTTTAAGGGTGTCCGAAAACTTTTTTCCACCAATGTAGATTGATAGATAGATATATACATACATATATATAATTAAAATGAATTAGTAAAATAAATTAGTAGGAGTGAGCATAAATTAATGTCCCTTTAATTTAATTTAAAGCTTATATCTAACAATCTAGAAAAATCTCATCCTTCTGAGCAGTAACAACTACATAACACCCTGCTGTGTGTGATGCATCATAGAGAAGCAGGTTCTTACATTATAGCGCTGCTGTTTACATACCGTGATCATCTGACCTTTTCAAACAGAGCCACAGCACTGCAAACACGGGGAGGAAGTCAGACGTAGAAACTCTGACCTTTTTTTAATTTGGCAGGAGCTAAGTCTGATAGTGAAGTTATCAGACCTTTCCATCAAAATTAATATGAATCGACATCAATCAAAAATGACTCAGCCTTCTTTCACTCTCCAGGTTGTAGCTGGGTAATCGACCTGCGCCAAACCCAAAATAGATCATGCTAATTCTACCTTAGCTCAGGTCATTTCCATTTCCTCCGGTTAATTAATGCACAAAACATATTAAACTCATCTTGCAGTATTTATTGAAAAACGTCAATCATTTTCCTGCACAATTCACCAGCTTGTGATTTGCATATGACTAATTTCCCATATAGTGTCTGGAATTGAAATTTAAATTACTGCATGCCATTAATATCCATATGCAAAGCCTGGGAGACCGCTAGCTCACCCTTATTTGATAATGACTGGCGTTGTCTTCAAAGAGAGATCACACTGCAGCTAAATGGCTGAGGAGAGATTCTACAGCACTGTGAAACATTGCTCTTTTCTCTCCCAGGTGAGCACTCTCACTGGGAATTTTTCATGCTTAAAAATTACATACAGTCTAGAAAGATAGAAATTAGCATACTGTAAGCAAAAACAAACAGTCAGTTTTGTTTACTTTCAAATCTCTACGGTGTTAAGCATAGACGCTTTGCAGATGTGCCAACTAGAGACTGCCCTCTTCAGAAAAATGACAGTGGTGGTCATTTCCTTCAAACAACATAAAATAAGCCATGTTTGCATTAAGTGCCAAAAGTCCTTCAAATTAAACAACTGCTAATTTATAATAATAACAATAATAATAAACTTTATTATAAAACACCTTTCATATTAAGAAATGCATCTTAAAGTGCTTTATAGAAGAAAAATAGTTTGGTAATGACCCATATGAATGCTTATATGAGTGGCACCCTGCCAAGACAACATGGTGCTCTTATGACACAACAAAACCCTAATTTGGGTTTGCGTTCAGTCTCCTACTAACAGTCAACACCGATTTCCACTGCTTAAATTCCCAAAACCTACGGTACCATGAATGCATGCTTTTTCCTTTGGTCCTTGCACAAAATCAAATCCCAGATCAAAGCAAGTGTTTCTACACTGTAATCCTTACATCACTCATCTTCCAGATGCCTTGCTTAAAGACCACGAGTTAAAAAAATTGTACTTTCCCCCACAATGAAGGGAAAAATATATGTTCTGTCAGAGGCATTCATATCAGTGAGCTCCATGTGTCTTTCTGTGCCATTTTTCTTAGCTGTAATTCCACAGACACAATGTGAAAGCAGTGGCATGACAACCATATCCACCCATACTGCCCTACAACCAAAGAGGCTTTTAGGGACAGTACATTTACACAAAGAGAAGCACACACTACAGTATATATATGTTAACTGGGGTTACCTTGACTCACATTGTGTTTTATTTAACTGTGGGACTGATCACTACAAACAGTGTGTTTATAAAGTATATAAACATACACTCACATACAGACTGTATAGTGATTGTAATATTATATTTATAATAATATCCCTCTCGGCCTGCAAGCCACTTCATTCATGCTTTTTTAATCATCGCCCTCTGCATCAAAAGGTATGCATTTGATGCACATGCAGCTGATGTGGATGTGAGAGAATTTTGTATTTTGAGTTCCTCAGTACTAGCTCAAAGCATCATGGGAGCAGGATATAGGTAAAGAAATGAATGAAGATTTACAGGATGATATTCTTCTGTATATCCACTCTTCATTTACGTATGTGTGTCAAACATGGTCTAATCCAGTCTAAAATTGTACACTGTACTCACGAGACAAAACTCTGACTTTCTCAAATTTATCTTGATATTAACCCTGTTTTTGACAGGTGTCAACAAGCTTCCGCCTCACTGATTCACATGATTTTGTTTTGCCGTCTCTTCATAACTACTGGCCCAATATTTTTTAATCTTATCAGGGTTACTTTAGGTGCCCTTTGAGCTAGTTTCATAGCAGTATTTGTGGTTCTACCAGATACAGTGGTCCAGCCAAAAATAAAGCAGACCTGTCCTTCTTGACCCTATTAGCTAGATGACTGATATTGGTTCATTGGAAGTCACCCTCTCCTTCATCCCAACAGGTTTGGAGCAGAGATGGTCATCATTTTAGTAAACTGAAGTAAAAGATTAAATGCACAGTGCATGGGTATACAGTTATTTTTTTCAAAACATGGAACCCCTCTTTGACCATTTCCTGACACTGCAGTTTCAGAGTGTACATCAGTGAAGCTGGCTGCTGGTTGTCTCCACCAGTCATAAGCCTGGAGGGGATCCTGAGATCCCCTCTGTGTGTGTGTCTGTATATGTATGCATGCGTGCGTGTCACCAACAAACCTGGAGCTAGTCCACAGCTAATCTTTCACACTACTGGCCTATTTTTTTGTGCACATTTGTGACTGCATGCTGAATGACCTCTGTGATTCACAGTTTTTGAAAAACCTGTTTTACGGCTCCAAAGGTCAAAGGTCAAGATTACTGTGACATCATGTCCATCCCATTCTTGTGAACACATCTCAAAAACACCACGATGGAATGTCTTCAAATTTGGTACAAATGTCCATTTGGACACAAGCACGAACTGATGGTGGTCAAACATCAAAAGTCACTGTGACCTCATCAAACATGTTTTTGGCCATAAATCTAGAACTCATATGGTAATTCTGACACAATTCCACACAAATGTCTAATAGGATACTAGCAGTGATGGAGAATAACTACTCATATGTAACTAGATAAATGTAACTGTAATCCATTACAGTTACTAATAAAAATGTTGGTGATTACAAAGGGGTTACATCCAAATATTCTTGTAATCTGCACTCAACTAAGAACATTCTTAAAGTTATTTTTACTTTTAATCATGCTCTTTTGATTACTCAGTACTAATCTGTGGCCCTACCAGTAATTAATTAACACAAAAATTAACACAAACATGGGAAGTTGGCCAGATAAGGATTTAGGAAAACAAATAAATTGATCACTAACGTGCTAGATAAACAGATAGGCCAGCAGACAGATAGGTATGTCAGTATTACAAAGATTGATTTAAGAAAAGTGATACAGCAAATTGCAGACTTGCTTCAGGATATTGCTGAGACTGCTCCACACTGAGGTTTTTCTGCTGCTGCTACAACCAGAGATATGAGCCATCTGCAGCAGCTTTCAGCATGGCAGCACGCTCCTATCCCACAAACCATCTAATAGCTTGTGCCAGATAGTCAGATGCTACACAATATTACCTTCATCCAAAAGTGTTCCCCCGGGAGCGACACCCAATCAAACTCACTTGTCTTTTGCCATCCAAATCATGTTACACTAATAATGTTACACACTCAAACAGGCTTACGGGATTACAACCTTCTCTGGAACCTAGAATCTGTGCTAAAAACAAACATGAAAAGGATTTGCAAGAAGAGTATTTCAGTATGTATGTATGAGACACTTATCATGTAAACATAAAAGCATTCCAGCAAAGCAAATCTAGCTTTAATTTTAAAAGCCCATCTGAAATCCTATCCTCCACATTAATGAGGAATATTCATAAATGCAGATTGGATGAAAGGAATGTGGTGCATTTAGCAGTTTGTGACCCCACTTTGAATATACAGAGCTGATCTGAAAAATGTCCAGCGGAGGCAGCTGGACGGTTACCATCGATAATGCAAAGGCCATTCATTTAGCAGTTCAAATGTGTTGGTGTGCGTTTTGTTTTTTTCCCATTCCTAATTACAGATAGGAGCAGAGCTTGTTTAGCTGATGCTAAAAGCCTCAGGGGAAGAGGCCACAATTGCCTGCTGAGAAAGTGAGAGCCATTTGTTCTAATTTAATATTTATCTATTGGAGGAGGCTGAGTTATCAGAAGGAGCTAAATTGAAAGACGCCCAAGCGTGCCCAGACAGAGTCAGCAAAAAATACAGACAAACAGCCAGCTCTGATGACCGTTAAACAGAAACTGAGGGAACAGTATAAGAGGAGAAATGGGATACTTTATGCATTTGTATGTGAGAGATTGTGAGGGAGCAAGAGAAAGATGCGGACCCTGTACATATGAACATTAGAACAGGGATCAAGAACTTCGTGCTCTGCATGACTACAGTCACACATCCATGGCTATAAACACTCCTATGTGTTTTGGCCCAGTCTGAATGTACAGCCAGAGCCTGCCTGAACTCTGTTCAGTGTCATGTCAAGTCAAAGAAATGTTCAGTTGTGGAAAAATGATTTGTTGGTCAAAAAAACTCAAGAACTCTTCAATGTAAACCCCAAAGAAAATAACATTACAGAAGTTGTTCTGATATGAGAGTTATGTAGCTCTGGAATACACCAGACCTACTGTATTTGAATAGCTGAGAAAAATCGAAGATTTGGATTTAAAGTTACTATGTGTGGAGTTTATAGAAAGTATGATAATAGCCTCTTTGAAAATATGTAATGGCATAAGTTTCTGTTCTAAAAAAAATAAATCTGGGGAAAAAATTAGTGCAGTATTGTGTCCCCAGGTCTGATCTGTACAGGTGGAGGCAAGCAAGATTGTCATGATACCAGAATGTTAAACTCTAATAAGATACTTAAAAAATAAATAAATAAATACATTTTAAAAAAATACGTGTCTCGATACCTCTTTCGATACACCAGCAAAAAGAGTCCTTGGCTCACAAAATAGGATATTTTTTCCCCCTTTCTTGTCATTAACAACCTGCGCACAGTTCTGGTGCAGGAAACGGTAAACAAACATTGTCTGTTTTTGCTCTGCTGCAGGCCAAATTTCAGGCAGGAAAATAAATACGAAGCCAAACTAAGGTCTCGAATGCGTACTGAGATCTTTTCTTTTCTATAGCTTCAGTACTTAAGACACCATAAAATGTTAGTATTATATTGTTTTAAATGTACTGAAAAAGTCTTGATACTTTGACAACCTTCGAGACAAGGGTGGTGTTGTCACATGCATTGCTGTCTGCCTCAGTGTGATTCTTTGTACGACTAAAGTAAAGAATACATTAACTATGATGATGATGAGGAGGAGGATGATAACTGATATGAGGCTAACATGACTTTTACGCTTTTAGCTTCTTCCTGCTTCTTTTTCATTCATTGAATGCATATAAGAAATTTGTGTTAGTGTATTATTTGTTTTTGTAAAATTGGTATTTTTTAAAAATACATATTGAAATGACCAAACAAGATGAAACTTAAGTAAACCGAGCTACACTAAACTTAACAAATGCTGCTAAAGCTCTTTCGGTGAAACTGGGTGAAAGCTTAAATTATTTTTTGGGGCTTTTTATGACTTTATTGATAGTAGGGATGTTAATGATTAATCATCAATCAGCCTTAAGAATTAACCAAAATAACCAATTGAAAGTTCATTAACCAAATATGCATGTTTTGTGAACCATTGCTCCAGAGTTCACAGGTTTTTTCACGGTTGGTTTTGGTCTGCCTTGTTAGTCTAGAAATGGCAGTAATTGTGCCGCATTTGACATTATTTTGTTTGGCAGAGCCATCTATTGAATAAGGACAACCTGACAAGAGTCTGTTTGAGCAAGAACCTTATCGTTTTATTATTCTGTTCATTAAAATTGTTGGTTCTTTATAAATTAATGTTTCACATAACTAATATTCAGCAAATATTGTTTAGACAAAACTTAAAATGAGAAAAAAATTTTAAAGAGTAATTGATTGTTAACGTTTTCAACTCTCGGAATAAAGGTTAGGCACAAAATCTGCAAACCTAATTGACAGAACAGCTAAAGCCAGGACAGGAGAGGGGGAGAGTATGGGGGTACAGCATGCAGCAAAGAGCTAAAACCAAACCCACGGCCCCTGGAGAGGACTCAGCCTCAGTCTCTACGACCTGAGCCTGGCACCCCAAAACTCCTTTTTAATTTGTGTTCTGCACATGCCAAGATGTAGACTCTTATTGGACTGCAACGGTGTGATTAAAAACAAATGTAATGGTTTAGTTCACTGAGTGCAACAAATCGAAATGAGTCATGTACTTACAGTCACTGAATGTCCCGTATTAATTAGTTCATTTATGTATCATTTATGCACACACTTAGAAGGAACCAGAACTATCAGGACCTATGCCAGCCTTCCTTTCATTTTACATCTTGGATATGGATTAACCTCTGGGAAGTCTAAAACACCAAAATGGTTCTTCATGACAGAAAAGCTCCTGACTCTCTATTTTGCAAAGGCCATTGTATTTTCTTGCCCTCAATGTGCCCAATTTATTAAACACTAGATATCCAATTTTGGCATGAAACTAGCTCTTAGGTCAGACACAAAGCTCAGTGAACTGAAATGCTAAGTATGGTCAGGCAAGCTGTGTCTGCTCTGCCTGTGGTAACGTCAGAGGCACAGAGCAGCAGACCTCACTAAACCCCTTCAATAAAATATGTGAATTCATTGTTCTGCCCAGGGTTTCAAAAATCAATTAGAGCCATGGCAAGTACACTTTTATGCAAATCCAGTCCACTGTCCAGGTAAGTCCTTTGAAAATACCTCAATGAAATTAGCAAGAGTTAGACATGCACATGCAGTGGCACTATAAAGGAAAAGTGCTGTTATCTATTACTCGGGCAGCACTGTGTTCATCCTGAGTGCGTCAGCTTTGTAGGAAGGCTCAGCCAACCTCATGGGAAACGGAAACCTAATCCAATTTACTCTGGTATTTAACCACGAGGAGATCTATCCTGTCTACTTTTACAGTCTGTAATCGCTGCCCAAGATCAAAGACAAGACTGGTATCAGTCTACGTTAGGTATAAAACCAACAGTAGCAAAAGTACAAGACAAAAGATGGTAAAAGACAGACGAGCTTGGACCACTTGTTTATAAAGACACCATTTACGTATTTGAAGTGTGCAATTTTGGTCCTCAGCTTTTTGCTGTTGCTTTGAGTGTTATTTTTGTGTCATATTTGGGAGGGAGCGGCTTGACAGACAAATATGCCCAAGGGAGCAGGCACTCTTAAATGTTTTCTGAGAGTATGATTATAACTATGCGTCAGGAATGTGTTATGGCAATCTAACAGTTGAAATGAAATATTAGAAGCATCTGTTATTGCGGTAAGACTATACTCGAGTGCATTCTGAAAGCTATAGTTGTTTCATTTCATTTTCCTTTTTCGGATGGATGGCTGATTTGCCACGAGGATTACCACCATTCAGTGTACAGCCCTTGACCTTGGATTCTCGCAACTGAGACGAAGAATCTGCATTAGAGACATGAGCCGTACAGTCTTAGATTTGTGTATGACTGGATGAGCATACAAGTAGCACACAGGTTAATTCAATTTATCTCCATCTTCTACACTCTTAGAAATAAAGGTGCTAACTAGAACCACAACAGGCTTTTCGACTTGTCTGCATAGGAACCCTTTCTGGGTTCTGGTAGAACCTTTTTATAAAGGTTCCATTTGGAACACTTTCAGAGAGTTCTACCTAGAACCCAACGTGAAGGGTTAAACCTAGAACCATCTGTGAAAGGTGCAACCCAGAACTCCCTATGGGAGGTTCTACTGAGGACCCTTCTATGGTGTAATAGTTATACCCAGAACACACTCTGGGGGTTCTATCCAGAATCTTTCCACCTTCTATGGGTGCTAACAAGAACGCACCAATGGAGTTCTAACAAAAACCTTTTTATATTCCAAAGGTTGCATCTAGAACCCACCAAGCGGGTTCTGACAAGGAACTTTTTATATTCCCAGGTTGTCATCTAGGACCCGCTCAGGGGGTTACCATTGATGCTTCAATATTCCAAGGGTTTTATTTAGAACCCAGCCAGGGAGTTCTACCAAAAACCCTTTTATATCATTGTAAAAAAGAACACTTGACAAAAGAGTTCTTAAAGGATTTCCCCAATCATCGAAGAACTCTTTCTTCCAAAAAGGGTTCTTTGGATGAAAAGGGTTCTTTAGGGAACCGTTGACAAACCCCTTCTTCAAAAAAGGGTTCTTCAGAAGCAAACAGTCCTCAGCCCTTTGAAATCCTTATTCTAAGAGTATGTAAAGATGTACTCAGTTTTTGTGTGGATGGATGAGCTATGAGAAACGGAATTCTAATTAAGTTGCCCCAATGGCAAGGCTTTTTTATTTCTAGATGGTTGAAGACTAAAAAAAACCTACCAACATTACCAACAAGATTATTTTTTAGTAATCATGAGCTTAGTCCCTGAAGATGAATAGACCCATTTTCTGTGTGGTCCTGAGTGCCTTCAACTCAGGCTCCTTTGGTTTTTCAAAAGACAGGTTGCATTGGAGAAGAACTCAATCCATCCAAAGAAAAAAATCAAAATCAATTTAGGACAATTATAACCCAAAGTCCAAGTGTTGCACAGAGTGTTCTTATCTCAAGGCTTCCACGAGATCCAATAAGCTTTTCCCACAGCTGCACTACTCAGATAAATTCTTCAAAACTGTTGAAATGGAGAGGGCTGGCCTCAATTCATGCTTGAGCACAACATGTTAATGATTCCAAAGATAATACAACCCTTAATTATTTTTTCACCATGAGCCACGGGAAAAGTGATTATTCCAAAACCAAACACAGCTGAGTCGTGTATTGTGAAGTTTGCTCTCTATTTATTGATTTCTTTAAATCTCATTCAAGGGAGAATAATCCAAAGTGACGAGAGGGCTTTGATGACAGGACCAGTGCTTTTCAAACCATGGACTCGCCTAGCTGTCTTTGCTAAAGTGATATGTGTCAGGAATGTGGCACACCCCTCATCACCTTCACCACATATTTCAAAAATGTTTTATCATCTTTCAATCAGCACAGCTCCCACTCTGATACTTTTTTCTATCAAGACGCACATGAAATGAGCAGCTTCAGGCTAAACAATTTCTATTGTGTTTAAAAGAAAGTGCAGAAACATTTGTTATGAGGGGAAATCTATTTGTCCACAAATCCAACATTGCAAGGCCAACAACAGTAGCAGGTTTTGCAGAAGGAAGGAAAGTTCAGTTCATTCAGAAACAGATTGATTTTTCTATGCGATCACACACTTTCTCAGCGGCCTCTAGCTGTGAATGTCACAGTGAATGTTTTGTGTGTCTGTTTTTTTTGTTAGCCTGACAGACGAGTGACCAGTCCAGGATGTATCCTGCCTCTCATCCAATTCATGCCAGGATAGGGTTCAGCCCTACTGCAGTGTTACCAACTCTTTTTGATGTAAAGTAGCTGGAATAACCTGTCGGAGTGGGACATCCACTTATGTTTCTTTGCATACTGTGCTCAAGAGGTTGATTTTATATTTATCCTGATTGCATTTTTAATTATTTGTATTTCTGAATTTATTCATATGGGTTTTATCAGTATTTATATCTAGTTACATTTGGATTTTGTTACATGCTTTTACTAGTTTTACATTATTGCATGGTTTTATTTTTATATTGCATGCTTATGGACCTGTTGTGTGACTCACATGCTTTGTTGTGGGCTGAGGATGAAGTGAACAGTATCAGCAGTGATTAACTGACCACACCCCCCGAAACTTATGATTGGCCAACACATGACAGCGTGCTCTCTTAAGTGGGATTGAACACATGTATGGAGCGGAAGCAGGAAGTGGGACAGAGACACATGAGCGTGACAAGAGGAGAGGGCAGCGCACACACACGATACCGAGTTGGACCGCGGAGCAGAGGCGACTTTACAAAGGATCTGCGCAGGTTAAAGATGGACCAGTAAGCGGCTGAGACCAGGCACCGGACTGCCATGTGCACGCGGAGCAAGAGAGATTTGGTCAACGCCTACTCGAAGCTAAATAAAGGAAAGTGACCAAGCTAAGCTAGCCTACGTGTGTGTGTGGCACCCTCTGCTTCTGTGCACATGTGACTGAGGATGTGTTCTTCTCCTCCACAGTGACTGCAGCAGACCAAGGGAGGAGGGGCAGCAGGACCATGTGGCGAAGAGACGCCAGGAGACTGATCCCCCCAAAAAGTGAAACGTTTCCCCTTCCTGAACAATTTTAAATGTATCACAGACATTTTGGGACTATTTAAAGACACTCTTTCATTGGGCAATCTGGTTGATTTGTAGATTTTATTTGGACACGTTCATATTTCTGTCAGCCATTTCAAGAAGCCCATTTTAATTGTTGTATTTTAACATTTTCCAGTGACTGCCCAATCTCTGCTAAATAAATTATTTAAAGCCATCCCTTAAGTCATCCCTTTAACAGTGGAAATATTTTATTGCTGGTATAATTAAGAACCCCACACCATTGTGTGACACCTGTTCAAAGTGCTAATTGCTATGTCACCATATCACCGTCATACTGACATATGTGTTGGTGTTAAAACATCCATCAAAGTGATACAAGTCTCTTCAAAACCGACAAGTCAATACATTTGTCGCCACAGGCACTTTAAAAAATACTAAAAAATAAGTCCTATGTTGCTAAATTGCTAGAAAGTCACCAAGTTGGCAATACTACCTCCCAGTGACACTGACACTGAACAAGGTATCCAGATAATTTATTCTGATTATACCACACAGGGTTGCACAACAAAATGAGAGTTATGAGAGTAACGAGAGTAGTTTCTTCATTCTACTCTCACATACAACATATATATAGATAATTAATTAAATTCAGAGTACAATACAATAAAATTTAAAACAAAATAAAATAAAACAATACAGTTTACTGGTATACATATATACATGCACACCCAGGAAATAATTCTGTTGTGCATGGTGACAATAATATCAGACATCTTCACATTAAAAGTTCAACATCTGGGAAACACTGTCCATCAACTTTGACTGTGTTTGAGCACGAAGCATCATCAATGTAAACACAGAGTCCTCCTCCCCTCATCATGCTGGAGTCTTGCATGTTGGGTCCTGTCAGATTGGAACACTGTTCACCCATCAAGTGCAACACCTTGACCGTGGATGTTGTAGAGCAAGTGTCTCTGAGTGGGCACAGCAGTCTGATTTCCCATTGCTTGGCCTGCCTGAGTTCCATTTCATCTGTCTCAATAGCCAGAAGTATAGCAGTCAAGGCATGGGTTAGCATGCTTGTCCCTAGTCACCCCCCACCCTCCTGAGGCGGTCCATGACAGTCCATCCGGCTGGTCTGGCTGGGTGGTTGAAAGATACTGTGTGCATTGTTGATCGGTCATATGTGTTTCAGCAATAAAGTAAAAAATAACAGATTAAAAGAGAAAAGTAGCAGTTAGTAGATGTTTGAAGGAGCTACCGGCCACAGAATCTATATGCTCCACTGCTGCCATGAAGAGACTGTCGGTTGACAATATTCATTGATTTTTTTTCCTTCAATGTAACAGAGGTTTTCAAACTGTAAGGCATGCCTCCCCAGGAGGGCACATGGGGAGAGACATGAGGCAAGCATACTGCATGCTTATCAACACATTCAGTACTTGCAGAGGCAGCAGAGGCTGTGACATACATCTCATGGAGGCAATTAAAGTACTATAAAACCCATGGTGCTTGATTGCGTCAAAATTCGTACTCTTTCTCAGAGTCATAAATCAGTCAAATCTCCACATACAGACGTGACACACACATTTTAGATTCAATATGACTGTGTTTTACTTCATTATCGCTGAGGACCATCATGAATAAACATCCATAAATCTGCTTAAGAATTGTACAAAATCTTACTAAAACACACCCCAAAAACTCTGTACCTTCTTAAGAATCAACACGTTTTTAAGTTTCCTTCAGTATAAAATTAAGATGCCAGCTGCTCAAGTTGCAGCCCACAACCAACTCTCTGACTCCAAGGCCTGTTTACATGCCTCAAGGCCTCCATTTATGGCAAATGTTCCACAACAGAGCACACTTATCCTCCAAATCAAAGTTATACACAGAATAATAATAGGAAGTAGAAAAGGAGTTAATAGATTGGTGGGTGGGACAAACAGTTACCAAAATTTTGTCTAAGGGAAGACAAACAGTGTCAAATGTAGCAATATTACGACCATGTGTTGATCAAAGGCTTTATCATCTTCAAATAGTTTTTCTAAGCAAAAACACATATTGCAAAAGAGTGGCAGGTGTCTTGTAATAAGTATCGTCGAATATTCTGGCCAACAAAGTGTAAAACATGACTCCCACTGTGCAGGGGCAGGAAAAGAGCTCGGAGCGATTATAATGAGCCACCTCACTCATAATGCAGATTTCAAACTTTACAATCACACCTCCGCTACACTCTACACCACCTCCTGCTGTCATTAGCTTGATTTACTTTCTAAAGTGTTGTAACCTTGATAGGACCTGCTGTTACCAGGGATACTGCACCGCACTTGACAGCTAGATACAAAGTCAAAGTTAATTTTGGGCGGCACAAAGACAAGGAAAAGGTCAGAACAGTCATCTGCAGAATAGTCACAGGTTGGGGCAGATTACAGAAATAGACACAGTGGGGACTCCATATGCATGTTTGCGCACATACATGAGAGCAATGTTTTAAGGCATTTCCACCAAGCGTCACACCTGAGGGTCATGAGTTAACCTCCACTAAACCATGTAGCTATAGGCACAGCAGACATGTGCGTCAGAGGCAGCCCAATATAGCTCTGAAACCCCATTCTGAAATTGAGGGCAAAGCCTTTGATCTTGGGAGATAGCTGGTTCTGCAAGGTAATATGAAGAAAACTAACACGAGGAGGAAACAGGAGCGAAAAGACGGAGCAAGAGGGGCTAACATATAAACAAGCTTGGTCTATTACCTCTCTCTGCCTATCTCCTGTTTTATACGATCAAAATAATCTTCTGACAGCCTGTTTCCATAGTAACATCCTACCTCATGTGCACATGTGTACACACAAACACAGACCTGACGCCTGAACGGATGAGCAAGTTAGATCATGAGAGTATTGTATCTGATTTGTCCCAGCTTTGCTGAGACAGACTGTTCTCCACATGAAGAGATTACTTAGCCACTCTGACCAGTAGGCTACTAACTGAATCATCCTGTAGCTGGTTGGTGTCTCTGAGTTCTCTTAAGCCATTTTCCCATTTTCACATATGCACTCTGAACTATGTCCTGAGAATCAGGTCGGGACATTGACCGAATTTCCCTTTCACACATGTAGCAGATAACAGGAGTTGTACGTGTCGGACATGTTCTCACATGTTGGAAATTCCTTTGGTTTGTGAGGGGTGGCACGTGCAGAGCATACAGCAGGAGGACTCATTTGTAATGTAACCGCTTTTTCCTTCTCAACATTGATTCTGATACATTAATCCAGTGGTTCCCAAACTGGGGGGCAAGCCCCCCTGGAGGGGCACAGAGCCACTGCAAGGGGGTCCTGAAGACCAGGGAGAAATAAAGAGCGAAACAAAAGTTGAATGAATATGATCTA
Organism: Lutjanus argentimaculatus; assembly: GCA_034769285.1. NCBI lineage: Eukaryota > Metazoa > Chordata > Actinopteri > Lutjaniformes > Lutjanidae > Lutjanus > Lutjanus argentimaculatus. The sequence continues at coordinate 12,195,532 of JAWZSL010000007.1, forward strand.
TGTAGGGGAAATAAACAAACAAGAGTTTGAGTTTGAGTTCTATTCTGATCACCTTAACTTAACTTCACTAAAATCCAACTTTTTTTTAAATCAGTTCCATCCCCAATTATTGTTAATGATTGATTAAATATTTTGGGTTTGGGGGGGCTCGAAACTTTTGTCGGCTTCCGAAAGGGGGGCATGCCAGAAGAAGTTTGGGAACCACTGCATTAACCTATGGACCAGTAACAAGTACTGATCCAATGCCAGTGCATTTAAAAACAGAAAAATCAGTTCATCAAGTTCAATCCACTCAGTAAAGAGTCTGTCTTGTTTTCCCCACAACCCCAAACACTTTAGTCCAATCTAGTCCAGGACAAGACAGGTCAAAAAGAGTTTTCCCTTGGAAAACAAACCAAAATCAGGAAATAAAGATTGATTATGTACAATATACACACCGGGTGCTCACAGTACAAATAGTCAATCAGTCAGTAACTTAGTCAGCTTTGCAGTGTTTTCCTTAGCTTCTCTAAGACACCAGCAACTCCTGGAGAAATTCCAACTGGGAAGTACACAATCCACCGGTTTATTCCTACTCCTGACACAGACTCCAGGGACCTTCTGCTTACTACAAGCTGGCTACAATAATAGAGACTTTGTCACACAAGCTAAGGTTGGGCGATTGGACGAATATATCGTCAATGGTCTGAATCCATTGCTGGTCCACTTTTTGGGCTGATTTTTGGGGCAATTTTTTATTTTGCTGATGGAATGGTCTGCAGGGAGACAGCCACTGCTCCGCACCGCGCTCTCATCCAGTGCACACCCACTCCGTGGCCATGAGTGCGCTGAGCGGGATGAGCAGTGAGAGGTAAACGGCCTGCAGAATTAGAGCCTTTCCACTCTTTTCAGGCGGTGAATTAAGGACTTAATTAGACGAAACCAGAGTTGGTGATTGCTGGAAGAGTGGACAGACTAACAAAGATGGTTTTGGTGAGTTTTATATGTTTTTCTGTCGAGTTTGAATGAAGTGAATTTAGAGTATTTAACGAGCCAATTAAGCTCGTCTTAGTTCGGTAAAAGAGAGAAACTTGAATTTAAAAGGTGTACGGTTGTATTCCTCCATTTAAAAAGGAAAATAAGCGTGTGAATATATAATTTCTTGACACTTTGTAAGTTTATTTTGTTAACAGGACATAGTGAACGTACACAGCATGCGTGATGTATGAATTCGCCAATTCGCCAATTGGCGTGTTGCCGCAGTGCGTCCTCTTGGAGTCCAAGAGGACGGATGGGGGGACAAAGATATTGTCAATCGCCAATTGATGGCCTGATGATGGACATTTGGAAAATTTTAACAATATCCAACTCTAACACTAGCTGATGACGAGGTAAAACTGGCACTGCAATCCTCCACTAACCATTAAATTCTACAAACAGGACACTGCTGGAAAGTAACAGAGTCAAACTCAAACTGAGCAGCAACAGTTCAGAGTGATTTAATTAAAAAAAAGGATATGTATAACAGGCTTATGTTTGGAAAAAGCTAGTACGAAACATAGGTAAACAAAGCCAGCAAAATCCAAAATCCAAAACAAGGTACAACTCTAAAATAACTAGGAAAACTAGGGGACAGACACAAGACTAAATAGAGAGAGAAACTAATCAGGGCCAGGTAAAAATAATCAGTGATCACAAAAGGAAGGAAAAGACCTAGAAAAGAAGTGAAACAATAACACGAGGGACAACAAGAACTTCAAAATAAAAAATTCCTAACAAAAAACCCCAAACCATGACAATGGTATTGGATTGGAGCATAGACTTGCGTACTCACCAATGCCGCATTTTAGGCAGCATTGCATGTTCTGATACTGGTATCAGAACAACCAGAACAGACAGAGGACAGTGCGACTGATAGGCAGATAGTATGAAAACACAATGACCATTGAAAAAGTGGAAGAGCACAAACCAGCTATATGCCGTGCGATATCATCAACATGCCCACTTGCTCATTCCGGATAATGAACTGCTCTATTCGCACATGTGGCTCACCCTGACTTTGGGCTGGGAGCTGGCAGGGTCAAGTCAGTCAGGCAACTTATGTGAACATTTCTGTTCACATATACAACTCATCCAGGTAATGTATAATGCAGAGTTACCGTGCATGCGTGAAGAGCTTTAGTTTATGATCTTCTTAGTTTAACCATGACAGACAGACTTGTAGTGGCTCCAGGTGAGGTGGCACAGGGCAAAGAACCTTCAAATGAATAAAATAAAAATCAATATTTACGCAACACCAGAGCACACACAGATACACTTGAGATTAGGGTTTCTTTCTTCCATGACAAGCCAAGAAAAATAAGCTGATGAAAAAATTATTACCAAAACAGACTCAACCATGAACATTGGCTGTCTGTGACAGTGCCTGTCAGACAAGCCAGGTTGCCTAGCAACCTAGGTATGACTTGGCCAGTTATGCAAAAATTTCCATTGAACACCCAAAAGCATAAGTTCCTAAGTTGATTGAATTTCCCTTAAGTGTCATATTCTGGGTCATTGGAGCTCTCAGACTATCTAACAATGCTTTTATGATTGTGTCTAATAGCATATAATACTCCACACTTACCAGATACATTCATGGCCTGGAACAAATTCAAAGGATGTGTCTGATAATAGTAATGATGACTCTTCATCAAATAAGAACAGGACAGTATTTGGCCTCTAAACAAGGCCATCTACGAGCCACTTCATATCTATCATTGTAGTGGATGACCTAAATCTGGTTATTACCTGTAGTTATTATGATCACCTTTTATCAAAGACCCTCTATCTCTTTGTAGACAATCCAACATGGGGTTCACAACTATTCAATGCAGTCAGATCAAGCTGAAGCAGACTTCTTACTCAATATCAAAATCAAATAGTCAGGAAGGACAAATCAGGCAGTTCAAGTTGCTGCCTAATCTACAATCTGAAAACATTTTGCTCTGGGTTAAATGTCATTACTTAGCTGTTAGCTCGAATCTGACCTCAAGCTTGGGTTTCACCTTGAAGGATGCACATTTATCTTTCCCTATCCCTGGAGACCAGAAAGGACAGTTAGTCATTGCTCCGGCTGAGTTTGGAGACCAGCTCAGACAGTTGGTAGTTACAGAATCTCTGAGGCATTGCATTCTGGATCAATTCAGACTATTAACCATGTAGTGTTGCTATTCCCACAGCCTGAGTCTGTTTTTATTAGAGCCAGACCTTGACCTCTGATGGAAAGGGTTAAAGCTTCTTGAGAGAAAGGCTTGAGAACTGTGTGTTTTGTTGCACTATCATCAGCTCTCTCCTTCCCCCCCAGATCAATACACTAGTCATTTTCAGTTTTCGCTGCAGAGAGCTAGCGTGAAACATGCCATTATTTATTCCATGTAATGGGTCTTTAGATGTAAGGTGAGTGGAAAGATTCTCTGTGTCCCCACAGACCTCTGCTGTGGGAAAGTATTTACTGACTTAGGATTTTCAAGGATGTTAGCACAACACCATTTGCAAACACTAATAAATACTTAAAACATGACTCATACAGCTGGCTCAAATGAACAAAGAAAATGTTACATTCAGAATACCAAATAGGTCTTTTTGAAATGCTAAAACAGCACAAAAGATACTGTTATTCAAATTCACGTGGGCTAACAGTGGGTATAACATCAAATAAAGGCGTGTGCTTAGCAGGAAATTTTGCAATAGAGAGATAAATTTGCAGCACATGTATATCTGTGTATCTTTAATTCAGTAAGTGCACTATGTCTTAATATTTTCTACATATTGTCTTTTGAAGGCAGCAAAGCCACTCACTGTTGATATTGATTGAGAGTTCTGCAGTGTTTGGTGGTCTCGTCTTTCACTTGGAGGTATGATGCAAATTGCAGAAAGTGTCTGTTTGGTCACAAGCTGAGAGGACTAATTACGATGCATGTCAGGTAACAGAAAACAGTCAGGCAGTGTAGTGGGATAATTAGAAGTCTTTTGTTTTTCTAGCAAGTCAAACTCTTTACAATGTATGTGAGTTAACTTTAAACTGGCGATAGTGCTTGACGTAGGCCCCCCATCATGTAATATCATGCTTTTTTAGAAATTTTAAGTTTTTAAGAGTCAGGCCAGCGACATTTAAAGCTGTGTTCAGAGACAGAAAAAAAGCAGTGCTCATTCATTTCAATGAGATCACTGCAGGGATACCATTACATGTTTACATTACTTTGTAATGTAAATGAGGTAATGTGACTGTTTAGCTGAGAACTGATGTGAATAGAGATGCGACTAGAGTTAACTGTTAAGCGCAGAGAATATCTTTGACCAATTACACATGTCTGTCTGGACTCTATACATTAATTTGCATACACACACTCAGCTAACAGCTTCGCTAGCTAGCGAGCAGTTTGAGATAAAAAAAAAAGAAGCCCGATGTGGTGATGTGTGATGCTTCTCTTCAATTTAGTAATAGCATTATGCTGTACCACATTAAGAACAAGCACCTGGTCACCATGTCCAAGAATGACTTGCAGCTGAAGATGCAAGGCCATCGCCCAGTTGGTGTGCTGAATGACTCAGACTGATAAGTTGTCAGTCAGTATGGTAGAGAGCAGGAGGGCTAGTTTGGTACCTGAAGCCTGAGTATGTTATGCCATCGAGAGCTACTGCGGCTAAACACATTGAAAAGCACTTTGAGGAGAAGAAGGATGAGCTACAAGTCCCTCTAGCCAAGGCAGACAAGCTCTGACCGCAAATGCTGGACAGGTCTCACAAGCTACATTACAACTACCTGACACTTCGTCAGTGCTGACTGGGAGATCCAGTCCAGTGTGCTCCTCACTCAGAACCTCTCCATCCACCTTCACCGTCAGCCTCTCTGTCCGCCATGAAGCTGACTAGTGTGGTGGAGACAAGGGAATAATAGGCAGCACCTCTGTATTTTCACATCTTATTGCATTTTTTCCCAGAAATGAACTGGTTAGTTAACGATTAATGGGTGTCCAGCTATTGAAAGCAAAAGCAAAAGCAAAAAAAGGGTAGATTTATAACTGAATGATAACTTTACAGAGGTGTAAAATATTTCCTCATAATTATAAACCACTGTGCAGGGTTCTAGCATCTGATGGCCTTCAGATTCATGGATCTATTACTCCATTGGCATCCCTAAATGATACAGTATTTCAGTGTTGTTTTTGGTCTAAATGGCTGGTAACGCACATGGGAACATCGGGCAGTGACCAAAGCTCACCACTGCTGTTCCTCTTTGTCCTACTGTTTTTTGGCATTGTTCATCGTGGGCTCAACAGATTCCATCTGCTCAAAGTTTTTATTGGGGAAAAACATTGGTGCAGAAAGTGGATTATGTTTTTGTAATATATGTTTACCACTGAGTGAACTTCAATGTTCTGTAAATCTCTTTCAGAAAACATTGTCTGCATCCAAATATTGAGCTGCATAATCACAAATATACTTCAATTCACTTGTTATACATGTGCTTCATGTTTGACTTTCCACACTTATTATCAAAGTTCAAGTAGAAGTAGTAAAGGATACAGTTTCTTACATGATATGATTTTCTCCTGACTCATGACAATTCCCATACCATTACTGTTTCACCATGATAGAGCTCTTTTCTCTGCAGGCAACATTCAGAACCGTATTCCTATAATGAAATGGTTTTCAATTTATTCCTTACAAGATAAGCCGTCATTTTCAATCTGCTCAGCATATGAGTCCACCAGCTAGAAGAGTAATATCATGCATCTTGCACCGACAATTCAATTTTTGTGCCCCCCCCCCCCAAAAAAAAAAGATTGCAAGTGGCAGATAAAGAGTAAAAGACATCATTTTACATATTCCTTCTGGATACTATCCACTCAATGAATGAGATAGCCAGGGGGGATTTCATTAAGTGCAATACTTTTGACTGCAGTAGCATTAAAAAGACAAGGGTTTGACCTTGTCTGTTTAAGCACCATCACTGCAAATAACATTCACAGAGATTGGGTAATTATAACTTTGAGGAGAGGCAAACAGAAACAGGAATAAACTAATCTAAACAGTGGAAACGACAGAGACTTCTAAACAAATGACCTCAAGATCAAGCTCGCTGCCTTTGATGTGAAAGAATCATTTTCAAATTCAAACACAACACTGGAGCCGTGAACTTGGGTGAGCTGATTCTAGTATTTTGAAAACACTGGTGGCTGTTTTGACAGCAGAGTAAAACCAAGGGAAACACTCGGGCTCTTTCCAGCAGTAGATGAAGACAACACTCTCTTTGAACCAAATTACCCAATTTCCATTCTCATTTGTCACACTCTGGGATTGAGCCGGGCCACAATAAGCCATCACCATAGCTGCACATGGCAGTATATCTGACTGGCCCTTAGTGGAGCGGGGCCTATTAGACAGGCCTGGTGGAGTCAGAGGAAGGGTTGTGAGGGCAGATGGGACCAAGGTGATGTATTATGCATGGGTAAGAACCATACTCTGGAGGGCCAGCTGAGGCCCCAGTCAGAGAGGGACAGAATGACCCAGCCAGACCCATCACACACTCGCCTCCTCGACAGCACCTCCCCCAAATCCTCTGAGACTGTAGGCAGCCTGCGCTCTTCCTTGACCCTGGGAACAGGTCCAGCTCTATTGGCTAATATATGGGGAAGTCAGTCCTTCCTGCTGAAATATTAATTTGGACACTTCCAATGCAGGCATTTGATTTGATACAACTGATTTAGATATCCAGTCTACACTAGCTGCAGATAGGCAGATTACTAACTCAGTATGAGCTGTCATTTAAGCGGTATTAATTGTTTTCTGGGCACTTGGGGCATCATGGAAGCATAAGATTGACATTTTACCAACCTAAAAAGTTGATACAGGATGAAAACAGAAAGCAGCTGCCTATTTACTAGGGATGTAACAATAAAGGGCTGTAACTTATTTTCATAGTCTATTAATTGGTCGATTCTTTTCTCGATTAATAGTTGTTTGTTTTAAAATGTCAAAAAAAAAAAAGGTGAAAAATGTCAATCAGTGTTTCCTCAAGGCCAAAGATGACGTCCTCAAATGTCTTGTTTTGTCCACAACCCAAAGATGTTCAATTTACTTGCACAGAGACGTAAAGAAACCAGAAAATATTACTAAATTTTAAATGATATTTAAGAAGCTGAAATCAGAGATTTTTTTTTTCTTAAAAATTTATTCAAACCAATTCATCAGTTCCCAGAGTAGTTGGTAATTAATTTAATAATCAATTAATCGTTGCAGCTGTGGACAATAACAATGGATCAAATATTGCAATAAAAATGTCTCAATAGCATATCAGACTGTGGAGATACCTACTGTGATATTGCATGGTTAATTATTTTAGGTTCTTATTTTCATTTTATTTTTTAAAAAGACTGCTACATGCATAATTCAAGCACTCAGTGCCAGAGACAACTCATGCCAATTTTTTGGACATGCTCACTTCATGGTTGAAGACGGGCCTTAAGCATTGAAAATCAGCCAAAACAGAAAAGTTTTGAGCTGCAAGACCCAGAGTAATGAGCATTAAGATGCTAAAACGCTCCACAGAGCTGAGGGCAACTACATAGTTGGGTGATAACTGCTCATCTGCTCAGCACTAACAGAGACCCCTTTTACATTACACTTTGTCATTTGACCGATTTTTAATATGAAAATATTGATTAGTGCAGCTTTAACTCTATCCACTTACTCCCATACAACACAAATATTTAAATATCATCTCCATGTCACTTAGTTCAGAAAAAGATTTGTAAATCTACAATACTTAATGGCAAAGCTAATTTTGTACTCTTTACAGCCCCACTGTATAATATTGATTTTCTCTGTTCGTGTTAACAAATATGAGCTTTTTGGAAAAAAATTTCATTACATTAAATATTGATCGAATGTGTTAATTGTTTTTTTTAATTGTGTAGAACTTTGTACTTGTAAAGCAAAGGACCACTGTGTTTGGATCTGCTTTGCTTTTTCTGTGACAGAGATGTCTGCAGCTCCCCACTGATGATTAGAGCAGAGTGGAGGTCAGAGGGAGTCAGATAGATCTTATTTATCAGTGTCTCCACTCAGTCACTGTCAAAGTCACCTTTACTGGCCTCCAAACTGCATCCACGTCCCCCAGTGCTTAAACTCTCCCCTTCTTTCTCACCCCCTTTCCCCTGCCCTGATGAGTGACAGCTCAGCTAATGTAGTCACAGTCGGGTACGGCACGGGGAAGGGGAGATAGAGGGAGGGTCGGTGGCAAAAGCTCAGTAGCCAATCTCCTCCCAGCTTGATTGCAGGATACGCAGCAGATGGGCCTTTGGAGGAAACTAAAGATCCACAGGAAGCAGCTCTGCAGTGAGCTGTCTCTTACAGGACAATAGTAGTGGTTTGTTAAAATCACCATGTTCTAATGATACATCATGATACAGTTGGAGAAGGTGAAGGAAGGTTTAAGAAACTAACATTTTTCAGAGATATGTGGTCAACTATCTCATCAGGTCAGCGTGTCTCTCAGCTGGTCACTGCAGTCACTGCAGAACTGCAGGGGACCCATCAAGAGGAAGTAAAACAAAATAAATTGGCAACCAATCTCTTTTGTTCACAGCCAGAAACTCAAAAATCAGTTAGTTTCATTAGTCTTTGTACCTACTGTATATCATACATGATAAATGTCTGGCATGACAAGAAGAAAACTTTGTATATGTAAGTATCAAAATCATCCATGTGTCATCTGTTTATTATTTTTTCCAAGTCAAAGATACCTTTTGTGATCTTATGCAACACAGAATACTTTTAAATACTTTTAGAATACTTTGAATTTTTTCTCATAGCCAAATATGATAATTATAATATCCATTCCAATCACAATAGTTTTCTGTTTACTTGAGCTTCAGGTATAATAATTATTTTTCAAATTTGAAACAATGCTAGCCACCCAAATACATGGCTCTACATCCAAATGTGTTATTTTGTTATTAAATTCATAATTTTAATTCTGCATTTCTTGTGTTTTCTCAAAGTAGTTGTTTATGATCAATCAAGAAATCAAGAAATGTTTAGGAGGGTGTGACATTAAAAATTTGGAAAGTGGAAATAGACAACTTTCTTTAATTTAACTTATTGTGAAGTAAATGTTGTTGCACAGTGTAATAGCTATAGAATAATGACACCATCTGTGTTTGGACAGGTTCCTTATAAACCTTGGTTTCATCTGTCTGCCTGTCTGGAATGATTTTTCACAGGAAAATTATGTCACCATTATAGACTAAATTAATGAACAAAGTCACACTTTTTCTCCTAATGTTTTCTTCTAATGTTACTTCCCCTACACCCCAACATCAAGATTTGGTGTAATTACTTGTTTGTGTGAAGCAATAGGCTAACGTTACTCAAACTCAATGTTATTACTATGCAATGCACACCATTACAATAGCAGGGTTTCCCCCAGTGCTTTATAGGCCTGGCGGGCCGCCAGACTTTTCTTGCCCCCCCCGCCAGGCTAAGCGTCACTTGTTTATTTATTTTAAATAGGTTTTTTTATGCACCAAAACAGTGATACCAAAGACGGTATACAGAGCTTTTAACCGCATCTGGTGATACAGTTGAAAGCGCAATGGCGACAGCTTATGGTCGATACGTGAACACATAGGGGGTGAGAGGTCAGGTGTATTTTCCATCATCTGAACGCCCAAAACCTCTACCTGTCTACACGCTAACAACTTTTACGTGTCATGTCGGAGGAGCACTGGAGGAGACGATGAGCCCGCTCGTTCACCCCCCAGGCCAAGGGTAAGTGCATCCCCAGCGAGCCGACCGAGCCGCGGTTCGATGATGAGACAGAGCCAGTGCGAGTTAGCACGGATGTCAGCACGTCGTCGGAGCAGCCTTCTGCGAGCCGCGATGGTAAACATCGAACTAGCGGATTTAATCCAAAATGGTTAGCTGACCCTAAATTTAGCGGATGGCTTTACAAGACCGAGTATGGTAAGCATGAAGAGTTCTTTGAAAAGCCCAGACGGTTTTGCTTGCACTGATCCAACCTGCACCATGTGCAGCAAAAAGTAGAAGAGGTCACACAGCACCAGTGATGAGAATAACGGCGTTATATTTTTTTTCAGTAACGGGTAATCTAACTAATTACTATTTCCATCGTTACAACACCGTTACCGTTACCGACAATTAAATGGGGCGCGTTATAAACTATAGCTACTCATTGAAGCTCTTCCGACTTGTCTCTCAGCCACAGGAGCTGCACAGCTGTTTATTTTTTTCTTTGGTGAGGGAGGAGGGAGGGACGAGACAACCGCATAAGTGATGATGATTGGCTAAGGTAGCGTAAGCTTTCACGGTAAGCCAATCAGAGGCAGTGTTCAGTTTACACCAAACCACACACACACACCACAGCACCACACACCCAAACTAGCAGAGGTAAACTGCAGCAATGGGAGTCTGGAGGGAAAGTTGCGTTTTCAAAGTGGAAGTACAGACACTACTTTATTCTTCCTTGAGGTAAAAGGCAAGAACGTACATGTGAAGTGTACATTATGTCCCGGAGCGAAGTGTTTGTCCACGTCCATTGTAAGCAACTCTAATCAATAAATATTAAAAGTTCTGTGTAAGTACCTGTCTATGCAATTCTACTCTATGCAACTGGCTTGTGAAACCTTTGAAAATCTTAGACATATTTAAACTAAAAAAAAAAGAGTAACGCAATAGTTACTCTTCCCTGGTAACTAGTTACTTTTATAGTGGGGTAATTCAGTTACTCACTCAGTTACTTTTTGGGAGAAGTAACTAGTAACTATAACTAATTACTTTTTTAAAGTAATGTGCCCAACACTGCACAGCACAGCATACCCTTCAGCCTCTGAGTTCCCTGGTTTTACCCCTTGGCCATGTTTGCACTTTTTTATTTATGTTAATTTATTTTACTTTTAAATGTGACCAGCAATGGCTTGTTTTAAGATTCACTAGGATTTAACTTAAGTGAAAACAATTGATATTATTTCATTTTAATTGTATTTTTTGTGTTTGTTAAAACCGTATTTCAAGATTGTGCCGTTTTGTAAGACTCTACGTTTAAGTACTGTTAATAAATGGCTTATAATAACACATAATATCATAATTTCAAAATTCCTGTCAACTTTTAACATTTTTTTTTTACAAAAACACGGAGGCCGCCGGTGGGCTTCTCTACCACCAGGCTTAGCAAGTTTTCTGGGGGAAACCCTGCAATAGCTTTCAATCTTATAGTGAACAATCTTCTTTCTTCACTCTGTTTTCAATGTGGTGTTTCTTCATGAAGCTAGACCCAGAGGAAAGGAATGCAGGTGTTGTCAGTGTGACAGTGGCACAAACAATAATACCTCTTGGAATTGCTAAGGGGAGAGTTGGAAAGAAGTCTGCTTCCATTTCAACTGTCAATATATGAGAAAGCAGAAGCAGTTTGGATCACAACAGTAGGGTTAAGAAAATTTGCCTGCCCATAAGAACACGAGCAGATTTTGCTCTGCCACTGAGTTCACCGTGCCAAACTTTTGGTGATAACTGCCTGCCATTGGCCAATCAAACAGAAGGGGGCGGGCTTCTCGGAAATAGCAAGAATCGCAGGTCCGTGGAAGAAAACATGAAGGAGCTGATAATGCTGGTGTCTGAATACCCGGAGCTGTACAACATGTCACTAGCCACTTACAAGGAAAAACAACACATTCTATTTGAATTACTTTTGGTCGTACCAACACTATGACGGGAGGCTTGGACCACAGCAGAAGCAGCTGGTTTAAAACCACTTTGCTTTTTGGGGGGATGCTCCTCCAGGTAAGGGGCTGTCAGGTGGTTACCACCGGGCAGCATAAAAGGGCCTTTAAAAATGAAGTTTTAAAAAAAACATGTTATTTTTCCAAATCAAATCACATTAAAGCGATAGTCCACCCCTAGATGATAATCCACTCAATATGTACTCACCCCTATGCCGATGTGAGGATGGGTGAAGATCTTCAGTTCACAAAACAATCCTGAAGTTTCAACAGAAAACAGGGTTGCAGCCAATGTCAGGAATGGTGACCATGGATAAAATGTAAAAAAAAAGAACACAAAACAAACACAAAACGTCTCCATCCTGTGGTGTAATCCAAGTGTCCTTGAGCCAGGACATTAAAATTTAACCACAAAAGACACCATTTACACCATGTTTTTAGCAAAATGTCAACTGTAGCCTCCAGGTCGACGCCATGTTAACGTGCTACCTGGAGGCTTCAGTTGACATTTCGCTAAAACATGGCGTAAATGGCGTTTTGTGTTAAATTTTAATGTCCTGGCTCGCGGACACTTGGATTACACACACGAGCAGGATGGAGACATTTTGTGTTTGTTTTGTGTTCTCTTTTTTTTTTACATGTTATCCGTGGTCTCCATTCACTGCCATTGTACTGGATTTGGCTGCAACCCTGTTTTCTGCTGAAACACCAGGATTGTTTAGTGAACTGAAGATCTTCACCCATCCTCACATCGGCATAGGGTGTGAGTACATATTGAGTGGACTATCATCTAGGGGTGGAATATCGCTTTAAATATCTGGAGACCACATTTCCATGTTTGTGACATTTACAGCTTTTCCATGACCACAGAAACCCTCAAACTACTTATACTTAATAATCTTATATTTTAAAAATGAATGTTTTACATACTACAGGTTCAACCTGACAAATTAAATATACAAAATGTTCTTTGTATATTCTCTACATTGACACATCGGCCACTTTACACTGCATGAAGCTTTTTATTCTGAGGAAACAACAAAGGACGGCAGTCATCACTGACAGACACCTGCTTCATGACATTTTACTTTCATTATGACCAAAACAAAAACACAGCATTCAAAAGAGTGCTGACAGAATGAGAAGTGCCTGCGCTGCAAGTAAATTAACAAGAGAGTCTGCCGTGTTGTTGAAAGAAAGATGGCTACCTGTCTTTTACAGGGGAAAAAAAGGAGAGAGGCATGTGCAATGTCAGTCAGCAGTCACTCAATAGTCTTCATGCCTGCATGCAGGTGGATTTTCTTTTGGCTTTGAACATTAAACATGCTTTTTAGTGATAGAGAAATAGACAGCAAGAGACTGAGAGAATCAAAGAGGAAAAAATGCTAAGTAGGTACACTTTATTTGGACCTGTGTGGTAACCCATTTTAGTTTTATGATGACATATATTAATGGCCAAACAGAGAGGGGAACCAGCTATCATTTAAAGCCTTGGGACCTTGTAGATTAGAGTTCATGACCAGTTTTATTCAACAACATCTGTTACGTTGTAGCTCAGACACTACATTTCTCTGCACAAATGAATTTGTGTTTGTGTGAGGGAATACAAATGACAGTGTAAGGAATTAACACAACAAGCATATGCGTATTAAATCGCAAACAGCTCAATCACACTCTTGACATTGCCACTCCAGCTGGCGGCATCCTCCCTCCCCTAATTGGAGCTCATAGGAATCCAGCCTCTTATCTCCTCCTCTTCCTCCTGTTCCCTCACAAAGGTTACATTAAATTATCAGCAAGAACATGAGAAATATGAGGACAAAATGGAGGGAGGGAGAATACATGTAGGACAGGGGGTGGCAATAATGTCATGTCCCCATCGTCTCTATTTGACACAACAATAATGGTTCAGCAAATGCATTTATTAACAAAAGCTGCCACGCTAGCAGTCTACAAACATCAATTGTCAAACATTCTCATAGCTGCTTACTTGGGTGATTGATGCCCTAGAAAATTCATTTTTGAGGACACCGGGGTCATCCCTGAATGAGAGGAAAATTCAGTCAAAGGATGAGCGTGGTTGTGGGGGGTAAGGTGGCAGAAAAAAAAACACAAAAAAACAAATTAACTGTTAGAATACTTTCTAACACTATGTTGTATTCAGTAGATCCATCATTGCGCTGGGGAAATTTAAGTGGCAATTGACTCTGATGGAGGAAATGTAACCTTGTTGTTACACCCCTATTACACACAGTCAATATTTTCATTTCATCTGAGGCTCTTTGCCGGAGCAGCTCACAAATAGCATTCTGTGTCTTCACAAACAATTTGCACTGCTAGAAAATGAAGCATGAAGTCGACTCCTACACCACGAGTCTGCCAGGTGCTGGCGCAAAACTAGGTTTTTCTCTGTTGTGATTTCACAAATTCCAAGCGTCTTTTCTGACCTTTGTTCTCCAAGATCACATTATACAGCAATTTGTAAGGTGGATTAAATGTTTCTTGTCTTATATCAGTGCTGGATAATCTTACTACATTGCACATAGGTGTGCAACTAATGTCTATTTACAAACTGATTATCCCTCAATTATTTTTTATATTTATCACAAAATTAAAGCTAGGGTTGGCAACTCTGGAGAAAGAGAGCTTGTTGCTGAGTCTAATTTTCCATGTCGTCAAATACTGACTTTTTGGGTTGCACAGTCCACAACTGACAGTTAGAAGATGGAGCAGTGGGAGGAACCAGAGGAACTTGACTTTTCTCTTGCTCTACTGTCAGAATATGTTGTCAGTTTCAGCACATATGACAATAAATATTTTCATTAAAGTTACCTACTGAACCTTTATGTAAAAGAATGCCCATGACAACTTAACCAGGGTGAGTCACATTCTGTTTTGACGCACAAAAGTTTCATATCCGTAGATCTCAATAATTTGCAATCATGTAGCTTGTGGCTGTCGACATGTGAGCTCCAACGCACGGAAGTGTTTAAGTTGATAAAATAAGTTTGCTGTACTACCGGTCTTGGTTGGGAAGGTATTCCTGCAGTTCACACACAATGCTGTTCTGGTAGTTGTACATCCATCTGTCCATATATTTGGGGGTTGTGGTCGTGGTAACAGCAGACCGACCATGACGTCAATCTCTGCAATGTTTTTCGGCTCTGCCACCTCACCTAGCTCCTTGAAACATGAAGGAGCAGTGGTTCTACTCCGAACCCCTCGACCTCTGATAGTTTGTGTCCGACTTAAAAAACCCAAAACACTGCCGTAACAGGAGTTGACTGTCCTGTTTATCTGCAATCATTTTACACACTGTGTTGTCTCATGTGTCACTCACATTTTATCAAACTTTCTTATTGCTACTGATGACGTATCTATTGCCAATAGATATCGCCATCGTTTTATCGACCAGACCCAATCAATTATCTAAATTGTTAATTAATTTTCTGCTGATTTGGATTTTCAAGCATCATTGTCTGGGTCACTTCAGAGATGTTTTTTTCACACCATACTCACCACACCATGAACGTTGCACAGCAAGACCCCTGGGACAATGGGACATCCTTAACTTCACACGCTGCATCCAGTATGTGTTACAGGGGTAGAATTAAACAGGCTGAAACTGGTCAACAGCAAAGGTATTACAGCGTAGGTATTGCTATTGGTTGCACTACTATAGATGCAAGTGGCATTTTCCAAGCTTTATCTGAGAGGAGGCCAAGAGGCTATGTCCTGGGGTGTATAGCCTGTTATATATATATTATGTGTGGCTGAGTTTATGTCCAACAGACAACAGCAGTCTACATTACGGTAATTACTAAAACAAGCTCAAAAGAAAATGATTTTGTGACAATCATCACCGTGGTGGTACTGCTGCACCCACAGGCAAAAACCTGTGCCTATGCTGTACACAGAGCAAGGAGCTTGGTAGGTTGTTTCAAAATGGCCTCACCATAAAACTGTGATGGAAACGGAGAGGGGTGATAGACACAAAGGGCAGCGTGATGCCGGACAGCACAAGACAGGGCAGCAGGAGTACTGTCTGTTGGCTTGATGACTGTCAGTGAAGTCAGCTAAACCACTTTTGAACCAGATGGTGGTACAACCTCGTCTACTGCCGTCCACTGTGATTGACTCTTCAGCTTTGGCGCTGCTGGCAGGCCAGCAGGAGAGACACTCTGTGGTGTGCTGGGATTTTACAACCCAACCACGACCAGGACACACACTTTCACTTTCTCCAACTGTGTATTAATCTGGTGTTTTCACAACACAGATGGTGATTAAAGGCATTAAAACTTGAGTTTTACAGGTAAAACATGATTGATATAGGAGTTAATGTGGCACTGAACTGACCTTAACTAGGCAGGGGAGTGACAGGGCCTAGAAATTTCACTGTTGGGCGGAGTAAGGGGGGAGGGGGATGAATCCAACAACTATTTGTCAGTGGTGAGCCTCTTTTTCTATTACCCCACCCACCCCCCCTCTAACCTACTGATTCTCATACCTGTGCATCCACGAGGAGGTGCCTCATCAGGGTCATAGACTTCTGCATTGTCTCCTTCTCGGGAGGACGGAAGGCAGGCTCCTCCTGCTCCAGGGGCTTGGGTCCAGTCACCATGAAGCTTGCAATCTGGTCATTCAGGCTGTTCAGAGACTGCACAGCTAGAGGGAAACAAAAATAAATGTGATCACAAATCAGCTGTTAACAGGCAGAGGATTTGTGCTATTTGAATTTTGACGCGGTGATTAAAAATATCAAGTCATTAATCCAGAAAATTTAACTTTAACTGCACTCCTCTTGATCCTCCAGGAAAAAAGACAGTATTACAAAAGACAATTAAAAAGTGAAAATTACAGCTTTTTATGTGTCCTCTCTATCAGAGTGCAGTCAGGCTTAAGTGCATCATAAAATGCTTTCAATACCAGAGAGCCACTCTACACACACACACACACACACACACACACACACACGTATATTTCTTCTTCCTTTGTGGATGTGTTGCCAGCCTCTTACTGAGCAGGAACAACAGAGATAACATGGTGGAAGAGCACAGTTTCCGATTGTCACATTGTCACCGACTTTCTCTGTCAACGCCCTTTCTGGTCCAGAATGTTCCATGTCGGCCGGAGAGCCATCCTGTTTTTGTTTCCCTGTTCTTGCCCTTGTGTGTCTCTGGCAAACCTCTCCTTTCAGGTTTCCTCCCCAGCTAGGCTTAAAAACCAGCGAGCCCTACTGTATTTCCTCTCTTCCTTCTCACACACGCTTAAACACACACACACACACACACACACACACACACACACTTCCTCAACCCTCTTCCATTTGCCATTAATCCCCCTTAGTCTTTGAAAGGTCAACACAAGTATTTCCGAGGCCACCCACATGGTGAAAATGTTGGATAAATGAAAGAGTTGGAGAAAAAGTAATTTCCATATTTTTGTCCCTTTTTAGCATAAGTATCTTTTGTATTTTTCATGAGCTGCTACACTAACCCCTAATGTCTCATTATCCATCTTTCCAGCATTTAAACTTTGCTAAAAGCTTAAACTTACAGCTTTGTCAGATATAAAGGGAGGCAGAGGAGCAGTGATCAAGAACTGACCTTCTATCCAGAGGTCATCTGATACAGACTTGACCCATTAAATCTCTTGTGTTCTAGCTGGAATCATGCACTGGCACATTTCTGCCAAATGAAGAAATCCAACCTGCTAAATCCATGCAGAGAAGATGATGACTTTAGGCCAAGAATCTGGATAGGGTCTTTTCAGGATGAAAATATAAAGCCTCTTTCACACACAAAAGCCCACGCGAAAAAAAAAAAGGAGAGAGCATAGATTAATGTGTTACATAACCAAAAAATTCTTTCACCGTGGCTGACATTTCCGAGCAAACAAGCTTTGAGTAGGAAATTTGACAAGTCGGCACCGAAGGCGGCGGAGATAAGAAGGGAAAGAGGGGGCTGAAGAGGAAGACTGTGTCCCCTCGAGGTGAGAGTTGAGCAGACGTCAGATGTTTGAATACGTGAGTGGGCTGCTTGTCACCAGAGTTCACAGACACTGTGGCCAGTTCACCTCTCTAAACGCTGTCTTAACACAGAAATGGACAGACTACAGTAAGCTGGTGACTGTGCAAGAGTCTGTTCTCACACGTTTTTCAGTTTATGTCTAACTGTGGTAGATTTAAAGGCACAACGCCACATTTTGTCTTCCTAATTTCAGTATTTTTGATGAATGTGGAAACCACACAGATGCACATTAGCAATTATGTATGAAGTCTCTTCTCTCCTTCAGTCGAGCTTCTGTGATTTCAGCAGCTTACTCCTAGTGCCCTCAACTGGCCACTTAATGAACATGCAGGCACTTGTGACTCAAAAACTGTGTTTTATTATTTTCCTGTTCATACCCTGAGAACACAAACTATAGGAATCGGTTTTGGGTTTGGGAGCTAGGGCAGCTTTGAGGTGTATGGGAAATAATTGAGTGCCGAACACAAAGAAAGCAGGAGAGCAATGTCAGGACGTAAATAGCTCAGTCGTGCTAAGTAGGACAAGCAGATAAGATCGCTGGAGGCTATTGTGTACTCTGGGTAATTTTTTTAATACCTTGTTCAGCTGTCTGCACTCTCAATGGCAAGAGATATGTTAGACACTTTGTAGTAAATACATTGCTTTTCCTTCAAACATCCAAGTTGTGTAACAGCTTAGTCATGAATTCTACTTTTATGAAGATAATAGTGTTTCAACAAAAGCCAAGTATTGTAACCTTTATAAAGACAGGATTTACTGAACAGCTGTTGTATCAAACTGCCTTAGTTTTAACAAGAAACTGTCAACTGAGTGTAGTTTGCAGAGGTGTTAAACTGCACTGCATTAAACTGAAATGTGTTTCTGACATTCTTTCCTTCTCAGGCTTGTAAATGTGGTGGGCAAAACATTAGAAACATATTAATAGAGCTTAAACTATTAGGCCTCACTGATTAGATTGAAATTAATCAGCAACTTTTTTAATAATTGATTTCATCATTTAGTCATTTTTTAAAAAGTAAAAATGACAAAATTACGCTTCACACTTCAAAAATGTGAATTATTTGCCGGTATGACAACAAATTTGTGGTGGTCCTTAACATGAAAGAGTTTGGGAACCCCTGTTATATACCAAACCATACACTGAGTAATAAAGAAAACCCAATAAATATTGTTAGCTGAAGCCCTATTCTCAATGTAATTCAGTCCAGTTCAACACCACAGAAACACTACAACCTCAATAATAACAATCTCGTACATGAATACCTCTCTAACAGTGCTAGTCAATAATTAACGTTGTAAAGTCAGACATCATGGCTAATTTTACAGAGATTTTACAGCTGTAATGACTATAATAAATAAATAAATAAAGTTATGTCATGAATTAACATCACAAAACAATTGTTTAATTTACTGCATGTGAAATTAAAAAGCTTCATGTAGTATTAATGATGAAGACATTTTAAAACTAACAGATTAGACAAATTGCCACTGTAGTCTAAACATTGTTGATAAAATTAAAATTCATCACCATTAATCTTAAAAGCTACACCACTCACTGAAATCAATACGGAAATTATGCTGCAGTACAATGAGTCACACAGACACACAGTAACCTTTACTGCATATATTCAACATCAAATATTGACTGTCCGGTCGCCAATACTGTGATCATTAAGCCTTTAAAGCAACAAAGTACGACCAAATGGTTGTGAAACATCACGCATCATTTCACAGACAAACTATTAACCAGTTTAATGAAGCACATATCATCAAAATCAATACTGTTTTGTTAAAAAAAAAAAAAAAAGGTGTTTCATCCATGTGTATCAGCAATATACACACATAAACACTCCTCTCTCATCCACATGCTACAATTTTGTCAACAATACACCAAACAGCTAGAATTATTGGTTATAGATTTCATCATATTACAGTTATAATTTATCAATACTAATAGAAGCGTGTGCTTTGTTCAGGCAGAGAACAACAAACATTTTAGTACAGTGTAAAAGTTTTACAGGCTTTAATTGATATTAGCCGTATAAAACATTTATTTGTTTACGATGTAAACTTTGGTACTTTCAATCCCATGTTCTGCGTTCCCAAAGTTACCTAATATAGCTCTGTGACAGGCAGGTTAACACAGCGACATTTCCGCTGAGGATAACGATGCAAAATACACCAAACTACAGGGATTGTCACTCTGTGTCTTCATCTGCACACTGAAATAGATTTCACCTGCAGCTCGCCTTCAGCAAATCTGAAAGCTGATGAAAGAGAGGCAAAGGTATGGAGGTGGGAAGGGAAAAGAAAGATAAAATTGTAGCACAATAGAGGCAAAGAAAATAAAATTGTCATTCCAGCTCAGCCCTTGCGCTTTTCCTGTCTCCTTTCCTCTCTCTCTGTCGTCTTTCGTCTTTTTTTACCTGTGTCTCGCCAGCGTAGGCAAATCTCAAAGCGCCTTACATGTTCTCCTATAGAGCTGGGAACAGCACAACAAATGAGGAGGAGAGGCCGCAGCGGCACCCCGGCGTCAGGCCTTTATCTGTTCAGGAAGGGAACTCTGGGTGCCAGAGGAAATAAGATCACTGTAGATGAAAAATGTTTGAAAGAATGTATGCACCAAACCTAATAGGATAAGGTGCAGTAGTCAGGCTAAAGTCGAGATAAAAGGGGCTTATTTCATGGGAATTTTTCGCAGCACACATGAAATCTTGGAGAAATGTTGAGAAACATGGACGAGTGATTGGCCAAAATCCATTTCTGGGGCTTCTGATGTCAGACTTGCATTTGCTGCTATGCACCCAGTCGTACAAAGTCACCCAAGTTTTTCATTTTAGTATGAAGAATCGAAAAACTTAACTTAATCCTGCACAAAAGGTGAAATAGCGCGCAGTTGTAGATCTAACTTTAAATTGTTAATCTGTTCATGAACGCAAATGTATTTTGGAAGACGGGACATTTTAACCTCTGTGTTAGAAGGTAGCACATGTTTCAGATCAATTTGAAAGACATCAAACGTTCCTTATTCGAATGTACTAATTGTTTTTATAAAGGAGAAATATTGTGCATGCATAAATAAGCACAGCAGCCGAAGTTGGAGAGTTGGAGCCATAGACTGTATATTATATAGGTTGAAATCTATCCTATTGAATATACAATCTATGGTTGAAGCAACTTGTTTCCCACCGCCCCTCCTACCCAGACTCTAGGAAATTTTAAAAATGCAAGTTGATGAGTCGTTTGTAACTGTCAGTTGTCTGTCAATGTAAAGGTAAGGCCGTTATCCTGAAAACAAAGGCCCACTGCTCTGAAAATAAACCTCTGGAGTTGGAGTTAAGAAGTAATGATTTCTTAATGATTTCGTATGACTCATAAACAGACACTTGCGCTTTCACAAAACACTTGGCATTAATTTGAACTCTAATTAAAGTGAAACGGATAAACAAAAACCAGCCCAGCGTAGAAATTTCAAAGCGGGACACAGCAACTGCAGTGTTTGAGTCAGAGAAGCAAATATTTTATCTAGACATCTTTCCTTGATCTCTGACTACATAGCATGGTCATTTTATGATTTATTACAGTAAATTTATTACAGATTTCTCCTTTTAATAGTAAAAACATGTTTGTAGACCACAATATGATGCATCAGAAAAAGTTTAGTTTTAGTATCAGTACTGAAACTGCTTTTGTATGGAAATCTTGACACAATACCCAGGCCTAATTATTACATCTAGTCTCCCAGATTCTATTGATGTAGGCTATAATAATGTATAGTTTCATTTGTCCTGTGATTGATTATTAATTAGTTAGATCTAAGCAGCCCTTTTCTCTTTCTCTGTTAAGTCCTTTGAGACGTTCTTGTGAAGAAAGACTGTATAAATAAATTAAATTCCCTGAGCAGTCATCAATGAGAGTGGGCGACAACTTCACACAGCAATAGCCAGTGTGAAATAAAAATTGTAACTTTTATTCATCAGACAGAGTGCATGGGTTCCTTTTTAATTTTTCACACAATGTTCTAATTTGAGAAGAACTTGCTTGCCATTTTCTGCCATTGTCACATTCAATGAAAAGAATCTGAATAGTTTTATTTGGCCTGTTGCTTCTCTAAAATCAAATTTTCCAGACGGGTTTGCATCAAAGTGTGCAACAGCCACATACTGGGAGACAGCGCGAGCCAGGGAATAGTCTTTTTTGTGGTCATATTGGTGAAACTAATTCCTTTGGTGCTTAACTGGAAGCCTGGCATGTGGTTTAGTGTGTGCACAATTAAGCACAGTTTAAAATGATGCACTTCTTTAACATCTGGCAAATGGAACAGATGGGCCATAAGAGCCGTAAAGATAAAACTAATGAATTCCAAGTACGTGTGAGTCCATAAACGGCATCATTAACATCATAATAATAATAGAGTTATTTTAGGCAATGGTAAACTCCTATTAGAGAATACATGTAGAGGTTTTACTGGTTTCAGCATATTAAAAATCCCAATTTTTATGCAGAAAATATTTTTCCAACATACATTTTAGAGGACAAAATAAGGGGTCAAGATATTTTAAGCAGAGGATGAGCTACAATCCTCTGAAGGTAGAGCAACTGAAGAGATTGATACATGAAACATCCACTTCACAGGTCAAATTGGAAAAGTTAAAACTGACCAGAGATGAGAAATATTGAAATCTCCCGATTAAACACCATGAAATGTAATGGCATAAATTTTAAGGGAGGGAATGCAGCATACAAAAGCAGACAGAGTACATGCTCGTTAGTAGTGCTATACAACACTGCCCCCTAATGATCAGAATAAAACACCACAGTATTGGTCTATTTCTAATCTTGATGCCTGCAAACCTAAGTGGTGTGCTGCTGTTTACAGCACTCCCATTTAATTTAGTTACACTGAAATGAATGGAAATCAATCAAATCACTGGGTAAGAAACATTTCCCAAGTTCACGCCATAAACGATGAAAAGGAGCACAGCAATCTTTAAATTAATATTAAGTTTAAGTCTATTAGGGAGAAAATATAAGGCCTGACAGGAATCTGATGTTTTTATGAGGATATCTACATTGAATTGCAAAGATATTTTCAGCATATTATATCTCATAAAGTGATGTTGTTACTGCTTGACACATGATGTTCATTCAGATGATGTTGGAAGGGTTTTCTGAAGTTCTCTGTGGGTTTTTGAGTGTGGAGGCTGTTGAAAGATAGAAAGGCGGGCCATCAAAAGGAAGCACCTTCACTGAGAATGAGGCACAAATGCATCATCATACAATATTCATGAACACAGGCTGGAAAATTTGTTGTCCTCCAGAGTGATACATGAATCAAAATGAATGAAAATGCACAAAATATTTTACCAACAAAACAGTCACAAACAAAGAATTTTTGTGCAGGTTCATTACTAAGAACAAGGTTCTGGCAATCTTGTGATTTTGAGTTGCTGTTATAAACTTGACTTTACTGTCACCTGGTAAAGGATGTATTTTATTCTGGCCCATTAAAGGCACAAAGACACATATACTCACACTCTGTAGATGGATCTCCCAATTTTTTTCATGTTAAGCGCTCCCACAATAGATGTACATCAGACCACAAAGCGTCAGTTTGGGAGGACTTTGTCTTGAGGAATCCCCATCTGAGTAAGCCATTATTTTTAGGTTTTTAGGTTTGAAGATAAAGTCTTCAAAGTCATTCAGAGATCAAACTAGGACTATAAATTACAATCAACCAAACCAGCCAACCCTATTTCTGCTCTCGTTGTTCCAATTCCCCAAAAATGTGATACAATTAAGAATATTCTATCCCCTTTTTGGTGAGGAGTAGAACCAGGCAGATATACTGTGTGGACTGGCTGATATTATTGGCCTGATATTAGCCTAGCAAGGCTATATCAATCTATAACTGTATTTGCATATATGTTGTCTGATATTTTCTTACAGGACATAATACAGACTGTTTTTATCATTTAAAATTTTAGTGAGAAGAGTGTTCTGTATATTTGATCCTTTTTCTTAATTCAAGTTATTCCGTTTGTATTTTTTGTATTTACAGCTATTTATAATTACTAAAAAATACCAGTTTAAAGTTTACTGTTTCAGTGTCCTGAAGTTATTTTTTTATTATATATATTCATAAATAAAAAATATAGCTATATTGAAGACTGGATATGGGGCCTATTCAACCTCCTGTAACCCACTCAAGAACCCCATGTTGATCCCCAAACCCCAGTTTGAAAACCACTACCAACCATTAGTCTATCCATAACAATCTGGATCATTTATGAGTCTTATATAAAGCAGCTGTTTTATACCATTTTAAACTAAAAATGCTTCAGGTTTTTTTTTTTGTTTTTTTTGTTTTTTTTTTGAAAATAAACAATCTGGAGATGTTACCCTGGGCATTTTTCACAACCTTCTGACAGTTTTTGGACTAAATGATTCAGCTAATAATGAAAATAATCATTAGATTATTTTGCCTGTCATTAGACAGACAAAATAATCAGCCCTATTCTGCATGCATTCCTGACTGCACACACAAAAACACAGCACCAAAAAGAGTTTAACATTCATAATGCATGAATAAACCACAGGTCGTGGGCACACCAAAACACTTTACTCACACATTGCATTATGCATGTTTACAAGCATGTACACAAACACACATAATGCCGCCCGACTTCCCACCTGCAAGATTTACATGGTGGCGATAAAAAGACAGAGATGGCACAGGAACACACATCTTCCATTCGTTTTGTGGAGCCGAACCCCGGGGGTTCTGTAGCTGTGAAGCAGAGAGCAGCAAGCAGAACTCTCATCTCTGCAGAGCTCATTAAACTCCACTAATCGTATCTGTTACCGCTGTAATGGGCGGAATAAAGGGAGAGAAACAGAAATGAGATGTGGTTTCCTGGAGGTGGTTCGCTGTGCACTTTAAAAAATGGTTTGTGTGTATGTGTGTGTGTGTATGTGGGTGTATTTGTGTGTGTAACTGGCTCAACATATCAGCCTATTTCTCCCTCCAGCACAGAATGCATCCCCCTCGATTTTTCCCTTGTTTCTGCTGAGCTTTACATGACTGAAGCTCTCTTCTTCTCTCTGCCCTCATTCTTGTGTTTTTTTCCGTTGCACTTGTAACAACATCCTCAATTGTTGAATGGATTACAGACCAGCTTGAGCTTCTTCTTGTATTTCAGCGTGAGAGACAGAATGATGAAAAAAAGAGAACAGTATCTGATGTCTGGGCACAAAGGGACAGCAGCGGTACTATAATTGGACTAATGTTGTTTGTGCATTTAACTTCCATCGTCTAATAATGTGGCCTCATAAACACTGTTGGTTCATAAACAGACTCAGGGCTCTTAAGTTAAAAGGAAAAGCCTCATGTCTAATGCTTTGTAGTCTCTGGCTGGTCACAAGCTCTGCACAAACAGGAAGGATTCAATACAAAGACCTCACTGCCAAAGTCAAGATGAGATAAACTGTTATGTCAACTCACAAACTGTCTTGCTTTTATGCCTTGAGAACATTATGTGGAGTCTTTTCATACACGCTGGGTGGTCTGACAGTGCGCTGTCGCAGCGCATCTCTGAACTGTAAGAACTTCCTTTGTAAATACTGTCAAAGTTTGGATCTAGGCCAAGTGTCTAGAGGCTGATGAATCTCTGCCTGTGTTTGTTGTAAAAACAGATTTTCATTTGTTTATCGAATCTGCCCCGACTATGACGATTAAAATGTGGATCCCAGGATAAACACCTCAGACTGAGGTTCATAGTTGAACTTCCGAGCACTCCGCGAATATCTCGCATCATTCACGAGGCAGGGTTTTTTGAATGCAGCACACTCTTATTTTCTCCGCAACGCGTGTGAATTTTAAAGACAAAAATGCTCTCACTGTGAAATGATTTTCAAATGCTCTCTAACAGGATTATGCACTTTCTCTGAACTCACGGAAGAACGGTTAACAGCTAATGCAGAATGCATTAGCAGAAACATTATGGCAAATGAAAGGAAATTTGAGCCTGACTAGAGAAACTGGCCTTAATATTTTTATGTTTTTAGAAAAAACTGACAAACTCCCACACATCACACAGTGAACCCTGACTCACTTTAATATTCATGGAAGTGTTTTTTTAGTGGCCGAGGTGTTGGTCAGTGAAAATGATGCTTGGTGAATGAAAAGCACGGCAGTCTGTAATGTGAGTAGACATATCTGCTGTACCGCAGCTTTTCAAACAACACTTGAGAAGTGTGTATACTGGCACCAGGAGAGAAGGGGGGGAGGGGCATGAATCACACTTGACAAGACCATTTCCTTTCACTGTCATCCCTGCTGATTTGGCTGTGGGGACTGGAAGCTGCTGCCAAAACATAAACAAGAGGGATTACATGTATACTGACAGTCCTCTGTCAGGGTTTAGTCTTTAAGTTAAAACTGAATGTTGTGCTTCATCAGGGAACTTCCACTTAATGAAGCGCCTTCCGTGGACCTGTGTCTAATTAAATGAGATTTAAATGGTTTCAGAGCTCAAACAAATCAGGGAAATGCTCATTAAATAGCTGCGTTATATTGCAATTACTTGCATGGTAAGCTGCAAAGACATGATCAAGAAGAGCAAGCACGTAGAATGACCTAGTCATGACCAGGAAAGCGTTTTTCAAAATTAAAGGGTTGTTCACCCAAATGACAAAAAAGGCCAATTTCTTACCTTCCTCTAGTGTTATTTAGTCATGGAGACAGTTTTGGTTTCATTTGCTAAGGTTTCAAATGTTTGCGCTGAGCCCAATACAATGGAAATAAAGAGAAATTGTTAGCTGTGCTCACAGCATTAAAAAACATATATATAAATAATAAAAACATTTTCTGTAATGTTCTCTTAACTTTGGGTCTTGTGTAGGATTTAACAAAGGTGTGAATTGAGTGTTGAGTTATAGAATTTATTTTATAACTTTGTCCACCAGTCTCTGGTGGACAAATTATGTAATGACAGTTTTGGGTTTTATTATATTATCTTAGGCTTCAATGGGTGCTGGCATTGTTGTGTGACATGAGACAACTGGTTCTTCATAAAGTCAGGGTAGGTGGATTTGCCCTGAGTTCACAAGTAGGGACTCCGACTTTCAGACATTACATTGTATTTTTTCTGGTAGGAGGTCAGAAATTTTTGTCTGGAACAGAGCATAATTGATCAACAGAAAATCATTGAAAACCTGTTCACGACTAGGTAAGTGGATTATGTTGCTGTTTTTTTTTATATAATATTTTTGATGCTGTGAGCAAGAGCAATGAAATTCCATCCATCTTCATTGTATTGTGGGTGGCAGCAGAAATTTCAGACACTGGTAATGTCAGAACCTGGATAAGTTAGGCCAAAAGTAAAAATGTTATACTTCATGTGAAGAAAATAGTTTTATTATTTGGGTGAAATGCCCCTTTAAAGGAAAGAGTAGTTTTCCTACAGATTAAAGAGCGACACATATTAACTGGTGAGCCTCAGAGCCAGGCTAGCTGTTTCTGTATGTTTCCAGTCTTTATCAGAATCAGAAATACTTTATTGATCCTGGCAGGGAATTGGGCTACATTAAAGTTTCTCCTATTTAAGAATAGAATTGTATAAGCACAGAGAAATTATAAGAATGCTAAGTTAACCAAATTCTGGCTGTAGTTTCATACTTGAATGAGAGACAAAAAGCGTATTTTCTAAAATGTTGGTCTATTCCTTTAAGGTCATTTTAAAGTCATCACAAAATTAATGTTAAAATGATTAGTTTTACACATCTCCATCAGAGGAATAAAAACATCTAACTATCTAATGATGTTAAGTTTGGTTTCCTCTTGAATGTTATCACAGAACTTGCAGTTGAGCCTACACTGACTACTTAACGGTTCAGACGTGACCGATCGTTGGGGTCAGCTCAGTCTAACGGCTCTGTGTGGTTTTCTAGCACGCTGTGCTGTTCCATCCTAACACCTCAGCGAGAGTGAGATTACTCCCTCAGGCAGCGGGGCCTCTGATAATTACAGTGGAAGGTGAGATTTTAAGCCTCGCCACACACATCCACAGAATGAAACATAGTCTCTAACCTTGGTTAGATGATACAGTTTATCATTTTTATTATGTCTTTGTCTGATAACCTGCAACTGATAAAAAAAAAAACTATTCAGCTTTTAATTAATGCTTAACATTTAATGAGGGCATAATTTCTCCATTCATAATGCTCTTCTCATTAATCAATGAGAGAGTAGCAACATAGCCTCTTTGTACACTCAGTGAGGGACCATGGCTACAGTTTACTGGTTGTCCACATGCAATAAAACCAATAGGGGGGTTTCTGCTCTTATGTTCATTAGGTTAATAGTGCTGACATCTGCAAGATGGACTTCTCCCTTCTTTCCCTCCCACTGTTTTTATCAAGCTGATATAAGTGTGGCAAGTTTCTCCAGGATAGTGTGTGACATTGAGCACCAAAAAACTTTCTGCACACCCAAAATATTGCATGTTATGCTTATTGAATGCACAGCAGGAGGCAAAATAATTTCAGCCACTGGCTCTCATCATTCATTTCCCAACACACTGATAGAAGCCAAGCGTTGCAGTATGTTTGTTATCTACTGCAGTCAATTAAATATTTTCACAGAAGGTTTGCGTGAAGGCATTTCAATTTGTAACTAAAGTTTAGCCCAGCCGCTTCTGTTGTAGAAGTGTTGGTCCCATAAAGGGTGGGGTGGGACAGCTAATTTCTTGTTAAGATGTCTAATTTCAGCAGGTAAACTAAGACAAACAAACGACCATATTAAAAACTCAAAACACTATGCTCTGCAAAACCAATTAGGTTTTGGGAAATCTCTTCAAAGAATGTTTGGTTTTTTTGTACTAGCTAAATTCGTTGCAAATATTTTACACATCAAAAGATTCCGAGGAAGGAAAATACTGTAATGTGCGCAAGAAAAAAAGGAGAAGTCAGTCAACTGCACGATTCCTACATATTTTCCATTTCAAATCTGCATAATCTTACAAATAGACATATGTATGTAGAGGCTGCATGGGCCTTTGAATTGCTATGCGTCAACGCTGCTGCCATTTTTGTTATGTCTAGATTTGCCTATGAACAAATGTAAACTTGGGAGCTGCTGTTATTCTGTATAAAAAGCACTATAACGTTTATTTCTCAATCAATCTCAATGAGTTGTTTTTGTATTCAAGGGTTTATGATCTCCATGGAGTAAGAAAAACAGTGTATTTTTTATAACTTAATCCACATAGATCATGAACCCTCGAATATAACAGTACTCACAGAGATCAGTTGACAAACAAACGTAATCCAGAAAAAACACAGCTCTTCAGTTCACATGCATTCGTTTACAGATCAGTCTTGACCTTTCAACGATGTTGACATAATGCAGCGACAAGCCGGAGTGGTCAAAGCAGCATCTATGCATAATATGTCTACGCTTTTCCAGGCTTCTCAGTAGATTTTTCAGTCAACGTTTGGTATCTAGCTTTCTTTTTTCATTTGGAATCCTTAGCCAACAAGGCTTTATATTTGGGATTTTCAAGCCTGCGAAAACTAGCAGTTACCCACTCTGGCTGTTCAGTTCACAATCCTACAAAGAGGACAACGTTCCTCCGTCAAACATCTCGGCCTGAAGAGGAGGTAAACAAAGAGGTGCTACCCATACTCATATTATTTTCCCTTAACATATTGAACAGATAACATCATATTATTGTTCCTTCTATATTCTTAAGTCACTTGTAAAAATAAGAATCGAAAATGAGCTGAAAAGTTAATTCATTCAATCTTAATGGCATCTGCGCAGCCTGTGCAACAACAATAAATGGTTCCTTTACACAGAAAAGATAGTCCGTTTACTCTTTGATCACTACATCACTGTATAACCCATGTTATTTGTGATGCTATTCATGCAGACTGTGAAATACAGGTGCAGAGGCAGCTCAGCGTAGGAGGGTACATTCAATTGCAGCCATACTTTAGCCTCGCTTTCAACAACATTTAACTCACTCTGGCCTATGCTCACTATCACACAGTGGTAAACATTTTGACTGCGCTGGCTGCTTGCCGCAAATGCCACGACAAATGAGAAATTTATTTAGAGAAATTCTGAATGTTATACTTATACAGAATAGGGGCAATAGCGTTGAAACACAAATATTTTCCCATACACTCTTTGCTTTTTTTCATACTTATCCAGACCTGGAAATGAGAAAAATCAAATTCCATGCTTTTCCCTACTGTGTAGAAACCCTGTAATTGTGGCTATAGACTGTTCTGTTAGCAGTTATATACAGTATATTTGACAACTATTCATTGTGGTTCAACATTTCCTTGGACAATAATTACTGCAAATTAACTATAAAAGTTCAGACTTTGTGTTCTCAAAGTCACAGCAGGCGCTATTGCCTTACTTCAAATGTGCAACACTTGTCCTATAATCCTGTATGTGTTTGGGATTAAAGTCTAAGCTTTTATCACTCATCAATGATCTCTCGTCTCACAGAGGAAAGCTTGGCGGAGATGGATTGTCTAGATGGGAGAGCACAGACGCCTGAAGTGAGGATTTAGAAGCAGGAAAGTGAAGGATTAGAGACTAGGATTGACGTGATTGGCAGAAAAATCACATGCTGCTGCTGACTCATCATCCACCTGCCACTGCAGATAAATGCCGCCAACAGAAAAAAAACAAGACGGGAAAGGAAATACACGTCACATAAATGCAGAAGAATACGAAATACCCTGTGAAACAATCACAACTGCAAACATAATCAACTTTCAGTGATTAGTGAGGATTACAGCCGCCTTGCGGATGAGCCAGAGGAGAAATTATTTGTCCTAAAACATGCCATGACTCCCCACGATCCCTCAAATAGAGTTAAACGACACTTTGTCAAGTTTTAATCTGAATCCCATAATTCCATTGTAAGCGGGATGGGAAAATCTGACGTAACACTCCCCAGTGCACTTAGTGCCTTTAGACTTCTCTCTTGTATATTCTGAAAAAAACAGACAGTCTGTCAAATATTTAACAACCTGAGAGCAGAAATTACATTTTAACAGAGTTATAGGTTCTATTCCCTTAATTACAGCACTTCTGCCGCCAAGTGGGGATGATCTGAGAGAACAAGAAACTGTACAATTAAACAAAACATTAAGGGTGCGCGTCACAGCATGGATTTTTTTCAGACAATATCGCCAACTGATAATTACCTGCTTTTCATGGTCGATACCGATAAGATAACTGATTATTTCATATTTCCATGTTTTATAAAGGGTTAGCTTATAGTTTATGCTCAGTAAGAAAGGCTTATTTTTTTACTAGTCCAGTACATCAAAAACTTCAAAATACTACAAAAAACTTGGCTTGGCTTGGCTTTTATGGAGCATTTTGCAGAAGAATTACGATTAAATGCATTCAAGTAATACTTACTTCTGTAATACTTACATAATACCACTTAATACATTAATATCTTCAGTCCATTAATATAATATGTTATGGTTATTAGTTTAAAGTCAAAATGCCTCCCATGAAAAAGATTAATAATGACTTTTTTTGTGGTTTGTAAGGTTCAATTAACACTGAATATTAGCAATTACCATTAATATAGGACTGGGATGATACATTTATCTACCAGTTCGATACTATTAGAGATGCACTGATTCCAATTTTCTTGGCAGATTCCGATTTCCGATTTTTCAAGGGTCTGACCTGCAGATTCCGGTTTTGGCCACTTCTGATTTTCAGTCTTTCTAAGAAATATAATTGACAGCATTCACAAACATTTTTGCTACTTTTCCTATAAAATTAAATTGGATGTTCATAATAAAATACTAACTATTAAATAACTTATACACTTTCTCCAAAAGTGCTCCAGATTACAGCCAGGCCCTATCATATTATTATATTATTATATTAATATGATGTAGTAGACAGAACACAATGTTGCAAGATTTTGTGGGATTTTGCGGGACACAATTTCACATGATCTCGTGTGGAAGCAGATGTAAACAAACCGGAGACTGACACGGTGCAACTGATTGCTGTAGTAAACCTTTGCAGCGAGAAAAACAGAAGCAGAAGTTAAATGCGTCAGGATGAGAAGATGTTTGAGGAGACGCATCAACACAGGTTGTTTATGCTTCAGCCAGAGCTGTCAGTCTGTGAACAGCAGTCTGCTGCTGGCTTACATTAGCCTGAAGAGCTGGAAAGTTTACTGCTGTTTGGCAACACCGTCAGATCCTCTGTCTCGTTGTAGACCGTCTCTCTTCTCTTCATTCTGTTCTTGGAATCTATAGCTAACACCGACTTCAAACAAACATGTGTCTGAGTGTGAGCTGAGTGTGTGCTGTTGTGTTGCTGTGATCAGCGCACAGAATCAGATATGAGACGCTGACCAGCTGGTCTCCGGTCAGGGCCGGTCACACAGAAAACCGACAGGTTCCGGTCTCTGGCCGGTAGATCAGTGCATCCCTAGATACTATCACAATGCTTCCACCAGTTCCACCAGCAGGCAATTGCGATTTGATATTATTACGATTTTTGTTTGATTATCTAACACTTGTCCATGAGAAAAAGTTGAATCACATGCTTCTAGAAACTGTATATCATATACGTATGTGCTGCCCCACCCCTAACCTCCATGTACCATGGCACTTAGTTTGTGTAAATTTTAAAAAAGTAGCAGATATTTAGGTACATTTCAAAATCAAATCCAGTTATGTTGTATGTGTTACAGTCTGTGGCTGAGGAAGAGAGGTTAGTTGGTTGAGGCTGCTGCAGCCTGGTTGTTGGCTAACATCCAGCCCTGCCAGCTTGTGGCCGTGGCCTGTGGTGCTGCTGTGCATCACTGCTAGCTGATATGATGATCACAGAACCACTGAGACGCGGCTGGTAGCATCATGTACACCAGTTGGCCACTTACGCCACCAAAAATTGAGTTACTATACTGCAGTGAGTTTCACTGTGGACTGTTCATGTTGGACGCTGTCACAGGCACCTGTGCAGTTATAGTGGCATCTAGTTATTAGAATATGTGGTAATGTGAGTGCCACTTGTGCCAGCAGCCAAATGCAATTAGGGTGAAATGTTGCAATAACACATTCACTTAGTCACTTCAAGGGCTGAATAACCATATGCTGAAAATGTCCCTTTTTCCATAAAAAGACAGATTTTTTTAATAATTGTCAAAAACTGGACAAAAGGATGATTTGCCTTTCATCAGTGCTTAAATCATATATGATAAAAGGATAAAGTACTGGGGATTACTTTATCCATCTCAGCCCTCATGGTATCTGCACCCGTAGAATTTCCACAGATTTTAAAAAATAGAGACGCTGCTTGTAAAACTCAGAATGTTATTATGCACTTTGCCAGTTCTTTATTAAAGTATTTGTTTGTATATGATGATGTGGTAATTGTTGTTTCCATAAATTAACTTTTGCTCTCTCTGCTCTACATTGAACCTTGCATTTTAGCAGACATGTGTCCTACATTGAATGCTGATTCACTTCCAAACCAGAACTGTCAGTGATGAAAAACATCTGAAATTTAAAGAATTTATGTTGTAGTAAAATCTACTGAATATTTCTTTTCAGCCCTGCCTGAGGTAATTTTAGCTTGTTTTAATGCACTGTGTGCTTCAAAACATCAAACATATCTTTGTATTTGATATCTGATATAATTTGCAATAGCCTTCAAATTAATACTAAAATTATTTTTTCACAGGACTTAGGCCTGTTTAATCTCTTAAAGCAACATTTAGATTGTTTTGACGTGAGTTGCAGGGTTATTTCTACAGAAGAAATAAAATAGTTCTGTGGTATATCTTGAGTAACCGAGTCATGGTTTCTGGAAAGAGAGACTGCTGTTGAGTTTTTCCAATGTATTTTTTGGCGCTTCGAGCACCACAAGCCCAGTGCCATCTAGTTTGATTATATTTGAGAGAAGGCAGACGTCTCTGCAGCTGATATCTCCAAAACCCTGCAACTCACACCACAATCAATCTAGATGGATAAAAAGCAGTTTTGATTTTGGGGTGAGCTGTCCCTTTAAGTCCTTACCTCAAAAAGTAACCCAATTAAAAAAGCCACAGAGTGCTCACCTCAAATATCCATAATCTTGTCTATCTTTGTAACATAAATAACTAAACATGCTTTATCATACAACAGTGGGAATCATTTTTTCCAGCAGATTAAACTTTATTCTTTCACACGCAAATCTATAGACAATGACTAACACATTTAAAAATACACAACTCCAGCTTCTATACTGTCCCCTTCATCTCTGCAGTGTCCATCTCTTAGGGCTGGACACAACGTTAAGAGATGAGGTTTCCAGAGACCACAGACTGAGAACAGAGAGGACTACACACAGTGCAGACCCACAAAGCCTGAAAGTCAACAAAAGCATAAATATCTGATGTCTTAGCACAAAAACACCGGGCTGCATTTTATGTATGGGCAAAGCTTCACTCCTTAGCACCTGTATGCATCAAATACAGGATTTCATCTTAAAAAAAAATAATAATTAAATCAGCTGCAAGGAAACATCAAGGGCTCTCTGAATCACTCACCACGCATCTGCTGGTGACTCTGATAAATCACAAGAAGTCGTTTTATTCTCCATCCAGAATGATCAGTCTCACACCTCCATTGGGCCTGAATGGCGCTGAACTCTACAAGCTGCTGCACTGATCATTAAACCAACAACAATCATTAGCATCGGTAGCAGAACGAGCTGTCTTACCTTAAAGCAGCTGTTCGTCCTTTGAACTGAAACGTGCATCACGGTATGAAACTCTGAGCAGGTCTGTACAGAGTCTGCACTGAGACAAGACTTCATTCTTTGGTCCACACACCCCCACGTGGAGGACGAGTGTTCGCTAACGGTTAGCTGGCTAGCTAAAGGCTAACGATGGTTAGCATAAAAAAAAAAAAGTGTAATTCTCTCGACGCCTCGCTGATTCCCTCGTAAAATATCCACTGCTACGATCCTCCCGTGTTTTGTTGTAGTTGCCCATTTCTTCACTTGCTGTTTTTTTTTTACATTGAACTTTTCAATTACATCTGAAAAAACTCCGTCTCTCAGTTTATTAATCCGCTCGTGCAACAGCGCCGCCGTGTGGCGACGCGTGTAACAACAGGATGCTTAAAGCCTGCAGGGACTCAACAACCTACAAAATAGAATAAAGAAGAGAGAGAGAAAAAAAAACAAAGTATAGACAGATTGTTTAGGTCTAATTCTCCCAAGTTTTGAGATATTGATTCAGTATAAAGGGCCATTTCTTGACATTGGAAAAGATGTTTAGATTGCTAAGTTAGAGACAAAAACGGCTGAGAAAATGTAAATAAACATAAGAATTGTGATTTTGCTGGGAATGTAGCCTATACAGATAAATAGCTTAAAATAAAATAGATAAAGAAAAACGTGGACTTGCAGTAAAAATATATCTAAATACAGCGAGGACTGTGTGTCTGTGTGCTTGAGCACATTAGTTTGCCATGAGGCAAGTCCATGTGAGCCGTGCAATTCTGACAACCATTGCAATATAAAACTATACATAAAGTTATGAATGGATTTTTATGAATGGATTACTATATCAGTACTTAGAGCTAGGCTAGAGTATAAAAGAAAAAATCCTTTCAAAACCTTCCTTCAGAGCCAACCCCAGTTTTTGCCATTCATGCAACTTTGCCAGATAGTGGGAATTACTAGTGTCTGTCTCTCCCTCTTTTCAGTTCCATTGCCTTGTTTTTAATTTTGTGAGCTCTCTGGTTTGTGTGTTGCTGCTTTGATGTTATTTTACAAAGTTTCAAATGCACTGTTATATTATTTTGTAAATAAATATTTGATGAGTAATGTAGTTGTTTGTCAAATCTTGTTTAGTAAATAAAAATAGATGTTTACAAAGAAATAAGAGTGATAGAATGTGTTATAAAATATATTTTGCATAAATATAAATACAGGCGCAGTGCCTTAAGATTTTGGCTTGTTATTTGGTGTGCTTTGGGCAAAAAAAGTTAGAAACTACTGGTCCGGGTCTCTCACTGTCCCTCAGGTTGCTGCATGCTGTTACATAACTGGCGGCAAGATCTCCTTCTCCTAGAACTATTTCTGATGTTGATTTCATTTCATTTAGCTCTTTGAAATCTGAGATTAAGTTGAGTTGAACTTGTCAAAGTAAATGCTCCATCCATCTTTTAGATTTCAACATGTCTTTCCAGAGTCAATATCTCTGTTATTATGGACAATCGACAGGAAAATACTTATTTGTTTGGTTTTTTGGGGGGACTATTTCTCTGGTAGGAAGTAGTTCAAGTAACAACTGTTCACATGAGGTCTCTTGTTATTTGGTTGAACTAGCCATTTAGTAGGCCATGTCTCCATAAAGAAATATACATATAACATACAGTTTGGGCTTGTTTTTTACCAATATTCTTTTTGTTAATAAGAAGTATTAATTTGCTGTAAGTGCGAAATTGGACTAATTTCCACTGCTTTCGGGGGTGCAATCCAGTTAGATATAAGACTCACATGGCTCGAGAAATGAGAGGGGTCATAACAGATCCAGGGCTATTCATGCTAGGTTTTCCCTCTAAAGAAACAGTACTTTCCCATAAGCAAATTATGCCCAGTGCTAGTGCCATTTTTTATATCACCTTTTACCATTCCCTACTAATGACAGTTAGAGGACAGTACACTTATTATTGTAGTCTTTTCTTTGAATCATATAGTTCTTACAACCATATTTAATCAGTGTGTGTGATTTTAAGTAAAATGTCCTTTTTCACTGGTTATATTTGTGTATTATTCTCTTATGCGTGTGTGTATGGGGTAGGTCTGGCTGTATCTAAAGCTGTTATGTCTTCACATGACAGATTTGTTATGTAACACTGTGAACCTTTTGTTCTGAAAATAATAAAGGCAGGCCTATGCTGGAAAAGAAAAACAACTTTTCAGACAATCTCAAAACATTAAAGGAGGCCATTTTTCCCTTGTTTTGTGTTGTAATGGTACATGCAATGCTTGCAGTACTGTTTATGCATGTGTGTTAGGCAGCAGCCTACTCAGTGACTATCACATTATTGCTTTTATAATCATTATTTATTGTGCTGTCTACCTGAGCACTGCTGCACTTTTAGCACTGGCCACCTTATTACCTTTCCTTTTTTGTTCTTTTATGCTTAAATTTACATATTTATTATTAGCTTCTATGGTGTTTTTATTGTGTCTAAAGCCTACACCGAAACCTGAGTACGTCATTTTGTTCTGTCATGTTTAATATGTTCTGGAATAACAGTAAAGTGTCTTTAATCTTACTCTAACACAAAGTACTGCACTCTTTTATCTTGTTGACACACAAATGACTAACTCTACAAGTGACAATCAAGCAGCAATATGGAATTAAACTTTTTTTTTTTTTTTTTTAAATACCTTTTGTGGCTGTCATAAATGAATAATATATGAATCGATTAATGCTAGTACCGCTGATGAGTGACCTAAAAAAATCAGCAAATACTGGTGGCAAAATACATACTCATCAAGAGCTCCCAAATTCAAATAGCTTCAGATGCAGTGAACATGGTGCTTCCGTGCTTATTGATTTGCTGTTAAAATATGTATGCACACATCAAAGGTGATGGTATTGAGTGCAGCAGCAAGCAGAGAAAGTTTAAAATGTTACCGAAGCAAATTTTGCATGAAATGAGCCATCCGTGCGAAGCTCCACAGCACAGATACCATCTACTGTAATCTCCCTTGAAGGTATGTTATAGTTTCACTATAGCACAGAATTTGCACACTCTCTGCAGCACCACATCTTTACAGTATCACACATGTTATCTCTTTACGGCTTTCATTGCAGTGCAGATAAGATCAGAAGGCTGAAGTGGTTTCTACCTGGTTCCTAAACATCTTGTGAATGTGTTCTTGAGGAGAATGACACAGAAAAATGCCACAACAATTTTCAACATGCTGAATTTGTATTCAGACTGACCTCTCTGTGTGACAGAATGTGCTAACACACAAAGGTTATATTAGAAAGGCAGCTCAGAAGCGAGGACAAGCAGAATGAGACGCAGGAGACGCAGAGACAGAGCCTGCTGACCCTGACTCTGCTTTCAATCAGGCTCCTCTGGCAGCACGCTCATTCATCTGAAGGTTAATGGAAGCTGGAGATGTCCAATTCTAAGCACAGGAACGTCTAGGAGGGGGTGGCATTGTAAATTTTTCAGTGTGTGCCAGGTGTCCCATGGTCCGTCGCTTAAACTCAAATGACTGCCTTGACAGCAGTTTTCCTCTGTGAGGAGTTCTGAATAATAAACTTGGAAGGTGTCTGCTGTAAAAATGACTCCCAGAACAACTCGACACAGAGTGCTGCACCGCTGCTGAGGAAACATTTGAGGAGTTTCAAGCACCCATCATCTACGTATACTTACAATTTCAAGAAATAATTTGTTCATATAGGCTTCTGCATGGCTGGCTGGGCGAGCAAGCATTATATTTCACATGTTTCTGATGCCCCGCTGGGATTTCGCTTCGCCGATGGTAGTACCATGGTTTCTAACCCATGTGAGGAGGAGTAGGGCCACTGGTGCAGATGGATGATCTGCATTCATCAGTGACTGACCTGTCAATAACTGGTCTAGACATAAAGTACATCAGGGCGTGTTACATAACTATAATCTCTTTCTTTGTCTGTGAGACGGACCTCTACTTTTTGTATTTTGGCATGTTCGGGGACATAAATTTACTACAGATTTTTTACAAAGCAGAGAGCCACTGGTGAAAATGGGCTCCTAAGACAAAATCCTACATTAACCACAATATGGTCACAATAATATTATCCAGCTCATATCCTTACAAACTGGCAGTATGTTTGCGAGCATGCTGTATGTATGCTTTATACTGAGCACTTGGTACTGTACAATGTTAAAGGGATAGTTCATCCAAAAAAGAAAATTCAGTCATCATCTACTCTCCCTCATGCCCATTGAAGGTAAAGTTTAGTTTTTCAGTCCACACAGGAAAACAGCATTGCAGAATCTCTCAAACAAAGGAAGTGAATGTTGACTGATTTTCAAACGTGAAAAAACAACAGAATGAAAACATAAAATGCCTCCATACTGCTCGTCTGGTGTAATCTAAGTCTCCTAAAGCCCCAGTATGCCAAGCTGACAAAAACAAGTTATCTACACCATGTTTTTAGCCTGAATCCTCACTGTAGATGCTGAGCTTGGAGCCACATTCACGTACACATGTACACTGTCTCAACGGTGTGCGTGTTGTGACAGTGTGTAAACAGCATGTCAGGATTAAAACTGATGAAACTGTGATTAAAAGTCCATGATACAATCTTTATTGTGATATTTAAAAAACAAAACAAACAAAAAACAAAACAAAAAACAAAGTAAAATGACAACTTGTCCCCGGATGTCTATGGCATTTTTTTGTTCAAATAAAATTCAGTTTCCCCTTTTAAACTTTTGTTGTTTAAATTATGTATGCAGCAGTCAGTATGTAGCAGTCCTTTTATAAAATAATCAAAAATAATAACGCAAATTAATTTAATCATCAGAGTCTAGTAGGTATCAAAACATTTTTTATTGCAATATTGTTACATCTCGACTCATGAAGATGTATACTACTGAATTTAATGTAGAAATGAATTTGGTATACAATATTTCTCTGGAATCCCCATACCTGTATACAGTACTGTACAAGATCAAAAAAGGATGGTTACAGTAAATAACGTTTAAAAAGAAGGTAAATTCTATAACATGCACGGCAACTGTTCCCACACAATGTTAAAACCAAAAAACACATATAGAAAGTGCAGTAAAACTATGAAACTATGCAGCAAAGTGCACCCCACAGTACTGTACAGCATGCTTTGGCATTCATCAGAAGGCATTATTGTGGTCTCTGTCAGTACCTAAATTAATTTCTGGTGTGGTGAAACATTTTTCCATCTCTGACTGAGACAGTGTGAGATAATTCTAAATCTGGCAGAGTGCTAATGTATCTCCCGTGGCTTAATTTCTTCAATTACGCCACATGAATTTATTTTAATGCACATCAAAATGACAGCAGATGGGGCGTGAATGATAGTATCAATACGCAGGTCTTGTGGAGTCACAGTTAGTGTGGTGTT
This sequence comes from Lutjanus argentimaculatus, assembly GCA_034769285.1. Classification (NCBI taxonomy): domain Eukaryota; kingdom Metazoa; phylum Chordata; class Actinopteri; order Lutjaniformes; family Lutjanidae; genus Lutjanus; species Lutjanus argentimaculatus. Next base: position 12,235,495 of record JAWZSL010000007.1, read on the forward strand.
TCATTTTCACTGATCAACAGATTCCCTTGAGAGCAAACAAAATAAATAAATATAAATAAATGAGAATCTCGAAAATCCGTGACTCACCACGCAAAAAGAAAATGATATGTTACCTTGCTGAGTGCACACACTGACTGTACCGGCAAACCTCTTGCAACGTGACTCCTTCTACATGATTAGCAACACCAGGAGCATGGAGCTAATCTCTTACTGCAGGAAAGCCCACCGGGTAAGGAGGTGTGAGGAAGCTGAGAGTGTGCTGGAGCGGTAACACAAGTGGAAGAAGGAGAGGAATTAATCACTTCAAAGGGGACCAAAATATGTTCTACACCTGCAGTGGTCACGTATTAAAACTTCAAATCACGTTGGCCTCTCCTGAGCTGGGATTTACTGACGGTTTATTGAGGTATTAAGGGAATATTCAAGGGTAAAATGATAGGCAAGAAAGAAAACAGTCTCCAACTTTGACTGCTAAACTGACAATATACTGTATACTCTCCTCCAATGTAAACTTATTGGGATTTTACTGGAAATACAGCCACGATTAAAGTAATCAGAAACATCTATTAGTAAAAATCCATTCATCATAATTTCAGGGTGGTTAGATCCTTAATATTAAAGGGATAGTTTGGATTGTTTGACGTGGGGTTGTATGAGGTACTTACAGATAATAAGTGTATTACCTAATGTAGATAACAGTCGAAACACCGGCTTGGAGAAGCAGAGAGTATCAGCATGGAAACTAAGCAGTGTACTGCTGCACTGTACTGCTCTGAACAGGGTAGGCAGAAAAACATATTTTAGCCACTTAAATCAGTTTACATGTGCGCTATATTTAGAATATTTTCACCACTTTACCTTGCAGGCAGCCTTTTATTTCACTCCTTCTGCAAAAAATGGTCATTTTACCTCATAGAACACAGGAGCTGCTTGTCTGAGTACCTCCTATGTTCTATGAGGTTAAAATTTCTGATTTCACCCACGGAGTTTGGTTGGTTTGAAGAGAGCGATATTTGGCCTTTATGGTGGTTCCGCATCGGAGAAGGCTGTCTGACAGGAAAGTAAAGCGGTGAAAATATTATTAATATAGCGTACATTTAAACTGATATTGATTTTTTTTAGGTGATCCTTTTTTTAAGTGGCTAAAATAAATTTTGCTGCTGACCCTGTCCAAAGCAGTACATTTCCTAGCTTCCTACACCAGTACTGCTGCTTGTCCAACCTGGAGGCGTGTTGACCGCCATAAGGTGCTTCATACACCTACATACTGTCTTCTCAGCTTCATAGTAGTGGTCCTCCACTGTAAATTATATACTGACTGATCCAAACTATCCTTTAATATATTAATAATTGCATTTTAAATACTTTTTTTGAATCTCACTTGTCAGATGCTCTGTTCTTTATATGGGTTTAGAGATAATATGTCTCAAGTATTTAATAGATTATAATGGAAGAATAGCGGAAGGAATTTATGTAAGTGTATCACTGCAGCTTGAAACACAACAAAATCCACCTCAACACATGAAGAAATGCTCAACCAAGGAAAGCAAAAACAGTCAAATGAGCATTGGGCATTAATCATTTTACATGCTGATTTATTTTCAGGCGACAGAGGTTTTATATCTGGAATTTGGGCCAAGAGACAATAGCAGAAGCGAGAAAATAGGAGGCTTTTGTTCAAATTGAGTAAAACAGCCAGTAATCCTGGTGAAGTGATACTATTGATCCACAATCTTATCAACAGCCTACAGGTACACTTCAAAGGCTATTGAGCAGTAAACTCTTGCTTATTGCCTTTTTAACAGACATTACTGTGTTGGGAATTGTGTTTGATCCTTAAGAGGAATAAGATCTTTTTATTTCTATTACAGAAGCAATAAGTGCTGGTAGCCTAATTATAACCAGTGGGTGGTTGATAGAAATGATACTCTACCTTGAATGGACTAACCTTGAAAAGTCATGCACATAAGAAATGAACTCTCTCTGCATACTTTAACTATTCCAAAGCAACGGAAACTAAGTTGTCACGCTCCCTCCGACAAACGGGAGCATTGACTGCTCAGGGATTTTTGACAACACATCACAACACTGAGCACAGAACAAATCACACCTCCAGTGGGGAGTATGAGAATTGTAGCAGGATTATGCACCTGGCACTGCCACGTGAACGTGATTCATGAGAAAAAAAAAAAAAAATCTGTCAAGTGTTTATTCTGCCAGGGTACCACCAGAAGGTTGTTAATATTCAAGTCTTTGGGCATGTGCAACACTCATGTAATGGATTTTCTCTCTGCAATTCAGGCAGGCCTTTGCATATAGCTGAGGGACTTCTGATCCAATGATGGGTGACAGCCAAAGATAACAAAAAATCCCCCCTATAATTACTGTTCAGATATTGCCAGCCAGCGCTACTGTGGATTAGTCTTCCAGCAGCTGTGTAACAGTATGTAAGGTTGTTGCTAAAAATAGAAAAAAAAACACCCATCTCTTATTCACACAATTTGCAGCTTGCTCACTTTCTTGCCCCCATCCCCTCCCCACTCTCTTCTCTCCCCCTTCCCTTCCCTCTCCCGCACATCCGAAATCACAGACATGCAGCACAAGCTTCAAAGAGCATAGATAACTTCGGGAGCACAAGACTGACTGTAATTCACCACAACACATGCAATGATAATGTCATTTTGCATAACCGCAGAGAGTGGCATTTAGGTTTAATTCACCCAGCGCTCTCACCTATGCTGTGGCCGATAAGTCACCGTGAATGAGCTGCACAGTTTCACCTCAAGTTGTCTTTAAAGTTTGGTTTGAATGGGAGGGAAAGCAATGGAGAAGGAGCACAATAACACCCCTCGGGCATATGTAAAATAAATATGCAACAAAGACTGAATATTCAGTTTGAGTTGTATTTTCACTGTGAGATAGACCAAAAACAAATTGCGCAGAGAAAGCTTGTCGTGCCTCCAAACATTTAAACAGTCTGATCCGTTGATTTTCTGCGGTGTCACACTGCCTGCTGCGTTCTCCACCCTGCCAGGATGTGAAGTGAGTAATCATTTCAATGGTTCAAATCAGGAAACCTATCCAATCTACGCCACTCTGATTACAACAACAAAACAAGCAGCAACCATTAACCTACAAGCAGAACAAATCACAGAGGAGCACTTCTACAAAAGAAGCCATCCAAAAAAAGTCTCAGAAAAGAAATCTAAGACTTGCTTTACTTTTGCAAAACAGCAACCTTAAAGCAACCCATTTTTATTGATGAATAACCAAATACAATCAGACAAGGCAGAACACACAACGCAAAGAGAGCCCAGGGTACAGCCTAATGTGCCAGTTGAACTAAAGAAATCAGCAACACTTTATATGAAGGGGTGTGTGAGACTGTCATTAAGTGCCACTTTTTATATTTATTATCAATTATGACCGCTGTCTGTCAGTCAGGTAACTCCTTATAACATTCAATGACATCTTTATAACAAGTCTAAATGGTACCACTTTATTTGAGGTCAAGAAAGCTATTAATAACACATGTATAATGGTCTCATGATGGCCAGTGTCCAAACCAACCACATATGACACTTTAATGTAATGTTAAAACATGAAGCTTAACAGCCTCTTTAAGTTTGATAATGTCAAGCTGTCATGACAAATACATTTTTGTCTTGGTTTGCAACATTGTCTATCATAATTTGTACTTTTTTAATTCATTTTACAATTTCAAAACAACATGTTTCATTTTGCTCAAATTTGATGATAATTTCTTTGTGACAAATCACATCTTAAATTCATTCATTTCTGTTGTAACAAACTCTTGAAGCTGCCACATATTTCCCCAGAACAGAAAATATTTTATAAAACAAATTTCAATATTCCTGATACATTACATATGTCATTTATATAAAGAACAAACAATTTCAGATGCAACATTGTCTCCTGTGGGACTCCACAAGTAATATCCAAACATGTAGATTTGTAGTCACGTATCTGCACAAATTGTCTGCATTAAAAATAACATAATTGACAGGATGGCACTTAATTACAACAGTCATAAACATTCATGAGCGCTTCATGACAAGTGTCATAACTTGGTTATGACAGTGTAATGACTTATGCACACCCGTTCACATAAAGTGTTACCAAGAAATCTATTTCTGTACCACAGCGGATAAACATACCCTGCAGATACAGGCATTTATACAAATCATCTAAATCTGCCGCGAACCTGCGAAAAATCACAACTCACTACGCTTCGCATCAGGTCAGCTATGGCCAAAAGGTGCCATTTTCAGTTTTAGACACCTTGTAAGAGACCACTTGAGGTGGATTTTATCATGTTGTGAGGTTCGATCCTGAAAGAAAAAGTCAGAAGCGTATACACACTCACGCCAAGTCACATATACAAATAATGCATATGTGCACCCACATACGCAGAGTTTGAATGGGGGCTGTGGGTGTCTGCCTGGCATCCATACTGCAGAAAATCCCTTCAAATATTGATAAAAAATAATTCCCATAAAGTACATAAGCATAATTATGAGCAAACATCATCTATTTTTCATTGCTAATTCACTCAGCAGCCTAAGACATATTTGCAGAGATGAAATCTACAAAAAATTCATTTGTAGGGCTGGTGCAGCAGTTAATGTAGAAGCACTTGTTTAACTAAATGTGTGAATTAGAGAATAAAATACATAAATTCTCAGTTAACGGGGATTCAACACTGAATTCTGTTCTTCTGTTAACCAGCTGGATAAAAATCAAACGTTATAAACTTCACAGAGGCATTTATTGCATCACTATTAAATCACAGAAATTGAACTTAAATTCTGGACGTTGATAATTTATTTATTTTTTCCTTTTTAGACCTTTGGCATGTTCGGCCAGACAGAGATCAAAGGTTTGTTCTGATACATGAAAGGTGAGATCCACCCTCGTGCACCCACCTGCACCCCACACACACACACACACACACACACACACACACACACACACACACGACACATGCACAAATCTTCACACCTGACATCTCTCTTGTGCATTACAGGAGCATCACAGTGTATCAACATTAACACATCGCTGTGTCAAATGGCATTACACCCAGAAATGATTCAATACCGAAAATATATATAAAAAAAAAAACATTTGAGAAAGCCACGCTGCATAAAGTAGCGTGAAATATAAACTGTGTCTAATACAAAATAGATATACAAAATATATTAATAACCCTAGAGGATAAAATGATTAAAATATTGAGAGATCTAAATGATTAATTTCACCAGAAGCTGCTTTAAAAGGAAAGTGAGGTTATAAAAATGTTTTTTGGTGAAACTGGGACACACATCTTCAACTGTTGCCTCCCTAAACACCTTAATTTTGCATGCCAATATTGCTGGATTTAAATTTCTGTCATTATCAGAACAGTCTACTTTAAAAAAAACACAGCAGATGCACCCATTATTAAAACATTGCATGCAGTAATGTTAAACTTATAATAAGGATCATGCAGGGTAAATAGAACTTTGATATTCTGCAGACTTTATGTGACTGTCAACACTCACTGGCTTGCATGAGCTGACCCTGACGCCCAAACACCTGGGAGAAAGGGCTGCGGCTGCAGGTGAGCATCTCCTCCATGGCTGAATTCCTCTGGGGAGGAGAAAGGTCCTTCGTCTTCAGAGGGAGAAAGTGCACCGAGGGTCAGCCTCCGAGTGTGGAGAGGGGTCGGCTGTTTGCACTGGAGCAATCCTCTCTTCTCACTCTCTGAACTGACTGACTAATTTGCAGATGAAGCCACCTCACGACCTCTCCTACGCCTTTCCCAGGGCTGTCATTTGCTTCTTACAGCTGCCACCCTGCTGAGCGCAGATCACTCCTGTGTCTCGTTGCCTCAGATGCCGTCAGAGTTGCTGCTGCTCCTCAGCTGATGGGAGATGTGCGCTGGGTTGCTCTCAGCTTGCTCATTAGTGCTCCAGTGTGGCGCTGCTTCAGACAGAGAGCACAGGCAAACACAGCATGAACAAAGCAAGAGAGAAAGAGAGAGGGAGAGGGAGAAGGAGAAGCCTGCTGCAGAGAGAAGACAGACTCTCTCCCCCGACACAAGTGAGAATAGAGATGACAGTGTGTGCATGTGTGTAAGTGTGTGTATAGCCAGTTCTAACATTCTACTGTAGCCTCTGCGGCTGCTTGCTTGTATTCTCTGGCTGGTTTCCTCTCTTTCTCTTTTATCTCCCACTTTTTAATCCAATCTGAATCCTCTACGGCAAAGTTGACAGGCATATATGAGAAATGGACAATATACACAGCAGATAAGCACGATAACATCTGTCTGAGGCACAAGACTCTAAAACAAATTTGGTAAGTTCACAGACGGCAAGCAAATAGCAGCACACTCTCGATGTGGCCTGCCTGCGGTCTGTTCGTTCGGTGGTATCATTATTAGATGGGAGCTTGGAAGCCACAAAGATGGAAAACTGGGCTTGCAGTTCCTCAAAATAAAAGCTAAACGTAGAACACAGAGGCGAACTGAAAAACTAATGAAGCTACAAAGTGTGTAGAGAGGAGGTTGTGATGAACAGTGTTGTGCAATTTCACACTTGACAAGAGTTAGCTCCAAGTTCAGAGACAAAAATTAACTGGTGCACATTCATAGTTTAGAATTTTGAATTTTAAACCCAAAGTGCTAGTACTAGTTCACTTTCATTTCGGCCATTTTTAAAATTTAATTTTAAATAGGACCTACTCCTACCAACGACGCTGGAGTCTACACAATGATGTTGTATTAAATGATGCACGACAACAATTTTAGAACAATCTACACTCCTGCGGACAGCAAACTTGAACACCAACATACTGTTGAAATTTCCAACTGGGAACTTGGAAATTCCAACTTTCCACACACCATAATGCATAAAAACAGCACAAGATGAAGAGGGAGAGGAGATAAAGGAGAGGAGCGTATATAACACGGATCAATCCCTCTGTTTCTCGCTATAATAGAAACTCCAGTCTGCAACACAGCCCAGGTCACACAGGTCATACTGCATGATCAAAAAGAAAGTTTTTTTTTTTTTTTTTACCATTTGACAACATTAATTGAGGATGGCCCAGGACTCTCTCCTGGGAGACTGGGGTTTGGGTCCCATGTGAGAGTTTTACTTATTAGATTCAGCTGACTTATTATTTTCTAGGATTTTAGTATTATTTTTAGTTTTCATTCAGTTTGGTTTGGTTTAGGAGCCAAAACTACAAAAGTGTGAAAATAGCATTGTTGGCTACAGACTTCTGGATGCTTGACTCTCCCATGCTTAGTTATTAATTCGGGTGTAAACAGCTACATTGGTTATTCCACCCTGGGTGCAAATAGTAATGTTGTCTACTGACCTTGGGCAGAGATTGCAGAGGGGACGGAAGGGACAAATCCATCGCAACTTCTGAAAAACATGAAGTTATCCTCCCCAATAAATTATGTAGTAAGTGAGCATGTAATATAAATATATATATATGTAATATATGTTTAACAGAATTGGACTCCACTTTTGAAATAATTCACATCTAAAATTTTTTTGAAGGTGTAGTTTATGTCCCCCGTATATATCCTGCTCAGGGGTATGAACCACATATGCCACTTTCGAGTCGAAGGGTAAAAACAAGCGCTGTAACAGTGTGGGTCCAGTCAATGCATGTATGTCTGTGGCAAACTCGTCATCACAGGTTAGCTGATGATGTGACAGAGTAAATGACATATGTGCAGAATGTTCCTGTAGATTCAAGTAAATCAGAATAACTCTTAATGATGGTGTAAGTTCAGTTTTTACTGTGAATAAACATGGCTGGACAATAAAACACCTGCTTTTATAATGGAGTTTGGTTTATCTGTCCACTCAAAAGACCGTTGGGTGCAGTGGGTATTTTAACGTTAATAATTCTCATTAACTGAGCTGACCAATCTTCTAATAATGAACCTTGTGAACCATGTAAACACCATAAAGTAACATAGAAACATGGTCTAGGGTGGGGGAACAAGGAGCATCCAAATGCAGAAGAAGCCAAATGCAGGCCTGATACCCGTCATTGGATTTTGATTTAGTGTATACCTGCACCTTTACTTTTTCTTCTCCTCTTTGTGATCTACTGTGAGGCTCCAAACCAAATTTCCTTCAGGATAATAAAGTTATTTCTTTCTTTCTTTCTCCCCTCCTCCCCCGTCGTTTCCTACTTCTGTATTATCTTCCAAATATAGGGAAGCCTGATCCTCTCTCTGTCTCTCACTCACACAGCAACAGTCAGGTGTATGCAGGTCTTATGCAGCACTTTGCTTGTGCAGGCAAAAAAAATAGCACATTCGCGAGTCGCCCTCAAAGCAAAACACGGATTCTGAGCAGAAAACTCAACCACGGACATGAAAATCAGTTTCAAACTAAAGGGGCCAGTGGATCATTAAAAATGGATCTGCATCCTTTATTAATGTCCTCATTACCATGTCTGTTCTGCTCCTGCATGAACAGCATGCAGAGATGGAAGAAGAGACTTGTACAAAAGTACTTAATCCCAGTATCCTGTTTGTATTATTGCTTCCACCCAGTGCTGCTTGGAGGGGGTTGGTTACCTTCATAATGCCAGAGACGCGTTCGTCTTTCCTTTGAACTCAGTCTTACATAAGTTGTCGGAGGCAGCAAATGAGCTGCGTTCGGAGATCTGCAATCCTGAAAAGTTCAAATATTAGAATTTTACTTAACTAGATAACTCTTGTTGCATTAAGAAAGTAGCTTTCAAGGGAGATTGGGCCAAAACTGTGCTTACTGAAGCAGAAAAAGAAACATACAAATAAAGAAACATGCAAAAATAAGCTGAACATAGTTGAAAATAAATAAACAGGGTTGCAGCCAAGTCCAGTACAATGGCAGTGAATGGTGACCACGGATAAAATGTAAAAAAAAGAACACAAAACAAACACAGAATGTCTCCATCCTGCTCGTGTGGTGTAATCCAAGTGTCCGTGAGCCACAACACTAAAATTTAATCACAAAAGACACCATTTACACCATGTTTTTAGCTGAAATGTCAACTGTAGCATGTAGCAGGTACCATGTAAACATGGCGTCGATCCACGATATTTTCACACGTGCATCCATTAAGAGATATAAGAAGTCTCGCAATACATCGACGCCATGTTTACATGCTACCTGGGAGGCTACAGTTGACATTTTGGCTAAAAACATGGTGTAAATGGTGTCTTTTGTGATTAAATTTTAATGTTGCGGCTCACAGACACTTGGATTACACCACACGAGCAGGATGGAGACATTTTGATTGTTTTGTGTTCTTTTTTTAACATTTTATCCGTGGTCGCCATTCACTGCCATTAGCTGCAACCCTGTTTTCAGCTGAAACTTCAGGATTGTTTTGTGAACTGAGGATCTTCGCCCATCCTCACATCAGCATAAGGGTGAGTACATATTGAGTGGATTATTATTCTGCGGTGGAATATCACTTTAAATCATTCAGAAATTAACTCAAATTATCAACAAACATAATAGTTTGTTATTTCAAAGAAACATATGTATTAGCACGCTAAGCGGCTAGCCTCAACCCGTCCTGTCTTGTAATACTACCTCATAACTCAAAAAGCGATAACGAGTCAATTCGACCCTCAGTCCAGCAACACTGAGGTGGTTTGCCAGGCTCCTGGAACCCCAGGGCAAACCTCGTAACCCCTGTTCAGGCATGCATCCTAAGGTGGGCGCCGACTGATGCCTGACCTCCCTCTTGCTCCTCTCCTGTCCCCACGATGTGTATCCATTTCCTCCCACTGTACAAAAATAAATTGGATACAAGGATACAGGCAATGCTGGTGACATCATTTGGAGGTTGGCCACCTGTTGAATTCATTGTCCAACAAATAGTGGGAACCACATCACCATGGTAACTGCTAAGTGCTGCTAACTGTAGTTGCCGTTAGTTTGTTAACTCAAGTAGCCGTGCAGCTAGTGATCCAAAGCACCAGGGTAGTGTTGGTGTTTACACAGCTAACAGAGAAACTTTGGACTATGCGGAGGAGGTTTTAAAACCCATGGTCAGTGCTTGGAAATAAGGCTAGCCCGGTTTCCCAGGGACAATAGAAATAGCACCTGGGACACAAAGATATTGTGTCTGGCATGATTCTGGGACAGTAGAGAAACTTGTCATTGCAAAAGAAATTATAATGTTTACACTTAATGGAATATAAAGAGAATGGGCACCAGAACCAGAGACAGGCAAGTGGGCAAAGAAACTAGGCTCAACAGCCACCCATGTTCAGTTAAATAAAATTTTAATTAAACATTGTGACATCCTAATATATATGCTTAAAAACATCACCATCACGTCAGCCAGAACAAGCAGTGCCAGAGCTGGTGTGGCTCTCTGATGTGTCTTCACCTGAAACACTGTGATCTTGACAGGTTCCTGTCACCATTTAATGCACTGTTCACCTGAACATGCAAAGTTAATCGTCGCCTTCAGATGACACACTGCCTCATCCAAACTCAACTCGTCGTCATGCCTTTCCAGAAAGCGGGAACAGGACGGACCTCAATCCAACCTAGGGGGGAAAAAAACACATTTCGTCTCACACCAAGTTACCGGTTTCATTTCAGCATTAATATTGTTTATCAAATTTTTAGTATAAGGATGATGAAATTAACGAGAAGCAGATCAAAGGTTTCTCCTTAGACTTCTGGGATGGATGTTTTTGTTTTCGATCATCTCTGATCGTGTGTCCTTACTTTTCATCAGAGCTTCCTATGAGAATTCAACATGGCCCTGGGCTAAGATCCTGAGCTGCGTTGAGCATACAAATGCAGCATCGCAGTTTGAAGTTATTGCTGAGCTTGTGAGCTCTGGGAGATCCTGTACCTCAGGGCTGTGGTTTGTCGCTGTAGGTATGCTGGAACAACTCCTAACTAAAAACCATCTGCCTGGCACTGCTGCTTCATTCACCTGAAGGCTGGTCCCCTATTCCCACAGACTGTAATTGGACTTTTTTTGAATTCTTAATTACACCGAGGACATCAGGTGTCTTAAATGCCTTTTTATATACTTCTGCCCATAATCCTATGAGCTAAAGTGTGTCAGCTTCTGGTTTTCCTCAGTTTAATTACAAAGCCACGTTACAACTTGTGCTCTCAACTCTTATGTGCTCAGTCTAGTTAAAAAAAATACATTTGCTGGAGCTTTGAACTTGTCTGAAAGGGAAATACCTAAAAATCCAAACCACTTGTGTTGATTTGTCACAAAAGCAATAAAAGCTTCTGAAGAGTGAAAATATAAGCTTCACCAGGGGGAGAACAAGCCTTTACATAAGAGCACACAGCAGACTGAACCGGCTCGCTTCACCTGCTGCTGCTGAGTCGTTTGCATCTGCGTTTTATTACGGTGTTGGCTATAGCCATGACACAAGGGGATGGGGGGAATTACAGTGATATGTCAATGTCACAGACTGATGTACGCCACAGCTACTGTTTCCAAGGAACTCTCATAATAATACTGAAGAATAATAAAAAAAAAAGATCTTTCCCCTGGACCCCGTATATTATTTGCCTGTAGCAAATAAAAGTCTGCATAACTGCCAAATTTCCAATTAAATTCATGCCCACTGTGCTGCATGTTGATGAGCAATTAAATTTAGGCAGAGATTACTTTTTCTCTTTTAATGTTTGATTGAGACGGCACGCTGACACAGACCAGCACTTGGACCTGGTCTCTACAGATAACATTAAAGTCAATATCCAAATTTGAAAGGAGCAAAGTCAGTGCCAGACTCAGGCTGTCTGAGGGGCAGGGCAAAATAATAAAAAGGGCACCAGCTGTACATGATGGGGCATCAAATTATTTTATTGTACAACTGCTACAATTCTGTATTAAAAACTCACTGGGAACTATTTAACTATTTAAAGGCACATAGAGGCCAAATAATTCTTCAGCATGTAGGACAGACTTCATAACATTTTCTGGAAGGACATTAGAGGATACTTTAGGGAGAACTTTATCATGTTTTGTCTACTACAGGGCATTTGGCATGTTTTGTCCACTGGAAGGGCACTATAGAGGGCCTTTTATCATGTTTTGTCCTGTAGAAGGACACTAACCACTATGTCCACTGGAGGAGCATCCCAAAAGGTATTTTGTCATGTTTTGTCCTCTAGAAGGACACCCTAGAGCTTATGGGCATGTAATGGAATGGCATGGAATATAATATTCATAAGTATGTTTTCAGGAGTGTATTATCATCTGAAAATAAGAATTGTTTGGTATATGTTACCTTAGAATGGGGCATTTATATCTACAGAGGTTGTGGGGCCTCCTCCACAGAGTTTGCCATGTTGCACTGGCATGTTTCTACAGTAGTCCAGAACATGCTGCAGAAGGAAAAGATGAGGTGTTTGCCTTCTGCAAGCTCACCACAAGGTGCCCCTAAATCCGACACTCTGGTCATTTAAGAACAATAGTTTGTCCAGCCACCTAGTGTTTGCACCATCGCCGCTTGTGTTGCCAGATAATGTCAATGAGTTCAGGTTTTTGTTTTGGTCTTTATACAGGCTCGATGATACCAAACCTGGCAACCTCACTGTCATGACAAGACTTTTGGAAGCACTGCAAAGTCGCTGTTCCTAATTATTTTTCACCAAGAAATTGTTCCAGCACATAACTCCTCCTAGGTTAAAGGAGATTAGCTCAGTGGTTAGTATTTACCCCACAGAGGGACTGTGAGGAAGTGGCAATAGTATTTAATCCTTATTGTTTTTCCTCGGTATTTTTCATCAATTAATATTTCCCACAAAACTTTGTTTAAAGATTTGCCAATTGTATGTCACTGTGCTTTGACCAATACACATAATGAGTGGCCTAGAGCTGTGACACAATTGCAAAAACTTGATTAATGGTGTTGGAGGAGGCATGTAGGTTTGTCAGTCAATGGGAGAACTTTAAAATGGCATATTTAAATCTGGTGTAAATATCACTCTGTAAAAAGTAGCCTAAAGTATGTCTGCACATAGGCCTGTATGTAAAGAGTAATAAAGCTCTTAGCTGGACAAAGTGGGATAAGAAATAACATACTGAAGATAAATAAGTTAATTCTGTGTGCGTGTGTATGAAGCTACATTTCATTGTGCAGACCTGTGTTGTAAAATGACAAATAGATTACCTTGATCTCTTGAATAATTTAAGTCATGTTCTGTTTTCAGAAATTCAACGGTTTTGAGTTGGTATTCACAGAGTCGATGATGTGTGAGGCTTTGACATTTAATCTGGCTCCATCTCTCTGACAATATGACATGACGACATGACAGATGTCCATCATGAACTTTATACACCTTAATTCTTCATATGCTCATTTATTATTAATAAATGATAATAATCTGAATATCAGAAAATGATTATTTTTAAAGAGGATAAGTCATGTCATTAACATTTTTAACACTAAGCTGACTGGAAAAATCTATTTCTTGTGTAATTTTAATTAGTTTTTACATGTTGATTCTGAATTAATTTACTGAGTTTGGTTAAGTAAACTGTATTCAGTGCACTTCAGCTGCGTGCTCATGGTCCTGATGTTGTGTAAAGTGATGATAAGAGAATTGTAGTGTGTCCATGAGAGCTTTCACATTGTACCACCAACATATGCTGACATACGCACTTTACTATATTTGTTACTGCAAATGCTGAACTTTTGTGCATGTATTAATCAATATGTGACATTTAATTTTAATAGAGTATTATTGCATTGAAGAACAACTGTTAAATCAAGATGTGATATGATGGCATTTCCAGAGAGTCATTTTGATATAACAGTTCAAGACGTTGTTAAGATAATGTGGAGCAGTGCTATGAGGGTTGTATTTGTTTTCACCTTCAGATGGATCAGTGCCGTACATGGACAGCTGTCCTCATCCCAGCCCAGCAGCCCACTGCACCAACCTCCTACAGGGTACCAGGATCAGTGCATACCATCCAACATTGCCTCAAGCACTGCTGTTGCAGAGTTCAAGGCCCCAGTCAGTTGGTATGCATGACGGATGCATGTTGCCAAGGACTGAACTGAGAACGTTGAAATGGGGATTTCTCTTGGCCAACCAATGCCGCTTCGCCTGAGGTCCCTCTTTTGGTCCCTGTACTCCTTGTTCATTTTCTTGAGTGCGTAGCAATCATGCGCTGTATTTATTCCAACACCAGTTTAATTCTTGAAGCTTCCTCGAGTTAATTCTGAATTTAGATGAGGACAATAGTGCAAGGAGACACAATTACTGTTTTTTTTAAATGGCGGTTACAAAGTTTTAGGGTGCATTCTAGTACACATACTACCAGACTATTAATATGTCAGAAAAGATATGGTATGGCCCAGTATGCCAAAAGCAGTATATCAGAAAAATACAGGATGCCCGACTGCTTTTTGCTGTATGCAAAACGGCATGTTTTCCAGCAATTCTGACCTACACTCCTCTGTGCAGAAGAAAATATATCACATTAACTGAGCCACCATGAGAGCACAGACAGCTACATTCCCAATTGCATACATTTTTTTACTTCAAATTTCGTGCTGCAGACTGCAATGGTTGTATGAGCAAGAAGGTCGAAGTTCAAGGCACGTTATAACAGAGTAGTATGTCCCAACTGTGTGCATACTACATCCAACAGTGGGTAAGTGCAGCTGCAGTTTGCCTTTCAAAGTAATGTAAAAAGAGAAAGTATGTGATTTGGGTTAGATGGTCTTGTTAGTCACAATAATTCAGCCCCTGACGTGAACAGGTCATGTTCTAGAAGTGTTGGTGCCACTCTGGAACCAGTTCTCGAGGCCAAGATCTGATGCTTTGACTGTCAAAACACAAAAAGACTGGTTTAAAATGAGGCATCGGCTCTGAACTGGCCCTTTTCAAGCTGCCTTAGTATAAAAGGGGTAACAGTGGCTCCCCACCTGGTTCCCTCACTAGATTACAGGGTGAGCTCCTCTTACTAACCTCTGGCACCCAAGAAGCCTTTGTCGGTGTGCCCCCTAAAAACACCTTAGGCACCCAGAGCCACGGCCTTTATGAAGAAGCCCAGAGTGGGTGAAGAACTTGAGGCTTTTGGAGGAGAAAACAGTTGGAGGGTGGAGGCACCTTCAAAGCTCTACGCATACATGCATTTTATATGATTGGTGAACTTACTTGTAGTTGTTGACCAGTAGGCAGGCTCATGTGCATCTTTCTAAAATGAATTCTGTATAGAACTACTTAAAAGTATTAGCTAATTTTGTATGTAATGTCATGAGACCCTGAGTCAAAATCTAGTTTTAAAAGCTTTATTATTTTAGTTAATATCATGCTAACTTTGCTCAGAAGTTAGAGGGTCAGTCAGAACTCTCTATATAAGGGCAGGGCTCTCATTACAATTTAGGAGGGGACTGGGAAGAAATTCAGTCATGGACTAGACTGCCACACTGGACCAGCCCATGTTAAAACACCAAAGTCAGAATACCACAACACAAACAAACCAACCAATCGAGGCAGCACAGTACAAGCAACGTCTGTGAGGTAAAATTAGTGTTTTTCTCATGGGGTCTGGTAGCTTTGAAGAGACCAATGAGCAAAACTAGACTGCCTTTACTAATGGACTATTTTTACAGAGAATTACAGAGAACTGATAGAGAGCTGAACATTTTGATGTCACAGTGAAGTTGATCTTTGACCTTTTGGATATAAAATGTCATCACCTCATCATTTTGTCTTATTAGATAACTCTGTGTAAATTTGACATAATTACCAGATGAATTCTTGAGTCATGTACAAAATTTTGTTTAGTGAGGTCACAGTGACCTTTGACCACCAAAATCTAATAAGTTCATCCTTGTGTCCATGTGGATGTTTGTACAAAGTTTGAAGAAATTTCCTTTAAGAGTTCTTGAGATATCATCTTCACAAGAACAGGACAGACATGAGAAGACAGTGACCCTGACCTTTGACCTTTGACCACCAAAAATCAAATCACTTCATCCTGAAGTCTAACTGGTCAGTTGTTCAAGTTTGAAGAAATTCCCTCAAGGTGTTGTCTTGAGATATCACATTCACAAGAATGGGATGACCTGACAATATAATGTCTGTGGACATGACTGTCTTACTCTTAAACAACAAGGTCTAATAATTTATTAGGGAGGACAACTTCATGTTCATGTTTTTCAGAAATCCCCAGGATCTACACTCAAATCTGTATAGTAAATGAACAACGTAGTAGCTCACTGAATTGTAAGACAGCTACATATGTATATAAACACACTCACAAGGAGCCATCAGTAGAAACACTGAAACCACAGACAGGTCACCCACTGCTAATTTTGCTAATTAGACTTTTCTCTACAATATTGTGCTTGTGCTTGAGAGTCATGGTGGATCACTGTTATCTCACAGTGAGAGGGTTTTTTGTTTATAAAGATGCCCCTGCTGTTGCTCTTTACTAAAATGCTGTACTGACTGGCTGAATGGAGACTTGAGCTGCCTGAAATATACTGAAGCACTTTCTTTCAGCTACTGTGAGCACACAAACATTTTGTTGTATACATTTTGCTGTCTCTAGGATTCATGTGACACTCACACTCATTATTTTTTTATGCAAATGTCTCAATTCAGCCCCAGAGTGTGAATACAAAACAATGGTTAATGTTACACGAGAGGCACAAACTGGATCTCGGTTAATATTAACAAAGAGTTGAGGGTGGCAAGATGTAAAGGTGAGGGAACACAGTGCAGAGAGAAACAGCAGTGTAGTTTTTTTTTTTTTTTTTAAAGCAATGAATTATCACATTTGACACACTGTTATTACATCTTCTGTCTGTTCCTTAGTCATTTGCAAAATTCTTTGTACCATTTGTTGCAGACACTAAATGTGTAGGATAAAACTGGGACATCAAATGTTAACAGTTAATAGCAACTCCACAAATTTATTCAGTGCTTTCCTAGAAAACAGGTCACAGGCTGCTGGCTCTGTAAGCATTTGCATGGAGACTTTTTGGCATCCAGACTCTTAAGTGCTAAAATACTGGCGGAAGAGAGAATGCTTCAAAAATAGGATAAAAACACATGTCACTGTAAATGGATTTTTCAAACAGAATGTGGGAGTGCAGAAGAGATGCACTGGAATTACAAAATCCTCGCTGAATCCACAGCTCCAGTGGTTAAAGTAAGGGAAGTGTGCCACCACATGGACATTTTATTAGTTTCTGGTGAGGAACGTACTGCAGTAGACTGCATGCAAGTCAAAATTCAAAAGTCCACTGACTTCTACGTAAAGAATTTACTGACATTAATGTGATTAATTTGATTTGTTTATTAAAGAAGGTTTCACACAAACTTCACATATAACCTTAACATTCTCCATTTAATTTTTTGAATACTCACTTGAAAAACCTTTAGTGCAAATCATACAGAAGAACTGTTCAGAGATTGATAACATGATTTTAAATTATTAATAAATATACATGACTCAATTTACACTTCAAAATGCTACAAGCACTTTTCACAGTTAAATAACAGTCTCCCAAACGGTCCTGTACATCCAACACATTGCAGTCTGTCTCAACGAGGGAAATACCACCAGAGAGCATCGAAAAGGCAAATAAAATGTAAAGTACCATTACACTCTCTTTCAGATATACAGGCCATTGTCAAGTTTTAGTCTGCCCAAATTAATATAAATCAATTCACTCATAATGAAGTAACTACCCTGTATAGCACTGGATCATCAAACTAGTAGCTTATAAAAAATTAAATCAAACAGATCATGTGTTACTACATGATCTTACATTTCCATTTTGTGATTTATACACGTTGAAATTCATTACACACAAATAAACTGTTGACAACTGTTATACAGATGATTCATCAGCAATGATGAAGTGCTTGGACACTAAGATTACAGAGTCATAAACAGACTGTACTTCTAATGTGATGATTTCTGGTTGTTGAATGGGGGAAAAAAACACACAAAATCATATTTCCAACAAGCATTTGTAAAACGAGTGCAAAACAAAGCCTACAAGCCAACTGGACTACTGGAAATATTTCAGAATTTCAGAGGAAATGCAGTGAAGGTGAGCACTGGCTCTGTCTGAACTGAACTCTTATTATTGTAAAAGTGGCAATGATGCATTCAAGCTGTACAGAATATTACATAGTTCTTCTGTTTGGGTTTGCAGCGCAAATACATCAAACAGTATGGTTTCCCAAAAGTTGAAAATTTATTTGTGGTGGTCTGTTAACTCCAACATATGAGATTAGGCTGCAATTTGAAGCCCTTACAAATGCAATAGCACATAAATGTATTCTTTTTAAAAGTGACAGTCCACCCCAAACCCAAAATACATGTTTTCTTCTGTCCTGTAGTGCAATTTATCCATCTGTTTTGGTGTGAGTTGCAGAGTTTTGGAGATATTGACTGCAGAGAAGTCTGCCTTCTCTCAAATACAATGGGAGTGGAGGGCGCTCTTTGTAGTGCTCAAAGAGCCATTTGAAAAATTCAGCACTTTCCAGAAATCATGACCTGATTACTCAAGATAATCCACGGACCTTGTGGTGAGCAGCTTCATACAGGAACGAGGGGTGTAAATCACAAGATTCATCAAAGTACGATACTATTTGTTGCTATCACAAAGTCTGCCACAATATAATTTTGATTAGATTCAATTCGGGGGGCTGCGATCAATATCAGACGATTTAACACATGACTATTTAACACATTCAGTTACATTAATGTCAGCTCACAAAAAGCAACTAAATTATGATTTGACCATTGTATGACTAATTTGTTCAAGACATTAGTGACAAAGTCATGCCAAGTGTATCTTAAAGACGACGATGCTGATGGATATTTCCACTTTTCTTCTATTACATTGGACTGTTGAACAATGAATAGATATACTGATCCAGATAGATGCATTGTTATATGCTGAGTAGGAACTACTTTCTTCCTACAGTACAAAGAACTCCAAAACTCAGGAAATCACACCAAAACAATCTAGATGGGTAAATAGCACTACAGGCAGGAGGAAAAAATCTGTATTTTTGGTATTGGGGTGAACTGTCCCCTCAAGTAATATGCACTTTCAAGTGCAGCTTCATACAGACTTTTAAGAGAATAACAAATTAATCTATTTGGATGGACCACCAAAATAAATTGGGTAACACCAAACTATGTTTATTCTTCAACACCTTTATGCCACATTTAGTCATATTATATACACTTTTGATGGCACATAAAGAGCATTGCTCTCAAAACCTTCATACAAATACATAGCAACTGGGCCAACCAGATTATATACAATTTGGATTTGCAAAGGCTGTAGCATTAAATCTACCAATATTACATTCACACCAATAATGAAAACACTGAAATGTCATCAACAGTGCTGATATCCTTAATAATTTGTAAGTTTCACTATACTACAGAGTGTGTTACTTTTCTATGATTCTGCAGTCTTGCGTTTCGAAGCAATCTTGATCTGTCTTCCATGTAATTACACTGGTTATTGTCAATCAGAGCAACATCAGATTCAGTGTTTAAGGCCTAATTGCATGAACATAATCAATCCAAAATTAACATAGCTGTTGTACGAGCTCACAGCATGCAGAAAGAGTTTAAACCAAAAGGCCACAGACAACAGATAAGGAAAAGTGCAAATGCATGCTGAAAATGATTGCCACCTGCCATCCTCTCTAAATAACCCACCAAGTATGAAATGAGAGCAGCCTCTGCGCTCAATTCCTCCCACTTCCTTTCCAATTTGTGACACGTAGCAGTCAGATTAACTTCAAAGTGCAAATCCAAGCCATTGACAGAAAGTTTACGAAATGAAGGAGAAATGTACAAAACTCCAGGCTACTACAAAAGCATTCAAATACTCAGTTGAAACTGTTCCACTCACTGCAGTATCCACAGTCGTGTGTTTAATCCATCCTCTGTTTACTCAGTTTATTGTACAGTATGATGCAATCTATGAGTACATGGGGTTTACAGTGTGATTAGCAGTTATCTCCCTTTAGGATCACTATCACATGCTCCACACAGCAGGGTCCTGAAAACAACAGAACAAAACACGTATTCAGAAAGATATGGATGTGAGGTTGTTTATCAACTGGTTATTACTGGTTATACATTAGCTTTTTAAGAACATGGCAGTGCTAAGATCTTATTGACTGTCCGTTCAAAACTTTACTTAAAAAGATTAAACTTTATATCATCTTAAAAGGTATAGTTTGGATTATTTGAAGTGGTACTTGTGTGCAACTGCAGTAAATGACTGGTGATACACCCCCACTTTGGACAAGCAGAGAGGAGTTGTACCAGCACAGAAGCTAAGCAATGATCTGCTTTGGCAGGGCTGACAGGTCTGTGTGACAAAGCCAGACCAATTGCAGGTCAAACCCAGCCCAACACCAGCCCAAGAGCCAATAAAACCAGCGCCAGTAGGCAGAGACCATAGGCACGTTATATTTGTGTGTGTTCATATGGCTGTGCGTGTGACGTGTGCCAGGTCTGTGTGTGTACGTGCTTATCTGTTGTCAGTTTGGTGGGATTTAGGTATGAATAAATTATTTCATTTAAAATATGGGTGTGTATTTAGAGTAATTATTTATGTAATTTGCATGCAAAATAGCTCTATCCAACCAGCGGACAAAAAAATCATCTGACAGCAACACTTAAAAAGTAGCCCAATTCAGCGGGGAAAACGTGGCCCTGACAAAACTGAGTGAAGGTAATACACTATCGATAAAGACCTCATACAACCCCACTTCAAAGAATCTAAACTATCTGTTTAAGAGACTTGATTATTGTAGAAGCTGCCTGTGTATTGTTTAACCTGTATTACTTGCTTACACTGTAGTACCTATCTCACCTGAACAAATGAGGAATACTTCTTTTCTCTGTTTGCACTGACATCATTTGACCATTATTTCATCATTTTGCAAATAAACTTAAATGTGCTTTAACTACCTGATGATCCCCAGTGGGCTGCAGCCTCAAGCTGTAGGACTCTGCTCAGAGTTGCTCTTATCGCCTTTACTAGCTTCTTCTCGACTCTGAATGGGAGGCAGCTCATCCTTCTGTGGTGCAGTTTGTTGTGGTTTCACTATGGTGATTTTAATGGGGATCCCTTTGACACTATGCTGCACTCTGCTATACTGACGCATGGAGGGGTTGAAAGTGCGAACAATGGGAAGTTCATTCAGAGTGGCTGCCTCTTGTTTTGGCTGCATGCTCTCTTTTATAATTATTTTACTTCTTTTGTTTGCAAAGACAGTTTGCACTGGTAGGATGGCAGGCCTCTTAGCAGGGCCGGAGGTCTGCAGTCTCGTCTTATGCTGAGGTGAGGTTTGTTGTTTCTCTTCAACCCCTCGATGCAGGTGTCCATCATTCTCCTTTGTTACAGAGATTCCTCCTTCTTTCCTTTTCTTTACCTCTTTAGGTTTCTTGGGGCAGACTGCCATGTGTTTGGTTCTGCTGCGACGCATTGTGAACTCCCTGCTGCAGTGTGGGCAGACAAAGAGCTCCTGCTGCTCATCAACCTGTGCAGGTGACATCTTATTTGATGAAGGGACTGACTTGTTCCTCTGTGGCAGGACCCTTTGGACCAACTTCTTCTTCCTTTTGTTCAGTGCCTTGAACTTCACCTTTACTGATGATTCTTGGTTGGGTTTGGACCTGTTTGACTGGCTGGGTCTGTTGGAAGCATTTAGTCCATTAGTTGAATTAGTGGTAGACAGAACTCCATTTTGAGTTTTTGCAAAATGGCGTAGTGGGATGGGGTTCTTTTTTGGTGTGTATCGCCTTTTATCACTGGCATTTGCACAAGCAAGGATATGCTTGTGTAGCTCTGGCATGTTATCAAAGCTTTTCCCACACTTGGTGCACCGAATAGCCGTGCTAAAGGTCTGTGGGATGTTGTGGGTGGTGAAGTTTGTGGCTGAAGCCACTGAGCCAGCGGGTGATCTGTTATGGTAAGGAAATGGAGGGGGCTTAAAGCTGGGATAATGCTGGTTAATGCCAAGACGAACATCAGGCCCTTTGATTTTGCCTCCATCTGAGGCCATGATTTTTATTGTTGTAAACAGTTCTTCAGCAGCCACATCTTCATCACCTTCTTCTTTTTTCACCGGTTTGTTGGGTTCCTCTGAAGCATCGGGCGCCGAAGGCTCTGTGGTTTTTGTGGAGTTGTTGTAGTTCTGAGGTCTCAGTTTTCCCTTTTCTTCTTCAGTGTGTGTACATTGCTGGCCGGGATGTAATTCTTCCTGATGCTGTTTCAGATTGCAAAGATAGACAAATTCTTTTGTACATGCACTGCAAACGTAAGTCTTGCCGACACCATGGAGGCTTGATCGATGGTCAAGCAAAGCGGCAGGTTTGCCAAAGAGCAGCACACAGAACTCACATTTGTAGGGCCATTCATTAGCGTGGTCACCTACGTGGTCGCTTAGTTCTTTCATTGAATGGAAAAGCTTATCGCACACGTTGCAGACAAAATTCTTGGTGAACGTTTGCTGCTGTTGTGCATCGCTTGATGTGTTGTTGGAGGACTCGTCCTCTTCAGCTTTCACAGGTGAAGGTGAAGATTTAGATGGGATTTCGGGTATGGAAACAGTACAGTCAGCGGCGTCCTCCTCTTTTGTGGTGGGTGGCTCTGCATTGACATCAGGCTTTGGGTCAGGGGTTGATTCACCCACAGCAGGACAATCAGGCATCACTGAGGTGGTGGTGGAGGATAGGGTTACTGATTCTGCCATAGAGGACACGAGAACAGTGGGGTCCACAGTTTGAGGGTTGGGCACAGATACAATCTGTTGCTGCTCTATGTGATTAACAACCATCTGGGAAGGTGCTGGAGGCTCAGCTGTGTTTTCTTGTAAGGTGATCGCAGCAGGGACTACACTCCCTGGGGCTTCCAGGGATATAGTGCACTCTATCAACACTGTGTTGCTGGTAATGTTGTAAGAGTTGATGAGGGAATCATTTAAAGTTACAGTGGGTGTGAATGGCACCTCTGACACAGGAGTGGACTCAACTATAGGTGGGTTGAGAGCTATTTGATCAGTGAGAAACACGTGGCCAGGTAGATTTAGAGTTGGGTCAAGGGACTGGGAGAGAGTGACGAGGTTTGCAGTATTTGTAGTGGCAAACGCAGTCGTTAAATCACACTCGGAAGAATTTAATGCATTTTCTGTGCAGATTACCAAAGGCTCGGGAGAAATGTTTGGGGCTAATACCTGGATTGGCTGGCTTGAAGCGTTAGAAATAGGTGGCGGTGCCAAAACTGTGATTAATGAAGGAGTTGTAGGGAGCATAGTGTGTGAGGCAGGAGATGCAAATGCTATAGTGCATGGTGAGGCTGGCTGCAAGGTGACTGGAGTAAGGGAGGCAGGTGATGGAGTCAGAGAAGTGGGGGGTAGGGCAAGTCCATAAACAAGTCCTTCTGGGACAGGTTCCACTGGGGTCATAATATCTGGACCTGTAACTATGGTGAAGTCTGTGATTAAAGGGGTCTCAGGATTCCCTAGGCTCACATTTTGCTCTCCAATATTCATTAAGGCTTTCTCCACAGTGCATGTATTTGTTTTTCCTTCTTTCAAAGCTGCCTGTGAAACTAAATTTAATGTCGATTCAGATTCACCAAGGGTCTTTTTTTGCAAACTCAAATCCAGCGCAGCATCAGCTAAAGCTACATCTTCATTTCTTTTGACTGTACTAGAAAGATCCAGTGGTTGCTGGTTACAGGAATTACCACCGGTCATGAGTGGCCAGCTCTCTGTCGAGACAGGTTTCACCGCTGGATCCTCTACATATGGAGCTGTTTCATCCTTTTCATTGGCTGTTTGGTGCACAGGTGAGGAACTATACTGAGTCTCCATCTGTCCTGTGCTTACAGCCTCATCTGCTGCATCTGGTGTTTCCTCATTAGATGCTGGAGAGCTCGGTGGAGATCCGGTCCTTCTTTTAAACCTCCCTGTTCCAGCAGGCAGGACAGAGAGAGAGACAGGCGAACATGGCTTCTGACCATCTGTGATGAGGGCAAGTGTAGGTTTCAGGCCGTCCTGCTTCTCCAAGAGCTGCTTCAGTTTAGGTGACAGAAACACTGTTCTTTCCTTCTGCACAATGGTAGACTCTGTATTCTGAGGAAGCAGATTCTCTATTAAAGAAGATACAAGTGAAGATGAGGATGAAGATACAACCACCTCAGACTCCAGTTCAGTCTTAATTTGTGGTAAAAGAGGTGGTGTTGCTGTTCTTCTCTTGGTTGGTGGTTGACCAGGTAACTCTTTGCCTGTAGCGGAATCTGTATTTAAAACCTGGCTGATTTGGGCAGGGTCTAGAATCAGGGAATCCAGTCTAACTAAAGACCCAGAATGAACCTCAGCTGCTTCACAGCTACTGACTGTACTTGTTGATACTATCTTTCCATCAATGTAAAAACTGAGATTCTCTGAAATATTGCTAGAGACATCTAGCATGTATTGTTCTGTGTGTTCCCCTCATTCTCCGGAAGAGCTACAGGTGCTGCACTTCCACCAGGTTCTGTTTTGTGTTGAGATGATTCACTGGAAATCCTTTGAATATTTTCCTCCTGCGGCTGCTGGATTTTTTCTACATGTGCGAGTTGCAAGTGCTGCTCGTGGATCCTGCGCTCATGCCGTCGCTTGTTGGTATGTGTAGTGAATATCTTTTCACAGTACTTGCAGGCATGATGGCCGTCTGACACTCCCTGTTTGTCTGGCTGAGCAGTGTGCTCTCCAGCCGGCAAATTGGAAGTATTAGAGCTTGTGGGGGATGAAGTATGAAGCTGCATGACTGAGCCTTCTGAATCCAGAGGCTTCATCTTCTCATGCTGCGACTGATCCAGATTTGAGCTGAAAGACATGTTGCTCTTATTGCTTTTGTATGAGTGCGCCTCGCTGTTCGCCAAAGCGTGGATGTGCATGTGTCGTTCCAAGCCTTGTTTGCTGGTAAAATGTCTCTCACAGTGCTGGCAGGGAAAATCGTTCCAGTCTTTCTCAGTGTCCTGATTGGGGTGTTTATGAAGATCTGGGTATAATGACTTAATCATGTCTGGTTCCATGTTAACCTCCTCTTGATAAATGTCCTCATCCTCCCCCTCCTCCATATCCTCATTTTCTCCAAATTCAGAGATGTACAAGTGAGGAGATTCTGCCATCTTCTGTGGAGGATGTATCCAGTTTTCCGAAGAATGTCTGTCACACAGGACTTGACAGATGTCACACCTATTGAAAAAATACGCATGATTTAGCTGAATAATATAGCTGCGTGTCATTTAAGGATTGCTCCAAATTAATTTAAATATCTATCCATAAACACTTGTGCAGTCTAATCATTTACGAACATTCAACTGCTGTTTAACGTGTCTTAAGATTCTCAGTCATCAAGGTCCTGGCACATCATTTGTCTACGATAAACCTTTCTACGAATACAAACTGCTGTTTAAGTTGCCTGCTTTAAATTATTACATAAAACACCTTCAGAGTCAATTAATTCATAAAGTTTATGCGGCACAAAGTTTATTATAACAAGTAATAGCAGTAGAGGTCATGACTGTATTTTTATTTATTATGACAGACAGCAAAATGCATCAGCCTAATCCAACTAGAGCCGCAATGATTAGTTGATTAGTCCATTAGTCAATCAAAATAAAATTAGCTGTCAACTATTTTGATAATTGATTAATCTTTTCAATAATTTTTCAAGTAAAATTGTCAAACAACTTTCCAGCTTCTTAAATGTAAGGATCTTCTGCCTTCGTATTTGGGCTCTGGGAAACTGTGACAAGCATTTTTCACAATATTTTTAAGATTTTATAGACTAAATGATTAATCATGAAAATAATGGGTAGATTGATCGATAATGAAAATAACTGTTAGTGGCACCCCTAAATTCAACTCACAACATAGATACAGATTTACAATTATATTAGAATATGGTTACACTGTATTTGTGTTCATAATATTGTCTAGATCATTTTATTTGTTTGGACATATTGCACCATGCCTCAGCATTACCGTAGAGTAAATCCAATACTTATCTGTAATATTGTACGATCTGCATAAATTCAACTCTAAGAACCCTCCACATCTTAAGCATTTAGGAAAAAAAACATTTAAGTCACCATTAGTCAACATTTAGGTAAGTAATATGTAGATTTGTGTCACCATCTTACCATTTTAAAGGTCAGTGCTGAGTACACGGCATGTTTTGCTGAACAGATGAACACACAGACTTTTCTTTCTGCTGGAAGAAGAAAGAAAACCACAAAGCATACATTAAAAAACTATGAAACTAGTCCCATAATATAGCATGACATTTGTGCTCAAATTACTGAATGATAAGAAGCACAAACTGATCAGAGTGAACAGCTGTGGTGTGGGAGTAGCTGAGCTGTGTACTTTATCTCTTCAGTCATTTGGCTGCTGAATAAGCCTCAGGTCCCGTCTTGTTAACTTATGCTAATGTCCCTCACGCATATCAAGGTTACACTATGAACCAACACACACAGTACAAGTTAATGGACCAGCACTTTGTAACACTCAATGTTCTCCACAGTAAGTGTTCTCTTTTTAATTACTAGTTGCCTACAGTGACTACAGTCCCAAAATACAGCTAATCTGTTCCCATGATTAACAGCTACCTTATTAATCCTGGTGTGGCTGCCTTACACCACCTGCTACACTTATTAACACATTCACCCCTAGCACCTTCCATGCACACCTCAATGATCATATTTGATACCTATCTTTCAGTTATAATGTAAAATTTAGGCCTGCGTGCATTATTTTGACAGATATTGCGACTGTGCTATAATTCAAGATTAGTGAAAGTGATCATTTCTGCATCAGAATTTATACTTTCATTGAAAAAACTGTTTTTCAAATTGCAGCTTCTGCAGTTTTGATACTGCATTTGGCTATATTTTAATGTCAATAATATTTTTATTTATTGTGCAGCCCTATGGAATATATAGTGATATGGCATAAGTGTTATCTTTCCCTGGTTTTAAAGGCTGCATTACAGTAAAGCGCTGTCATTCTGAGAACTTACCAGACTGTTCTAGCTGTTTTGTTATTTGTTTTTACCCACTTAATTATTATACTTGTGATCATTTATCAAAACATCTAACTGGGTTAATATTTTCTAAGAGCACAAATTGTCATCCCTACAATATTGTCACAATATCTATACTGAGGTATTTGGTCAAAAACAGTGATATTTTACTTTGTCTTTGTTGCCAAGCAATAATACAACAAACACATTTTTATCACTTTAGCTGCTTCCATCCCTTGGAGTACACAACACATCATCACACTCAACTTACTTGATGAATACTTATCAAAACTGACCAATATGAAACTTCACTATTGTGATACGTTTTGCAGCTATATCTCCCAGGCCTAGTATATATTGAGAACAATATTATACAGTATATCACCAAGCTCTACACTGCAGTAGTTAACCATAATGCTGTTTTGTCACACAATTTACCTTTACCAAAAAAAATGTAGCATCTGCTCTTTGGATGTTGCACCTCGTCATACGGCGATAATATCGTTAATATTTTTGATTGATTGTGCAGTCCGACAGAAGAGAAGATAAAGTTTGGTGCATTTTGACATTCATGTACTGCCTGGTGGGACAAAATGGCAGGATCATTATGTAGGTCAGATTAATCGTGCTCCTCCACCTGCTCCTCACTCATGGCGTCAAAATCTGCCCAAATTCAATTGTTACTCGTTATACACGTTTTATTCTAATACACATCCTGCATAATTACTCTATTACTGGCAGTTTTCACGCACTTACAGACATGAAAGTGAATGTAAACAAAGACACTGTAGCTTTCTCGTTTCTTTCGAGACCATATTTTAGTGAGTTCCCATCACACAAACAAAACTGAATCAGTCACGAAGTCATATTATCACAACACCATTCAAAGGGCCTACATACTGAATTATTTGAGCCAGTCTCGAAATATTCAACTTCTGTTTCCATCCGTCTGCGCAGCAACAGGCTTATGTGCCATTTATCACATAAAATATATTTTAGAACCAAAACTACGTATCTGTTTTATAACACACCACTGAGGTGCGTTCACACGCATCTGCTGCTTCACCTGGTCTGGTGACGCTCCCCCGTCCTTGCACCATTGCTAACTGCTCACACAACACGTCGTCACTTCACTGTTTTGCTACAGACGCTGCTAGCTCGTCCACTGAAAGGTCAACAGGCTTCTTTATATATCAGCCCCACTGACGTCCTCCAAACACACGGAAGCTGCTGGCAATTAAATCCCCATAACTGCCGAGCTCCTTAAACGAGGCTCAAAAAAAGTCAGCTGTTATCGCCATTTATGCACTAACAATATACTGCTGCTGCTGCTAGCTGCAATGCTAGCTGGCGAGCCCTTGCTATATTTAGGATGGCACGTTCGAAACGACCGTTACGAACACTGACCGTGACACAAAACCGACCGTTACAGTCTGCGTACCTACTTCTGGTAGGAGCCGAACAAACCGCCGTGGGACGGTTTGAAATATTCCTCTTGTACAGGTTGTACACAGTTCTGTGTGTTTTCTTCCCTAATGGACTAACAAGGTTCCGGCATTCTGATTGGTCAGAAAATGTGGATGTCAAATTTGGACCAATCAGCAACAGGTTTGTTAAAGCAGTGGAAGAAGAAAAAAAAAAAAACATCACAGCAAAAGGCAGCTGTCACCTTAGACTAAAATGAGAACATTAGCGCATCACTGCCAGTCTGAACAAATTGTTTCATTAAAATACACAGATGTTATGCTGGAGGCTAAGATATTACAGATATTGATCTAAGATATTACAAATATTCATGCTGTCTCCAGCTAAGTAGTTTTGCGGTATAATGAATGCTGTATTAATGTAATTGTGAGGGAAAAAACACGAATTCCAAATTGAAACTATTAACTCGGCAGCCTGATACGTTTAGCTGCAGGCTTCATGTTCACACTTTTAGTTTAGATTGTGGTTATTTTCTTCTTCACATTCGCAAAACTAAATTTGAATTGTCAACTACATGCTTGGTTATTTTTAAACAGTCAAGTGATGTGACACATACACATAAAATCTGTTAAAATTACGCTTAAACACATCAAAAACACAGCCATATCTAATATTATATTTCTTAACCAACTCTATCCCTGCAGTGTACAGATTTAGCCTGTAGAGGGTGCAATATAATAAAGAAAAGACCATAAAGATAATTGGCTCTAACTGTTAACTTGCACTACTGTTTTATATAGCTAATACTGTATCTTTAGTTATTTACACCAAAGATGTTTTTAATGTTTCTCCATGTTTATTTTTATTAAAGAAGGGACAATGACATTAAATAACATGATCCCTTAAGTCCAACATGTAAATGTGTCAGATTTAGCCATACAAGATTATATTCATCTGCAGCCTCTGTCATGTTGATGGCATATAAACACATTAAAAGATAACACACAGAAACACATAAGCACAGACTTAAACAGATTGATGGCATGTAAAAATATTAAAGAATACATATGCAAGCACATCACCACATTCTGAAGGCACAGAAGTCATGTATTTGTGTGTGTTTGCATAGCATGAACATTTTAAAATGTATAATGTTTCTAACTTACTATATTAATGTTTTACTGTTATTTTGCATATACGGTTGTAGTATAGAGATTATTTTAAGTGCATAAGCAGACCATTAACATATTAATGTAAGCTTATCTGGAAAAATGTTAGGCCTACTTAAAAGACCATGCTATTTTATTTTAATCCACGTATGTGCATATACTCTTTACTTAATTTCATCTTGCAAAAACATGTGCAAGATGAAACTTGCCTATGAACTACATTTGGAAGTTTAATTGATCTTATAGCCAGGCCATATGTCAATATCCTGAATTCCCATTATCATATCTGTTTCACAGCTGTTGAGAAAACAGAAGCCGTACTGAGCTGACAAGCTGAAGATTTATAACGTACAGTTCTCTCCCCCTGACCAGTTCTCTGTTTGACAACAATTGTCAATTGAATCACAAGGCCCTGGTTCATATAAAGCTCACACCTACACTGATAGAGGGCAACCCCCTGGTTTCACATCAGCTCATCGTTATTTCCACCTCCAGAACCATACCAACATAAAAGACATTCTTTGAGATGATCTGTAGGAGGAGACCCCACATGTGCATCTGTGACATTGTGCAGCACATGGGTGGTGTTCTCATGGCACATGTATGGTATGTCGGCTGAGTGGCGTTTTACTATCAAACTACATGCCAGACTTCTGCGAGCCATAATGAAAGATCATAAACAACAGGCCTCTCTCGACTCAGTCTTTTCTACTCCTCTGTATTTTAGATTCAACCCAAACTTTGCAGTACAGTTACTGACACAGATGAACTGACATAACTCCTGAGGACAGCATGTAGTAAAGAGTAAAAGATTCTCACATGTAGTTTATGTAGTGTCAAGTTGACCATGATGTGTGTATTTATAGCTGGTCATAGAGAGTCAATCTGGACCCAAGGGCCAAGGCTCCGGCATGTCTTTCACAGTTGATGGCAATTGCAGCTGTGGAATTATGATGAGCAGCTCACAATTGGGTCTGCTGGTCAGACACATACGTCAAATCATCGTGTAAGCAGGTGCTGACCGCCTGGAAGCCATGTCACACACATGGTTAAACAGTCACAGTCTGTCATACTGTGGGAATGAATTTTACTAGAACTGAACGGTTTTCAATATATGCAGCATGCAGCTTTATCAGAAACTGTACTCTATTGCATCATGGATGCATATAGAATCTTTACAACGGCAACAGTGTACTTTCCCCATCCTTAAATGATTTATTTGTTTATTTTCACCCTCCAGGTGATTATTTGTTGCATCAATTCCAGCTGTAATAAGACAGTATTATGACAGTTTCACATTTCTAGTATGTGTGAGGTTATCTCTCAAGGGTTGTGTACACATGCATAATATAGTATGTATACTATATACTATAGTACGCATATGATAATACTATAGTATAATAGTATATAGTGCCATATAAGTTAGTATGTAGTATAGTATAAAATAGTATAATATATAATGCATTCAGTATACTATATTCAAAGCTGGGACATTATGTAAAATGTAAATAAAAACAGAATGCAATTATTTGCAAATAATTTTTGAATTGTATTCAACTGAAAAAAGTACAAAGACAAGATGTTTAGTATTACCTGATGAACTTTACTGTTTTTTTGTAAATTTACATATCACTAAAAGATTCAGAGAAACTGGAGAAATCTCTGCACTTAAGGGGCAAGGCTGAAAACCATTACTGAATGCCTGTGACCTTTGACCCCTCATGTAGCACTGCATTAAAAACCCACATAGTCGTATACTAGAGATACTACATGGACTCTGGAACACTGGAAAACTGTTGTCAGCAAACACAGTTTCTTGCTGCATCTACAAATGCAAGTTAAGACTTAACCATGCAAAGAGAAAGATTGTTACCAGCACTAACTTTAAAAGCCAGCATCTGTGATGGTATGAGGGTATGTTAGTGCCCATGGCATCATGGGGAACTGTCTTATCTGTGAAGGCCCCATTAATGCTGGATGGTGCATACAGGTTTTGGATCAACGTATGATGCCATCTAGATGATGTCTTTCTCAGAGATTTTTCTGCTTAATTCAGAAAAACAATGCCAAGACATATTCTGCACGTATCACAACAGCGTGGCTTTGTAGTAAAAGAGTTCAGGTACTAGACTGACCTACCTGCAGTCCAGACCTGCCTCCCATTGAAAAGGTGTGGTGCACTATGAAGTGCAAAACATGACAACAGAGACCCCGTACTGTTCAGCACCGGAAATAATACATCAATCAAGAATGAGAAAGAATTTCGCTTTCAAAACTGTTCAATGTTCAGTTTCCAAATGCTTACTGAGTGTTGTCCAGAGAAAAGGTGATGTATCATGGTGGTAAACATGTCCCTGTCCTAACTTTTTTGAAACATGTTGCAGGCATCAAATTCATAATAAGTGTATAATTACAAAAAACTATTAAGTTAATGAGTTTGAACATTAATATATTGTCTTTGTATTTAGTTGAATATAGGTTGAAAAGTATTTGTACATCATTGCATTGCATGTTTTCGGGAATTAGGGTTATACTTGTACTATATACTTTCATCCGCATTTTTGTTGTCAATAGGGCAATCAGACTGCAGATGGGCCAATGAAAACCATGACATTCAGACAAAACAAAAAACAGCACAAGAGTTGGGAAAAATTTATACTGAAGATTTGGAGGAACACAAACTCCTTTCGACTGAATGTCTGCTATTGATAAAGCATTAACCAGTTAAGAAGTAACTAATACTCTGAGCAGTTTTTGAGAAGAATACTCTACTCATAGGTGAGTAACATTTCAGTAATGTGAACAGTACTCTTACTTGAGTACAGATTTTCAGTACTCTTTCCACCACTGGTTTCTGTAGATATATGTAAGTTGTTAATATCCTTGAAGACATCTTTAAAAGCCAACAGGAAACTGAGTGATCGTGAGAGTAGCGTGAAAGTGTGCCCCAGATTATATGCACAGTAGCGTATCCTGTGGCAGTGGGCGCCGGTTCGTGCTGATTACTCTGTGCACAATGGAACATTCACAATCACATGAACATATAGGACAAGAGAGACAAAGAGGCAGAGAGGGAGAGGTGGCCCACAATGTGTCTGTGTATCAGGAGGATCAGTGAGGAGGGCTTTGGCATGAAACAATAAGGGGCCCTTATAGAAAATGTGTGCCACACTGCAGAGACAAAGCCCTGCCTGTGATCAGACAACATGTCATGTCATCAGGACGAAAAAAATTTTATTGCTTCATGTCGTGGGACGCCAGATGTGCCGGGAAGAACATGTAAATGTGAACACACAAATAAAAAGCTGTTCAGTGCACAAACACATGATACTTTACATAAGTGCACACAACTGTAGCCCACTGTGCTGTATATTTATGTACTGACAGTGCACCGACACACACATGCACACACACCACACCCATGCTAATAATCCCCCAAACGCCAGTAAACACACATGTGCCCTCCAGAATCACTGCCCTTCTCACTCGTGCACAGACACACATTAGGAGATGTGCCCTGACCCCCATAAAGTAGCGCGCCATATGCAAAGATACTGTACACACTCACACACACGCACACTTACATACCACACACACATCATCAATCCTTCTCCCCTTTCACTGTCTTCGACTCACTGCTGCCACACACTCATACACACACACGTAAATTCAGCTATTCCTTTACTGTATCTGACTGCACAACCAAACACACCACGCCTGTTACCCAACTTTATCTCCCTCCCTCGCTCCTCCACCCCTGCCCCACCCTCTCCATCCACCCAGCTGTCCGCGGCACTCACAGCCCACGGGCCTATTGGCTGACATTCATCTCATGACATCACAAACGCTGTACAAGCCTGAAATGTGGCACTCCTCTCACGCATGCATGTAGACCTACGCACCGCCTCAGAGCTACGATCACTGTACGATGGCATTCATGTCAACTCCATGAGATGAATACTACAGAGTGCATAAACATAAACTACACATGGAGAAAACTGCTTTGTGTTTACATGAGTGTATTGTCTGTCATACAGTATAGTATGAATGTACTATAAGTACTCATACCTCTATTGTAACAATAATCAAACTAATAAATCACTTCCTGTACATTAGATAGACATGAAGCATGAACTCGAAACCACAAATGCACTTTCTGAACACTTTTGAAACATCACATCTCAGATAGTGGTTTTATAAAGGCACTAAATTGAGGGCATGCGATGTTTCTTATAATCTGGCATGATAATAAACAAGAGGGTCCTGGGCCTGGGCCAGCTGAGGCCTTTCTGTGTATGTGTATCCTCCATGTGCTCCAGCTTCTTCCCACAGTCAGAGACATGCAAGACTGTCGAACTGGCAACTCTAAATTGACTATAGGGAGTGGTGTGGTCTTGCCCGGAGAAATGGGAATACTCTTAATTTATGAGTGACAGGTCGGGCTACTGTTGGATTTTTAGTCCAACCAAAAACGGGCCTGTAGTATTTGCACATTGTCACTTAAGTTCTAAGCTGCTGGAATTCAGTGAATTCTGTAATTAATATTAGCCACAAGGGGTGCAGATTTTGCTGTCAATACTGGCCCACAGACTACAGGGTGAGACAACTACATAACTAGTGAACTATTCTTTGCTCCTTAGTCCATGCACACATGAAAATTCGACAACTATTATCTCAATTCTCTCATTTGTAAACAACTGATACTTGTAAACCACCGATGTGCACCAGATGATGTAGGCCGGAGCATGCCACCATTATAAAATATTACTGGCCTTACACAGGTCTAATGAATGAATATAAGATGTATTCAAGATGAGGAAAACTTGTGGTTTCAGTCAGAGATTAGTTTATTTATGAGGTGATTTTTTTTCCTAGGATGGCTAAGCTTACCCTGATATTCTTAACCTAACCCAAATCAGTCTCCTCATTTTTAAACCCAGCCTAACCAACCCAGCCAACAAAGTACTAGCCAATCAGAGGCAGAGTGGGGCGGGGCATGCCTTGCAGCACACAACTGAATGATGCGCACAGTAAAGGAGTTAGAAGTTGGTACATGCAATGCTGAATGAAAATTTGTGGAGATAACGCATATACCTGCATATATTACAACACCAGTGCTTATAGGTGTGACTCTGTCTGCCCATATGAGGACTTATTACTCAGTGGGCTGTGATGTGTGTGACCCTGCAGATGACAAGTGACTTATAGGGAATAGTTGGCTATTGCATGTAACAGATGTAATATTCAAG
Organism: Lutjanus argentimaculatus; assembly: GCA_034769285.1. Classification (NCBI taxonomy): domain Eukaryota; kingdom Metazoa; phylum Chordata; class Actinopteri; order Lutjaniformes; family Lutjanidae; genus Lutjanus; species Lutjanus argentimaculatus. The sequence continues at coordinate 12,270,446 of JAWZSL010000007.1, forward strand.
TGAGATGATTCACATTTGCATTATTTTCATTAACCAAAGACACTGAATACTGGAAATAGTAGTCAGTTGTTTTGGTTTTATCCTAGAAAGGCATACTATGCAGGATTTTCTTAAAAAACAAACAAACAGGTATAGATTATTTTAAAAATAATCTCTAAATCATCACTTCTGACCCATTAGACTTGTGTGTCTGTATCTGCACAGATCCCGCCCTCTGCCTTCATTTCCTTATAATTTGCTGAGTTTGGGTTATTGCTGTTTGGCAGTGCCGTGTAGCCCCCAGCCAATACAGTGCGGTTGGGATTTCAACATAGCCACCGGCTACATCGCTGTCTCTGTCTCTTTCCTTTGCTCTTTTCTGTGAGAGCTGCAAAGAGAGATTCGCACACATACACACACACGGCAGAGCAGAGTGAAGATCACTTCAGCTATATTCACACAAAATCAGCCATTGTGCGCAGGTGTAGGCATGTTTATTTGTGCTTTAGAACGTTCCAGTTTTGAAGCAATCAAAGTAATGTTTTATTTCTCAGATTCGCTGATTTGTTCTTGCAAACAATGCTCCCTCTCTTAATTCACTCCCTATGTCTCTCTTGTTCATTGAGCCAGGTGGTGAAGAGGGTCCCAATCTGAATGCTGCATACTCTACTTTTGATTGCTCAATAGGGGGAAAAAATTAAAGTTTCAACAAGAAGACATTCTGTGTCACAAATCAAATAGATGCAGTTCTGCATACTTGATCAGTTTGGATTTACCAGTAGACTGTCTCAGTGTTTGCTTCAAAGGCATTAATTGATGCCTAGAATAGATATTACTAAAATGGATAAAAGAACCACTTAGGAGAACTTGCTTTATTGCAAGTACAAATAGGCATAATGTTAATAACAATTATATTAAAAGAACACTTTTGTTAAGCACCAAAGTTATCAAAACAATGAATTTTGACTGTTTTCCTTACTTTTTGATTTCCCCTGATTTTGTTTGTCTGTTATCAATTTTAACTTTTTCTAGTCTTTCCAAGTACTTTTTTAGTTGATGAGCCAAAAGGCAAAACCTCTTGTAGGACAGACTGCCTCACCTGGCAAAAACAAAAGTAAGAGAATTAGCCTGATGCCTGGTGTTTATTTTAAACCCTGCATTTGGAAAAACCTCATTCCTCTATTGTTACACAATCTGTGCTTTCTTTACACTGTTAGGATTATAACTTGCTGAGTGGGCACAAACAGTTTTCCTGCCAATAAAAATGACGACCAGTTCAGACCACTGGTTTCTTCTGTGTGCAATATAACAGACAGCTTGCAGTCAGCTATAAGTAACCTGGTATTTATGGATCTCACTGCACAGAGAAAAATACATGTAAACACACATTCTTCTGTTAATAAAAATACACCGGTCTGGTTTTATTTAGAGGGAAAGATATTTCCTCATCTGTCTGTCTGCTGGAGCTGAGCGGTTTCCTCTTTCCCTGTTTTTCAGTCAGCTCTGGATGAGGAAAAGGGGAGGAAACTTTGGGTGGTGACTATTTCATATGTGTACATACAGTACATTGTGTATGTTTTTACAGTACATAACATGTCCAACCCCCCCCCCCCCCCCCCCCCCCCCCCCCCACACACACACACACACAAAGTGGACCACACAAAAACATGTGAATATGCAGTGCTTCCACACACTCAGCTCATATTAATGCCTGCACACCACATCAGCAGGCGGTTTTGAGTCTCATAATTAAATATGAGACAGACCTGTGTGTGTGCTGTTGAAACTGTGTGTCATGAATCTGACTGAGACTTTCTCAGTGAATCACACACTTTTATGGTGTGTCTTAATAACTTCTTTTGCAGGGGCATTTTGCTGGAGTATCATGATTTTAACATGTGTTCATCTGCACAGAGGGCACAGAGTAAGTTATTTAAGTCTCTTTTAAGCTGACTGCATCAAAAAGGATTAATTTTTAAAGTTGATTAAATCATGGTTCAACTTAAAATTATGTTGCCCCAAACTTTGCACAAACAAACTAGCTTAAAGTCCAAAATCAAGACAGAATACATTTAAGCTTCTTTTTAAATTCTTCTACTCAAACCTAGATACTATTCAATTATGATGCACCAAAACTTTAAATTTCAATTTAAAAGGTGATTCAGTATTAACATTAAACTTACACTTTGGAAAGTTAAACTTTTAGAATGGCTGCCTTTTTGAGATGGATAAAATAACATAAAAAATAATCAAGTTTCTCAAAGAAAGTTAAGACACATGCTAAACCGAATTGAGTTTTATGATGCTCTCTTCTTTCTTTCACTCCAGGTGAGCCATTGAAACAGTCTGAATTGACTGAGTCTTGAAGTCTATTTTTTCACCACTATACTGTTGTCCGTCTTAAATCTCCCGTTATTTGGCTATTTTAAATCAGCCAGCAAGTTTTTCTCAAAGGAGAAGAAATTAGAGCTTTTCTGCTGAGCCATCATGTGTAGGCTAACTTTTTAGCTACCTAGCAAACAATAGAATGCTTTTATATTACTTTTTAGCAAACAATAAAACATTTTGTCACGTTTTTAGCTTGCCAGCAAACAGTGTAACATTTCTTTCAAAATACTTACGTTTTGTTAAGGAATCAGAAATGGGTTTGTCTGCTCTTATAGTTCAGATAAACAAGCATCTAAATATTGTATAAACTCTATTTAATGATGGTTCACATCAATAAACTTGGATTTAATAAACAGGGATTAGTTTTTAATTGTGCAACTGAGCTCTGCTTCATTTAAATCTGGATTCACTCAATTTAAAGCTAGTTTTGCTAAACTCTTATTAGAACTAATCTTATATTAATTTAGTCTATGTTGGTGCCTCCCAGTCTAAACATATTTCTAAGTGTGCATGTTTGTGTAAATGCACATGATCGATGCTGGGCCCACCCAGGAAGTGACTCCACCCTGTAGCGATCTACAGAATTCCCCCTTGCTGAAGGGAGAGAGGGAGCTGCTGGCGAGCAGCTTCACAGCCACGGCCCATAGCCTCTCCATCTGCCCCTCTCAAAAGACTCCATTGTTCCCAGCAGTCTGAGGCGAGAGAGTGAGCTAAAGAGAGTTATGAAGCTCGCCGGTGGGGCAGAGGCTGGGGAGGTGGGCATTGGGCCGCTGCCTAAAACCACACGGAGGAGAGTAAGCCAGACACAGAGCATCTCTGTGCGACTCGCAGTCTACTGTTGGAGCCTTGCCTCAGCTTAACAGCACTGTATGAAAAAGTCCACAACATGACATAAAAAACACACCTAACTGTCAGAGGGCTCAACCGACTCAACGGTCCGAGGCCATATGTTCCTCCATATTTGGTGATGTTTGTCTCCCTGCTGAAAAGGGGCTGTTTTTTTTAAATTTGAGGCATTACTTGAACGGGCCAATCAGAGCGGAGTGGATGCTGCCCATGTGGAGGCTTGTTAATGATGTGTGTGGATTGCGATTGGAAATAGAAAATAGGTGTCATGAGTGCAATTTTGGCCTAACTCAAGACTGAATACAGTGCTGCTCAAGAATGTGTTGACTTTTAGGTGTTGCCACGGTAACTATGTAATCTAATTGATAGGAAATGTCTAGGGACAATAAACGCATATTTGAGAAAGCTATTCAGAGATATTTTTCACCCACAAAAGACAAAAGAGAGCTTTCGAGTCAACAATTTAGAGACATATTTTGTGGAGTGTTTTCAGTTTTTTATTGAAACAGTATGAACAAAAACACTGCAATTAAATTAAAATGGTTCAAACAAATCAGATGGCACAAATTAAAGACCTAGAACTGATAATATGCGGCAAAGCAGAAGGGAGGAAACAAACACATGTCGTCGCAAACATTTGCAGTGTCTAAAGCCTATTCATTAAACATTACATCACTCATTCAGTGCACATATTAAACGAGTTTGTAAAGCAAAGCGGAGCTAAGCTGAGACTTCATTATTTGTACACCCATTTAGCACACTTACAATTGCAAAAATACCAAAAAAGGGGGCATTGCTGCCTAACACTGTGCACTAAAGCTAAGTGCAACTATAAAAGATCATGTGGGGTTAGCTCAATTTAAAGACTGGATGGCTGTTCTGGTAATCTAGCTATTAACAGAAGTACTATGGACACATTGTCAGGACAATGCTATCACTATGTCTAATAACCACTGGCTGTGTGTAAGCCTTTATATAAGGAACAAGCCAGAAGTCATCAAAGCTGTTCTTTTTGGAATGGGTGGCAGTTAAAAAGTACAGTCAATTCACATTAATAATGCACTTCAAAAGTTAAAATCCTCCTAACTACCTAGAGAATACCAGAGGCAGTGGCACAAACCCTTCTGCTAAATTTCACAGATATGTATTAGGTTTTTATATGTCAGTGTTAAAGTGGGCAGAATGTCACGTTACTCTTGCAAATGAGGGTGCCTTTTTCTTTTCTGTTAGCCCATGATAGCCCTACTCAGACCTCATGAGTGTTATGTCAAAACAACTTCTGCACACGGTGCTTCATACAGTTGGCCAACATATCAGGGATTCTGGCTACGTGGGAAAATGTTCTAAATGGTGCTCAGGGGTGCCGTAACAATAGCCCATGAGGCTGCCTGTATGTACTGTGTATTCCATAATATCAAATGCTAGCCTATGCAACTGCAACATATGAGAAAGTCATTAGCTGTATACTATGTAGTCCCCTTGCATTGTATATACATCCTGTGGAATTTGTAACAGTCTCTCCTGCTTTCTCTCCTGCTCCCACCTTCCTTCTGTGTTTAATTTCCTTGTGTTTTGTCAGTATTTTCCTTTTTTTTAAGTCCTCTCAAACTTCCATGCAAATCAAATCACTCACTCTTTAAAGGAGAGAGATTTACCCCCAGATGTTAAATAATCCCCCATTTTCCTCTCTCTCACTTTTTTTTTTTTTTTAAACAAAATGCATTTGAAAAGGCCTGAAATTCTTTGCGACATCCTGCTGTCACCTTGTTTTGTTCTCTCCGAGAGAGTAGGGGAGGATGGAGCCTTTTGTATCAGCGATTCCAGGGGGTTGAGGGAGGTAGCGGGGGAGGTGAGGAAGTTTGCTCATGTACCCCTCTTGTCTCACATACATACAGTACATAGATAAACACACACAAGCCTCCCTCCCCCTCTTTTTTTGGCAACAGTCCAGAGTCCTGGTTAGATTAGTTTAGTTCTGGTATCGTGCTTGGTTTAATGATCGGAAATGACATCACAACTCAGTAGTTAAATTTCCAGAACTTTGGGCGCTCCTGCTGCTTGGCCACTTCTTCCTCAGGGGCTGTGGGATAAAACCAAAACAAAACAGAGTCAGTAAGTGGTTGAAAAAGGATGCTAATTGTTTTTTTATTTTTTATTTTTTGATTTTCAACTTATTATAAAATGAATTAGCCGCTGCACTTCTTTCATTTAGACTGGGTTGCTCCAACAAAGATCAATTTAATGTAAGATTAATTCTAATAAGTTTATGATAAGTTTTAAAATAAGTCTATCCAGATTTAAAATTAAGAAGCCCACTGTTGCACAATTAAAAACTAATCTCTGTTTTAGTTTCTGTTGAGACCTAGTAAGTCTAAAAGAGAGAGAAAACCATTAACTTTCAGCTGCTCTGTATTCCACAAAACAGATTGTTTGCAAGCCAGCTACATGCTTAGCAAAACATTACCTTGTGTTCTAGCGAACCAAAAAATTAACAAAATGTTATTTTGTTTACTACCTAGCTATAAAAACAACAATAATGTTTAACAAAATATAATTGTACTTATGCTAGTACAAAATAACAAAAGTTACATTTGCTAGCTGCCTAAAAAGTGAACAAAACATTACCTTTTTAGTGAGCTAAATGATTAGTTAGCCTAGTTCACCTACTCATGATGGCTATGTGCAGAAGCTCTAATTTCTTCTCTGTTCAACATGGCCAAACTGGACATCCCTATTGTTGCAACCCAGCCTTAGTTTCATGGCGTACAATTAATTTCTCCAACACGAGGACATATGGACATTAACAACAAAATGGGTGGTGAAAATGCTGGTTTGTAGATCAAATTAAAAGATAAAAACATGTAAGTAAATATACAAATAAGAAACAACGTAATGTTTACATAAGAGGCATGTTCATCGAAACCTTAAAATGGGAGACATTTTGTTTTAAAGGCAGGTTGTTTGGGAGTTGACAAGATTAGTTTCTGGATTATATTTGTCCCTTTTAGGGTGTACTTTAAAGTCAGCAAAGATTGTAGGATGATATACTGTAAAATAAACTGTAAATAAAGACTGATAATTAGAAAACCAAACAGAAGTTGACGACTTTGTGCTGCTGCCCCACTTCTGACAAACACAAGCCCTCTGTTAATGACCACTGGCCACATAGACAGACCCTGAGTCAATAAACAGGCTCATTTCAAGGCCAAATAGAGCCACTTGTCACCATGAATGCCCAATTTTGCTCCTAGCCGAGGGCCATGGGACTGTGAGTCAGGAACAGCAGCAACAATCATCAAACTTTGTGAGTGGTTTTTGGGGAAAAAGACATCTGTTATACATCTTAGATAAATTAGGATCACGAGGGGCAAAGGGTTAAAATGATTAGCTGAAAGAATCAAATAGAGGAATTTACAGAAACCATAACGCTGTCTTTTTTTGCAGGTTTTTTGTTCTTGGGAGACCTGTGACACAAGAAACATTCATCATTAGCAAGACATGCAGCTCATGACGTATTCTCAGGGAGGGGAGGGTGTGGTTCGTGGGAACACTGTCACTTGCACGGGACCTCTCATCAGGGTAGGTCGACTTATGTTTAACAGCGGAGACCAATTATGGTCGAAATGCTACGCAGTTTGTGTTGGGCATTGAGGTCATCTTATCACAGAGCCATTACATCACTGCCTGTGTTATTTCATCATAGGATGTATCAGTGATGACTAAAAGCTCATGCTGTTTCACTCCATATTTAGAGGAAGCCAGCAGTGATGACTCACTGCACAGCATTAATATAACTGTCTGCATTCACGCACTGTAAAAAAAAAGGAAACTCAAAATATAAATTCCATAATTTATTGCCATTTCAACCACAGCTTATTAGAATTTGTTCCGGCAACAAAAAAAACATAACCAATGAATAACACAAAGTACACACAAAGACAAATAACATTGCATTAACAATAAATACAATAGTGCAATTCACCATAAGGCTCATGCCCCTGAAAGTGGCAAGTTAAAGTGCATGTGTTTGATTTAAAATACAGACTGCTTCAGGGTAAGTACTAATGTGAGAGCTGTGAGACTGACACTCAGTTTTTGAGTCTGAAGTCAAACTAAAACTCAAACTCTTCTGTTTTGCAGTTAACTAAAGCAAGTCGTGCCGCCATATAATCCTTTGTTGAGATAATTTACTTTTCTTCTTTAGATAAACTTGAATCTTTGAGTTTCAGTAACCACAAAAATTCTGTATTTCAACAACTGTTCACAGTGAGCTGTGCACACAAGTTGTCAGGATTTGGTTGCTTGAAAATTAAAAGCTTGTAGCTGAAAATGAACCTTTATTTACTTTAACTTAAATGAACTCAACAATTTTTGAAATACATTTTTTGTATCTTCAGCAAATATTCAAGTTTAAATCATCTCTACAAAATATTATAGGTTGGGAAACGTTTTTTGATTAAACTGAAAAAGTTTGTGAAGGCAGTTGCCTTTAAATATGAGTTTTTTCAACTTTTTTGTCATTGTTGTTGTTTGTTTTTTTTTTACAGTGGAAGGTTTCAACCAATTAGGTACTTACGAGTATTTGCCCATCCTCCTCACAGCAGCAATCACCACAGCGATGACGATGATCACTGCCAACAGAGCGCCGATCACAATGCCGACCACCTGTCCAGAACTCAGGCCCTCTGTGGGACAGAAAGACAAGAGTTGGTCCATTTTCAGAATTACAAGTTTCCACACCAATGTTTTTTTTTCACTTAGTAACTGGTTTGGTGATTTCAAAATGGGCAGCAAATATTAACTGAAGTTGGGAAGCAAATCTGAATCCGCCATCTACAAATTATTGAGCATTCTGTATCTGATCTGATGTTTACACATTTAAAACAAACTCTGGTACTTCGTGGAAGATACATGGAGGTAATTTTCAATTGTCTGTATTTAAAGGTGCAATATGTAAGAATTGGCCACCTGTCGCTTTCAGACTCCCAACAAATAGGGGAAAGCTTATAGAGTAACAGCTAACTGTAGCGGCTGTTAGCTAGTTGGCTCAATTAGCTGTTAAGCTAGGAATTTGTCTATTTAAGTCTGCCCTGACTGGTCAGCTCGGGGCATTAGGGGAGGGGAGGGTTTGTTTACACCACTAGCACAGGAGCTTTGGACCACCAGGAATAGGAGGTGGTGTAAAAACATTTCTACTGTTGACACTTTGAGAGTCTATTTTGTTTTTTTATTAGATTAAAAAAAATATAAGACAGCTTGTGGAAGACAGCAAACACGCTGCTAACACACATCTCCCATCTGAAACCACAGGGGATTTATGAACTGGACTATCACCTCTGGAGGTAAAAAGTGGTATTACAAGACAGGACGAGCTGGAGCTAGCTGGTTAGCATGTTAACTTCAGTAAATATCTCTGCAACACAATACATAGATGTCGTTGACATAACATCAAAAAGTTTTTACTAGTTTTTTAATGCTTTAAACTAAAAGTCTTACATATTGTACCTTTTATTTCTTTTCTATTTTATTTTAATTGGCAGCCACATGTGTTACAAAAGATAATTACAAATATTTTACTTAATGTCTGTTTTGGCACTTACATATCACAACAAAACCAACTGCTTAATGGATGGTGGAAACGCCTTTCACGTTCCAAGTTTCATGGGTAATTTCCACACTTGAAATTAATTAAATGCTGAATCTATCAGTGACATAGAAAATGAAAGAGGGAGGAGATTCATATTCACAGATTTAAGGCCCGTGTGTGACTTGTAAATCTTTTATGGTGCCAAACACACTCACAGAGTGTCTGTGGTAAATCATATCAGTAATAACACCTGACTTCAAACTGTCCACCTTCACACCACCCAAACATCCATCCAACACGTTCCTCACCTTCAATGACCACCTCTCCATCTGTTTCTACTTCAGCGGCTGCTGTCACTGCAGGTTCGTCCTCAGCCTCTGCTGCCTCTGGTGGGGCTGCGGTCTCCACAGCTGGAGCCTCAGTGATAAGAGGTTCTGGTGCTGCAGTAGAAACAACAGGGCCTTCTGTCTCAAGGACGGCCTCCTCAGTAACGACCGTGTCTTGGACAGTTGCAGCCTCAGTGACGACTTCTGTTGCGACTTCTTCAGGGCCTGCAGCTGGTTCAGTTGCAGGAGCACCGGTGACGACGGTCAGCTCCTCTTTTGCAGCCTCGGTAGCTTCAGGAACATCACCTGCATCAGCGTCAGTGACAACAGCAGGCTGTGCAGGGAGATCTGTAGTGAGTTCTGTAGGGAGTTCTGTGGGGCCTGGAGAAAGAAAGTACTGGTCAGAGATGGGTTCACATGCAGGGTTAAATACGATCTGTGGCTGTGGAGCTGTTTCTGTTCTAACTGTACATATGTATATTGTTTTTGTCATAGGTATTTTGTTATATATAATGCTGCTGAGACACAACATTAAAGTGGATGGGCAAAAATGTGATTTTTCTCTCTGAAGTCTCAAATAAGAGTAAGAGATAATGTACAGTGAGTGGTCATTATGATGTAATAACTACCATAATGGCCCCAGCTACTTCTTAAAATAATATTAATTTGACACAAAATATTGATTTAAAAATAATTTTATTTCATTGCCCCTGCATTTTCCTCCAGAATCTATGATGAGAACTGTGTCCAAAGCAAAAATATCAGACTGTCGAATGCTATAACTGACCAATAAGAATTGAGTATTAAAAAAAAAAAAAAAAAAAATCTATAATGAAATATGTCTAATTTTCAGTTTTCCATTTAAAACTTATTTTTCCATATGGATGAAAATAATCACTTATATTAATGAAGCATTATCTTGACATAGATATATTGTAAAATGTTTTCTATATCCCTTGAGCTAAAAGTTTAATTAATGTTTATCCCATCGAGTTGAATGTTTTTAATGTTTTAGTAGAACATAAAATCCTATCACCTGCTCAAAATGTATTTTGTGTTTCAGATAAATGAGAGATTTGTTGAAATTTAACTTGTTATAAATAATTTAGTCATTTGTGACCTTTATTATATCTTGATATGCTTCATAACAATATTATTGTATAAAGAAACAATAAATTACATTTTATGACATAATATGACGACCTGACCTTTCCACTTTCTCATACTCTCTTGTAACACTTCTCTGTCACCAGCACATGGCTACCGTGACAGCGTGACCGCCATTCCCCATGACTTAATAAAATGTACACCCCTTCTCCCCCTTCCTCTCCACTCCATCCTGTCTTCAAGGCTCTGAGTTAGCGTACTGGCATGCCACATCCTCTGCCTCATTTCCTGTGGAGGGAGCTGCTGCTGCTGCAGCTGACGTGTGAGGAGGAGCGCGGGAATGCTTGTTAACCCTCGTCCACTTAAACATGTGTAGCCATTGAAGGGTGGGGCTGAGGGGATAACGCCCGATCGTGTGAGGAAACACCACAACTGGATAATTAGCAGACAATCTCAGGAAAACTAACTAAATGTTCTCAGGGAGGTTTGATGAAATGCTGGACTGAACACCTTGTGGAAATGTCAGCCATGTGATTTCTTTCTCTTCACTAATTGAAATATTTAGAATTACTGTCCAATTTACAACTCTTTTAATGATAAAACATTTAAAATCAAGTTTTGTCAGAGCTCAACAGACTCTGTCTCTGTCTTTGCTTGCAGCAAAATGGAGGCTCCCATTTTGTGTAAAGACATGTATTTACCCTTGTGTCTTTCATCAAGGCCTGGACTATGAAACAGCCTGGGTTCAACCTAATCATTTCCCTCCAATAACCCTTGTTCCATGTCCCCACGTTCAACATCCTCCCAGCCACAACCGAAAGCCCAGCCTGGACAGCGCTGCTTCAAAATTAAGGAGGTAGATTTCAGTGTGTGGCACTAAAATTACGGTCTATGGTTAACTTTCCACTGACAAGATGTTGGCCTGAAATCGCTTCTTCTCTTTACTTCTCCCTCAAAACTTTCTTACTCTAGAGACCAGAAACAAGTCTTCTAAACTTAGAGTCTGACATCATGCTCTCTCCATCTCCGTTTTCTCCGATTGTTCTAAATACTTGAAATAATAGAGAATACTTTACAAGGGTAAAAATAGCACTGAATGACTGGACTGGTCTAGCAACCAGTGCAGTTATTCCTAGACTAGTCCTGTGTTGGCTATAGTGGGTTCATTAGCAACAGGCGGGGTAAATATAACAAAACATTTGTTCCCACTGCGGCAGAGTACTGAAAGGGTTTCAAAAAGCGACTGTTTGTTTGGAACGTCTGTAAGCGATGATAAAATGGTTTGTGCTTCACAGACTATGGCCGTACGCTATGTGTAATCGCCCCCTCAACCTCCTCTGACAATTGTTTCATTATGTGTACAGTTCCCACAATTAGCTCTGAGTAGTATTTCCTCCCCACTGTGACGACAATCCTAAATAAAGCTCCATTAGTGAGTAAAACAGTGAGACTGTTGCAGTCCACATCGTCTGCTCTCTTTTCCTTTTAATCTACTCCTCATCTCCCTGACCCTGCCACTCCCTAAGGATAGGTTTGTTGCTGCTGAAACCTTTGAGAAGGCTGAATCCCTGGAGAGAAAGAAAAAGGGAACACAGAAGGGTGTAGGGCAGCTCTGAGGGAACGGCCGGGGAGCAGCCCCGAGTCCCTTCTGCTGCTTAATTTCATGGTGAACAAGGTCTGTCTCTGGTTTGATGTCTTTGCCCACAGCAAGAAGTGTGCCTGTGTGCACTAGTTAGCATGCATGTAAGTTAATCCTCAGAGCACAGGGGTCAGATCCAGAACAGGACCCCTGAAGCTGGGTAAGGATTTCTACCAACACGAGGGGATTTGAGTCAGGGGTCAACACACGACACTTCTGATGACGACCAGACACATTAAACCCTCAGAGCATAAGGAAACTCAGCTCCATGCACCTCTCAGCAAGTTAAAACCCACTGCAGAGTTGGAAGCCGTTCCAGTTTCTTTTTCATTCCTTCAGTCCTAGACGGAGAAAGGTTTACGTAACTGTGGCGTTGTCCTTATTATTCCAAATTTTCAGTGGTGCGCCCACGATTACATCATTTTGACCACACGTGCGCTCTCTTGCATCCATTTCCATGTGAAGCATGAAACAGCCTGAAATCATCCTGCTAGTTAACAAGCACTAACAAGTGCCACTGAGTTCTTGATGCATCTGTCTATGTGTGTATGTAAACCTATGGCAGTCTCTGGGAATTTGAGGGATGAAAGCATATTTTTTTCACTCATTATGTAAAAGTTAAGATGAGGACAAAAGTTTATGGACATCCAGGACACAGAAAGAACTCAGCAGCATGTGCATGAAAACAAGTGGGGGTGAAACTGTCAAAACAGGATCCAGAAAGTGAGTCAAGTAATAATGGGTCAAAGCAGTTGACTTTTCCCAAGCCATTTTTCACTCTCTGCTACAGTAACATTTGAGTAAGCTTGGTGCCCAGCCAAACCTCAGTCAACTTGTTCCTTTCCTGTTTCCTGTACGCATGAGCTCGGCTCTTCTGTGTTGAAAAGAAAACCACATTTTGAAGATGGTTAAAAGATGTTGCTGGGGAATCTGTAAAAGCAACATATAGGCCTATATATTCACATCTTAAGTCTGCTAATGTTAGCAAAACACTAGCTAAATAACAACCTACTGATTTATGTAGATTAGCTAGCGTTTGCTAACATTATCTATCAGATGTAAGTAGCTAGCCATCCATTGATGTAGATCAGGGGTCTTTAACGTTTTTCATGTCATGGATCTCTTAGCTGATAGACAGAAACAGTAAGGAAAATGTTAAGGTTTTCTTTCTGTTACTTTTACCCGTATCTGCTGAGTCAGCAGCACTTGTAGCATGGCTAATGTTAGCTGCGTTTGCCTCACCCTCTGCACTTTCACCAGTGGTTTCTGAAGTAGAGGATATGTCAGAGTCTCTTGCTCGTGAAATTACAAAATGATCCATTGTTGCTCACAAGACTGTCTGGATACCTTAGATAATAATGCAGCTGTTTGTCCAAAATGTTTCAATAATATGTAGCTAACTAGTTATGGATAGGTGGTGCGCGGGGATATAGATATGTCGCTTTTACAGATCCCCCAGCAACATCTTTTAACCATCTTCAAAATTTGTTTTTCGTTTCAACATAGAAGAGCCAAACACATGGCATAATAAGTAAAGGAAACAAGAAAGTAGAAAGTTGGTTGAGGTTCCACCAGGTACCAAGTTTACTCAACTGGAGCACAGAGTGAGATTAGGAAGGGTCAATTGTGACTGCGAATGACACTGGTTTTAAAATTTCCCTCAAATAAGGTTTAATGATGGGATCTAGATATACAGGGAGGGACTGAGAGGTGGAGTGTAAAAGGCGGGCAGAAAGAGTTAAAAGTAGGAGAAGTGTTAAAGGAATACAGCAAAAGGCTGGGAGAGGTGGGGGCACCCATGTGGGGCTTCACTCCTGCCTGGCATAAATAAAGCTTCCAGAGAGAGTGAAAGAGTGAGAGAGGGACACAACGATATACAGTGTGAGACAGGGAGAGGAGGGAGTAGCAGCTTCCATCCATTACGATCACAATCAGCTGTCACTGTGGCCCCCCGTCTGTGTGTGTGAGTGAGCTACTAATTCACAGTCCTGTGTAGGAGGGAGCGGGTCCGTGCAGACGCTGTGAGAGAAGGGAGTGTGAGAACGTCCACCTTTGGAGCCCAGGAATGTTTTTGCAACACTGGAGGAGGGAAATGTGAGGGAGATAGGCGCCCTGCCCATCTTCACCGCACCACAATGAGATGTAACCTCCCCCCACTCAACCAGTAGGAGTCAGCTGTGGAGATACTGGGGCGTGCCATGCAATGCACACTGGGGGATTTTGAGCAGGCTGGAGTGGAATACTCTCAGCCGGTCTTATCAGAGACACAACACAATGAGCGTCCGCACTCGGACAGGGAGTAATTTTTTCCCCTACTGGTCCAACTTAGATAGGAGGACGTGCAGCATCTGGACTCTATCGCCAGGGGCAGAAAATGGTCCAGACTGAGCTCAAGTGTGCCTTTAATCTTAGGCCTAACAGGTCAGATTAAATTCCTAAACATGACATGAATGCAACCACAGTAGAAATGACAAGATAAACAAAGAAAGGCCATGTGTCAGTGTAGATTCTGTAAAAGAGGGCCGCGCCTTTTGCTAATATAAATGCCTCATTCTAAGGTAACAAAAACTCAACGATTCTTATTTTCAGGCAATTATACACTAATGAAAACATACTATATTCCATTTCCTCCAAATTCTGCCAATAAATCCTGCAAATTTTACTCACTGGACCTTTAATGTATTTCTAATCATGTGTCTTCTAGCCTCCAAATCCGACTCCCACATCATCATAAAAACACCCACCCAGTTGTGTAAGTGTTCCTTAGTCAGCAGCTCTATATTTTTTTCTTACTTTCCCTTGCACCATGTCTCACCCTGAAGCACACGTAGGTGCTAGAGATATGAGACATTTGTGTCAGTACTCGCACACACAAAAAAGAAAAAAAAAAAAAAAAAAAAAAACATCTACAGGCAGGTTTTGGCCGTACCCTGAAGCCCTGCTCCAGTCTCGAGTGGCCAAAAATGGCCTCACACTCCTTTCCATAAACAGATGTTTCTTTCTCCTTGCGGAAAATTTTCAAAGTATGACTGAGCGGGTTTCTTCTTAAAACGATACTCAGGTTGACGTGAGAAGTGCTTCTTCGCCACGGTCTCATATTTGGAGCATGAGCGCAACATTTGAGTCACATCTAGAAGTGGGCATGGACAAAGGGCATTGACCTCTCCCTTCAGCAGCCAGATGTGACGAGGATGTTATAGGCCCTGAGAGGCAGACAAAACTCATTAAGAAGGAGACCGGAGGGGTGAGGGGGTGGAGGGGAGGGAGGGGGCAGCAGTGTGAGGGAGGAGGTGGGGGCTTTTACAGGATACATGGGGTTTGCTAGTTAAGTGAGCAGGCGCGAGGGAGTTAAAAGACCCCATTTGTGAAGCAAAGATGTGGAATGAGGTATTTTCTTTGTGTCCCTTTTCTTTGGAGAGTCAAAGGGACAGTTCATCCCCAAATCACATGTTTTTCCTCTGGATTGTAGGGCTATTTAACCATCTAGATTGTTTTGGTGGGAGCTGTTGGAGTTGGAGATGGAGACTTATTTTCATTCTATTAGAAAGAAAAAAGTTCTGGTTGATTCTAGACAGGAAATAGTTCCTACATGAAACTGCTGAAACTGTTCCTACATGAAACTGATTATCTTGAGTAACCAGGCCGTGATTTCTGGAAAGAGACTTTACACTTTCAAATTCATTTTTTGGCACTTTGAGCACCACAAGCTAAGTGCCATCTAGTTTCATTATATTAGAGAGAAGGCAGACATTTCTACAGCCGATATCTCCAGAAGTCTGCAACTCACACTAAAACAGTCTAGATGGATAAATAGTACTACAGATAAGAGGAAAAATATGGATTTTTTGGGCGGGGTGAAATATCCCTTTAAGAATGATTCTGACAGTTTATGGACTTTTTCAGAGTAAACCTCCATGGAAATGGGGCAGGCACTCTGATTGGTAAAGGTTGTTGTTTAAAAATAGACCCATCCCCTCTCTGCTGTTCCCCCCCATGCCTACACCAACCCTGTCCCCTGGGGTCCAGACTCATGAAGCTGGGACAGGCGAAGGGGGCAGAGAGTTGGAGAAAGGCGGAGGACTGGGGGGGAAAAGAAGTGGGAGGGGGGTTTAAGTGGTAAAGCTTGATACCCCACCAAAGATGGGTAAATGCCAAGGGGCGGCGCGCCGCATGGTCTAACAACATGCGGGTCAGAGAGGGTGGGGCGCCTCTTAAAGCTCATCACGTACCGGGTGTTCTCTCCTCTTCCCGGCCCTTTGCTCCTCTCCTCTCTCATCCATATGACCCTCTTAAATATAGAGCCTCTCTCTATTAATACTCACACGCAAACCAGCCCTGCCCTGCCCTACAGTTCCCTCAGGCCTCAGCCACACCCCCCTACTGTGCCTGCCTGCTACCTCTGGGCAAACACTGCTGGTCAAGGCAAAGGAAGGAAGCAGGAAGAAAGAAAGAAATAAAGAAAGAAAAAACATACATACAAGGAGAAAGAATGCAAGAAAAAGTCAGAGAGAGAAGCAGGAAAGTGGTTTCAGTAAAGAGAAGTCAGAAGTAAAACGAGAGGAGACAGAGGATAAGCTTTCAGATAAATGTGTACGGTGTATGTTACAGTTTACAGCCCCCCCCCCCCAACCCTCCACCCTCCCGCTCCATCCCTCCCTGTGTATGAGCACTGTTTTGGGAGCCGTCCAAAGGATATTCCTTTCTTCTCTTTGCCAGTGCCAAGAATTTACAGACACGAGGCAGCAGAGCTCCCGCTATTACATCACATTTCTCCCTCGTGTGTGCAAATCAAACTTTTCCTCCTGTGTCTGGAGCTTGGGAGGAGAGTGAAAATGAGACAATGATGCTGAGACAGATGTAGGTTGATCTGCTGAAATCAACACAGGCCATCCATTTGTTAAATTAACACCTTCAACCAAAGTTTTGCTTTTCAATCAGTGTTGAACATATGGGCCAGGAAACAGCCAGCAGATGTCAGAAACAGTGATTAAACAACAGTAAAAATCTAAAAAATATGAAAAGTCTTGAAATATATTTAAACACAAGAACTTAAGTAATTAGTCAATGGATACACACATTAAAATAGAGCTAATTCCACCTTCTGAACCAGCCTCCAGAGGGTTATTGTCCAATCTACAGGGATTAAAAGCAGACAAAGACTGGTGTGGTGTGGGCACATGGAAGCAGAGGGAGTGAGGGGACACAGTGTGCTAACAGTGGGACGGTGATACAGCAGAGAGTTCACTTACTTGCACGTGTGAAGGCGCAGAAAGGGCCAACCAGGGCCAACAGGAGCAGCAGCTGAACATTCATCGTGGTGGAAAACCTTCAGGCACAACCTTAAGGGACTCCCTCAGGGGCAAAGAGCACGACACTAGAGCCCTCGCACACGCCAGACACACACCAACCAGCCGGCCTCTCCGGAGGGGAAGGGTTAAAGGAGCAAGAAAAAAAAAATGGGGGTCAAGAATGAAAATAAAGTCTTCAGGAGAAGTTTGGGAAAAGTAAGCAGCCCGGGATCCTTTTTGACTTGAAGACGAGCAGGGCCTGGTTGCTCTCACAGCTGGAGGAGGGAGGACTAAAGAGTGGTGGAGGGATGTAAAGAGGACAAGAGAGAAGAGAGAAGGAGCTCTGGCCACTTTGAGGAAGTGCAGGGAGAGAGAGAGGGACTGGCACACAGCAGGAGAGAGAAAAAAGAGTGTGTGTGTGTGAGTGACTGAGCTGGGAGTGGAGGAGGGGTGCTGGTACTGGTGGTTGTGGGCTGGGCGGGTTGAGGAGCAGAGGGGCAGGTTGGTTTGGGAGGAGGGTGTCTTGGATTGGGGCAGTAAGGTGGTTTCAGCCCCTCGTGGTCCAGCCCCGTGTAGGACGATGTGGTCTGCTCAGTCCTCCTGTTTGTCAGCCCTGCAATATCAGCAGCACTCACACACACATTGTCGTGCACAGTCACACATTTGAAAATACTGATAAATAAGTTGTTGACGTATTTATCAAGACAAGACAGATGCTTCAAACTATAACGGACCAGCTTATACAATTAGAAAGCTGAAACAACAAGCTTTTCTGAATGAATGGAGCGAGATGTAAACAGAGCTTTGAGCTGTTTCAAATAATCCTTAATCACACTGTTAAGAGCCAAGAAAGTGTCTGTAATAGAAGAACTTCACTACATGCTAACATTCACAGTCTTTAACAGCGTTGAAGCAAACAGCATCTGCAATGCATCTGTATTGATCTGTTAAATAATCAGTTTTGTTCTTGCAAATAAAAGTGGCAGCCTCCATCTGCAGCTGACAGACAGTAGCAGGAGAGAGCTGCTGTTTTAAACAGGTTTTCCCAATGAAAAGGAGCCGTAAATACAGTTAGAACATTGTGTGACTTTCACACAGGCGAGCATGGGTGGTCTGCAGAGTTTACATGCGATGGAGGGCAAACAAACTGTTGCTTGGCACTAGGCTGACACCTGTTGGACAACAAGCTGCGAGGGCCAAAACAGCACAAAGGAGGAAAATACTGATCACAATGACCAAAACTTAAGTCTTCTCTGTTCTTTTAGTTTTTTGTTTTTTTTTTACTTAAAAATCTGATTTTAGTGTGTTTGAGTGTTTGAGTTAGAGTCATGGACACAAAGCAACTTGTTCTGCTTCATTTTAAGTTTTTTGTAAGAACCTTGATTCAAACATACAGAAGCTTTGAGGGACAACTGAGAAAGAAAGTCTGGTGATAAATTTTCTGTGATCTAAATTGTTTTCTCTCTGTGTTTATAGACTTAAGAACAGGTAAAAATCTTAATCTTAAAAGTCAAAGTTCCTGACATTGTTATATGAGACTAGATATTGTTATATCATGATATGGCATAAGTGGTGGTTTAAAAGGCTGCATTACAGTAAAGTGATATATGATTTCTAGCTGTTCTGTTATTTGCGTTTACCCACTTAGTCATAATATCCACATATCCACATTGCTGATGATTATTAATCAAAAATTCTTATTGTGTTAATATTTTGTGAAGGCATCAATAATCATCGCTATGATATTGCTGAATTTATGGTGTTTTTTCTACAGAAAATGTCTATATTGAGATATTTATTCAGTTTTGCAGATTAGCCTAAAACTATTGCAATATCATTTATAAGCCTGCCCAAAAAAACCCAAAAGAGTTTTAGCAGGTGATTTTTTTTTCAGTTGTTTGTATTTGTAATATTCGTTATGGTCACAAGAAGCTGAAATACTATCCCATGTTCTCAGTGGGGATAAAAACATGGATGATTCCTTCCACGAGTGTTTTAATTTCTCCATGCAATTCAAACACAAGGTACAATATATTGTGTGTTAGCCAGTTATGCAACATTGCTGTCATGTCCTTCAAAAGGCTAGAAATGTAATTATATGTATAAGTACCAAAAAAAAAAAAAAAGAAAAGAAAATCACCCACCAAAACCTTTTTTCACCAGTTTTAATAGTTAAAAAAAAAAAAAAAAGTAACTTAGAGAAATTATCCTGTCAGAACTTTTGTCTCCTCAGCTGCTCTTCAAACAGAGTTTAGATCACAATTAAAATCACTGTTTTTTTCCCCTCACTTGCCTCTCAGGGCTTCCGTACAAACATGCACAACAGCTGATGAAATAACGACAGCAGATGCAGGGTTAGCGCAGTAAAAATGGTCAATGACATTTTAATAAACACTGAAACAGATTGAACTGTTGAACCGCCATACACAGATTATTTATGACACAAAAACGCTGATGCCAATTCTTTTTTTTATGACTTATTTACAATATACTGAAGGTATATACATACTGTGTCTCCTGAAGGACAAATAACAAAATACTTTCTCTCCATTTGCTGTTTTTCTTTTTTTATCAGTCTGTGTTTTTCAAGGGCAACATAGGAGTTAACATACTGTTATTTACAAGGACAACAACACACAAACATACAAGATATATATGCTGGTCACTGTAATACAGCATTTAATGGCAATAATAAAGAGCATTTTTCTTTTTTTTTTTTTACCTACAATGAGACCTTGTATTGACCATTCGATCTATCACTGAGATCTTCCAAACCAAAGAGCACTTTAAGGTCCCATGTTTCACTGTGTACCCACTTAATACAAACAAGTTACTTGTTTCTTATGTGTATTTTTTGAGCTGTACGGAGCAGTATGCTAAAGGAAAATCAGAGAGGACTATACACACTTGTACACACAGACAAAATTAAACATCACAGTAAAAAAAAAAAACAGTTGAGCATTTGAAACTTTTGTTTAGTCTTTGCTGATCTATTATTTTTTATATGTCTTCTAAAACAAAGAAATAAAACGTTCACCGTTTTCTTTTATTTCTCTTGTCCACTAGATGCTATCAAGTTTGGTGTTGTGCAAAAACTGCTTGTCGTCTCCTAAATGAGACGTCTTGACCTTCACTGCGTGGTCATAATTGATATGCACTTTCCCAAAATTATAAAACCTTGAAAAACTGAATTATATCCCAGAAAACTAAGTATTATTGTTGACAGAGTCCAACTGTAGCCAGCGTCTCAGTTTTATTTTAATTAGTGGCTGTTGTTTGAGCTACTGAAAAGCTTATTCCACAGTATTTTATATCTGATAGCTTATAAACTGACAAATGAAGATAATAAAGTTTTTGACCAGTCTCACTGTGTGCGCCAACAGGATGTGAACACTGACAGCACCGTACCACACGCAGTGACCTCACATACAAACACGTGAATGGCTTTGTGTTGTCTGACATGGTATATGACTGTAACACCCTGAGAACATGGCACTATGCACTGTTCCACATGCACAATAATGACAGTTTAAATAATAAAATAAACTTTCTGATGTGCAGTATTGGGAGTAACGCGCTGCAAATAACTTGTTAGAATACTCAGATTACTTGTTTGTTGTAATGAGCAATGTAACACAAGTCAAGTACCCAGTTATTTAGTTACGTTTTCAAATAAGTAATCTGTTACCGTTACAATTTTATGCATTTTCACCCCTGCAAAAACACCGATTGCCATCTGTCAGCAGAGGAGACTCTGAGGGTGACTTTTTTGCATTTGAGACAGAAGAATGACATGGGCCTATTCAAGTGGCAGCTCGTGGACCGAATTCAGTTCTTTATAACAGCATCAAACTGGGCTTTTGAACATTTTTAGATATGAAAAAAGAATATAATTGTGACTTTCTTTAAATAATCTGCTACCATTCTACTTTTAAAAAAGTTTTAACTAAGGCTGTTTAAGCAGAAGGAATTTAGTCAAACTGAATGGAAAAAGACGTTAAATGCAATCTTGTGTTTATTAAAACAACTAGGATTACAAAGGCGCACTGTTTTTCCTATACTTTTGTACATAATGTTTATTTTCCAACTGTGAATTCTAATAAAGTGGAGAAAAAAGTAAAGAGGTGCATTGTTTTACACATTTAAATTCCTAACTTTACAGGTCAGACGTAGGAAATGTTAACATCTGGCCCCTTGGCACTTTACTTTTTTAACATCTGGCCCTTCTAAAAAAGTAATTGAATAGGCCTGGACTATGGTCTCCGCGGACACTGAAATAAGCGTATCTCAAGTCAGGTCTCAAGATGGATGTATTCAACAAATTCCCTACAATCAGATCTTTGTTCAAGTCCACACAACAGTCAACAGTCAACTCCAGCACCTTCCAGACTAGTGCACCTGTGGAGAGACTTTTTGGCCTTGGATGTCTCGTCAGAGGAACTGACTATCTGTCACACGATTTGAAAAACTCTCGAGTTTAAAAGAGCAAAATAGAAAGCACATTGGCTGGGTGAGTCTACAGGGTTTGAAACATTTATAGTTTATACGTGGTGTTATAGGTGTGGTGCCCCCGGAGCTTATTGGAATGACTTCATCTAATTTTTTTCCTCAAAGCGAGGAAACAGAATATTCACAGTTTGCATAATCTGTTTTTTTAAGGGCTGATCAGACTGGTTAATATTCCCATGAACTTGATGAAACTATTAATAGTCTAACACTTGATTGTGTGGCCAGTTACAGTTGAATAATGTATGTAAACATACCACTGTAGGAACAGTGGTTACATGACCTGAAAGGAGCCACAATTTAGGCATGCACGTACAACATGTCATAGACACGCTGCACTATTAAATAGCCCTACACCTATTTCAGTTAACTGGTTCATTAGATGCGTGTTAAAATATGATGTACTGCAATGATTCTCCAAAATCCCACTGGTAGCTTGTGAAGGCTCTGCAGGTAGGCCTTGAGAGGTCATGAAGACTAAATAAATAAAACCTGATTTTAAAAAAGATAACCAGAACTAATAAAACAAAGCCATAGTATATAATTATGTTTTTATCCTTCATTTAGATGTTACACCATATTCGGTGACCTTTCATATTAACACTACAACATATCTTACATTTGGTCATTGTTACGATTACTGTCGTGTGTTCATCAGAGTTGGGATTAAATGTCTGGGTGGGCTGCAGAAGATTTTCAGATTTCAAACCGGGCTGTGGCACTGTTAATATTTGGGAATGGCTGGTATACTGTATGGTATATGAGCCTGTGTGTTATTGAGTCCATAGAGGCGGCTGTGTAATATGCCTCAGTCCAGTTCACTGTCAGATCATAAGGATAATATAACCAACATGAGCAGAAATAGCAAAGAGGTTTCCATTTCTGGTAACTCAAAAGTTTAGTCAGTGGGTAATGCTGTAATATAACCCATCATTTTCTAATGGCAGTAATCCTGTAATGCAACGAGTCAATTCTAAAAGTAACGCTACCCAACACTGCTGGTGTGACAGACCAAAGATAAAGAAAGAACAGACTGTGGTGCATAGAACTGTTTTAGGCAAAGGAAGCTGTATGGTGCCTGTCTTAACCAGCAGGTGGTGCTCCACTCAACCATTACTGATTCAAGTTGACCAGGTACCGCCACATCATTATTTTCTTCTTCTCCTTCTAACTGTCGCTGTAAAGACCCACAGCCACACAGATGCCCAGTATCAGAGTGAACAGTAGAAATGAAGTGGTCAGACCTGCTGAATGTGTGTGACAGATGTTTTTCTGCAGGGAGTTCGGGGAAAACAAGGTTTCTGTTCATTTCAGGCACATGTGCTGAAACTTTGCAGACGTGGGACACAAGTTGTAGCAGGAAACACAAAAGATTTAAACAATTCACAGACAATTTGACAACACTTTGGTGACTTGTAACCCTGTTGGCACTGGGGGGGGGGGGGACAAAACATGAGACAATTCAGAGAGCTTCAGACGTCCTTTTGCTTTGGACGATGTGTGTTCACATCTTGGCTTGGTCCAATCCTGTGTAAAGTCTTGTTTTTTTTTTAATGATTGTCTTTAGACTCACCATCCATCGATCAGACAAAATGACTTTGCGTGTTTGTTTTCTGTTGGATTGTCTTCTGGTTTTTCACACAGGTGAAAGGAGCAGGTCGGCCAGTTCCATACCTCACCTGTCATCACATGTCTCTGTCTCTTTTACTGTCTCCCTCTGTTCCACCAGTGGCTCAGATTAGACGATGGAGTCCCAGTCGAAGTCATCCTGGATGTCGTCTGCAGTGAGCATGCGTCTCACCTGGAAGTGTCCTAGAGGCAGCCTGTGTTGCTGCTGCTGCTGGCTCAGCTGGCTGAGATGGCCTGAACATGGAGGAAGAGCAAAGGTTTTAATACTAACATACGGTTACACACACAGTGACATTTCTGTATCACTGCCACTAGCATAATTATACATTTTACATATTTGTGAGTAGGATGAAGAATCAGAACTTTGTGGAAAAATCTTAAAATCCACCACGTTTTAAATTCTCATCCACCTACAGTTGTAGACTGGCTGAAACAACTGGCAATTCTGTTGCAGTCCCTCATGTAATTTAGCCTCGCATCTTGGTGATTTTAATGACACACTGTTGTAACTACCTACAAAGTAAATATAAGGGGTGGACAAAAAGACACACAAAATGGACATTTAGAAATATGATCCAATCCAATGCAATAAAAGCTACTGTATCTTAGTTAAGTTTAGAAAATTCTCTTTTTTAGAAAGGTGTTGATTCAACTAAATGATCATATTTGATACTTCAGTGTGTGGTGTAGTTATATTGTGTTGCATTATGAGTTGGGCTGAGCTGTCCTTGTTACAACAAGACCATTTACAATGCTGTAAAACTGTGGTCAACACTGTCCTTTAGCAGCAGGAAACAAAAAACATTTTGTTGCTGGCAAGAAACGTGGCATGCAATTCATTAAATTAATTCATTTATTTCTGAGACCAGATTCAGTATCTTTAAAAGTGCTTTTTTTCTGTAAAACAACAATTTTTCTAAGAGGGGTAACTACACCAATTTCATCCATGAAGATTAGTGTTGTGACTTCTTTTGGCTGTAAAGTTCCAACATGCCAGTGCTCACATTTTGTTGATCTTGGTGCTCTTTGTGTAGTGGCTTGTTCCGAACAGAAAAAACTCAAGTACACTGATAAATAAAACATGGCTTTACAAACATAATTAAATTATTAATGTTTCTTTATATTCTACAAGTTTCTACTTAGTTTTTTGCAGTTGAGAATTATCGTTCAATGGCACCTTCGAGCTACCGCCAGCACCTGATTCTATTACAAGGTAATTGGCAGAGGCAGTGCAAGTCATTTACTCCTCACTCACCATTAACCTTTCACCTACAGCTGTAATGGCTTTTTTTAAGAAAAGGACAAAACTGGCTCTAACAATCAGTTAACTAGTCGTGGTTTGTATTACTCAGCCTGTGAACACAGTTGTCTAATGTCCTCTGTGGCTCTGCAGGAGCTTTGTCAGGTCTCAGAAAATTACAAGTGACACCACTTGAGTCATGGGAACTGTAGGATCCAGTTTTTTTTTAGTTTGACCCATATTTGGAATAAGTATAAGTCTGTCTTTTTTAAACCTGTCTCCTGTGTGTCCTTAAAATTTATGGAAGCACAAAAGTAAATTTCTGTAAATTTAAGTAAATTTCCATTTCTTTTTTGGTGCTGCTTGTCTGTCAGCGAAGCTGAATCACAGGGTGGATAAATGAATTGAGGAACAGGGAATTTTGCCCCCCATACATCTTCAAATTTAGTACATGTTGGTAAACTTCAGCAGTGACAAAACACAGTCACTTTTAGCAATACAATGACACCATGTGACAATCCACATCACATGTACCTGTAATCGTCTGGGGTAGCAACACATGTGGCTGCTCAATCTTCATACAGAAAGCAGGCGTTATAGAGCACTCGGGCAGTGTGGTATCATAGGGAGAACGGTACAACTGTTCCAACACTTTGTTTTTCAAAGCTTTTTTTCAAACTAAGGTGTGGTTATGGAAACATAAATGCACTCACATAATGCAAATAATTCTACTTTACCTCACATCAAAATGCGAACTGTCTGCAACAAACTCCACCAGAGATATTAAGGGAAAATGTTCAAACTTTACACTTCACAAGAACAAACAATAATATTGAGCATGAAGTGTGTGCTTGCAGATTTGCATATCAGAGAAGTGGACTTGACCTTGGCAGAGTGCCCTTCTAGTGGTACCTGTTCCTTTATTCATTCTCTGATCCAGTCTGTGACACCCTGGTATATATATTTATAGTTTGTGCTCAATGCAGAGATTCAACTGTATTAATAAATTTGGTGAAATGTACCAACCTGACTGAAATTACTAATATTAATGTTGAATTTAAAGTTCCTTCCCTATGCTTTTTTGTTAAAGTTGGTATATTATTACTATCAAATGCTGTCTTTGTAAAATTCTGATATTGACAAAAACACACTTGCATGGATGTAAACCTGCAAAGACACATTTACACTGCGTTTCTCCCTGCTTCTTATGACCCGTCATGAGAGTGACAGAGGAGTCACCTGTCATGGTGGGGGCTGTGTTGCTCATGGGAGGCATGTGGGGGTATCCTGGTGGGCCCATAAGAGAGGAAATGCTCTGTCTCGAGTCTATGTACATGTTCCCTGTGGGAGAGAACAGACAAAAGGGCAATGACTAACTGTCAGATTAGTATCCCGACTTTCACACATGCATCGGCGTCTTCACAGAACACGAGCTGCCATCATGAGCGCACACAGTTTTACTGCTATCTTATGCTAAGCTTGAGAAATCCTACAGAACATGCTGTCTCTCAGTGGATTTCCCACTGGTGAAATGTCCCCTCGTCTTCATATCCCCAGCTGCCATGAAGCTGACAACATCCATAATTCCCTTGTAAAACTATAATGGGCAAACAATGGCACAGTGTGGAGAGAGGCTGTAATTCAACAGCCCCCGTCACAGCAGGCATGTGCAGAAATGATGGTGAGCAAGAATTTGGATTTCAGGAGATGTTCTACTTTTGTTCCACTAGATTTCAGGGGGAATATTGCATTTTCATTGTATTTTTTTACTCCTGAATTACCTCTTAGTTGAAAAAACTGTATCTCTGAAACATCAAATTTAAGAAGCCTTTAACCAGATGTAAATAGGTTCTACTTTCTATTTTCATATTGCGGCGTTGATACGTTTACTTCAGTAGAGGATATGATATGAAAAATATGCATGCAGTGAAATGTGTGTAAACATAGGCCTATGTACTGACCCGTGCTGATGTGTTGGTTATGTTGGTTGTGTTGTCCGTGCTGATTGTGCTGGCTGGCCTTCGGGTGCATCGCCCCGTGCGGCTGAGCCGGGTGCTGCGGTGCTCCTGGTGGTGTCGGGTGTTGGACCTGAGGTTGTGGGTGGGAGGTGCCCTGAGGGGGGATGACCCCTGTGGCGGTGAAGAACTGGTTAATGGAGGAGCACAGGTCGGCCATCTGGGCGGCGTCCAGCGACCAGTTGTTGAGCTCAGCCTGTCGCATGCTCTCTTTCAGACCTGAGGAGGCAAAGATGGACTGTGACCATCACTGTAGGGCTTTAATCATTTTTAATTAACAGCTTGAACCTGAATGTTTCAAACATGTCAAATCATTTTCCACATAAGCAGCTTCAAAGTTATATTAGATAAAAACTACAAGGACCAGTGTGTAAGATTTAAACCAGGGACACACAGGAGGTGGACACACTGTGAAATGTTGAGATATGTCAATTCACGAGCGAGCAGGAGCCTGGCTGTTCAAACAAGGAGCACATTTCTCTCTGCCGATCAACAAGCTATTCTGCTCCTCTGCATTTTTATTATCACACCTACTGCTGATCTTTATAATAACCTCCTGAATTTAAAGCTTTTTCTTTTCCTGGATAAAAACTGGATCATCACCTTGTATAATGATGGAGAGGTCTTCTCTTCTAACTGTGTGTCTGCTTGTCTCTCTCTCTCTTCTCTCTCTCTCTCACCTATTCCACTGACAACTATGTGGAATAGGCACCGAATTTGAAAACAAACAAAAACAAAAAAAAACAAACAAACAAACAAACAAAAAAAAACACCCACAAACAGCACTGATACTATTTCTAATAAATATAGTTGATGGGCAGATTTTTATATTTCATCATGCAGGAAAAATCGGGGAAATAGAAACTCCAGCAGCACAACAGGGGCAGAGAAATCAAAAGGGCTGACAAACACGGGATGCATATTTCATCATTTATCAGAATCAGATCATTTATATCATATTTATCATTTATAATAAATAATAAGTGTGTCTTTTTTGCCAGATACACAGAAAAAACAGAACAGATGCCGAAACTTTTGCTGCAGGTCACAAGCTAGCGATACAGCTCCACGCTGCAGCGAACTCTATCTGAACAGCCCAGCTGGTTAACATGAGCACTGAAAGAAAGCGGGCAGCACTTTGTGGTGCTTCCCCCTGCTGTCTGTCCCCAGTGTTAGTGACGTCTAGTGGTGAAGTTGAAGATTGCAATCAACTGAATCCCACTCCCTTCTCCCTCCCCCTCTAAGCAAGTAGAAGAAACAACAGTGGCCCTCACAGGAACTATCTAGAGCCAGTTTGTAGAAACATGGTGGTTTAACATCACAGCCTCAGTGGAAGAGGATCTGCGCACTCTGTATATATAAACAGCTCATTCTACCAAAAACACAAAGAGTCTTCTTTTCAGGTAATTATACACTAATAAAAACATGCTCATGTATATTATATTCCATTTCTGCCCTATTCTGCAAATAAACTTCTGTAAATCTTACACACTGGACATTTAACTAACTAACTTCTTTTTTAAGTTAAGATATCTGCCTCAGTGAGATAATAGAGTAAATTACCAAGTTACAATTTCCTATGGCTGCACAATTGCACCAAATTTAAAATTATGCATGCATCATTTTATTCACAGGATATTAACAACATATATAAAACAATGTTATGGGACTGTGAACAGTGCATATCCTGCCCAAGAAGTGTGAGGATAAAAATGTAGTTAAAGATTTTGAAGATTTAATAAAGATTTAATACCAGGCTAACATGATCACTGTTGAAGGTAGAAAATAACACACCAGCATTCATGCTTGTATTCAACAGCAACTTTTTGCGTTCATAAAAGAGGTCCAATCTTATTCCATCTTGAATCATATCTTGCAGTGACAATTACATTTCCTCCGCGTCAAACTCACAATACTTTAGTCTTTCTCAGTCACTCGAAAACACCTTTTACTTTTTCTGATGATGCAGAACGAGACCCTGAACCTCTAACTCTTCCTTTTCTTATTTGCCTCTTCAAACAAAGACACACCTATGCTTCTATTCTACAAACTGCCATCTGATATTTCCAAAAAATCTCATTCATACAGCTGGTGTTTGGCAGCAATGGAGACGAGAGTCTCTGTCCCTGCTCTTTGGAGGCGAGCCAGAGACGGTGGAGGATGGCATTACGGCGGTGTGAGGGAGGTCAAGCGCTGCAGGAGGAGAGAGGCAGCGGGGCCTGTGTGTGTTATAAGACCAGCCGTCGTCATCCATCGTGTGTGTGGATGTTGCCGGCTTTGTGCGCTGACCGTGATAAGAGGCTGTTACTGAGCCGGGGCCTAATTGGATTATTCACATCATACAATTGGGAGGGAGGGAGACAGTGTGTGTGTGTGTGTGTGTGTGAGTGTGTGTGAGGGAGGGAAACAGAGAGTGGCAACCTCTCAGATGCAGGATAATGACTTTTATTAGGCCAGTACTATTACGACACTGGATATTATAATATTGTGCCTCAAGGGCGAGTGTATATGAAAGCAGAGAGAGGAGACGAATCATAATGGTTTAATCAAAGTAACTGATCGGCATCACAAGCATTTTATCAATTCTCGCTGTGTTGAAACAGGCTGCGACAGACAGCTTTATCAATGTTAATTTCACATGCTGTTCACACTGATGGCAACAAGACTCTTAGTGGTGTGTGTGTGGTGTGTACAGTGAGTGTGTGTGTTACCTTGAAATGGAGAGAGGTCTACGTCAGCCCAGTTGTAGCTGGTAGCAATGCGGCAGCTCTCCTTTAGCCAGTCCAGATTTGGGTACCAGTCTGATGACATGCCTGGGAGAGAGAGCACATGCACATACATGCGCACACACAGGCACACGCACGAACACACACACACACACACACACGCACGCACACACGCACACACACGTACAGATTCAAAAATGTTGTCAAATGGCTGTATGAAAAGATAAATCGAAATAAATCAGGGCTGAAACTAAAATAACAAACACAGCAACTGTAAATGCAACCACTTCAAGTTTTCCTTCCTTCCAACATCCACTACATTAGCAAACAAACAACCTGCTCATTCCTCACCTTGGTAGTGCTCTATGCAGTATAAATTATGACTTTTTGGTTTTTATGATTTTATTCCTCTATTATTATTTCTCTGTTTCTTATCTTAAATGTTCATTATCAGTTAATCTGTAGATTTTTTTGATTCATTGTTCAGTTGTTTGGTTTATAAAATGTTGTAGGAAATGCATATCACAATTTCCCAGAGCTCAAGGTGACGTCTTCAAATTGTTTGTTTTTTCTAATTAACATCCTTACACTCATTCTATTTAAAATTGTATAAAACAGAAACAGTAAAACAAAAAACAGTAAATTCTCATATTTGAGAAACTGGAAACACGGAATATTTGGCCTTTTTTTCTTAATAAATGACCAATCAATGATCAAAGTTGTTGATTATTTGTTTTCTATCGACTAATTGCTTCAATACTAAAATAAATACTAGGCTATCAACATGAGTCTGATCAGTGCAACAGTGTTAAATTATCTGAAAGAGGTGAATGGATCCAGATTAATGAGTGAAATTAGTCTCTGTAGTCGACCACAAGGTGGTGTGACTTCACACAGAAACATTTCCAGCCACAGCTTTGCTTCTGGAAAAAATAAATAAATAAATAAAAAGGAGATGCTTTTCCCCGCCTTCACCGCCACAAACTAAACAACAATACATTCAGAGACTGTGGATCAAAGACAGAGGGATTGCTTTCATTCATCCTCAGCTTGGTTGAGGGGAATACTAACCTAGATAAATAATGTCTGAATAGTCCCTCTTTTGGCCTGAGAGCTGAGTTGCAGAGACACAAAGGAAAAAGCAAAAAAACAAAGACTGGGAATAAGAGCAGGAAGGAAAAGCCTCGGTGAAGCTTTGGAGAAGATGCCTGTCTGTATGAGCCCAGCCTCATAATATCAAATGCTCTGGGACCTGACTGAGGAAAAGACTGTAATATAAATGCAATGAGTCTGTGCAGAGATGAGCCTTTTCTGGTGTGTTAGGTGAATTGCATTTACACCGATGTGGCTTTGGGAGTCAGGAGAAGTAGAATCATTGTTTGGTGCTGTACACTATCAATATATATGAAACAGAAAACTATACTGTACACTGCGTGGGCTCCTTTTATAAGAATTAGTAAAAAGGTATTCAGCAGAGTCAGGAAATATATTAGGAATCTAGGCCTCCAAGATAAAGGTCCTGTTCATTTTTCTTTTTCAGTTTTATTCTTATAAATAATGTGAGCTGACTGATAGTTGGAATACTTTAAATTTCTGCTTCACTGATAAAAAGTGAAAGGTACAAGTGCATGACTGTTCAAAAAAATGTTAGCAGAAAAGTCAAGTACAACTCCCACCCACCCGCGGAGGACTGTGGTTAGAAACATACAAGCACTTTTCAGGTACCTGCAGTGCTGCTGGCAGGTTGAGGAGATTATACTTTGAAAAAACCCTGTTAATACATTTAGCAGTGTGAATCCATTCACTTTCAGATTCTGGATCAATTCAGAAGCTATGCAATATTCTGAATGTGCTATTACTCTGACGGCTCAGCTCTGGTGAAGGCTTCTCTTAATGCTGCATTCACACCACAGCACCAGAGTGGGAGAAACAGGGAAACGTCTCGCTGTTCTGACCCACTACAGTATATGAACATGGTTTCTCCCACTGTGAGTCCTATAGCCACATTAGATGAATTGAAATCTCTAAATTCTTTTTTCATTGTGGTACATATTTGAAACTGTTTCGTTGAATAGCGGCATCGATCGTAAAAGTATTAATATTGGATTTTTTTTTTCTTTTCATTAAACTGCCAGTGACACTAACTTTTGAGGCATTTTGGCAACAGTTTGAGAACACTTCTGATGAACTTTCCTCATCTGGGAAATTTTATAGCCATCCCCTTATCTTCTATTTGTTATTAAACTAGGAGACTGAAACGCGGCTGCTTGCATGATGTGAATCACAATATCTACAAAGGCTCATGGGTGCTGTAAAGTAGCCATTTGTCATATCAAACTCATGGAAACAATGTGATTTCTGTTCAACGATAGTGGTGGCTCAATAGCACTTTTTTGTGTCCTGTATCGATACCACATCCCTGAGTATCTGCCAATATCAACACTAATCTGACAATGTTGTTTTCCCTCTTTTAAACATCAAAGCTGTTAATGCATTTAATACATTATGGATACACTTTGCTTATCTTAGCCATCTAAAAAACATAATGCTCAAACTGTGAAACAAATATTCTACTCTCATAAAAGAAGAAATACACAGCCCACAAGATGACTCAGTCCTGCAATACTGCTGCTTCTGTTTTTTTTTTCAAACCTTTCACATGCACAGAACTTTTAAAAGCATTTTTGATTGGTCAGGACCATTCAAACATTCAAAATTAAAATAAATTTCATCTGTGTTACTTGTGACTCATTTCTGTCTTGTTCAGTTACGCATTTATGTGACTGTTTTAAGGACAGTATTGGATTATACTTTTTCTTTTTCGGTGCCATCTCTACTTAACAACATTTAAATATTATGAACCGATGGAAATAACTATATCCTAGAGTAATGTTAAATAATTCAGGGGTCCCATGTGTTGCTAAAGAAAACTTTCAAGTGTAAATTTATATTCTTTATGTGAACAATGTTTATGTGGTTATGTGGTTAAGTTTTTCTGTGTGAAAAATGAAGATAATCCCAGAGAGAACTATCATAGTTTAGGTGGTGTTTTTAGCAGATTCATTCAGGGGCACTCTGCGTACTTTGCTGTTTGCCACAGTGTCTTGTTTGATACAGTGTGCTACCAGTAGGTGTCACCAAAGTCAGAAATTTTAAAATGCTACATGGGCCATGTTTCCATCAACATATTTTTATGTGTATTTTGAAGTGTTTTATTAGGAAAGCTTGATAGAAATGGCAAAATTCAAAAAGACCGTCGCAAAAAAAGGTTTTATGCTTACGCAAGTTTGTTTTTTGGCCTTCATTGAAAATGAGTTAATGCGCTTAATGGTAACACGAATAAAAATACATATGAATAAATTCTATTATAGCAAACAACACATGTAACTCACATTACTGATCAGCTGTTTCTGCTGTCCTCATGCCTCCCATGCCACTATAATGCATCCATTATCATTAATACATGAAGCAAAAACAAATGTCATATATATATCATGTTCTCTACATTGTTTTTTCACAGTTTGAACTCAACTGGCACTATTTTAATTATCCTTCTCTTCTGTAATGTTTTTTTTTTTTCTGACTGCAGGATTGGTACCATCTACTGCTTATCTCAAGGAACCAGATTCTAATAATCATGTCGTGCAGTAGCAGATGCAAACAAGCATTCATTCGCACTTTCTTTTGCGAAAATTCACTTCAACTTGGATGGAAACATGGCTACAAACAACTGGCGACTCACCTGTCGTGGGGCAGGTCTGTCCGGTGTGACTCTGGTGGGAGAGTGACGGGTGCTGCTGAGAATGAGCAGGGTGCTGTTGGTGCTGCCCATGCTGACCGTGTGCCGGGTGCTGGCTGTGGGTGGAGTGAGGGGAGAGGTGCTGCTGAGGGTGGTGAGGAAGATGTGACGGCTGACCGTGGTTGTGTTGGTGGTGGTGGCCGCTGCCGCTTCCTGCACCAGGAGAGTGCTGGTAGGAGCAGGCGGTCCGGGCCTGCTGGCTGGAATCACCGGGCATACCCATCAAACCTGGGAAAAAAAAATAAATGAAAAATAAAAAAATAAAAAAATCATATCTTCACAGGTGAGAAAACAAACAAACAACAAAGGCAAGAAACTGAAAACGGAAAGAGATAATCTAATCTATCACAAAGTGGATGCACAGTGTGAATGAAAGGTTGTGACTTTATCCCACATATTCACACCCACTCATGTCAGTGTCACTACAGCAACAGCTCTTCTATGGGCTGTCTCACTTTCAAAACTTTTTTTTGTTGCAAATTAAATCATTTAATCAGCCAAATAAGACATTGGAAACCAGTTTGTGACCAGTGCTACAGCACAGAGCAGCACAAGTTTGATTTGTTTTATGGTTCAGTTCCTGGGGTTTGTAAATCCCTGAGCATCAAATCATAACAGAATACTCCTGATGCCCATCGCCATCACCCAGCCTGCCAGTGATTGTCTTCTGAGCACCGGAAAGACAGTTGGATAGAGGACAGTTTTATTTTCTTCATTATTATTATTATTATATTTATTAGTTCTACTCTGTGTGGAAAAATTGTAGCTTTTCCAAATAACAAACCACGGATAACTGAACAGTGCTCAGAACACTTTCTCAAAGGAGATATTCAAGAAGGTCAAGTGATCTTGAGAGAAATACAGGATGAAATTAACAGAGCTAATAAACTGTGTAGGAATAAAGTGCCCTCATAATATTGAAGTTTTGACCTTCAGGCAGAAAAGAATTAAGTGTATGTGATTTATTAACTACAAAACTGACAGAATAATTACAAGATAACGACTGTGCGTCCATTACACTCATGGACTGTATAAAAGAAATGGACGTAATCACTGTGGCATTACCGTTTGTGGACTACTGCTTTGAAGCCTTGCGTTTGGCAATATGGCCGTTACATCTTGGTTTTTTGGAGCCAGAAGTGAACATATTTGGATGAGACGGTGAAGCTGGGGGGTGTTGACTTGACAAATTGCTGTTGCAGCGACTTGTCAGTCACAAGGTAGCCAAACCCTAAAGCGTACCCTGCAGTGTTGTCTATTTGACTCTAAATGGGACCTACTATTTACTAAATGAACATCACACTGTATTGAAAAAGACTTGAAACTGGCAAGTCAGACCATTAGGGAAATATTCACTGTGGTAATAAATCATGTGAGATTTAACCTCTTTAGCTCCACTGGGATGTCCATGTCCCAGGCCATCATCTCTCTCTTTCAGAGGATGTAGTGGGCTCAGGTGAAGATACTAGTATCATATGCAACTAGACATAAGATAATCCCTTGGTAGCAACCATGTCATGCTAGCTTGGGACTACACAACACCCCAACGTAAGGCTAGATTCTTGCAAATTTCTGACAAGGATAAAACTGGCACTATGATCACTTCAGATATCTGAATGAAAATGGGTTCTATGGGTACCCAAGAGTCTCCCCTTTAGAGACATGTCCACTTTGGGCAAAAACCATGCCGTTTTTTGCATGTAGTATAAATGTGTTATTTTCACCAATTTCAATATTTCTGCACACTACAGACAGTGTTGGAATTGCATAAATTGTGTTTGATGGGAAAACTCAGACTCTTGTGGATTCAGTGAGCCCAATTATAGTCATGTGTGATGATGTTGGTCCCTATGTCTTTTCACTGTAGTGACGTTTTCATTTTCTTAAAACTTGACCTGTATAAGATGACATATAGTGACCTCAAGGATTATCGTAGCCTCAAGAAACTTAACAGCCACAAACTAGAGACCTGGGCTAGAGGTTGGAAGGGGATCCCCAGCACAGAAGTGCTCACCACCCAATCGCCTAAAAATGCAATTCTTAGAAATCTCCGTTTTCAATACAAATCACAGCTTGAAATCAACAACAACAAAAAGATTATGCACAAAATCTGTCTAATAAATGGCATCAACCAAATATGGCTGCAACAACTTAAAAGGCATGATAGAGCATAGGGAATGGCCATTATATACTTCCATCATAATGAAAAAATAACGTTTACTACAGATTTATGACTAGAAAAAAATGACAGACAGTGCTGAGCTGCATTTTAAATCAATCTTCAGCCTGCCAGCCAGACAGAGAGAGCGTGGAAGAGGTTTTTAAGGCACTTCCACATTGGCTTCACTTTTCAGGCTTGGAAGCTACGCCCACTTCTCTCTTATAGTCCATGTTTACAGCATGTGGTGACCAGATTACTAGTGTCTCTTTTTTTAAATAGAAATTTCAGTTTGTGTATCAATTCTAGTCAAATTGCCATAATTGTTCTGTTCTGTTTCCAGAAATAAGTAATCCTAAACAATGTAATGATTTCAGCCAAGTGGCCCTTCTGCTGCTAGTTATGAAAATCTCTTTCTCTGAAATACACACATACACACGTGCACACGTCGTCTCCCTTGTCAACATGTCTTGTGGATTTTAGATGTTGTGATGGACAGACAGCAGAGAATTCTTGTCAGTGGCTGTTTTTTGAATGCACGGGTTCACCCCGAGAGTGTTTTATCTTCCTCACTTTTCATCATGGATACCGACAGCTGCAGAAACTGTAAAATAGGCAGCCACCTTGTTAAATTTTCAGACAGTGACGCATTGTTGTCTTTTCTTCATGCAGAGACTTGGACATAGTTGGGCTCTTCCTGCTTCTGTGCCATAGTACATCTTTTTTTAAAAATGTAATCTACGTTAAATGTAAGCGATTTTTCCGAGTACTTACTATGTTCAACAGGTAAGATTTAAACACAGATGATCATTAAGTGTTTCCAGAAGAGTGCACCTTCGTCAGAAACTTAATTCCTTTCCGTAAGTACATTTATTTTTAACTTATCTTTCCTAGAGAGTCTTTTGACCTTTTCTTTTATCTGCTGTTTCATTGCTTATCGCTGAAAGACAGAAACTGGCTGAACAATGCTGTTCAGATCTCTTCAAAGATCAGTGGAGTGAAACAGAGGGACTTGAGTTCTTTTTGTGACCAACAAATCAGAAAGAAATCGATGAGCATACTGAGTCTATCTGAGCACATCCTAGTGGGGGAATTTTCACTGCTGCCATCAGGGAGTCGTTCCGCTTTACCTGCTTGTTAAAGTATCTTTTATTCCAATTCTTTTATTCCCACTGCCATGTGTCTGATCAGTGCTTTCTGAAAAATGCTTCACAGCCATTGTTTATTTATTTACGATTTACTGGAAGTCTATGAACCCTTTTTTTTACTGTCTTGGTTGTGTTTTTCCTCCCTAATTTACTGTGTGGGTGTTGTGATGAAATGGGTGTTGTGAGAAATTGAACAGAATTGAAACATGCCTCCTGACATTTCAATCCCTTTGAATTTAATGTGACATGGGGGACAGTAGATTCTGATTCTGTTAATTTCATTGACTAATAATTTTCATCAGTGTCATTTTTTGACAAACAAAAATGATATGATAACTAAATAAAAAGTAATTTATAATGGCAAAAACTATGATGAAATATATTAACACTTTTGTCAGTGAATTAAATGAAATGAAAATGTTGGGTGGGACAAGTTGAGAAGAGAGACTAATCTCTTTCTGTGGGAGGGAGATTTGACCACACAATTGGACAGTATGATCTACCGGGAAGCCAACAAGCATGGATTTCCTGCATGTCTAATAAACTATGCAGAAATTTCAACTTATGGGAGAAAGAGGAAAAACAGACGTAGATAAATTTCACATTTGATGTCAATGAAAACAAGATTCATTGTAAACCGTGCTGAGCAACAATCCTCAGTATAACACAACAAACTTGAAGTGACATTGGCAGACAAGTCATCCCCAAATTAATGCAAAGGTAAATTAAAGCCAGCAGTATTTTTCACTAAACTTGAAATACAGTACAAGCTAAAAGAAATCATCACTATCCTACTACGTACTGATTACACAAGTGAACGACCCAGAGTTGCTAATATTAGAGCTTAATTAAAAGATCGATTGACACACAAGTGTAAAGTTTCACTGTCCTCAAATTGAAAAAAAACATGCATCAAAAAGAAGAATGCACTTTTGAAAAAATGTAGTATACTTAATGTTATACATATGATGGGATAAAGGAGCAAAAGTTTAGTATACTTAATGTTAAAGGAGCAATATGTAACAATTGCATGTCCAAAAATCAAATACTGCAGTCCAAATAGCAAGTTGGAGCCATAGACAGTATATTAAAAAGGTTAGAACCCTAATATACAATCTATGGTTGAAGTGAATTGTTTCCCCTGACCCCCTCGTCTCCAGACTCGAAACTCAGGCAGGAGCAGGAGCACAAGACAAACACAACACTGTAAATAGACAATAACAAACAACAATGAGTCCTACACTGTAAGTTGATCAGCTGTTCATAACAGTCATTATCTGTTAATGTAAAGTTACCCTGCCTGCCTGAAAACAAAAGCCTGCTGCTCTGAAAGTATAGTTCAGCCACTGCCTGCCTTCGCCTGACAGACTCCATTAACATTTTGCTCAATTTATTTGTTATAAATATCTACTCCTATTGACGATTTCTTATGACTCATAAACAGATACTAACTCATTTGGCAAACTTTCAGTATTAATTTTAACTTAAATAAACATGAAATGGGCAAACAAAAACAAAGGCTGTGGTGTTGTTAACAGAGAAGGGAGTGTTTCAACTTTAATCTCTAATGACATATCATGGTTATTTTCTGATATACTACAGTAAATATATTACAGCGTTCTCCTTTAATAATAGGTTAACAGACTAAAACTAGACAAAAACCAGAACATTCAGATGACTAAAATATGACTAAAACTAAATGGGATTTTAGTCAAAAGGCTGAGTAAAACTAATAAATGTGATGAAAAATGGAAAAGTGATGGTTCAAGCTGGATTGGAAAATTAGTTTTCATGCTGCTCCAACTCATGATTTCAAGCAATAATTTACCCATTTAATGTTCATTTTGTCTCTTTTTTCTGACCTGTAATTTGTTCGATGAAGATCTGTCAGAAAAAGAATGCAGCACCACCTGACTCAGTTACAGTTTGGTGTGTGGTCTCGGACTCTCTGTGGTTTTTCGGGGGAGATGATGAGCTGCGCTGTCTGGCTGAGTCACTGTGACTCAAACTCTCAAATACAATGACTGCTGACACTGTTTCCTGCTAAGCCTCACACTTAAGGGAGCCCTTTCAAGGATCTGCTAAATCCATTTTCTTCTTCATTTTCTTTCTAGGTCTCCGTGTCATATATTTTTTTTCTCCCCCAACTAGTATTCTCATTGTCTCATCTTCCCTGTGTGTGCACCCCTGACCATAGATTGAAGGGAACCTTGTCAGGAGGTGAATCCAGGCAGCAGTTGTGGAGCTCAACAGAGCACATCAATCTGCTCGGCTACAGAACGTATACATGTGGAAGTGTACAGGGAGAAGAAAGCAGCAGAGGGAAGGTGATAGGAGGATGGTGAAATGGTGGGGGGTCCAAGAGGGAGGAGGCCTGGTGACCTGAAAGCTTCGGGAAGCAATTAGCAAGATGCTACACAAACTTTAGAACCAATCTAATTAGCTGCTATCAAAGCTGCAGAGCCCTTTGCTCTGCTCGACTGCAGATGTGTTTGTGAGTTTTTTTTCTCCTTCTGTTGAATTCTTCCTCTTAATTGCCTTTACTCATTTGACTGAGCGAGCCGTAAAATGCAGATATGCGGAACAACAGATTGTTTTGTTTATTAAAATACAATAGAGTAGGAGTAGTGTGTGGTGGAGGTTAATACTAGAATGCTTTTACTGCTATGAAAGCAATGTTAAATTATTTCCATTTCATTAGGAGCTTAAGCTTGACAGTTAATTATGTGCATGAAGCCTGACATAGAGGTTTAACACGTTTTTTTTCTGTGAACACATGTGTCAATTAAGATGTTGTACAGGCACACAAGAGCAGATACACACTGATGCACATACAAACTGAGGGTCAACACCCACCTTGCTGTGAGAAGGACTGCTCAAAGACGCATTTGTAAAGACTGCGGAAAGAAGCGCTGAGGTCTTCGAAGTCCGAGAAACAGAGCTGCTTGTCCCGCGACTCCGGAACGGGCAAACCATACTGAGGCTGTGGGGGAGGAGGGGGAGGCGGCGGAGGCTGCTGCTGGGCAGGCTGCTGGAGGCTCAGGGACTGGGAGGAAGGCTCTGAGTGGCTACTCACCTTCAAGACAGACAGAGAGGAAGAGACAACAGACAGACAGTGAGACTGTGAGAGGTGTAAAAAGACAAACAGGGAATCAATGGAGGTATTGGTTTCAGAGAAATACATCAAAGGCTGAATTCACACTGTAGCTGCAGTCAGAGTGATGATAAACACGAGGTAGTCAAAGGACCAGTGAGTAGGATTTAGTGGCATCCCTCCCCTGCACCCTCCCCTTCCAAGTTTAAAAGTCCTACTCTAGAGCCAGTGTTTGTTTTGTTTGTTCTGGGCAATTTTCCAAAGGCTAACAGCAGTAATTTTTAAAATTGAGTTTTAACTAAAAATGAACTTCTTGAAATCTGTTTTATCTTGTGACAAAGTTTCAGAGTTTAATTTTGCTTTTTTTTTTTTTTTTTTTGGAGAAAAAAGCGGGTTAAAATTTGCAGCAAGTACAAAATTTGGCCAATGAAAAAACTTCAAAGCCATTTTCTCAGTTTTTAGTTACTGCACTTGGGCTTTCTGGGGCAACATGGCTGTGCAACATGACAGACTTCATGGAAGAGGAGCTGCACCCTTTGTAGATAAAAACAGCTCATTCTACGTTCTTATTCTCAGGTGATTACACTAATAAAAACATTCTTATCAATATTATATTCCATTTATGCCATATTCTGCCAATAAATTCCAGTAAATCTTATACACTAAGTCTTTAAAACACCACACTGGCAAATAAAATTTGGCTGAGTGTTCATTCCTAAGAGACTGCTATTCAGTTATGACACTCAAGTCAAGGTTTTAAGTATTTATTGCAATGGTTTTAAAAAATCTCTGCAAGCCTGACAAAAACTGTCTGATCCTACTAACAGAGCCTGAGACATACACATTAACACACAGACATAAACATTTCATGAACATGAATATAAACTGTGTTTAAAAACATAAGAAAAGGCTAAGTGCTAATATACAAGGAGGTTGTGGAGTTGGAAGTAGTTAAAATGCTGAAAGCAGGTAGCAGTGTAGCAGTTGAGGTATTTATCCATAGTCAGTGAAGATGAAGATATTACCTACAGTAGATGGTGTTCTAGTGTTCTGACAGTTGCTGCTAATCAAAGCACTGCCATGGACAGGATCAGCAGCAAAATGTATTTTAACCACCTAAACAAAGGCCCACCCCTCAAAATCAACATCAGGTTAAGTGTAAACTCTATTTTGAATATTTTCACAGGTTTTTTCTACTCTCAGACACCCTTTTCCAGCAAGAAACCGCTTTTATTTGAGCCAAATAAAACTTGCCGATCGAGGCAGCAGTGTTTATGTAGATTTTAGCGTTTGTGTATGCAGGCAGAGTGAGTGCCAAATGTTTACATGGACTGTCATGTGCTTAAGATCAGCCAAGGAAATATACATTATAAAAGGATTGGAGAGTATATAGAACATGTGACTATAACATGATGTCAACAGCTTTTTGGATATGCTTTGGATATGATACACAATATGTCATGTGTCATTATGGTAATTAGGGTAGGCATGGCTGCATGTAAAGGGGAATATTAGGGGAATATGAATTCTCACCTTTGTAGGAATATTGTCTGTTTTGGAATAAGGAAAAAAACTGAATATTTTGTGCATGTAAAAGTAGTTATTGAGGCTCAATTATAAAGGTAAATAGTATAATTTTAATTACTACACACTCATTAGTTACAGTGGGTGCCAAAAGCAGTATTGTGAGCCAGTGTTTAGAATGAGGAACCAGATAAAGCTGAAAAAACCCCTCCTACTTCACTGACAGAGAACAAACAACAGGGTCATGTTGGCCATATACAGACGGTAGGCCCACTAATACAAGTATTGGAGTGGGCTGCTAACCTGTCAATCAATGCACAGGGAAACAAGTGTTACTACCACCTGAATCTAAATTGAGAAACCTGAATTTCAATTTGGAGAGCTACATTGTAAAATAGGTAAAAAGTCAAATTCAATAATAACCACATCCAGTGTCAAGAAATTTAATTTATTTTCCAATTTTCTAACAAATTTAAATTTCACATTAATTCTTTCTACAAATCATTTTTTTAAATTCAGTCCTTCACTGTGATGATCATACCAAATTCAATTTCATGTAATTAAAGAGAAAAAATGTTCTGGCACTAATTTTTCGTTCATATAAAAACACAAAAACAAAATACTTCAAATTTGTCTCTCACATTGTAAATGCAGCCTGTCTTCCTCCACCATCTATCGTCTCATCCCAGCTGTCATCTTCCTCACCATCATCCACCCAGCAAACACGAGCAATATGCTGTGATCAGTGTGCCTCCGCAAATATAAGCCAACTTAGCACGACACATCCCCCACACATCTACCTCCACCCAGTAATGGCAGCTTTTCCATCAACTTTTCTGGGTGTCTTTGAGATCTCTGCCAGTGATGCCACCAGTAATCACTGTCAGTTAGGAGGGTATCACCTGCGCCAGGTAATGAGGCAGAACTAACCCTGATCCCACTGGACTAGACCACAGATGAGGTCTGAGGCGATGGTGGAGGAGGAGGAGGGTGAGGAGGGG
The DNA here is from genome assembly GCA_034769285.1 of Lutjanus argentimaculatus. Classification (NCBI taxonomy): domain Eukaryota; kingdom Metazoa; phylum Chordata; class Actinopteri; order Lutjaniformes; family Lutjanidae; genus Lutjanus; species Lutjanus argentimaculatus. Next base: position 12,312,446 of record JAWZSL010000007.1, read on the forward strand.
GGATGTGGTGCAGGGAGGAGGAAAACAAAAGATGGCCTCTAGAAATGAGAGGTTAACGAGATGAGATTGCACTGACCTTTGCTAATGCAGGTGGGAGGTGAGTGGGGAAAAGTGATTGATGGTAAAAAGGTGAGCAGCTGTTACAAGAGAAAAATAATGAAGAGTTGGGATTTTTCACCGCTCCTGTAATTTTGGACCAAATGTTTTCAGAGCGAGACTGGCCTTTAAAATTGTATTATATTTGGTTTATAAGGCATAGACACAAACACTTTGACAAACATGTCAAATGCACTACAAGTCTATAGAAAGTCCCCATAATTAGATTAGACTGAATGGAATTTTAAAGACAACAATGGGAAAATCAAGCTGTTGCAGCATTATAGAGTAATAGAATAAACAGAATAAAATAGATTCAATAAAATTATATACAAAGGAATATAGCAACATTTGACACACCCTTCTACTTTATTCCCTGAGAGCATGAATATATATATATATATATATTATTGATACAAGATGTGAGCTCAAAGAGTGTCCAGAGTTCATCCTCTGGAGAGCATGAATGTGCTCAGTGAATCATGGCAACTGCACTTCAGATTTTGGTAAAGCTCATGCTGCTTCTTCAACAACAGCATTAAGAAATGGCAGGATGTTTCAAACACACATTAAACTCAGGTTAAACGTAAATGTTTAACAATTATGGCGGTATGATATGTATGTGGTCACAGCATTTGATTTTTGTAATTAGGGCTGCGATGTGTAAAAAGTCAATTGCGATATTGACTGAAATGATTTTTCATTTTCAAGAAAAGAAATCTTTAATTGTGATTATGTGACATTTGTTGTGATCTGTCTGGGTTCTGTGCCAAACAAATGTTTGCTTATATCTGGAGAACAAGATTTTTAGGCCAGTGCGTCTCTGCAGCATCACAGAACTTCACCATAATGCTGTTTTCTCATTTTCCCTTTTTCAAAAAATTGCGATTTGGTTCTGGTTCTGCGATTTGGATATTGCACATGGTCAAACTGCGATTTCGATAATATTGCGATTAATTGTGCAGCCCTAGTATACATACTGTATATTTATAAAAACTGTTAGAGTGTATATACAGAGTGTGCAGTGATGATGCATCTATACTGTAATTTAAGCATCTTGGGCAAAAAAATCCAGAAATAGAAACTTTATGTAGAACATTGATTACCAGCTGTAACAACATGGTTGTTATTGTTTTCACCCTGCGAGCGTCTAGAGATGTTCCTGGCAACTAAATTTTTGTTTATACTATGTAACTAGTCTAAAAGTAATAGAAACCAAAACAGTCCTACTTAGCACAATTTTTAATCGTATCTATCAACTTTTCAATAACCAAATCTGATTATAAATGCCACCAGAATGTGACACTTTGCACCATGCATTATGAACACTGTACATTGTCTTATAAACCATGACAACATCGCATTAAATGTTCTATGTTTTCAGCAGGATCGCGGAGTCTGCAGCTAAACACTGTCATATATGACATTCTAACATTAGAGTAGCTGTCACACGGTGTAGCTAATGTTAGCAGTGTTAGCACCAAAAGCCTGCTTTCCTTGCAGGTTAACGTCCAGTTTATTCTGACACAGACTACATAAAACCTTACTTTCAATTTCTAGATCAAAATACTGCCAAATTCTACTGTTTTGTGAGATGTCATCTGTTCTATTTTTCGCATGCCACCTTGCTGGATTACAACATCCAATAAGGAGAGGGCTGTCACCTGCTGGGGCTGCAGCCACGGCTGATGGAGGTCGGCTGCGTAACATCTCAGAGGAAACAGTTAACTAGAATTGTACATTAATAAAATATCAATAGTTAGTTTAAGCGACTAGTATTTCTGGCACGGGTAGCTACCTTTAATCATTTAGTCGACTATTGTGTACACCCTTAATAGCGCCACGGCAGTCACAGTCACGACAACTGTGCGAGATACAGTCACAATACTTTACAGGTGTGTAGTTAAGATCAAAATGAAGGCAGAGTTCAAAGATGGGTGTGGTCTGACCCATGAATACTGACTACTCATATACTAATGTCGTCATGACAACTGATCATTCAGGGGGTGGGATGTCAACATGTTGACAGACATTGTGGCTGGTGCAATCCCATCACAAGATGGACAGTTGGTCACAAGATGGCCCAGCTGCCAGTTCACGTGAAAACAGAGGTCAGATCACTGTTATTATTTTTTCTAAAAGCCTGTGCTCTGTCAAGCAGTCCTGCTCTTGTCACATTTTCTGCATCCGATCAACTGGTGATAAACTGTTTGTTGTTTCCATTAAATATTTGTTCCAAATCTAAATCGCTCAGCATGGGACAGTTTAGTTCCTGACAGGAGGGTTTGCCAATCAAATCCTTCCTTCATAAAAAGGCAACTTATCATCACACGCACACACTGGTTGAGACTAATCAATTCAAATAGCCAAAGGACCTTGATTTATAAGGATGAGGAATCATTTAAACAGGCAGCGTAAAATCTGGCCAAATATATTTCAGTTTATCTGTGGCCTGCCAAGTCTGGGTGTACCTTACACCGGCCAAGACCGTAGGCACCGTAACAGCAGACGACATGGGACGGCCTTGATTTAAATAAAACTCACTCTGTGTGTGTGTTTTTGTGGTAAATGGCACAGAGACACCACAATCTAAGTGTTTAATTGCGAATTAATCTGCTTATAATCGTATACAATTTTGTCTCAAATCCGTTAATACAGGGGTGGTCAGGCATCATTTATATGCACCAGAGACGATAAAGGTGAGCTGTCAACACAAAGGGATGACGCTGTTGTTTCCTGCTGTTTTATTTTTCTACTTCTATCAAAGCATACCAGCGTTTCCCACGGGTTTAGAATTTATTTGTGCCGGTCGACCCTGAGGGGTGTGAGTCGTTGCAGACAGTATTGATAGTCGGCTGCAAAACAAAATTCAATTCACAAGCTAAATAATCAGTGCATATGAATGCAACATTCAACAACAAGCAACAGAGTTTTCAATCAATCTGCACTTTCAATTGTATTTCCACACCTCTGAAAAGGAGAAATGATAAATACAAAAATCTTTATGGATAGGGGCAATTTGATTTGTTTGAGGAGTCCAAATACATTCTCCATTTGGGAAACACTGACTGAAATTGCCCTTTTGACAGCTTGTTTGACTGAGTATGTCAGAGTAAAACAAGAGCAATAAAATGGGGCTTTTTTTAACAACAATTTTTAATTATTAAGAAAATGAGCACAACAGAAATGCATCTTTCTTTTTAAAGGCTAAAAAGACATAATAATGTCTGCTGGTGCTGCCTGCCTAACTCTAATAATACTATACAGAATAATGCATTTGTACAATTTTGGCCAAGTTAATTTAAAAATGTAATGCATTACATATTACTTGTTACTTTCATCAAAAGTAATAAGTTACTTTACATTATTACTGTCTGTGTAGAGTAATACCTTACACTAATTTTGCATTACTATCACCAAAATAGAAATAAAAGATCAAGGCATTTTAAAAAGTAAGAAGGTAATATTCAGAGGAGGGAAGTACAAATATTTTAGATTACTGTACTTGAGTAGTTTTCAGGTACCTGTACTTGAGTATTCATTTTTCTGATAACTTTTTACTTTTACTTCCTACATTTTAACACAAATATCTATTTTCTGCCTCTTACATTTTCAAGACAGGCTCGTTACTTTAGTTTTAATGCATTTGAGGGGCATTATTTAATTTTATTTTATGCCATTGTGTGCATCCCTCTCAACATCAAGACTGAATTCAATGGATGGGACAACACCACATAGAAAAGACGATTCCTTGGTGTATCCATCAGTGCTTATAACACCCAACAGATGTAACAAGACAAAACAGATGAGAGAGGGAGACTCGACCGCAGAGAAAAGGTGATGTTCAGTTAGCCTTGCATTGAAATAGCTGTCCTACTTTCATACTTTGAGTATATTTCAGAGCCTGTTCTTTTTCACTTTTAAAAATAAAAAGTTGAATCAGTACTTCTTCTTTTGCATAAATATCAGTTCTTCTACGTGAATACAGAATGTGTGTACTTTTGCCACCTCTGTTAATACTGTTTCATAACGGTATCCACGCAAATGCTCCTCTATTGCAACACTTCAAATAAAGACTTCAGATAAAGACTCCCTGTCCACTCCGTGTCTAGACTGCTCCATGCAGACTCACGTCTCAGCTGTGTCTCTCAAGTGTGACTGCAACCTGAAGCATTTATTTGCATTTAAAGTCATTTTTTTCGACAATCCACACGTAACATGTGATTGATCCCCAATAAAAAGGCACTGAACAAATATATTTATCTAAATTTTGCAAACTAGGTGGAACAGAGCGTGCTGCTCTCTCACTCTGTGCTCCGGTTTGTAATGTAGATTAAAATACTTAATGTAGGTTAAAAAACTCTCGCGAGTAGCAACAGCCCACATTTCCCATCATGCCCATAGAGTTTGTTAAGTTTCCTGTTATACTGTATATTCCAAAAAACAAATATTTTGTTAGTGTTTGTAACGTATCTATTCAGAACATGGTAGTTTATGACACCAGCTGAATTCCACTACAGTTTCACACACTTATTGGCCCCCAGCATCTCAAAATGACCGAAATCCAATTAGTAACACATTATTTAGTAACTTTATTACTGCTTTAAGTAATTTATGACTATAATGCATCCTTTCATTCATCATTTTGCAACTTTCGAAATTCGAATCTTCAAGGCAACAAACAGTTTAACTTTATTTCATGGGTTTTTTCTTTGAGTTTGTCTAAATCTAAGCACACTGAATGTGCTCTGCAGAAGACCGCTGACAATATATGTGCTTGCAGAGTGTGAAACATCAATCAGAAAATGGAGTTTGAGCAGCGTACTGTAGATCCAGCGTATATGTTGTTAGCTGGTTACCACCTCCTCAGTCTGCTAAGGGTGCAGCAGACACCTTCTGTACTGACTGAGAGCGTCTGGGTGGGTGACTGAATCATCCAGATTATGTCAGAATCAAGTGAGCACAGAACATATCATAAAAACCACTTTTAGTTTGAATGCTGGTTGTTTAAAAATGGCAGTTTGAGATTTAAAAAAAGCAGAAGAAAAGTGGTACTGTCCCAGCTGAAGAGAACAAGACCAACTCTGTTCTGCAGCAGCGTCGGGTCAGCTGTTGTCCTTGTGCAGACAGACATAAGAAAAGAGAAATTTTCCCGCAGCAATCATTAGACTATCATCCAAAATAAAGAGGAGGTCTTACTGGTGTGTAGCTGTGCACATTGCTGCCGCTGCTGACGGCGGTGTTCAGGTTGTTGAGGTTGACAGACGCCAAACTCTGCTCTGACAGACTGTTGCTCAGGCTGCCGCCCAGACTCCCAGGACTCTCACTGCCTTCAGCCTCTGGGTTGTACAGCGCTACCTACACACACACACACACACACACACAGGATCCATGTTAATGTGACAATAAAGGCAATTACACAAGGCCAAAATTTGAAGCAATGCACCGTAAAAACTCCTTCAAAGGCAGTGATTCATGGTTTTATTGTTCCTCATTGCCCATTTAGCTGCTCTCCTCATTTTATCCATTTGCCCATTCATATCCAGGCTAAAGTGAACACTGCCCACCTCAAGAAGTTACCCATGCACCATTAACTTACGAGACAACTCATGAGGAAAAATGGAAATTTAAGTGCTGGTCTATGCAAATTGGTCCTGCTGCTGCAAAAAAGCACAGACCCTTAAACGAATGATGATTTTGATTAAATGTCTGGACCCACAAACCACGGGGTAACTGCAGACATGACTTTATTGTCTCTGAGAATGAAGACACAAGTCTCGCTTCAGAGGAAGTGTACTGTATACTGTCTTGGGGTGACAGATCACAAAGCTTTTAAAAGAAAATGCCTCAGGATTATGTTGAATCGCGTTTCTCTTGTTTTGTTTGACTGTCAGTACTTGTGAAGCACAGCGCCAGCATTACCTCCAGGCTACATTTAATTGTATAGACAAATGTGAAATCATAGCCTTCGGGTGAGACAACAGTAAAGGCTCTCTGGGGCAGTGCTCTACCCTGTAGAACATCTTGTAGTGGAAAAAGAAGTGTTTTCAGAGATCAGTTTTTTTTTTAAGTGTTAAAATTTTCTGTTTTAGTGGATTTGGAGACATCTGAGTGAACCTGTAATTCTCCATGCTGTGTTACTGTAGTAACAAGTGAATGATCATGCCGTTTACGAGGACATTTGAGGTTTACATCTGTGTGTTAAAAAAGAAAAAGAAAAAACTGACCAAACACTTTAATACATTTTTTCTTTAAATTAGCAGAGCTTCAGTTACAAGGAATTCAAGTAAAACATTACAATATCTGAATGTACTGCTGAGTATAGCAACCTTCCTCAAAATATTTTCTGTTATCCCAATTTTCTCGAATCATATTATAGGAATGTCTTTCAAAAGCGCAGTCACCCTCCAGTGCAAACAAAGTAAAGCAAATGTGTTATTGGAGAGGCTGTGACGCACTGCTGTGCCTGCAGGACGCCACCTGTCTGGACGTGGGTGGATATCATTGACGTTGGCATTATTATCATCAAGGTCTCGCTCTCCCTGCTTTGAATCTTTAAATTTTTATTTATTTTTTTCAAAAATGTATAGTGATGACTAAAGATGAGTCAAGTTTTAGTGTTTCCTGGAGTAAAACAGAATTAGAGCAAACTGACATGCTTGAGGTTAATGAACTGTTTTCTGTTGCCTGCTGCCTGTGAGACAAACCAAACTGAAACTGGAAACGTTGCAACAATAATTGCTTGTTGCTGATTTCATTGGCGCCTACTGACGTTCAACTCTTTCTGTATGTTGTGACATTTTATGACTAATTTGTCTGTGAATAAATCTATTGAAATCTAATAAATCTAGATGAACTTTTACAGAGTTGCTCAATCATGTTTGTGACAGCAATGTGTAAACTGTAATGGTGCAAAATGTGATGGTACTGACTGTTGTAACTACTGTTGTAGGGAACAGACATAACATGTTAAGTAAGTAACTTAATTCACTGTATTAAAATGGTTAGCTGGACTAAAAGAGCAACTAAAGCAACTAGTTAGATTATCTTCCAATTATTTCAATTTATTTCTATATATTACTCTTTAGCCCAGCCTCTCCTAAACGTAGTGTTGTGACCCAAAATGGGTTATGGACCCATTTTATCTCTGCCAGGTGTAAGCCTGCATGAAATCATGTGATCCCTTGCGTGTGCGTGCATGACCAACAGACCTGGACCTTGTCTGCAGCTAATCTCTCATGCTGCTGGATTGAGCAGTCCAATAGTTTGTGCGCGGTCATGACAGTATGCTGAAGAACCTCTGAGATTCAGAATCATTGAAAAACCTCAAAAAGCCTTTCTTTATGGCTCCACACTGGTGACAGCCATGGCCACAGGCATTATGTTTGCCTTCAGGGAATTTTTTCAAACTTGACACAAATGTCCACTTAGACTCAAGGATCAACTGATAAGATTTTGGTGGCTCAAAGGTCACTATGACTTCACGTCCATTCCGCTCTTTTGAACGTGATATCTCAGGAACACTTGTAAGGAATTTCTTCAAATTTGATGCAAACATCCACTTGGACTCAAGGATGAACTTAGTATATTTTGGTGGTCAAAGGTCACTGTAACCTCACCCTCAGGAATTCATACACTAAAATCACAGAATTTCATACAAACGTCTAACAGGATACTAGCAGTGCTGGAGAATAACTACCTACATGTAACTAGTTAATGTGATTAATGTACAATGTGCATCTGTCACAGTGAGAAAAATGTGTGATTAAATTAGTTACTAAACAACATGTTAGTGATTACAAAAGGGTTACATCCAAGTGCACTGCACTCTTCTAGTATTTTTTTTTTTACTTTAAAATGAACAAGTTGGAGACACCTCACCCAACGGAGCATTCACAGTATTGAAGCGAGTCAAAAGATTTTTTCCTGTGCAAAGAAGAGATGTTCACGATGCAGCATTTGACAGCAGAAAAGTAAGTCGATCATGTGTTCTGTGCATTTTTCAGTACAGATTCATAGCGCAAGTTTGTTATGAGGTGGTGAGAAACATAACATTACACTCAAATCACAAATCTGATTATCGCGGTGATGGACTTTTATAATGAAATAAGTATATTTCACGTGGTCCTGAATTCATGGTTTGTTGTGTTCTCTCAATAGTTTATAAATATAGATAGCAAGGTAATTTTGTAAGTTTGAGTACAGGAGAGACAACAAATTTCTCTTTTTGGTCTCCAGCTGAAAAAGGTTTAAATTTTAATGTTGACATTAATGTGTAAGTCTAAAAAAATAATGACATATGTCTGTCACACGTTCCCCAAACCCAAAAAGATATTTGCCTACTGATTGACAAACTGTCAAAGTCTACAGTGCATAATGGTTTGAAGCAGAAAACAGCAGCAACTTCTCATAATAAAGGAGCAAAATATTTTTACTAGTTGAATGGCAAATACTTATAAAAATTACTGTGAGTATATAAAAAAGATTCTACACCCTCCCATATAGATGCAGGGTTTAGAAAATGGGCAGAACATAAACTCACTAATCTAAACCAACTCCGTAAGGACGGCAGCCTTAAATCATTTGAACAGTTAAGAGAGGAATTCATGCTTCCTAAAACAGACTTCTTTAGATGTTTACGATTGTTTAACGATTTAAACAAAACCTAAAGAGTAGAATACAGTTTTGGAGCCCACACCAAACAAGGAGAAATGGGCGTAAAAAAGTTGTGTGTCATCTTTATCAGATATTTTCAAGCATGACTTTAAATAAAACACTACAGATAAAAAGGAGATGGGAAACTGAAGAGGGTCCAGACATACCACAGGACAAATGGTGTCCAAAATGTAACTGAAGCACATTTAGTAACCAACTCAAATATGTGGCTAAAATGGGCTCAACATACTCAAATAAATGTTTGAGAAATTGTGGAACACAAATTGGCAACAATACCCACATATTTTGGACATGCACTAAATTAAGAACATTTTGGGAAGAGATTATTGAGGCACTTATAACAGTATTTCTTCAAAATCTTCAAAATCACCAGAGGGCAATGATGGAAGAGCAAAAGAAAAAAAAAAGAACTTTTACAAATATTGACAACAGCAGCAATCTGACCCCCTGACATAAAATATGTGTACTGCATGGGAAATTTACTAGATGGAACAGATAACGTACTCCTTGAGACTCCAAAAAGAAATATTTATGAAAAGATGGAGCTCTGCCATCGCCATACTAACATAGTGAAGTGATTTAAATCCACCTACACACTCTGCAGTATACATATATGTATCTTTATCTTCTCTACCTGACTTACCTCTTCATACATATACACACATTCATGCCACTACATACACACACACGCAACTCCCCTCCCTGACCCTAACCTTCTTTAATTCATTTACTACTTTTTAACTTTTTAGTATTTTTTGTTTATCTTTTTTTCTAATTTATATTTTATTTCAAAAATTAACACTTCAAGCTGCGGTGCACTTGTTTTATTGTAATTTATTGCCATATAGATACAGCTGTAAAAAAAAAAGTAGAAAAACAGCAAGAAAATTCTGAAAATGATGGTATAAGTTGCTGGAGATGAAATAAAAACTAAGTTAAAAAACAAATGACTGTAAGTAATTCCAGGGCTACAGTAGAATGCTGATGAAAAAAAAATGCATATTTTTCAAATGACAGTTGAAGTGTTGAAATCTGTGATAAAAGTGTTTCATATTGACAATTTCTGGGAAGTATGAGTCAAGATCTGTGAAAAGCACAGAATGGAAAACTGGAATAAGCTGTCAAGTCCAGACCTTCACATCACGTCCAGACCAAACACTTAACAGTTATGTGAGCTGCTGCTGTGGGACAAATTTTCTCTTTGGTCGGGGTCAGACGAAAGGGTCATGTACCACACATCATCATTCTGTGTGTGTGCGTGTGTGTGCGTTTGTGTGTGTTTGCCAGATCAGAGAGGCGTCAGAGGTCCCAGTCGTCGCTTGATCTCTGACCCTCATACCGACAGTCACACCCAGTTCAGCTTTCTAGTCAGCATGCCTGTGTGTGTGTGTGTGTCTGTGTGCCATTGCACAGGTTGTGTGCGAACGTGCTGAGCTGTAAAACAGTCCAGACCTCTGATGGTGAAAGAGAAGAACAGAGACTCCTTCTGCTGCAGTTCTCAGTTGAGTTATATCCAGTCAGTATTAATTATAGCCTCGACAAAGTTCAACACATTCCTCTCAGCTGCAAGTACAGATGACTACTTCGTCTTGACTGATTCATTTGTCAAAAATCATCATTACACATCATTAAGACATGAATATTTATTAGATTTAAATGAACACTAAGTAGGATCTTTCTGAGGGTTTTTCAACTATTTAAAAGTTCTGTATGCAATACTAGTGGATCCTGAAATATAATATGACTCATCAGAATCTCCTGCTTAGTGGGAGTTAGTTAATTTAAGTCAACCACTCCTGTCAACATGACTAAGGAGAGTGCTAAAGCTGTGTTGTTAGATATTTATCTGTTTTGATGCTCTGACCAGCTGAAAGATTTGGCTGACATTCACAGTCATCCATTAACTTTTAAAATAATTATTGACTATTTATTAAAAAATATATATATAAACCTATTACAAGATGTTTTTCAACTGCTTATGAAACCATTTCAATTTCATACTGATTCCTCTATATGATCTACATAAGTAAAGAAGACCGTCAGTGAGAAGATTATTTCTATATGCTTATTCTAAACACCCACCACTGGGTCAGATCCTTTTTGAATATTTCTTTTTATTTTTTATATTTTGGGGTTATGGTAGAGAAAACAATATCACTTTTTTCCACAGATTCCCTCCTCGAGTTAATTAGTTACTTAGCTAATATTAGCATCTATGCTGATCCCTGAACTCATATATGAACTCAGCTCAATATGTGAATGGCTAATTGTTAATAGTCTGTAAAGGAAATGATAAACCATCAATCATGTTTCTCCACTGGACTCAATTATAAGACAAGCTTTGTGACTTACATGGCGTTCAACTGTATTTTCTGCCTTCAGCTAGGACCTCCCACAAAGGCAACTATAGATGGAACTAATGATGATTTTCATTATTAATTAATGTGCTGATTATTTCTGCACTCGACTGATTGATCCTCTTGTCTAAAAAATATCGTAATAATGAAATGAAAAAGGTCCATCACAACTTCATGGGACCAAATGAGACGTAGTCCAATTGTTGTAAAAAAAAATAAGACTATGCGTCTTCCCAAAGTGCGTAGCAGCATGTCTGTGAAGGTTCTCAGTCATCCAGGTCATGGCATTTGTAGCACGGTTTGTCGTAGGCAACTGGACTTGATAGACTTGATAGACTTGATACGTGATAGAGCCACAGGCCCCTCTAGGTGTTAACGACCACACAGAGGTTTAATACCTGAACTCCCAAACCAGTCAGTCAGAACTGAAGAAGCTTCTTGGATAAGAGGCGAAACGTCTTCAAGAACTTATCAAGTCCAGTTGCCTACAACAAACCTTGCTACGAACTACATTAAGACAATTTATTTGAAGTATTACAAGTTTTCTGAAATTGTATGTTTAAATATGTAAAGGAGGCATTATCTAAAAATAACCTTTGGTGAATTTAGGAGAAATCTAAAGATCCACTTTTGTAAGATTAACACCTAAATGTGTATTTTCGGATGTTTTCTTTCCAATACTCTGAGAGACGACATGTCATGGAAGCAAAATAAAACCAAAATTTAAAAACTGACCACTGGATGAAAAAACAATGTTTTTGCCTGCAGTGTCAGTTGTAAGGGCACATCCGACAGTTATTTTCATTGTCCATTAATCTGTCAATAATCATTGTAATTAATCCATTTGTTGTTTGGTCCATAAGAAGTCAGAAAATGGTGAAAAATGTTGATCAGTGTTTCCCAAAGTCCAAGAAAATTTGGACAATTATTTCTTAAAAAATGTCTCAAAACCGATTAAAACGCACTTATTACAATAATAGATGACAACCAATTGATTAATGAACTAATAATTGCAGCTCTACAGTCAAAAGTAAACAATTAATAGTTTTCTAAGACTTTTAAGTGAGATGATAAGTCTATCAGTGAAAGAACACAGTAACACTAGTTGGTTAATTATGTCCAACTAAAAGTTTCTGGTGCTCGTAAGCAGCCAAACACTTTACTGCAGTCAGTGTTTTTCCCTCCTCAGTTAATGCAATCAGGTGGGGCATTACCTTCTAACCTCTAACTGAATGGAGTATCAGATAAGAGGAAACAGCAGGCATACATTACACTCTGAGAGACACGGCTGGTAGAATAAATCTTTCATATCTGCTCTGTTTTTGTATTTCACATTGTTTAAACTAACAGCTGGTGAACCAATGAAACCAAACCTTGTTTTGTTCTTGTATCTTGTGTCGTACCTTGTTGGTTACAGCATTGATGGCCAGAGTTGGGGACGCCCCTCCCGACATGATGCAGTCCATTCTCAGAGACTCTGACTCCAGGCTGTAAGGAGTTGACGCCTGAAAGTAAAGAGGACAGTGGAGTGAGAACGAGGATGGAGGGATCCGCTATTTTATTTATCAGCTTACCAAATAAATAATGAAGACACCAAAATAATCTGAGCCTCCAGCAACATCATCAGCAACAGGCCATTTTCATGACAGACATTTTGACAAAAACGCTAAAAGCTGAAAGCAATGAGTGACGGCTGAATTCCATTTAGCTGCTTCAGTTTCATGGTTGCGGTTTTGTGCATGCTGACTCACTGTCACACTGTCATGTCTTACTAGAACAGTTAAATGAGACAGATTCATTGTTAATGTTATTAGTAAGAGCTGTAATAAGTCAAAATGTCAGCTGTGAAAAGGCCTATAATGCTCCGTGTTTACAGTTAAGCTAACTGTGTGTTAATGTGAAGGCGTCCAGTTCGAGTAAAAATAAATCTGAGACAGAGAACATTAAACTTTTGCACGGTAAGACAGAAAACATATATATAGTAATTTTATCTTAGCTTTTAACTTCCCACAAAAAACTCAAGATATTTCATTATTTGTCTTTTCTGACGAAGAGAAGATTTTGTCTACTCCATTGTGATGTGTGGCCAAATTCAAGCTGTTTTTTCAACCTACTGATATTGCTGCATCTCAGGCAATGAGCTCAGTAGATTGATTTAAATCAGTGAATTGTTGCACCCCAGGGAGATTAATGAAATTTACAGAAAACATGATAAAAATAATGAAGTAGCAGAGACCACTTTTCCTGTTTCCTGAGGAGCTGAATGTGGCGAACAATAAAAGACAAATAAAAATCACTGTGGAGCACAATGAATACGCGACCTTACCTGATATAAACCTAATCCAAATATACTGAGTTAATAATCTTTCATTAATAAATCCACAAGGCCATACAATGAAAACTAATGACAATTATGTCAATCACAGAGGGATCAGACTGTGTCACTTGTTGTGGCATTTAAAGTCCCCATGAAGTCGAAATCCATGTTTAAATGTTTTGTTATCACGTATGTTTTGTGCTATACATCACCTGTATGCCAGTATCTGGCCCATCAATGACAAAAAAAACATGGTATTCTCAGATATTCTTAATGGCATTTCAGAGTTTGTCTTTTTCTGGAAAATAATTAAGAACTGCTTATGACCCATCCTGCACTAAGGGGCGTTACTAAATTTGCGCCATAGGTGTATTGTAATGAACTAGATACATAATGATAGGTATTTAACCAAGATATTACTGATAACAAGTAAGAAGGCGATAAGAAATTGGTACAAGACAGACAAAGATCCCCCTACTATAGATCACTGGTTAGAAACTATGAGACAGCTTTATACCATTCGCTCAGACTGATAGAAAATGTTTTTATTCATAAATGGAAGGAAAAGATGATTTATGATACAGTGGAAAATGTACTTGGACTTTGACTGATGCTTAAACCTCAAGACAACAGACTTGTGTATGCCCTTCTTAGACAACTTGGATTACATAGCTGATTTTATTCTTTTATTTTTTGTTTTTTTGTTGTTGTTTTTTTCTGTGAAAAAGGCAGAAGTTGACGTGTCCAACACCTGTGGTTGTATGTTCAAGCAAAAACCCAATAAATATTAAAGTTAAATAAATAAATGAATAAATAATGAACTAGATACAGCATGCAAAGATGGTGCCCATTCAGTCCGAGAGTTTACTTCCTGGTCATGCGGTCCACTGAATATGCGCAGTAGTGTTTGTCCTGTTGCCCTTCTTGGCCTTAGACTTTACATTATGATGACGTCACAGATTTTTTAATTGCTTTTCTTGGCTTCTTGATTCTTTGACCCATGGAGGTTTTATATTTGTAAAACTTTCCTACAGCCAAAAAAAGCCATTTAAAAATCTGTAAGGTCAACATAATGTAAAGTCTATGGGTCGAGAGGGAACGGGCAGAGGCTATGGGGGAAACACTACTGCACATATTCAGTGGGCCACATACCCAGCAATTAAGCCCGGAAGCTAGTTTTTAGCTTATGCGGCAGGCGAGCAGCTCTCATTGAAGTGAATGGGTGTCATCTTTACGTGCTGTATCTGGTACATTATGAAACATCTACGGTGTGTCTCTTCTGGGTTACTGTAGAAACATGGCTGACTCTGTAGAAGAGGACCCAGGCCCTCTTTAGATATAAATGGCTCATTCAAAGGTGACAAAAACATAATAATTCTTATTTTCATCTGATCATGCATATAGTGAAAACATACTTATGAATATCATAGTCCATTTCTGTCATATTCTGCCAATAGATCCCTGTAAATCTTACACACTGGACATTTAAATAGGTGTACAAGTACTTTTTCAAAAGTAACTGTTAAGTTGTGCCTATTAATTAATGCAGAAGTATTTCAAATGTGCTCTCCACTGATTGGAAATATGCAGAGGAGAGTGACAACGAAAATGAGGAAGGAAATGAAATGTGACGAAGGTTATGAGAAATTTCTGCACGCTGCAAGTTCATGATTCTGTACTGAGCCTCCTGAATCATCACCATGCCCCTGAGCTCCAACTATGTGAACTAGTTGAGGCGCACTTCATTTAAATTGCCGGACACTTAAACAGCCTGAAAAGTGGACACATCACTTGCACTTGATAAGATAAATCAAGCCGTCCTCATGCATTATTCAAGTGTCGAAAATGTATTCAGCAGCGGTTCATTTTCTGCCGTCCTCACAAAGAGCTAAAGTAGGGTTAACTGAGACTGAGGATATGAGCAACTATTCAGAGATCGATGAGGGCTAAATTGATGCCTGCAAAGTGGCAAAATAAAAAATAAAAAATGAGGACAATATTTTTTTTTCCTTGCCTGACTCCTTTCAGGGTTCAAGACAGCTTGCCTGCCTTCCCAAACTGCTTACAGTAAGAGGATTGGTCGGTAACAATGCAATCTTTAATTTATGATAAACTCCCAGTGAAACGGGTTGTCGGTTCCCTGGTGGAGGCACTTAAAAAGAAGAGGTGAAGAGAGGAGCGAGGAAGAGAAAAGCAAGAATAGGTGGAGAGATAATTGAGTGGTGACGGACAGACAGACAGGCAGGCAGACAGAGTGGCATACAGGAAATGAAAGAGAGTGATTACACTCAGGGCACGGGAGACGCAGGTACTAAACTGAGTGTACACTGCCTGTCTACACATTTACACAATGCATTTATGCAGCTGACGTTTAGCCTCGCTGCCAACTTCAAATCTTTTCATTTGCACAGCCGCTGTCATCAGGAGACTTTAAAGACTTTGACTGTGTCGCAACATAAAACCCCCAATGAAAACACTACGACGTATTTAGCCCACCTTTTTTTTCCTCTGATGGTAACGCTGCTATAAATCTTAGCACTTAAAACCTCCCTGTTTCTCCTCAGCCCATGTGACAGCCCACAGTGTGTCTGCCAGCGGTGCAAGTGAGGCGTAAGGAAAAGGGTCGAAGGGCCCATCCATGTAAGACGAGATGACAAGGCTCTGAATTAATTAATGTTTGTAATAAAAAAAAAATTGGTGAAGAAAATATGTCTAACGGCAGCCCCGGGGCCCTCTGTGGTAATTAACTGGAACACAAGCCTAGAATACTCCCCCTCCTCCTCCTCTCCCTCCTACTCCTCTTACTTTTTTCCCTCCTTCTCCTTGCAGCTTGACTTTTCCCTCTCTGCTCTTTCCACCTTGATGTCTTTCTCTCTTTTTTCTGCATCCTTTCTTTCACACTTCTTTCGCCCCCCCACCCCCCCCCCCCCCATTTTTATCCCTCCCTGCTTTCTCTCTTTTACCTCAATTCTTCCTCCAATGAGTAACTGTGATTGTGCACTTTGCAGCTCCACGCCTGCCTGAGTTCCCTGGAGATGAGGAGGCTAAAGCAGCGATACAGGCAGAGAGGGAGAGACAGACAGGGGGAAAGAGTGGCAGACAAACAGACGCACAGAGAGATAATGATCAAGACACACAAACAGTGACAGAGACACAGGATGAGAAGAGAAGGGAGATGACCAGTTGAGAACGACTCTGCAGGTTTTCTTTAATGTAACAACAGACACAGTCAGGTGTACATTGATATAAACCTCAGTGGGTCAGCTGCTGGTTACAAAGATCCACAGTGTGCAATAAAAAACAGTATCTATATACCTGCATACTGGATTTAAAGCTCCCCTGTGAAGCAGGCTTTTCTGATGGCGTTTCGACCCAGCAGGTCTTCAGCTTGGTCCACAAGACACCAGCTGATCTCACTAATTGGTTGCTCAACCTTGGCTGAAGGAAGAGTTGTCATGATATCTGAAGCCTGGCGTTGATACTGGATGCCAATAAGGTATCACTGTTTATCATAACATCACCGAATTACAGTTTTTATATTCCATTTATATCATCTCTGTGGTATTTTCTGCAGGTCGTGTGCTCATGTCAGCCCTGTATCTTTAACCTTTTTAAGAGGAACTTGATTCCATCAAAGTGTTGGTGTGCTGCTGACTGCTACAGCAGCATCCTGAACAGGAAAATTCACCGCTTTTTACGTGGATGTCCAGTCAGTGTTGATGGTGAATGTAGTCAATTTAAGCAATAAATTCCTCAGTGTGTGCTACACAGATGGAGAAAGCAAAGTTCTCCTGCTGCAAAATCTGTTGTTCTTCCTGTATCCAGTGATGTCACAGTGATGCTGGTGTTCAGGAAGAATTACAGGCTATTTCAGCTCAGATTTCTAGTCTGGACAGCCAAGCAGTGCGCTAAATGATTGTTTTTGTAACCAAACGCAATGTTCTGGCCAAAAAAGTAATAACTATAGGCTAGGATGGTGATAATATGGCAACATAGACATCAGAAGTTTGCACGCCACAGACACCACTGCATGGCTCTGCAAACAGGAAAAGTCAGTTTTCTTGGTCAATATGCCACACTGAGGAATTTATTGCTTTATTTGACAACAATTTGCAATAAAACCTACTGGACATCCACATGAAAGGTTAAATTTTTTCCTGTAATTACTTCTTGTTTGTTCAATAGGGAATCAACAATCAATTCCAGTTGAGAACTGGATCCAAATTCTCAGATCCATCTGAATCACATGCCTCTAAGCTTATCTATTCCGTTTATTTATGTTGCACGCTGCAAAACAATGACGTCAAACTTGTGCCTCTATGCTTCTGGAAACTTGCAATAAAAAGAAGTCACGGTGGAGAGGAAGAAATGGTCCAAGGCATGGCTTCATTTTACAAAGAAAGATGACAACAGTGGCAGTTGAAATGTCTATTTTAAGTAAGTAACACCAGCAATATGCTGAAATATCTTTCTAACCAATATGGGCTTAAATAGAGAAATTCCATATAATTGACACTGTACACAAGTGTCACTGCTTTCTGAGCTGCACATCCATTACAGAGAGTAAAGTATTACCATAATATCATGTTATAATAACATTAGTGCCATGCAGACAGGCGTAGCAGATTTTTTCTTTGACTAAGAAAAGCTAAACGAAAATTAATGCAATGCAAATAGCAAAGGCCACTTTTTCCACACAGAAAATTAATCAGGAATCAGTAAGAGAATTAATGAATAATCTGACCACAGAATCAGAATCAATAATGGCATTGGTATCAGTAAAATCTTTTCAATGCCCATTCCTAAGTATGTATACTCTTGTCAAGCCTGGAGCAGAGCTATTGGTTCAACTGAGGTGATCATCAAAAGAGAATTTCATCTGTTGAATGTGATGAATGTTCTAAAGTTAAATAATGAATCTGATAGTTTGGTTTGGAGCTACCACTGAAACTTCAGTCTTTCAACCAACATGAGTTATGAGTGTGCTAATAAACAACAGAGATGTAGGCAGACGGAGGTGATACAGGACCTGCAATACATCATGGAGCTCACTGTTTTTGTATTCAGATCCTCAGGTTGATGACTGAACACCAGCCGCATTCTGCCAGGTTGACGCAAGGTTACATATATTTATAGCCTCGCCCGCTGTCAATCAATTCCCCCAAACCAATTTTCATCCACACTTGTGAGTTCTCATGTCTATTCCGTTGCTGTTCCTGCTGTTTCTGTCACATCTTGAAAACTGCAAATCCAGGAGACTTAACATGTATTAACATGTGAGTCAATCCTTCTTGATCTATTACAACCTTGTTCATGAGACATAAGTTCTGGTTCTTGAAGAGTACATGGTAGAGAGAAAATGGCACGTGCATGTGCAGGCATGTTTTCAAGCATCCTCCAGTATGAGAGGTCCAGTAATAACTCGCTCAGTATCAGTCAAATGGCATAAAGAAAGTCTGGTGTCAAGGATGATCCTGTCTGTTCAGGCCAGTCAAGGAAAAATGCGCATGATGTTGTTGAGGTCTTTGCTATTTTTGTCCTTTCACAAAGTAATAATTACACAAACAGATCCTATTCAAAGCCCAACAAAGATGGTTTTTCTGTTATATACAATTAGACTGATAAAGACTCTTCAAACAAGCAGAACATGCAGGAAGAAAAAAACTCAAGTAAGCATAACCTGTACATTTCATTCTCTCTATAAGGACATTGTTAGCACTGTTGAACAGGTATTTGACCATGTAGCTGTAGAATAAATGTTCTTCTACACAAACATGCACAATTTCAGTGCATGAAACATCAGTCAGGAAAGATGATCTGTAAAAGTGATAAATCATCCATTTTTTCCCCCTGTCACCAGTTTTTCTTGGCTTTTTGCTTGTTATCACTAATGTAGCCCATAATAATCCCAGACCATTTTCACCTGTGATGCAGATGCACCATGTGCCTCTGGAAAAACAATCACCAATAACATGTCAACCAGTGACAGTAAATAAAGATGGATGACACAACTCCACTTCCTCCCACTGTGCAAAAGTGAAGCCAAAATATCCTGGATACGTGCGCTGCCATCTTGTGCTGGTGACATCATTTGGAGCCAGAGATGCCGCCCACAGAGACGGGTGTCTCAATCACGAGCAGAGCTCAGCTGTCAATCATGGCATAAAACCCTGTTTTTATAACATCAAATAACTAATTGATTTACCAAACGATCAGAAAAATTAACTCTTTGATGTTTCATAATGGGTTATAAATGGGTTCCCTTCATTTCAGTGGAGAGGGCTGGGTCAGGGGCCGATGCTCCGGCTTCTCAGAGGTCTTACGGCATCCATTTTATTTACAGCCATTGGTTTCATCACACTGTGTACCACTGGTTACAATTTATAGCACTGCTAGAAATTACACAAAATAGGATCAACTATTTGTTAAATTGCTGATGTTTTTAAGTGTTGAGTACCGTCTACTGAACAATGCTGTTCGGAGGGCTTTTTTTTGCCATGCTAGTGGCATGGCTCTCATAGGTGAGGAGGAAGGGAAATCGATACAGGACAGTATTATATGTATATATGTATATATCTATGTATATATCTGTATATATGTTGTATTTTGCTTGTATTATGAAAGAACTACAATTCTAATTTTGGAGTACAACTCTGTGTTGGATAATGATGATAAACGACCTTGAATCCTTGAATATCTGTGCGGCAGTATTGTATCAGTACACACACATTAAGTATCTATCTTTCATTACATGAATTATTAGTACTGCAAATGTGAATTAAACTGTTTGGTAATAGAATAATAAAATCACTTGCTTTTTCAGATGGTGCTGAGTTCTTTTGTGGTGAGGTCAGCAGAGATCACGGTCAGCGGGATAGGTAGGTTTTTATGACAGTGTTGGGTCGTTTGCTTCAGTAAAAATGATTTAAATGAGATGAACAGACTGAAAATTTTATCATTAGATAAATGTTAGATGTTAGATGTTGACAGAGTTTTCCTTTGGGGACATACTGCACAGTTGAAAAAATAATAAATCACAATATATTGCGATATATATTCTACCAGTCTGAAAGGCCACCACGTTGGTCCAAACTGAAATATCTCAACTCTTGGATGGATTGCCCTGTTGCGTTCTACACACAGTCATGGCGCCTAGAGGATGATGACTGACTTTGATGATCCTGCGACGTTTCCTCCTGGCTGTTAATGTAGCGCCATCGTCAGGTCAAAATTTTCACAAAAGTCCACTATTTTCATTTATGACTGAATAAAAGCAAAACTAATGACATTCCCTTCCATCTAAGCCGTTTTTCACTGCTAATTAACAAATCCTAAACTAAGATGTTGAACACAGTAAACATTATACCCTGTTTACGTAAGCATGTTAGCATGTCATTGGTAGCATGCTTATGTTAGCATTTAGCCCAAAGCACCACTGTGCTTAAGCACAGCCTCACAGAGCTGCTAGCATGGCTGCAGACTTGTTTTTTGCTTTAAAGGCACCTTGTTTGCCTGCAGGTATATCTTGGCATCATTACAGCGTGGAAAAAAGAAAGAGATTGGAAATCTGTTCACACACAAACATTTCTGTGGCATCTCAGGTGTATCGAGCAGCTTGTTTTTCCGCTCACTTGTCTTCTCACACTGATACATCATGAACATTTCCTCAGACAATGCACATTTTCATGCCCTTTGTCACTTTGATGACAGTGAACTTGAACTGGTGTAAAGACATTATTTATTCCTTAAATATTTTTTGTTTATAAACTAATAAAGGAAGGTGAGATTATTGTTTTCTGGCGACAAAACAACTTGCATAACAGCAGATTTAAGTCTTTACTCACTTTGAATACGTCTGTAGAGATGTCAGTGGAATAACACTAAGTGAGTGGTGCACCAGCAGGTTATAATGTTTTCATAAGAATGAGCTCTAATGTGAGGAGAAGGATTTTATAACGCATATTTAAGGTACTCACCCTTTCTCCAGAGCGCGGTCTCTTCTTTGGCCTGCTGGGTACTGTGTCTTCTTTAGGATTGGTGTCTATGGCCCAGTAGGAACCCTGCAGAGTGACCCCAATAAAACAAAGAGATAAGCCTGGTGTTTGATGGAAGCTGCTCTGTTTGTGTGTTTCTCCAGTGCTTTTGATTGCTCTGTAGGTTCAGGTACACTTTCATATTCTTTTTTATCTCTCTTTAATAAGAGTCAGTGGTGGAAAAAGTCCTCAAATAAGCACTTAAAACAAAAATAGCAACACCACAGGGGGGAAATATTCCATTACAAGTAAAAGTACTGAATTCAATTTTCAACAGTGTTACCTATAAAATAAATACAAAAATGTACCTTGTGTATCAAGCATGATGGTACTCATCATTAGAAAGATACTCTGTGCAGGATTTAATTATTGCTGCGTGTTAAAAGGCGTTTAAAATATTGGCTTTTATTGTTTTAGGAGGTAGAAGTTGGGTAGTACTACAGAAAATAATCATTTTTAAATATGGAGATAAACTAAATAAGACAAGATAAGTAAGTAGATAAATCCATTAATGTTAGACATACCTGTAATAGGTATAACCTCAGGCACTACCCTTAGGCAGATGCTGTCCCATCCCAGACAAAAATATTTGAAACTCTGCAAGATGCCTGTAACATAATCATCAATCCTAACCCCTTCACAGCAGTATTCATCATTCAACCTGAAGCACACTTTCCCATAACACTGCAAAGGGTCCTGTCTTGCACAACTTCATTGGCCCGATGTCTCTTTCTTTTAAAGTGGAAATATGTTTCAGCCCAACACTCCTGATAGACGGATTAAAGAGGTTCGACAGTGCATCAAACAAAGAAAATCTGATTATTCTTCAAAGGTTCCTTGAAAACATTTAACAAGACATGGAGACCTTTTCTGGATTCTGCCTGACCGCGAGGACAGCTGAGCTCCCCTCGGTTCCCTTTTCTCCTCCACTAATCTGTTAATTTTAAAAATTCTTTATTTTTTTTCCTTGAAATAATTTTTCTTTTTATTTATTAGTTTATTAGAATTACTGCTTTGTGGTTGTATGCCTCCACCAACCAGTCAAGCTGCAGTTTACATCCATGTCTGTCCAGACTCATAATATATATGTAATGAAGACTTTGGAAGAATTTAATAAAAGGCATTAAAGGCATTTTTTAAAATGGAAGTTATCACTATATCGACATGTCTGATCCCAGAATAATTTCCATTGAGAAACATGCTCACTTCACTCAGGGATTGTTTTTACAGATGAGTACAGAGGACTGATAGAGAGCTGAACATTAGGATGTCACAGTGAAGTTGACCTTTGACCTTTTGGAGATAAAATGCTCTCACCTCATCATTTTATCCTGTTGATATATATGAGTAAGTTTGTCATAATCAGCATATAAATTATGCTGTTATGGCCAAAAACATGCTTGTGAGGTCAGAGTGACCTTTGACCACCAAATTTTAATCAGTTCATTTTTAAGTCCAAATGGACGTTTGTACCAAGTTTAAAGAAATTAAAGAGAATATCGCTGAACACAAATAGGACAGTCATGAGGTTACAGTGATCTTTGACCACCAAAATCTAATCAGTTAATCCTCAAGCCCAAATGGATATTTTTGCCAAATTTGGAGAAATTCCCGCGAGACACTCTTGAAATATCATGTTCAATATGTAGCCCCAGATGTCTGTAAAAGGAAACGATTTCAACTCTTTGTTGGTGTATATAATGACTTATTTGTGCTGTGATTATTCCAAGTTTGATTTGACAGGCGTTTCTCTTCTGCACATATTCTTCCCCCTATTTTATTGTGGTAGACTTGAACATATTCTACTGTTCATTACAGCTTCTATCCATTATCTGTCATTATTTACTAGTGTAATATCCATCTCTTTCATCCACAACATTTCCATTTGTTTCTGATGCATCTCCTCCTATTGTGGCTACTGTTACTGTAAGCTCTTTTTTCTCTCTCTCCTCTGTGAGGCTGCTTCTCTGCCTCTAATGGGGGGAAACAAGTGTCACTAAACAAAAAAAAAAACTGCAGTCGATGGATCTCCCTTGCATCAGATAAAACCAATGTATCTGTTGTTATTCCAGTTGTGTATCCGATCAGTTTTCTCTCGGTTTAGTTTTCTTGTGGTGCATACTTCTGCTTCCTATCCCCAAGAAAATCCACTGCAATCCTTTTGATACACAATGTTAAAACACAGCAGCCTCCAAAATAAACACATACAATGAGAGAGGAGGAAATCAATTGCTTTTAGGTCCTTGATTTCCTCCTGGTCTGTTTTTTTTCATTTTTCCTCTTCCCTCCCAAGGAGGTCCAGAGCTGCAGACTAAATTCAGGAGGTTCATCTAGGCCACACACACACACACACACATGCATATACACACACACGGCTCATCTCTCAACATCTAGCCATCCCCCCTCCAACACCACCTCCTCCATCCTTGCCTCTTCTCCTCCCCCTGTCTCTCAGTCCCACATCACTGAACAGTACACAGCCAATTAACGTTAGCACATGCATGATTTAGCTTCTCCCCTCTCTCTATGGCTTCAAACAGAGCTCGTACATTCAACTTCTCCACACACACATGACCCCCCCCCACGCCGAGCTATCGACCACTTCGATCCACGGTGTGAATTAAGGTGCTGGTCAGGTCCAAGTCAGGCTAATCAGGGGGGAGCCGCTCTCTTTGTGTCTTCGCAGACTATAGGCCTCCACTAAAGCCCAAGGATTTTCTTTGAATTATTTAAACCTTCTTTCCCCTAATTCATTTTTCAATGGCTCCAAAATCCCCTCAGTCTGGAGAAACTCCCTCCCTCCACCTCCCCCCTAAACAAAATGAGCAGAGTTTTGAGCGCTCAGTGAAAAGTTTTTGGCTTGTCGGTTTTTGTAAAAGTGGTGGATTGCTTCTCACCAGCATTCCTACACCTTTTCCAAAGTCAAATTCAAGCACTTTTCAAGAATTTTCAAGGTGCATTTTCAAGCTTTTCAAACCTGTCTGTAAGTAGAGTTGGCACGGCTGAGCCAATATGACTTATTTTATTCTTTATCTAAAAAGTAGGGTTGCAACTAATGATAATTATTATTATCAATTTCTGGGCAATCCTAGGCCAAATGATTTAGAAAGATGTGAACACAAGGTATCGACCTGGGCCTTGGGTATTTTGGAGGCTTCAAACTGAGAATATCTAGAGCTGTGATGAAATTGCTCTTAATGAAGAGACATATTTTACATATTTACTAATTTACAAATTAATCTGTCAACCATTTACTCTGTTAATTAACTAGTTGTTTGGTCCATAAAATGTCAAAAAATGATGACAAATATCGATCACTGTTTTCCAAAACCCAAAGTGACATCCTCAAATGTTTTGTCCACAACCCAAAGATATTTTGTTATGTGTCCTAGAGGACTGAGGAATCCAAAAAATATTCACATTAAGAAGCTGAAAAGATTTTTTTCTTGAAAAATCACTCAAAACAATGAATTGATTATCAAGCTACATGTTGATTAATTTAATAATTGACAACTAATTGATTAATCAACTAATTATTGCAGCTCTACTAAAAAGCAAACTATTCAGTCAGGTAGCAATTCATTATGAAAGTAATGCAATTACAATTTCAAGCAGTTTCAAGCACTTTATCCAAAACTCAAGCACTTTTCAAACCTTGAAAACACTAAATTAAAATTCAAGTGTTTTCAAGGATCCGTACGAACCCTGACTCATGTTAACCCTGTGATGAGTTGGAAACATAGACATTTGAGCTTTTTATTAAAAAACCTTGTAAGGGCAAGCTTCAGTGATCAACTGTAATTATACTGTATGCTTCCCCTGTCTGAGCAGATCCTTTGATTCAGCACAAACAACAACTTGACAAATTGTTGTTATCAAACCTGTGCTGCTGCTGCTGTTGAAGTGGCCGTGGCAACTCTGCTTCCAAACCACAGCGGTGGCAGCAGTGGTGAAAAATATCTAATGCTTCCTCTGATTGTGTGTGTGTGTGTGTGTGTGTGTGAGAGAGAGTGGAACGGGGCCTAATAAAGCATAACAGATGCGTGAACGGCCTTGCATCTGAAGGAGTGTACCTACATATACTTATTATTCATTACTCCCTGTACCACATTATTACTTGGCAGAATCAATATCGGAAGAGGTGCAGAAAACAGAGAAAGCGGCATTAGGCATTCAGCTGGTTATGGAGCTACAAATTGCTTTTAAGTGCAGACACTCTGTGTGTGTGTGAGAGAGAGAGACAAAGAAACAGAACAAGTGAGTATGGTTGTCTTTGTGTGCACTTATGTACAAGTGTGCGCACACGTGCTGCACAAGGGCGACTAAACACGTGAAAAGTAATCGCCGCCGCCTTGGCCTCATTTGTAAGCTCGCTAGAATAGGCTTGCATTTTCATTGTGTGTTGCACCGTAATTCAAGCTGAGCCTTTCAGTCGCATTACATTGTTCAGGAAATACTTACTTTTCCAGGGTCGTCTTTGGAGCGAGGCACTTTGAGAAAACACTTGTTCAAGGACAGGTTGTGTCGTATAGAATTCTGCAGGGAGAGACAGACCGAGAGAGATGGAGAAAGAGAGAAAAGAAGGGGGAGAAAAGGCAGGAGAGAAGAAGAAACAGGACAAAGACATAGTTATAGTAACTTAACACTTTTGAATAAGTCAATTACATTTACAGTCACTGTATTATACAGTATCATCAACTGATTCAGGTCTCAGTCTGTTATAGTGTTCATTCAACAGCAGTTCTTTCCTTTTTGAGAAAATGGGATATTCTATCTTCTAGACCAGTGGTCTACAACTTAGGAGTTAGGACCCCAGAGATGGGTCAACTGATAAATTTGAGGGGTCACAAGATAGTTAACAGAACAGGAGAGAATCAAAAAATATTTTCCCTTCACAACTTTCATACTCCTTGTGAAATATTGGCTGTTCTTAGCCTTTCTTACAGTTTCAGAAGAGAAAATCACTTTGGTTGAATTGCTCATAGCTCATTTCAATAGCATTTTGAAGCAGGGATGAGGGGTCCATATTTCAGGTTTCAGGCCCAAACCTAGTATAAAGGATTTGTTTGGGGCAAATCAACATCATCCCAGCATCTCATGTGGCTCATCTTGTCATCTCCACTGCTTCTGCTGCATCTGCTGAAGCTGACATTGGCTAGTCTCTGGCTCTGGACTACTGTCTTGGCCATTAGTAATGGTACTTAAAAGAAGTGGACCTCTCGCCACAGTGCTCAGAATTACAGAATTAAAGTTTATTATCATTATTATTATTATTGTTCTGCTATAGGGGAAAAAACTCGTTGGCTTGTTTGCGTTTCTCTAAACCCCAGATTCTCAAACTGTTGTACTAGTCCCTCAGGTGGTTGTTGTACTCCCTCAAGTGTCACACCGAGGAATTAAAAATGAAATAAATTAATTTAAAAACATATAATTCAAATGAAAATACTTAAAGTATGAAATCACTGAAATTTAAAACAGGAATTTTGTAAAATTCCTGTGACCTTTAACCTCAGTTATAATTGTGGTACTTTGAGAGCCTAATATTTTCTGAGGTTGTACATGGTGTAAAAAGTTTGGGAAACATTGTTCCAATCAAAATCATCTTGGGTGGTGATGCAGTAATGGTGTCCATGCAAAACAGTGTTGGGGGGGTTGTTTTGATGGAACATTTGCCATAAAGAGGCAACTCTGGCACTGAAATAGCTGAGTTCTGAATATATGAAGGCGTACTGAAGCTAAAACAGAGTGTCAAATTGGCCTTTATGAAGAGTCTGCCATTTTTGAAACATATAATAAATTCATAGTTTTGTCCATAATGAGTGCAAACTGACATTTCTACAATTTGTAACACCTCCTTACTATTGTTTGTGTGAATGTGTGTTGTGAGGGAAGAGAGAAAGAGAAAGAGAAAGAGGGCCTATAACAGTGTAGGCTAACCTGACATGAACCTGTTCTCCCTTCAGGCTCCCGTTCTCCACTCATCTGCTGCTGCTAATTAATACCACTGGGGAGGAGGAGGGGAGAAGACAGAGGGATGGGAGGTATTTCTCTACTCTTTCTCCTGAGCTCTCATTGCTCAACTCCGGCTTTGTTTCTCTGACAAAAAAAAAAAACAAAAAAAAAAACACCTTCTCTGTCTGTCTCTGGCATACCAGAACAGCCCGGTCCACCTCTGCCTCGCCCTGCTCCTCCTGCATGAGAAAAGCTCTGGCAGTTTTCAGCTGCTCTACTTAGCGGGTCACTGCCTGTTTGCGGCCGTCCATCAAGGAAATGCGTGGCAGTTGGGTGATGAAAATGGCAAGGAGGACTGCCACAAGCTCAGCGCACAAAGGCAACCATCTGTTCCCAAAACTTTCCTGTGGGAGGAGGCGCCTGATCATTAACACTGAGTCTTCCCGTCACTTCAGCAGCCAACTTGTCTAACTCTGCTAACCTCTACCGACTGTTTGTTTATTTATTTACACACTATTTTCTTATTACCCAAGCAGTTTTTGCACACCTGTGCACGACTTGCAATGTCTGCACAACGCTGCGTATTTCAGACTTTGCACACTCTGGCACTTTTCACTTTCAGGCGTGTGTGTTGGGGCCACGCAGCGTACCGAAATGTTACCACTGCTGAGGTTAAAAACTCTTATCGGCCTAAATTTGTACTTGTCATTAAGTTTGGTATATGTTTTTCCCACTGTGCGGAGTCATAAGCTGTGCCCTTAAAGTAAATGAAGATTTTCAAGTATTATTTCTGAGATGGGTTGGGGCATGGGGACCTGATTTTCATCATGAATGAGTCCTTTAGTCCAGTGTTTCCCAAACCTTTTTTCTGGGGACCCACGTTTAAAAATGAACTGTTGCAAGTTAACAATATGCCTTATCAATAAATCTTGAAAAGAGTTAATTTGTGCATCAATGATTTGTTCCTGACAATTTTTTTCTGCCATTTCTACATCACCTTATATTATCTTCTTACTACTTTATAAATACTTAATAAATGAGAAATAAAGTAATTTAGGCTGAGTTAATAAGCCATCTTATTGTATTTATTTCCTCCCATCAGGAAAACAGTGTTGGACATTTTAGTCTACTTCATAAATGAGACAAAATAAGTGCATTTAGGTAGAATTAATAGACTTGTTTTTTCCTTTCATCAGTAAAAGAACATACACATTTTAAATGCTTTATAAAAGGTGTACTGCAGATATAAATGTCACATTTTCAGAATTTCTTACACAGCCTTTTATTTATTTAACAACCCAAATAAAATCTCCTGTGACCCATTCTCCGGGACTGCCTTAGTCAACAAATGCAAACACCAAATAATCCAAACCGATGGGAACATCAGGACACCAGGCAACTCATGTTTTCACACTACACTACACTCTTTATGTTGTTAATGGTCAGTGTTTGAAGTAATCATACATCTTGTCACTGTGTTCCAGTGTTTAATGGCATTAATCTTGCTGCATGTGCTTGCTTGATTCATTCTTTACTAAAAAAATGTATAAGCCTAAATTAAATTACAAACTATATCTGCTGAGAGCTCCATGTACAGGATATTTACAGTAGTATTCATAATGACAGAAACTGAAGTCTGCTGCCTGCTGTCCGGTCCAAGTTTATGCATTGTCTAGCTTCATCACTATAAGCTGTGCAAAATATCAATATAATATAATCACAGTGTAGTCATATTAAAACAAAATAAAGAGTCTACAGCCATGCAAGCAGCTCTGTGAGGCTGTACTATGCTAACATGCTCACACTGACAAAGCTAACATGGTGATGTGTGTACAAAACGCAAAGTACAGCTGTGGCAGATGGGAATTTTCGTTTTTCAGCCATTTGGTCAGAAACCAAAATCAAAAGTCATGTACAATTTTTAAAAATCTGATTAATAAACAACAAAGTTATTACAATTCATTCTGAGGGGGACATGAATGTCTGCACCAAATTTCATGGAAATCCAGCCAATAGTTGCTGAGACATTTCGCTAAAAACCATAAATGTGAACCTCATGGGGTGCTTGAGGAAAAGCCAAAGGATCACTAAGTATTTTTAATCACTCATCTGGGAACGTTGAATGTTTCTAACCAATTTCATGGCAATGATTCTTGCAAATGTTGAGATATTTCAATAGTTACGTGGACACTTTGACCTGCTGGTGGTGGTAGAGGAACAGTCAGGGGATCACCAACATCAGTGGGATTCAACCCCTTGGGACCATGAATGTCTGTACAAACTTTTATGGCAATTCATCAAATAGTTGTTGAGACATTTCAGTCAGGACTAAAGTGGTAGACCAACCAACAGACCGACACTTCCATATAGAGCCAGGTCACCAGCATAGCTAAAAATTAAATCTTGATATGAGCCAAAAATCCCAAAAATCTCTTTTCTTCAATCTCCAATTGTCAGCCATAAAATACTGTCAGCACTAAATCAATACATGTTGAGATTTTTGGTCAAAAATATCACCCAGCCCATATATTATACAAAACAATTACAGTTTTATGTGCTCACTTCCATTCAGATTTCATGTTCAGTCCTTTCCATTCAGAGTTTCATTTCTATTTTATTCTGCAGAGAGCTTTTGTAGCGTGAAGCCCATGCACAACATATGCACAAACCCACACACTCTTAGCCACCCACACATTCCCCCAAAAAAAGGTCAATGACACATTAAACAGTTTCTTTTTTCTTCTCAGTGATAGGAAACTGTACACAAAGCACAAAAAAACCTCTACCACAATTCAGCCCTCAGATAGCTGCAAGGACATACATGTTCAAGAAGAAAACTGTGTGTGTGTCTTTGTGTAGTGAGAAGGGAGACTGTCCTTCTACCCAGAAAGCATCCGTCTCCTTGTCTGAACACATCATACATATGGATACATAAGTATGAATGCCTTCTTTCCTTCATGTTATGGAAAGAGTGTAATCTCCTCTCACTGAAAGGGAATAGTCATCATCAATAAATGTACTGATTAGCGGTGCTGTGAAGTAAGATAATGAGATTCACTGCTGTGTCCTCCTTCCGCCCACTCCTCACCCGGCCTGATTAATGAGCTTATTGGGCCGGGCTGGGGCCATGCCATTCCTGCCCAGTGGCTGATGGATCACACAGTCACAAGCGTCGTGTGTGAGTGTGTCTGCAAGTTTGTGTGAGGTGTAGGAAGGACACTGAAGAAGAGCGGTCGACCAATATTTTTCAACGGCCAATAACGATTTTTAAGAGCATGCAAAGCCAGTATCAAAACAAATAAGTCAGGCATTATTCTATTATTCCATGGACATTACAATCTAATATATGTGTTTATCTTAGTCAGTAAAATGTGGTTTTAGATGGATTTTTCAGTAATTAATACAACTGAAAATACATTGCAGATTTCTAAACTAACTTTTTCAACACCTTCCCAAAACTCACAAGGGGAAATGCTAACATTGTTCCACAGCAGCCACACTGACAAGGCTGCTTGCAGATGTGTCTGCAGACATTTTTTGTTTTTCGCCCTCTGAACGCAGGCACCAGCTGATGACGATTATCTCAAAATCCCAGTTAATCAGTCTATTGCTAGGGTGATGAGTCCAGTCCCATCTAACAAATTATTTATTGTCTGAAAAGGAGTGCAAGTGATGACACCAGCACCTTTCTGGAAAGTTCAGAGATTTTCAACCAGAGGCGGACAGAGCGGCCACACAAAAATGTTGGGAGCGCTCTGAAAAAAAAAAAAAAAAAAGACGCTGGGTGCGGCGCTTTTTCTCTAGATGGCTGCATGCTGCCACATAAGCTCTGTCCTCATTGAACAACTGAAAAAAAACAACAACAACAAAAAAAAAACAAACGCTATGGACACAAGCCCTTAAGCTTGAAGTACCATCTCTGGGCAATAATTAAATCTCATTATACTTGGTCTTTCAATAGAATCCTATTGTAATGAAATAATGATACTGTAATACACAATTCTACAGTCTAAGTTAATAATGAAGGAATTATTTTTGAATTATCTGATAAATGACAATACAAACTTCAAAATAAGTTATTGTATATTATTCATTAGTTAAAGCCTTGCTTGTGCTGTATCAGCTCTAAGATGTATGTCGCTTTGGTTAAAAGTGTCTGCTAAATGAAACTGTAAATTATAAATTGTATTTGTAGATAAAAAGACGGACAGAGAGCGATAGAGTAAGAAAAAGATATTTGTTTTGTTTGACTAAGAGTGCGTATATGTGTACACATGCATGAATACACTGTATATATCATTCTGAGCGCAGACTACAGTGCACCTGCAACCATTCATTTTATAATCTACCTTACGTGGACAGTTCCCATGATGCCTCTTGATTTTACGGGCAATTTTTCTTTCATGACAAAGAGCTATGTCTTAGAAAAATAAGGTCAAACAACCGTTTTTACACAAGGTTATTATTAGATATGAGATGATGTGCATGCATGTGTGGTATGTACAGTACTGTTCATGTGTCTATGTGTTAGCGGGTGCTGCTGCTGCTGCTTAATGGCGGGTGCAGCATCCTGGACTTGAAGAGGTTGGTTTATAAGGCAGGCTCGATAAGCATGGATGACTTTTTGACAAAATGCAATGTGATATAATGTGATGTGTGACAAAAAGTCAGGTTTTGGAAACATGCTTTCGGGTGGAGAGACAGAAGAAAGGAGTTTAAGAGTGTGTTTTGTGTGTGTGTGTGTGTGTGTGTGTGTGTGTGTGTGTGTGTGTGTGTGTTGTGTGTGTGTGTGTTTATGCATGTGTGTACCTGTCAAAGAAAGTGATCAAAGAAAGAAGACAAATTTGAAGTGTGACAGAAGTAGTTGAAGAGGTTAAAGTCTCTGTGTGTGCAGATGAGGTAAGGTGCAGATTAAAGCAGCCAGAGGGATATTCTGACCAAAGGCAGGAAGCTCGCTGTGTGTGTGTGTGTGTGTGTGTGTGTGTGTGTGTGTGTGTGTGTGTGTGTGTGTGTGTGTGTGTGTGTGTGTGTGTGTGTGTGTGTGTGTGTGTGTGTAGATGTGTGTGTGTGTGTGTGTGTTGTGTGTGTGTGTGTTAGAGAGTGTGTTGATACGCCAAGGAAACAGGTCACACGGAGAAGACTGAAGTTACATAAGCGGGTAGGTTTGGAAGATTTGGGTCATGGCAGCTGACTTAAATACAAAGGGGCAACATGAGATGGCATTTCCTCTAAACTGAGCTAAACAGTCTTGAAAAGTGATGTTTCACGAGCGTGGCAACAACACTTCTCAACAAAACAATGCTGATTACACTGAAATGGTTGGTTGGTGAAGTTCGGTCCACTGGAAACACACAGTAAAGCCCAACTGGTATAAAGTTACACAGTGGGAGGAAGTATTTTCGGGTGCCTAGGTTTCCAGAAGTAACAGTCCCATTTATTTTCTGCATAGACAATAGAGGAAAACAAACACTCTGACACTTATATTGGCATTGAACTCTCCCAGTTAAATCATCAGGGGTTAGAATATGCTGTATCTGGTTCTTTGATTAAAAAAGTCAAACGGTTAAAGCCTGCATACATAAAAACTTAAGGAGAGAGGTCAAGTATGACTACCAAGAGCATTTCTGTGATCAACACAAGATTAAATGGCCCTGAAAATGTATTTTCTCAATGGGCTTCAAATTGTGAGTGATTAGATCCTAGAGATACACGAACACACTGCTTTCTCTTGTAGTTTCCACATGAGAGATTTCTGTATTTTGTTTTTTTTTTTTTTTTTTTTTTTTCTCTCTCTGCACTTCTCAGTGGTATGAGGAGGGCGGGGGTCTGTCAGAAAAAGGTGATGTCACATTGCATGCTCCAATCAGGATTTGGCAATATTTGAATCAAAATGCGCTGACAGTTGTGGGGTTGTTTGCTCATGTTGGCAGATCGCTGTCAATCAAGTCTGATCAAACCATGCAATCCTGATCAGCAGACTAGACTAGACTTTTAAGTGCTAATAACTTTCTTGATAAATAATAAATAATTAAATAATACCTTTCACTAGAAAATCAACTGCAGCTTACTTAATTCTGAACCGATTTTCAGAAAAATTGGTTTGTTATAAACATGAGAAACTGAACATACCATTTACTTGTTGAAATTAAATCCAGTTACTTGGGGTGATCTAATCAACTCTATGCTCAAACATGACCCTTCTGAATACACACAACTTCCACTGGGACATGTAGGCTCTGACCTGTGAATAAACAACATTAAGTGTAAACTATTTAGAATTTCAGCTTTTGTGAGTTTCTCCAAAAATGTAGATTTCTATACCGAACATACTGTGGTAAAGCCGCCTGGTTGCTTGTACTGTTTCAAATTAATAACATTTTTATGAGAAGTTTGAATTTATCGTTCTGTTTATTGTTGCCATATTAGGTTAACACAGTTAGGTGAACCCACAGCACTCAGTTACAATATCATCACACTACTCTATCCATCAGAAAAAAAAGAGACAATACTATATTAAATCACTTTATTAAAACTTTGCATACATCTATATAAGAAAACTTACACTATACTGTACAAAAAAAAACTTTTTTCAATACTTTGCAAACTGCACTGGTTGCATCTGAGAGCTGTGGTGTCATTACAGGAGGTGCTTCTCCATCTGTTGCATCTGCACTCGACTGAGTGACCTTTTCTGGTTTCATTTGATTTCAAGGTGAATCCAACCAGGTGGCAGGCATAAAGAATAACTATTGAGAAATAGCCGATCTTCACGCTGATGGTCTCCTTTGTTTATGTAGAAGCATCAGTATTAAATGGAGACTGTTTCATAACCAGTTAAATAGTCTGTGTTGTATGTTAAAGCACAATATATGACTTTATTTATTTAATAATTTAGATTCTAAACATAAAGAAAAACATGTAAAGCACACAGCCTGAGGTACATTTTTGTATGAACACATGACACAAATAAACTGTTGAAAACAAATGTAAAAAATGAAACAAACAAATTTAAATTCAGTTCAGTGGTGTTTGAAATTCAGCACACTGGACCATTGTGGTTTTGGCCATGAAGAGGCTCACTCAAAAAGTAGATTTTTAAGTTTTTTGTTGTTGAATAAATTCACTAATGTGGCTTGGCAAGTTGTAACAGAAAGGCTGTAACATGTTAGCGGAAAGGATCCCTTCATGTCCGTGTTTTGCGTAAACCCTGCTGAAACCTCAGCTCAACTGTGCATCTGCAGGGAGACTGTCTGTAGGTCAAAGAGCAAGAGGTTTGCTGGCCAGGGTATTAACCTATGGAAGGCCTATGGAGTTTGATGTGCACACAGAAACACACACCCACACAGCAGTATTCAGGAGTCTCTCCCATGCCCTTCAGGATGAATGCATTGTGGTGTCAGGCAGAGAGGTAGTCCTTGTGCGCACACAGACAGAACAATAGATAAAGAAGCAGAGAGAGGAAGAGAAAAGGGAAGGAAGATATAGCAAGAGGGGATATTTGGAGAAAAGAGAGACGGCGGAGATTTTATTAACTTTCAGCTGAACCCATACAGTGCATAAAGAGAGGGTAAAATGTGGTAAAGTTTGAAGGTAAGGCAGAGGAGAAGGAGCTGGGAGGAGGGAGGGTGCAAGAGGAGGCACAAAGAAATAAAGAGCTGGAGTCGGCTGGAAGAGGGAGTGTGGGGGTACGCGCACATATGGACAGGTGTCTTAGATGTGAAAGTCTCCTGGGTTCTGAGCATCATTGAGATGCCTTATTATATCCTGATGGTGACGGAGTGACAGACGCTCCGTGAGAATGCGAGGTTGAATACAAGTCACTACTTCAAACCCCATCTAATACATATTCATTTCATTTGATGGACCCTTCCCCCGCCCTCTTCACTCCCCCACTGAAGTACTTCACACAAGTCATCTATAAGATGAGAAGTGTGTGTGTGTGTGTGTGTGTATGACTCTGCAGTGTGTGTTTATACAGTCTGAATGTGTGTGTGTGTGTGTGTGTGTGTGTGTGTGTGTGTGTGTGTGTGTGTGTGTGTGTGTGGGTGTGTGTTTGTGTGTGTGTGTGTGTGCAGCTGTGTGTCTTTTAGTTTTACTTGTGCATGCACCTGCACCTAAATGTGTATGTAGGCAGGTGTGTGTACACCTGTGCATGCGCCTGTGAGCAGTTATGTACACACCTGTTCGTGTGTGTGAGTATGTGTTTATACGCATGCATGTTTTACAGCAATAGTGTGCCAGTAAGTGCTTACAGATATGTATGTGTGTGTGTGCACGCTAAGGAAAGAGGAGAGAAAGGGCACAAGTGAGTGAGAGAGAGAGAGAGAGTGTGTGTGTGTTAGTGTGTGTGTGTATGTGTATGTGTGTGTGTGTGTGCGCGTGTGCGTGTAACTGGCACAAAGCCATCTCAGACAAGGTGGAAGTAGGGTTGCTGCTGTCTCTGGAGATCTAAGAAGCTCCAACACAATAAGAGTAGACTAAAATTCAGTGTATCACTCCAAACAGCAGACCCCGCTTCAACAAAATGTGTCCTAAATCTGCTGTATCATTGTCTTCTCACAGGTTACATATGTCTAGTGTTACATTTTCACAAGTCTGCTATAATCATTACGTCTGTCATAAACTCATATATTTGCCCCTTATGCTCACAACAGAGGAAATCTGAGCAGCACTGTTGTGGTCCATGATGGTCATCTTCCTCAAACAAGCCGTGTCTTTCACAGATCGACAGATGTCCGTAATGGTGACTAGAGACTGTTTTAAACAGCTCTCTGTGTTCATCTCTCAGCACTTTCGTAGTCTCTGTTGGAATCACTGTGGTTTGGAGTTTAGTTTCGCTCATCTGTTTCTGTTCGCGGTGGCAAATAACCAAATGGGACATGAACAAAGTCAGCTCATTCCACAACGACTGACTGCATCATCTGCCGACGATTCTGGACCAAAAAGACAACAAATAAGGAAGTGGTTTTCAAACTTTCTGCGCCCAAGGTACACCAAAGGGCAAGCCAAAATCTCAAGACACACTCGTATTCATATCTGTGCAAAATAGCCTCAATAATAATAATGTATGGTTGTCACAAAAGTCCCAGGCATAACTGGACTTGCAACACGGCATACCATTTGGGAACTCAACATTAAGACTGACTTTCGATGCCTGATCTTAGATATTATACACCATTTTTTAAAATTTGTTTAGTGTGTAAGATTTACAGGGATCCATTGGCATAATAGAGAAAAATGGAATATCCTTACGTATATATTCATTAATATGTTTCCATTAGCGTATAATGACTTGAAAATAAGAATCGTGTTTTTGTTCATGAGACGTTTATATCTGCAGAGGGCACAGGTCCTCTTAAGTTAATTTGATTAGCCATATTTCTACAGTAGCTCAGAATGAACTAACCAAACAGTGGCTCTAGATTGCAATTTGTATTTGTTCATGAGTTTCCTGTGCCACTGTAGTTTCTCGTACACACTTGGAGGAGAGGGTGAGGCCAGCAGTATTGGTTGGCTGCAATCTACAACCTCACACTAGATGCCAATAAATCCTACTCACTGGTCCTTTAAAATGGCTTGTTTACCTACTAAAAATGTGGATCTCCAAAGGCCTCTTGGGTCTCTCATGGGCAAGGCAAAACTAGCTGCTAAAGACTATATAGAAGTAGGTTATATCTATAACTGTGTTATATTAAGTTACTGCTGATGACTGAAATTTTCCTGCTGCTTCACATTAAAAGCTTTCCTCAGAGCAGGTAGTCTCATGATACCAGACTATCGGCGATCTTGCCAGTTACAGATTGTATGGGGGATTGTATGGGGATTTCTACATGCAAGGTAGCTGCTAGAATGGCAGTGAGAACAGCCGCTAACAAAACTATACCCCTCACACCTTTTCAACGATACACCTTATCAGGGACGATGGTCTGCCCCCATTCTCTTCAGTAGTAAGTACACAATGCCAATATGAAAGGCTGCCCTAAAGACTCTGGATTGGCTTGGCAATGAAGTGATTTTTGATGTTTTTTTTAAAACTCTAATAACCTCCCAGTTTTAGCAAAGAAAGCTGGGAGTTTGTCCTCAGTCTCTATTGAGGGAAGCGTTTAGGGACTGACTTGTGAGTCTAACCAGCAGGAGACTTTTATTGTGAAGCAGCTATAAGAAATGTAGTCTAACTGACTGCGTTTTCCCCGTTGCTATGGGAAACAACAACAACCTGCAAACTAGCAACCTGAAAAGTTACCACCTGAGTTGTTAATGGTTTATAACTAATTTAACATAGCTTGGTTAGTGGTGCCATCCTCCAATAAAAAGTAAAAGTAGAAACAGACTCAGTGAGCTGGTTAAATGAAGATCTGCACATGATGGGCTTTCACTTTGTTTTCTCCAAACCAGCAGACCTCTGTATCATCAAAGTTAACAACGTATTTGACCTCACCATGCTGTGCAGTGGAAAAATACTCACATTGTGCCAGCATGGCTTGAGAGGACGCACACAAGTCAGATCAGCAAGACCACTCCCCCCACTATCAAAATATGGCACATGAGTCATGAGCAGCTCAACCAAAGTGTTCATTTAAATAGTTCTCACAGGCCTGAAGAATTAAAACTGTCCAGTCTTTCAAAATAAAAGAGCTGAGAGAAAAGTACCCATATCTTGTGACTCTTCGGATTTATCGTGTTCTGTCTCCAGGTTGGTAACCACTGCCCTCACCCGCCAAACATTAGACATACTCTACTAGCTACCATCCTCCCTCTGTCACATCAGGAGGATTTCTCATCTCACAACTGATTTAGAAAGACAAATCCTTTCAGCTGTTATTCTAATATAGTGTTTCAAAAATAACACAGAGACCAAACTAGGTTGCAGAGCAGCAAGAGGTCATGGTGGCACACTTCCTGTTGCTGGTTGTGTCGAGCAGAGCGCTGTGGTGAAGTGACAGCTTCTGTCAGCGACTTTCCGGGAGAGGAGGCGAGTGAGCGGGGGAGGAGGAGGGAGGGGAAGGAGGACTAGCAGGAAGTGCCTTAGTTGTACTCTGCATCCCAATAATGTTTGACAGCCTCCTTTTTCCATCCTCATCCTTACTTGATGAACTGCAGACAATTCTACGGTGAGTTTTGAACTTATTCATTCCATGGAAAAGAGCTGTGTATGAAATGTTTGGGTACCAAACTCTGTGCTTTTGACAGTACCGACTGAGTACCTATTCACGTCAAATCAATCGCTGCAAAATTTCGAAAATGGCAGACTATCAGTGGAGCAATATTACAGTATACAAGCACAGCAGTGGTAACAACAACATGACACGAAGGATATCACTGTTTCTTCCTTTTTTTTTATTTAGTGAGATGTGGAAAATGTTCTAAATAAAGAACAATATTGAACTTTGGAAGTTTGAATTTCTAGTACCAGTACCATATTGGTTCAAATGTGAATGGTACCCAACCCTAGTCTAAAACAAATGCCGGGCTAAGACACAATTCGGGACTATGATAAAGGAAAGTTAAGAAACCAAATTCCTTCCACCTTACCCCACTCTGTGATGTGTCAATGTCAATTTAGCTGACCGCCAATAGTAGTGCAGGAGTTGCTGTTTGCTTTGGTTTAACAGTTAGCATGTCAGCAGGTCGACAGAACATTTTACCAACCTTCAGTATCTGCGGAACTTAGTTTTGATAGTCACCGATGGCTCTGCACAGCCTTCAGCAGTCACATTATTCTCTATTATATCAGGCTTCTCAATAGGAATCACTGACTTTAAGGGAAATAAAAATCGCGCCCAGCTAGGTTTTTTTTTACACTAATTTGATGTTCAGTTCCATATTTTTATATTCATTTAGTTCATATTTGGCTTGAGTTTGATGCTCAGTGATCCAGATTTATGTGCAGTTCAACAGTTGCTATTGAATTCGAGGACTGTTAATTTCTGATAGCGCCAATTTTTTTTTTTTTTTTTGCGCGGAGTGGTGGTGGTGGGGTGATATTGGTCGATTAATTGGGCTATTGGCTTTTTCCTGCTCCAAACTATTATATCGGCCTTTAAAAACCCAGCCAACGGTCAATGTCTACTTTTGTGTTAGCCCAGCTGTCAGACTACAAAATCTAAAAATATCTGAAAATGAGTGAATGAACTCAAATGTTAGTTTGGGGGTTTAACCATTTGGGATCTGGCAAAGCAACCTGACTGTTTCTGTCACACTCCTTAACAGATGTT
This sequence comes from Lutjanus argentimaculatus, assembly GCA_034769285.1. Taxonomy (NCBI): domain Eukaryota; kingdom Metazoa; phylum Chordata; class Actinopteri; order Lutjaniformes; family Lutjanidae; genus Lutjanus; species Lutjanus argentimaculatus. The sequence goes on from JAWZSL010000007.1 coordinate 12,352,092, forward strand.
GTCGGTGACGCACATTTTTGTTGTTTAGAGACCCAAAGACAATGAAAAAGAAGAGATCAGAGACAGCAATCTGAAAGTGCGACTGTGGAGGTGTGTTGTTTTCACATGTACACTGTGTTGTCAGATTATGTCATTTTAGTGTGGATACACTGCACTCATACAATAAACAGTTATAGATTCCTTGAAATATTTACATAGTTTCATGTAAAAGTGTACACTAGAAACAAGCAAGTGCACCATTACCTGTATCTCTAACTGTTCAGCCAGCTACATTATCAGTATTCCTATACATACTTACAGTGAGTAGGGTTCAAACTGTGTGTGAATGGTGCATAAAACCATGCGTGGGTATGACAAACCAGGAACTGTTCATTTAAGGCTGAAATTCATATGGTTCAATCAGAAGCTAGAAAACATTTTTTTCTTTAAATAAAAGTTGCTGTTTATTGTTTATTAGGAAACTTAGAAGAATTAAGCTTCAGAGAGAAAGAGAATTATTACAAAAGAAGTGTTTATAAACTTGTATAAATAAACTTAAGTGAATCAATAAACACAACACACGCTGTATTAGCTACCCAATGAGGATTTTCCTTCATCAGGAGTTATACTATTGGCATATTTTACTCTGACAATACTCATACTCATTCAAAGTGCATTATCTGCACCAGATACTTCAGCCAATAAAATTGTAATACAATTTTACTGCTGTTGTTACTTTTTATAGGAATATTTTCCTAAATCTTGATGGAGAGTTGCAGTGAAAAGACAAGACAGATGTGCACTGTGTTTTACTCTGAAGTGCATTACTGGTTACTGGTCTGCACTGGTGATTACTGATGTGAAAAATGATCCAATCCATGAGATTCTATTTTTGGCCTCATTGGGCAAAAACTCCATAATAACCTTTAAGCATCATGTAATTCAAGTGGTCTGAGAGAAAGCTAGACTTCTGTAGAGAAGAGAAGTCTTTAGAGAATTTAGCCCATGATGGGAGACTTTGGCCAATCACAGGCTGGTAAGATAAATGGTTGTCGAGTCCCATTCCCAAAACGTCAGTATTTATAAAAATCAATCATCTTTGAGACATCAATCTGGGATGTGGGAATGAGACTTAACAATCAAAGATCTTTCTCCAGAATTGCTCACTGCACCTTTAACTTAAGACTTCCATAGATTTTTGAAAAACATAAGAAATGCTCACAAAGGACAATCATTGACAAAATCTGCTTTGTTTCAGACTATTCTTTACGTCAAAATACTTCAGTGAAAATCATCTGATGATACCTGTGTCCATTTTATCTGACTGGCCCTCCTTATAAAAGCAACACACAGGTCTCACTCACTCGAGCAAAGCCTCTAACATGGTCAACTTTTGTTCTATGAAACACTCGTGTTATTTAGGGTCTGACAAAAGACGGGCCCATGTCTCTTTGCGGGATACAAACCCAGCAACTAGCGCATAAGCTCATTCTGTGGTATAATTGTTGCATTCCAGAGTGCTACGGAAACCAGCCTTAAGCCTATTATTAGCCATATGGAGAGTGCTACAGGCCTGGCTGGTTAGAGAGGGAAACGCGGTGCTGGATGAGTGCCAAATCCTCGAGGAGATAGCAAGAGAAATTCCTCGCTTTTAATTAAGAATTTAATACTGAGACTGCTATTAGTGATTAGTATGTAATTAAAAGCTCTAGCAGTGTTACACATACAAGTATAATTAATAGCTGCATGTGTGTATGTATATGTGTGTCCGTGTGTATGGAGGCAGCCTAAAAATGAACTTGCTGATAATCTCTAGTTGTTCTTCAAACGTTCGCAACAGTTTATATTAAAAATACAAATGCGGTGAAGGGAAAGTGTTCCCAGAGTATATTGCCTCATAAAGAAATGTCATCACATGCAGAAAGAGTGTGGCTTTTATTGTTTCACAGTTCACCTTTAGCTTCTAAAAGTTTAAGCAAGTAAACAATATTTGTTGCATGAGGGATGTCCTCCACAGTTCTACATCTTTGCCTGAAGAAAAAATACGCTAAAAGAAAAAAAGAATTATAAGCTATATATTTTGGCTCACCTCTCCCAAGATGATTTCATGTTATGGATGTGAAAGTATAACTGATAACATGTTTCTCATTAATCTCTGTGCAACAAAATTACAATTTTTATGAGCAAGAGTAGGGTTGCAGCAGTATGGCAGATTCACAGTATACCACGGTATGAAAATTGACAGTTATCACACAATGTACTTGCTTACCTATGGTATTGAATTCTACCATATTGGTGTCGTCCTAATTTTTGTGGTCTAATGAAATATGTACAATTTTCTGTTTTCTATTTATTTTCAATAGGGAGAGTTTTTACACAAACTTCCATTAAAATGGCACAATATTTTGAAAAATTATAATAAAGCATTTGTTAAACCAAAAAACTCTTTTTTATTCCTTTAAAGCTACAATATGTAACGTCTCTGTATTAAAATGTCTAAAAACGCAAGATGTGTTATATATTTTTCTGAGTTGTGTACTTTCATAGATTTGTGATTTCTTCATGGTAATGGTGCATTTCCTGCTAACTGCTATAACTTCAAGGAAAACACAGAATATGTCAGATACATCAGGGAGTGAGGAAGCAAGTCGGCAAACATGACACGTAACATAACATGAATAAAACTTTAATACATTACCTCATTCATGAACATGATTCCTGACAGATAGATTTTAAGCAGCTATGGTGGTTGTTTAAAAGTGAAGAAAAGAACTCCCATGATCCCTCACTACTTCACATCGCATCACACTACGTCTTTGTTATTGTTTTGATGAGAGAGAGACCCCAACAGCAGAATTTACATATTGTGCATTTAAGGGTCTCTGTAACTGATAATAATAATAATTCTGTTATACAGTAGACCAGGATATTTTCTGAGACAGTTATTATGCCGTCATAATGACCAAGAGTATAATTGTTACACGGTCAATTGTAGACAACAATCAATATTAATACACTGTATTAATAAGGTTTCTATCTAATATGATTGTGACAGTATGACATTAGTTTATTTTAGGCTTAAAATTTTCCTTTTACCTTTATCGTGATTATTTCTAAGACACTAAAAACACTTGAGAAATATATGGAGAAGTTAAGGTAAGCTTGAATTCTTGCAATTATTGCTACTTTTGTTACTGAAAATAGGATTTGCTTTATAAAGATCGATTGAATTTCAGAGTGCATTTTTTTTTTCAATGGTGTTAATCAGAATCTACAATCAAAATCTCAAACACAAAAGCAAGATCAAGACTTTGACCTTGAGAGAAACAGACACACAGACACACACACACACATAGACACACACACACCAACATCTGGACAGCAGACTGGTCTGATGTGACGTGTAAACTGGGAATGCTGGGCTACATGTAGCAGTTCTGTATGTGTTACTTAGTGACAAGGGGATCAACACACAGTCAGAGGTGAGACTCAATTAAACGAGCAGACGGCTGTGGCATTTTCCCACTCACCACTATCAGGCTCTCTGGAAAATACAGACAAAAGCAGCTGTCCTCACATAAACACGTCACCTTGTACACAGAGCCACACACATGTACGCAAGCATTACATATTGTAGAAGTACAGACACACACAGCACACTGTTTTCCACAGATTTTCCACACAGATTTTCTTAAAGCTGAACCACAACAAGCAGTACAGCAGTGAAATTTCAGTTGCGCTCGTAAGGCACAAGCTCAGGAGCCTCAGTGCAGCTCCAGCCACATAATGACTCCCAGCAGCCAATGACAACAGTCTTCCTCCACATACGTAAGTACACTTGACACTGTGCACCGACCTCCACTGCGTTCAGTCGCAGATCCCCCACAGAGTAAGCAGGAAAGGATTGGAGCCAGAATAATGGCCCAGCGCTGATTCATATCAGGTGATTGTCTGTGACATGTGGTGTTCAGCCAAAGGCCAAAGGCCATCGCGGTAGTGCTGCCCTTTACAACGTCACATTAGGCCTTGCTAATTCGCAGGCAATTAGCCTGGCTGCATGGGAGCTAGCCTGAGGCGACGGGGGTCGCAAGAGAGCAGGTTAGTCGGCAGCACAGACTGCAACCAGCTATTTGGTGAAGGTACAGGTCTAGACTGCATCTCTCAAGTGCTAAATAATGGGAAGGCCTGCACATTTCAATAATAATGTAATGGTGAGGTGAGCCTGGAATAACCAACATTTCCCATCATTATATTCAGCCTGAATAGAATAAAATAGAGCGGCACAGAATACAGAATCATCTATACATGTTTTTTTCATTAGACTGATTCATCATTTAGTTTTTAAAATTTCATAAAATACCATCAACATTTCCCAGAGCCAAATGTAATGTCTTTTAATTCCTTATTTTGTCCAACTGGCAGTCCAAAACTCAAATATATTCTCAAAGAATGTTTGGTTTGGGTTAAACTCAAAACAAATTTGTCTGAGATGCTCTTTGGACATGTGTACACAAAAAATCACACAAAACTGCACAGCACTCTCTTAATTAATTAAAATGCCTTTATTAATCACAACATGGTCATGTTAGACATTAAGACAAGCAAACCTCCTCCATGTTTCGGTATCAAGCCTTCGTCAGAGAGTGCTTGATCATGGCCGGATGCCGAAACGCATCAAAGTGTGATTTAAGGTCTTAGATGACCGTATGTGGTGACAATAATTAATTTCAATGCCTTGGAGTTTTCTTCCCTAAAAATATTCTGTTTACAGTGATGTAAAGCAAATCCTCACATTTCAGAAGCTGGAACCAATCTATGTATGGCATTTTTGCTTGATAAATTACTTAATTGATTCATGCGTTACCAACATAGTTAAATTGTTCTATTGATCAATTGTTTCAGAACTTAACAGAATAAAACTACACAAGAGAGAATAATTTGATTATTCACCAAGGCTGAAAACATTATTTCACCAAGACAAAAACACAACCTATATCAGAACAAATAAAGAGAGCGCACTATGGAATACTAAAACATAAGATAAAAGAAGGCCTAATTAAGATAGAAAATAAAATACTGTAGGGCAGGTGGTGAAGGTCAGTTTTCAGAGTTTAAAATTCTGATTGTGATTTCATTACAGATGACTCACTGCTACAAGCTGACGAATAAGAGACAAAGACAGGAAACAAAAAAGAGAAACCTCTGTGTGGCTTTGGTCCCCCGCTGCGTGCGCTCTATGAGGGTATAAAGGTGGACCCTGGAGTGGAGGGACACGTGGGTGTGAAGGGGCTGTGAGGGGGCATGGGAAAATAGAACAGCGCACACAATGTCGGACACAGACAGAGAGAGGGAGAGGCTGGTAAAGATAACATAGGGGAGATAACGCTGTTCCAGTAATGACGCAGCCTGATGCAACACTGTTTGCATTCCCCTCCTGTATATTGTAACTCCACTCCAGACTTAATCTTTTTTTTTTTTTTTTTTTTTTAAAAAGGGAAATGCTATGCATGCATGTTACACAAGATGAATTTCGGAGCATCAACGAGCTCCGTAAACAAATGGCTTATGCATTTCGTGTGCTATTTAATTTCACGATTCTTTTGTTACAGACTCTAAAACCTCCTCCACAGCTCCGGAGGAAGGTTCTCATCATTACTTCTCAGATGAAAAGAGCTCTCCATATCCATTTCCAGCAAAGACACAAAAACCTCACGACCTTGGAAAGCTACATGATTATAACGGATAACTAGATTTAGGCCGTTTAATGCAAGTGAAAGTGTGTGTGCATGCGTGTGTGTAGCAGCGAAACATGCAGTAAGCCTGTGTGTATTAATGTGATTTCTAAGGATGCAAGCTGATGTATGTATGTGTGTGTGTGTGTGTGTGTGCGTGTGTGGTGAGTGTGTGTTGTCCTGGTTTCAACTCTGCCGTTCCTGCACTCTCACATTATCATACAGAGCAGACGGAGTGCGTGTGCTGGGTAGTAAAACTCTCCTCTGCTCTCTGACAGTCTCCTCTCTCTTCTCCAACTCGACCCACCCCCCTCCCTCCCCCCCTCATCTCCTCTCCCGCTGAGCTCCCCGTGTGTAATCTGTAGACTGCACACGTACACTGCCTACCTGAGTGGGAGTCTCTCTGTGGGTGTATACGAGTGTGTGTGTGTGCACGCATGTGTGGCAGAGGGTGAAGGAGACGGCAAGCACGACGGACCATGTACGAGGCGTTTTCTGAAAGCTCGAGCGTTCGCCTTGAGTCGGTACATTCAGAAAACACGCATTTCAAAGTGTGTGCTTGCAATATGTGTGTGTGTGTCAGAGCCGCCGATGTCTGCCGAACGTGGCAGCCAGACAATCTCTGTGTCTGCGTCCCACTGTGTACAGCTGACAGCAATCACCTGAACTGGAATGAACCGGACTTATGTAACTTTCCCTGTGACGGCCATGGCTGGTATAAAACAAGCCCCACTGTGTTTGAGTCGGGTCATCCAGGAAGCAAAAGTTTACAGCCTGTTTCTCAAAGACACAGGAATCTAACTGGTGCTTTACCTTTAAGTGCTGCAGAAAGCTTAATTTGTTACTTTACATGCTTCTAAAATGTCAGTTCATGCACAGGTCAGTGGTTGTGAAACTGGGGTAATATTACATAAAGTTCCTAATTTGAAGATCCTATCTTAACTGTTTGGTTACCATGGTAATTATGGTTAGGACCTGATTTAGGAAAAAAGCGATTTCAGATGAACAGTTCCTATCCTAACTTGAGATAGGGAATTTGTATTACACAAGCATTCTAACTTCCAGAAACCTTAACAACCCTTCATAAACTCTCTAAACTTTAGAAAAACCAGTGAGTCAGGCCTATTCAATTGGTAGCCCGTGGGCCAGTTCTGGCTCTTTGACAACCTCAATCTGATCATTTATAAATATGAAAAAAATATCATTGTAATTTTATTTTCAGTAGATCACATTCTAAGTTTATGGATGTTTACATTATTTATTAGAAGATCACCATTTTATTAGTAGACTAGTCAGCCCAATCATTTGTTATGTCTGTTATTAAGCACATAGACACTTGTTCATTAAAAAAATCTTAACTCAGGCTGTTTAAGCAGAGAGAAATTAGTCAAAGTGACTGAAAAAAATATGTTAAATGCAATATTGTGTTCATTAAAAAAAACAAGCTACTTCTAATCAGGGGCTCACAAAGGTGCATTGTTTTTCCTGTACTTTACTACATAATGTTGTCAACACAAATAAAGCAGAGGAAAAAAATATAAAGGTGCACTGTTTCACATACTTAATTTTACAGGTCAGACAAAGGGAATGTTACTCTTTTCTTGCTTTTACACAACGGATGCCCAAGACCATGGAAACTGTGTCTGCTATCTCATCACTTTTCTTTCCCAAGCCAGCATTCACCACATTCACATAGCAGCCATTTTCTTCTGACATCACACTCAGGGTCGGAAGCTCAAATACTTCGGTCAAAAGCATAGTGTCACACTGCTGTGTTCTAGGTTTTACGTCCAATAAATGTACAAAATCTGACAAATCATTGTCATGTCACCACTTCCCAATCAGCAACTAAAAAGACAATGCATAGAGAAAATACGGCAGGATATTGGGCCATATTTCAATGTGAAAAAACATTTGATTACCCATTAGTTGCTGTTAAACAACAGCTAATGTTAGCATCAGCCACCTCCTAGCTAACATTACCATTCTAAATGGGGCGCACGCTCTACCAACTGAGCTACCCAGGTGCCCTGATTTATTCTGAAATATCAATAGAGTAATTCACGCCTATCATATCGTGCAACACTGTCAAGCACTATCGTTGGCTAGGAAGTGGCTGAATGCTAACGCTAGCTACGGTAAGTAATGGGTAATCAAATGTGTTGTTTTAGCTTGAAACATGGCCCAGTGTCCTTCCTGATTTTCACAATCCCTTGTATCTGTCTATGCCTATCTTTTTGGTCGCAGATCAATCCGGAAGCAGTAAAATAACGATTTGTCAGATTCCCTACATTTATACGACTTGAAAAATGTTCGCTGTGTGAATATGGTGAATTTTTATGCTGAACTGTAAATTTCCCAAAAAGAACAAGATGTTTTTTACTTCCTTTGTGTATATTTCAGTATGTTCCAATGAGAAAAACTAACAGTTACAAAGTTGTTTAGTTCAACAAGATGAAAAAAGTAGTATCAGGTAACAGATAGTTGATGTTAAATTGAGTATTTAGGATTTTCTAATCTGAGATAAGATTGGATGAGATAAAATAAGACAGGAATCCTAAAGTTAGTTACGATTTGTTTCCAAAATGGGAAAAATCTTAAATCTTAACTCTTCCCATCTTAAGATAGGAAGTTTGTGTAATATAACCGTAGATCTGTGTAACCCTGTATTAGCTGTTTATAAGTGCTATGCTTTCAATATATTGTGTGATATACTCTTAGACTGACAAATAAGACCTGGCCTTAGTTGAAAGCAACACAACTTCAGGTTGTGCATCTCACAACGAACTCTCAGCACTGATATTATGCTCAAATGCCAGAACATGTGAAAATATAACCACAATGCCATCAGCACTGTGCTTTAATGATGCTACTAGAATGCAGCCACACACACAAATCAATGAATCTAGAGGTGTAATTATGGGATACTAAAACATCCTGGCACTCAAATACACCCAGCAGGAGAAGGCAGTCATGAGCTGCGGAGAGAGAAAAGCCTGAATGGTCTTAATAACCCCTATCCTCTCTCTCCGAACAGAAAACGAATTGATTGAATCCTACATGCAGGTAAGAAGCTCTGCCAACACAACCTGGCTTGTATCATAACCTTTTTGTCTCCGTTTCTGGCATGCATCTCTGCTCGGGGAATGGTGTGTTGAAGATTATAGACGGGGAACAAACACAGGTTCGTGAAAGGGAAAGAAGAAGAGAGGAGAGGAGTGAGTGACTAAGAGGGAGGAGGAGAGAAGGAGGAGGAGGGGGGGGGGGGGGGGGGGGGGGTGAAGTGCAAGTACTTGGGAGATGAAGATAGAAAGTGAAAGAGAGAGAAATAATGAGAGAAGAAGAAAAATGTTGCCGCTCTCAGAGAGATGAATTGGTTGATAGTTTGCAGACAGCCTTTTGGATGTGTCAGTGGAAGGACTATATCCATCCCATTCTTCACTAATAAGGTAGAGAATCCCCAAGACACAACCATAGGGATCTATTCATTTGTCTCCAATAACACAGCCACCTTTCTGCTCATATTAGCCAGGATTTGCATTGCTACATTTACATAAGGATTTAATAATGTCATCTGAATGAGACGAAATGCGATCTGTCAATCACTTCCAGTTCACTAAAAGGTTTCTGTGCTCTTCGAGGCAGTCACTGGATCAAATCTGTGTATTTTCAGCACTAGCAAAAGAGTTGAGGTTTGATAGCATTTAGGGCAGGGTACCGTTCAAAATCTTTGTTTGATACCAGAACTAATATTTTGACTTTGACACCAGTTTCCCAACAATACTTTTGTTCAATACTAAATGTATAAAATCCATTACAACAAAAAGAAAATTACATTACATATGACTGCAAAATCACCCTCATCAAAAGAGGAAGCTGTTCCAAGACCTGGGAGCAACTCTGTGCTCTGTGTACTCTGTGCACTTAACTCAGCCTGGATAACTGGACTAAAGTGAAGAAACTGATGGAATATCTGTACAGTACTGGACTATATAAAAATATAAATAACTGTCAAAAGAAGCATTAATAACAAACAGTATGACAGCAATATGCCATTGTAGCATCTACTGTGGTTAATAAGAAGCAGAAGCTTAAAAAGAAGGGAATGACTGTGTGGGAGATGTTCTTGGTACTGGGAAATAGTAGAGTGAAACCTCTTACTTTCTCTGTGGTAAAGAGAAATTTAGTACCAGATGACAAGGCATTTTTCAATAGCCTCAAAGCAGTTCAGAGAGTGCCATACAAGTATCTAAGTTTGGTACCTAGCTCTGATGGTATTTGGTCAAATTTTAATCCAGTATCAGAATCTGTTTTTTTAAATCTGATTTCTTTCAAATCCCTCATCAAATCGAGGTTTAGCTTTAAATATCTGCAAGTTAAAAATAACTTAAAACTGGGCTCAGACTACAGGAGTTTCAGGTCTATTTATCTCAGATTCATCTCTCCCAAGAATCACAGGAGAAATCAGGTCAGTGACCTCAGTTGATACAGATATTCGGCCCAGACTATCTGGTAGTGTGAAGGGTTCCCAGATCCAATCTTAAATCTCCTAGAGTCATGGGGGCTGCCCCGATAATTTTCAAACATGTTTGATATTTAGGAGTTAAAATCTGGATGATTACGTCAGTACTCTATGAGCAGGACAATGACAGAGACAAGTCTACATGGAGACGAAAGCAGCTGATGGCATTGCAAAGCAACAGTAAGCTCTACCCCTTGAGGCTAATGTTAGATAGCACACTACTGTTGACAAGTATAAACTGGCATGCTGGACATAATCAGAAAAAGGACTGTGGGAAAACCTACCCTAACCTGAACATTTATAATTACATTTTTTAAAAAGAGACCCAACACCAACTCCAGCAGCAGCATGATGCACTATCGATCATCTAGTAGCCATGGACAAAAAGAGCATTATAATAATGCCCTAAGAACAATGTTGAATAAACTAATTACAAAGCTAAAGTCTTTTAGGCTTCAAATACGTGATATCTGTGAATCGAATTCCAAAAACTCAAATCTTTTATGCCGTCTTTTTGCACTTGGATCTTTTTCAGATTACTATCATGCACATTTAACATATTTCATTCTGTAAACCTTTGCTCATTTCCTGGTAAACACTTTTCTATATGTGCCCTCTTGACTTGAAGTACTTGCTCCTTATCTTGGACCCTGTTCAACTCAGGTCCCAGGTCTAGTCTCAGAACCAAGTGGACCCATGAAAACCACTATCCACTCTACTGAAACTGACATGATTCACCTCTTTGTTGGTCTTGTTTAACTGCAAAAACAATTCATCGTCCAACCATGATCACTGATTTGTGTTGGAGAGTGTTAGGGTAGGTCGGGTAAGTTAATGTAATGTAACATCATTAATGTTAAATAGCTACAGCTGATAATTTCAATGATATCATATCAATGGAAGTGAAAAAATGACAGTCAAAAGCAAAAATAGCTGATAGACTAATATTTGTTATCCTTGAGTAGTTAGCAAATACCAGTATTCTATCATCCTCGCCAAACCAAATGCGAGCCAAACTCTAATTGGAACCAGCTATAGGAGTTTAACCCTAAGGAGCATGACTCCATATCACACTGTTAATGTCTCTTATCTTGTCTTACCTTCCAACCGCTGCCTGCCTCTCTGTAGTAGGGAAAGTTGTCACAGATCCACTGGTAGATCTCACTGAGGGTCATCCGTTTGCGTGGTGAGCCATTGATTGCGAAGGTGATGAGGCTGGCGTAGCTGTAGGGCGGTTTACCATCTCTGTGCTGTGCAGCTTCCTCCTGGTCCAGCGTTGTTCCTGGGTCCAGATGGGCAATTTTCTTGCCAGGCCCATGCCCGTGATGGTGACCGTGGTGGTGGTGGTGTCCATGGAGGTGGTGGCTGTGGTGGTGGTGTCCTGCGTCTGCCTTCTGGATGGCTGCCCTCATGCTGAGCTGGGGGAGCCAGTCCATGGAGGTCAGGCTGCTCTCCAGCTCAGAGGTCATGGTGCTTGTAGGTCGAGGGGGTCAAAAGGGAAGGGTGAAGGGCTCGGCGACGTGGCGTATGGAGGATCTTCCTGTTGGCTCACTGAATGGGTGCTGTGCAGCAGCCTTGGCTCAAGTCTGGAAGAGCAGGAGGTTTGTTTACTACGCCTATTCATCTCCTTTAGCTGGAGCAGCAAGCACACTTGGCAGAGACACACAGATGTTAACTCGCACATTATTTTCCACATACAGTGAAGCTTTGTATAATGGAAAACTAAATATTTTGGCATGTTCATCACTTGGTCTTTAACAGTGCACATAAGTATGAACTGCAATGTGAGCTATGGATAAGAATGAAACAGTTGTATGCCATTAATTACACAGTGAAAAGCAAAGCAGTATGGGGAACAAGACATGAGTTAAGTGTCTTACTCTTCCCATTCCTTTCCATCTTTCTTTGGGCCAAAGCATCTGGGGAAGTCACCGAAGTGAAAGGTAGAGTCCTTCCCTCGTGCATGTTCACAAGTTCTTCATTTAGCCACTGCGATGGCCGCTGCTGCAACGCACAAACACAAAACCACACAAGACGGTGAGCTTGCACTGCCAGACAGCCTTCATAAGATATTAATATCGCACAACCGCTCAACTGGCCTCGGCATCTGTCCAACCCGATTAAAACTCTTCTCTCTTTCGCTCTCTGTGTTCTGTCTATCTGGATTGCCTCTCACTCTCGTTCCCTCCAAAGTGGAAATGGCAATTGGATCTGCGGAGTGACTAAAAGCTGGGGAATTGTTTTCACAAGTGCCTGCCAAATGGGGGGAACAGCTCGGGAGGAATTCCAACCCTCTAGAGGAGCCGAAAGGCTCGTCCCCTTTCCCTCTCTGTGTAACCCCCCCACACCGTGTTCCCATTCTCTGACTCTCGACGTGCCTCACTCTCCTGTCAAGTCCATGCCCACCCCCCACCCCCACCTCCCAGCATCTCAGACTCTGCTCAGACAGACACAAACAATGAAATAACTCAAGAAGCCTCAACATTTTAATTTGAGGGCTATTTTTAGAGCAGCACTGAACTTAAAAATGTGTCCTGTGTTGGAACTTTTTTCTTTGGTAGTGGGGGCTTTTGCAAATAGTTTAAGCATGATTCAGGAAAAAAACAAAGACAATCATCTGGTGCACAAGAGAGAAGTTACTCACCAATTGTTCTGTACTTCAGTCAGTCACAGAACATTCGTAGATTTGTCACTACTGGACTGAGAATGTCATGTAACTGTTACTCATCACTGGAGTGAAGATGTTGCAGTCAGACCACTCTATGATTCAACAAAGGAAATTGCCTTGTTTAGTGCTTGGTGCTTTTGGAATATAAATGTCCTACATACTGGGAAATGCAAGTAAATGAACAAGTTTTATGAAAGATACAGAGTGGGCCAATGCCAGTGAATAGTTAACAATGGCTGGATGAATTCAGCCTCCAAAGGATACAGAAATCTACATCCCATGCAGTAACCTTCGCATGTCCTTGAACAACAAAGGCCTATTGGCCCACGCATTTTCCATTCATGCTCACTGTATATAATCAAGGTGGGAGAACTTCAATGTGCCTTCCTACTTCCAGCAGGCACACAAACCCCTCTGTCTCTCTTTCCTCCGATCCCCCTGGAGAGCCGGGATGAAGAAGAAGAAGGGAAATGCTCAGCTCCTGCAAAAACCTCGCTTAATTACAAGTAGAAAAAAAAACAAATGTTTAGCAGCAGACTCATCAAGACAAACAAGCCAGGCAGTGGGACTAGGGTAAGAGAGAGGAACCGAGAGAGAAGAGATATGCCCGATGAGGCCTCTTGCACAACACCACCCCCATCTCCTCCTCAAGGCTCTGCCACTGTGGGAGAAGCCATAGCCAACCCCCCTCTTCCAAATCCCAGGAAGCCATCTTAATTAGTGCACCTTCTTTTTTTTTTTTTGCTGAAAGGAAGGTAGCATTGCTAGTTGTAGTGGTGGTGGTGGGTAGGTGGGGATGGGGGTGGTGACACACAAGACACAGAACAACAAGTACTTATTTTCCCCTCATTAAAAGGAGGCTCAAGCTGCAAATCAGCCTGCCACAAGCCCTGACCTGCTGTGCTGCCGTGGCTGTTGTTGTTGAGAAGTTTGGGAGCGTGGGCTGACTGCACGGCAGCACGGTGTAGCTTCGCACCGCTAGCCTGGTGAGGCGTTGGGATGATGAGTAATAGAAGAGAGCGGGGAGAGAGAAGAGGAGGGGCATGACTTGGCTTCTGGGGAGAGGGGCCCTGCTGGGCGGGTAGACGCAACCAATTACCTAGTCGACTCAGTCAACCGGTCCCACAGTGACTGGGCTAACCTCAGCACTGTGCCTTTTGTGTCTGATACCTGCTTTGTTTCACATCAGCCTCACAGGCCTGCGTGGTATCAGGGGAGAAAAATGATCACTGCAGAGAAGACAGCTTACAGTATATCTCTACCTGCCTGTCTCAGAGCTATCAGTTTTCTATAGGAATACATTGAATTATAGCCACAGATGTTGATTACTACATTGATTCAGGTAATTGTTCAAGGTTATCTGAGGGTACTGAAACAGCAATATGGACAATATAATAGAGATGTTCCAATACAATGTTTTCTTCCCTGATACTGATTCAGATACCTGAACTTTGCACATCGGCCAATACCAAGCACCAATCCAATATATATTTTACCGTATATCAACAGCTGTATACTACAAACCCTGTATGGATTTGATATCATTCCTATATAGGACTGTGACCATAACCACATTAACGCAATACTGCAGTCATGTGAGGCCTATCGCAGGTGTGCTCATTACCGTCATCACCATATTTTTTTTCAATCTCATGTTATTCTTTCACCAAAGGCATTTGAGATTAGGCCAGTCTCGCGCAACAAGCCAGAAACACAGCCTCTGATTGGTTGACAGGTCAGGAACACCCTTGATTGGTCAACGCTAACCCAAGGTATCTTAGGATTACCATTGGGTAGCTAATAACACACTAACAACAACAGAAACTGTTTTCAAGACAGAAAAATGGACAAATGGTCACAGAGGACATTCAGTGTTGGATTAATCCTTATGGATTTATTTATTTTACCAAAGCAATATGATCTCACCAGTTCCATGGTAAATGTACAACTCTAGCTTAAGCTTTAACATTAGCTTATCATTAGCCTTTCCTGCTCTGCTTACTTTGGGGCTAACTGCCTTCACTTTTCCAGCAGTTGGGAAATAACAGACAAGACTTTTCTTGGTCTTGAGAAGCTACAGCGTTTAATAATAGTACTGAAGTATTGAAGGCATTTTCTAATACTAGTAATGGAACATACACTGACTACTTTTACACACACAAATATTCAGTTTTTTGCTCTGATTTAAAAAAAGACAATACTCCTACTAAGCTGTTAACAAGGCTAATGAAAATGAATATTCCACTAATATTCTTGTTTACATGTAGCCATGCATACTCTGAATAGGGAAAAGTGGATTGGCTGGAACTGCCTGAGTCATTTTGCTTCTCTGCATTAAAACAGTTTTTTTTACTAAGTTTTCCCACATCATTCACTTCATTCACCTTCTTGAAAAGGCTGGCATTGCAATATTTGCACGTATCGAAAAACCTGTCGATATCCAAGTCCTGCATATTTAAAAGTAGTTGTGTTTCTCTTTCCTACCAGAAATGTGGCCTTTTCTTTTGTGCATGCGTCTCTACCTAAGCCTTGCAAACTGTGATCAAAATCCCAACTGAAAGGCATATTCTGAATGTGCTATAATGTACAGGTCCAAAGAATGCTCCTAAAACCCAAATAACATCAGCTTACTCCACGTCTTAATCCAAAAATGTCGAATTCAGAATAAGGCCTATGTCAGAATATCCAAATATACAGAATATCCTGTTTACACGACCTCTGTCAAACTCAAAATATTGTCATATTCTGAATAATAGTGGAAAATTATTGTGCATGTAAATGTTATCACTGAGAAAGTAAATTATCCCTCTACCTCATGTTCAGAAATATATCAGAAGAGTCTGTCTATAGTGTCATATTTTAACATGCATTCAATTCAGGTGCCCCTATAATCAATATATGTTCATAATTAACTGATATTATGTTATTATAACAAGAATTAAAACCCTAAATAGGAAAATCTAAAATTGAACCTCATTAAGAAAACTCATTATCCGTTTCCATTCATACACAGTTGATTAACTGCATGTTTAGAAATAAAACTGAACAGTTCATTTCATGATGGACGGTTCAGACAGGGCAGGGCAGGAGAGAACTAATTGTAGTGCAATGATTTGGGGCTTATGCAGCAACCTAACCAACAGTATTTCAGCAGGTCCTTGCCAAAAACCCACAAGATTCAACTTTGTATCACTGATCAGGAAACATCAAAAGTTTTACCAACCAGGCAGATTTCAAAGAGCTGTAGTTGAGCAGAAAATAAAGGTAGGGAAGTGGGGATATTCTGGCAGCTGATCGTACAAAAAAAGTGGAGTTTGATTAAATAGTTTGAACGCTTGTAGTATGAATGTGTATGGGAACATGAATTTTCAGAGATAGGTATTTGGCTAACATTAGTAGGTATCAAAAGATGTTCAAAATCTGGCAAAAAAGAACATGTGGTATCTCGAAAAAAGCATGTAAAAAGTTAACTTTGGTAAGTTGAACGTTATTAGAGATATTAGCCGGCACTTCCAGAAAAAGATTACAAGCACTAATATAAAAAGAAGAGCAAGGATTTGGACGTTTATGAACAAGAAATCTTTCTCCTCCAAAGAATTTAAATACATCACTCCCCGCACTGTGGATGGAGCTTTCATGACTGGGAACATTGTCCCTTTAAAAGAGTTGAGGGTCTGTGTGTGTGTGTGATTGAATGTATTCACCCATTAGACTTTGTAGCTGTGATGCACTCACTCAGCTGTATGCATCACTAACAGCTAACAGTCCCCCGCTGCTAGCAGGCTTTTAGACTGAGAGAGGCTTTACAGTTCTGCATTTTAATAGAGAACTTTGAATGGAGTGACGGGGGATGGGTGAGAGAAGGGGAGGGGAGGGAGCCAAAAGAAAGAGGCATCAAAATATTTTCTGAGGAAAATGAAGTAATGACAAAATACCCACCCGGAGCGTGCAAGAGCAGAGGGGGTTTCTGGGAAGGACTGCCTTGGCAAGGGTAAGGCTAATGTGTCAAAAGAAAGTCTGTAGGCACACTGAGCGCTGTCATGTCTAGGAGTGTGGGCCATTCAAAGGAAGGAGGAAAAGGTCCAAAAAGCAGTATTGAATGTCTTAATTACTTTCTGCTTCAGTGCCAGAAAACATACCCCTGAAAAGGTTCAATTATAAGATATCAAGGCAAATCAGCTGCCCTTATGGTGGCTGCTTGCTCATCTCTCAATGGGGCTGGGTTAAGCAATTATCGCTTGATACTGTCTACTTATTCTCAAAGGAGACCTGGAGGGGCATCGATGTAATGCACCGTTTCAAACTGAGATACATTTTTGTGTCCTTACAGCGAATGGTCAGGCAAACTAATCCTTGAAAGGAAAAATAAGAGGGGGAAAAGGAGTAATACAGAGAGAGGATGATAATTTATCCATGACAGAACAACAACGGAAAACTGACTGGCTCGTGTCAACCAAGTCAATCAAGTGGCATCTCAATGAAATAGAATGCACTGATTCACATTTATTCTCAGGGCTGAAAGAAAATCTGATTGAAAGGAAAGTAAGAAAATCAGTAGGTTCCGCTGAATCCCTGAAGGCCTAAGAATAAAATATTTAACTCACTAAGCCCACACAGAACATAACACCTGAAAACATCTGCCAAGGTAGAGGGAGTTAGCGACCCAGAAGACTTAGCACCGCCGCCGACTAGGAAAAAGCTATCACAATTCCAGATTCTGACAACGGCAAAGTTAAAAAGGCATATTTTGTCATAAATAAAACATAGGGAGTGCAGCATTTCGGCAAACTCCCCCAACGAACAGTCCCAAGAGAGAGATGGGATGCTGTTTGTGAACTCATGCTTTGCACAGTAAAGGGGGCTATAGCACTGCGTCACCGCGACTCGCAAACTACATTCCCACATCCAGCCCTATTCAGCAAGGACTAGTCCTCTTTAAAAATTCATTAATTTACAGCAAAAATAGATTAAAGCGCCCAACTGCACCAACCTAAAAAGTTTGGCTTGTGAATAGCATTAATAATGGAAGCGAGCATCCAAAACCTAGAGGCCCTGGCTCGGAGGCATGGCTTAGGTTTTGTTGCGCTTTATAATGGAGAGTAATTTACATTTTTTAGAAGTATTACAGCTTTTTGATGCTTGTTTATAATTACATTGTTTTACATGCAAATTGGCTAACAATTGTTACTCATTAAAACATAACCACTAGAGTACAACAACAATCTCAGCTCGTGTAAGAAACAGGATTTACATCGAGTTCACAATGGAAGTTTTGCACTGAACTCTCATTGCTGGCAGCACCGCCGCTGCAGAGTTCAATCCAAATGACAGCCCTTTAAAAGTGATCATCCCCTATCTCATCTTTTACATCTTCCTCTATCAAATCATAGCAATGCTGTACTAACAGAATCAAAGAGGATTTTGACTAGATAAAAGGATTTGCTGCATTTGAATTCAAATTATGTGTACTTTCCTGAGGACAAGACAAAAATCACAATGACTGGGAGCACTGAGGGAACTTAAAAGTGCTTAAAACAAGAGAAAGTCGGCTCTAATGTGTTGTCAAATTTCTCCTGCTTGATGATAGGGATGCACTTGAATCTGAATCCATTATTTGGGAAAAAACACAAATCAGAACTGCAGCGACTAATCAATTAATTGCCCATTATTTTGATAACTGATTAATCTGTTTGAGTAAGAAAAAAGTTAAAATACTCTTCTTTAATTAATAAAAAATAAATAAGTATAAGAAATACTTCCTTTACTTCTTTTTGACAGTAAACTGAATATGTTTGGTTTGTGGACAAAGAAAAGAAATTTGAGGACGTCACCTTCTGGGTTCTGGGAAACACTGATCAACATTTTTCACCGTTTTCTGACAATTATAGACCAAACAACTAATCGAGTAATCAAGAAAATAATAGATTAATCAGCAATGAAAATATTGGTTGCTCATCATTATTTGAAAAAAGTCAGCCCCACGATTTCCATGGCATAGTTAAAAAAGGTTGCATCTACTTTAATCAATCACTGATTCAATGCACCAAGATTATTCCCTTTAACTGAAGGATATTTATATACTTTACTGTAGGGTTTGATACTCATGCAATACAGAATATTTAGATTTATTAACATTTTATTTCAGATTTCAGATTTTTCTGTATCCCTAAGTTAAAGGGGTGGTGGTGGGCGTCAGACTAGAGCCCAATCCAATATTACTGTCCTGATATCAGCTCTACAGGTCTACATCTGTAATGGAATATACTGTATGTTGTCCAATAAGTGCTGAAAACACTTTTTTAAATAGAGCATAATCCAAGTTGCTTTTTATTATTTAGCTTTATAGGCACCATTTTATGTATATCTGATCATTTAATTAATTTAATTCAGGCTTAATATATGAATATATTTTGCTCTATTTGTGTTTTTTATTTATAGTTATTTCTAATAATGTGCCCTGATGTCATTTTGGAGAATAACTTTTAGTGTCAACCTGTACAATATCCAGCCTCCAACCTTGTCACAAGTGTTAACCACTTTTGAAGGATAAATTGCAAAAAAAATTGTTTATGTGGATTTTTTTTTTTTGGTGGTTGAACAGATACAGACAAGGTTTGCCACAATACCAGAATTTTAAACTTTGATACAATACTAATATAAAAATGATGCCTCTTTCAATACCAAGGTCTAGGCAGTCAAAATATTATAAAAAAAAGTACCAGCACTGTAAGATTTTGCAGCATTTTGCAGCATGCCACATTTCAGGCAGGAAAATAAAGACTGAATTGAAGTCTTGACAGAGTACTTAAATCATCTGTTTTATAGCTTTGGTGCTATGGATACTATTAAATGTTAGTATTAAACTGTTTTTAAACACGTGGTATTGAGAAAGTAGCAATACTCTGATGCTTTTGACAACATTAATACAGATACAAATACTGACATCTCTGTGCACCTCCATTTGACGATAGAGGAGCTTGCTGTGGTACAGTTTATAGACAAATCAGCATCTGAGAAACAGCTGATTTTATATTCTGTTATCATTGCAGGGTCGTGGTAATTACTTCTAATATCAGGTCATTTCAATGATCACTTTGTCTTAATGATGATTTAAACAGCCTATTATTGATATGACCTGAGGTAATTAAAATGACCTGTTGACCTCATAACGTTGTAGTGGCCTGATAATTACAAAGGCAGATTAGAGGGCTTCTAGCCGAAGCAAATGAGACCTCTTCCTCGCCTCTTTTAAAAGCTATTGCCAAGCTATCTTCGAGCAAGGCAGTTCACCCACAGCTGCTCGAGCGAAGTGTTCATGATGAAGAGGAGAAGACGGCTCGCAGGCATCACTCCATACAACTGAAAAGAGTGGGTGTTGGTGTTTGCTAAAAGCATAATCTTACATAGTAAGTTTTTCTAATAAACAGATCTTTCAAGGTTAATATAATTCCTTATAATGGCAGTGGTATGAAAAGGTGTTCTATATACTCACTTTTCTCAAGTGATCAATCTTATGGCTAATCACCGAAACCTTTCCACAAAGCATGTCCAAAAGAAACATTCTAATGTAACATTATAAATTAAAAAGTCAGGTTTATTCAACAACAAACTGTGTGGACTAAAGCAAAGACACTTGAATTAGTAGTATTGACTGTCCATGTAACTTGAACACAGAGGGTAACATTATTCAAAAATAGTTTCCATATTACATATTATATCTATACAGATTATATATAAATATTATAATACATTTAAAGTATATTTTTTTTAAGAAAATTGTATTTTGTTTACAAAAATAAGTTCAGTATCTTATCAACATCTTGTTTTACTTGGGTTTCAAATATTCTTGGCAGTCACTGATTCATATACTGGTGGAACAGAGTTAAAGGGATAGTTCACCCAAAAATGAAACTTTGGTCATTATCTATTCACCCTCATGCCGATTGAAGGTTTAGTTTTAGGTTTAGTTTTTTTAGTACACAAAACACCGCTGGAGTCTCACAGGAAATCAGTGTTGCAGAATTTCCCAAACAATGGAAGTATATAGCTTGGAGTCATGTTCACATGCACATGCACACTGTCTGAACTGAACACGTGAACATGGCTCCAAGCTAAAGACCTACAGTGAAGATTTAGGCTAAAAACATGGCGGAAGTTATGTCTTTCAAGTCAATTTGGCATGTCAGGGTTTTAGGAGACCTGGATTATACCAGATGAACAGTATGGAGCCATTTCATGTTTGTTTGTGTTTTTTTTTTGTTTTTGTTTTTTTGTTTGGTTTTGTTTTGTTTTTGTTGTGTTTTTTTTTTTAATTTGAAGACTGGTCACTATTCACTTCAATTGTTTGGGAGATTCTGCAATCCTTTTTTTTTTCCAGCGTTTTCTGTTTAACTCCAGCAGTGTTTTGTGGGCTAAAAAAAACAAACCCAACCTTCAATCGGCATGAGGATAAGTAGATAATGACTGAATTTTCTTTTTATTTGGGTGAACTATCCCTTTTAAAATGCACCTTATTTATGAATTTTATTTTTCATTTGTGAATTTCATTTATTATTTAATAATTTTCTTTAGCACTTGTTAATTTTACATCACTGGCAGCTAAGCTATTTTTATTAACAAGGTTTCCTGTGGTAAATGAGTCACTGCACATCTGCCTTATGCCATTTTTCCTCTGCATGGTACAGCTCAACTCAACTCTATTCGCATTTGTTACTTCTACTTCATTTTCGACTGCAGATAGTACCCCCTCAACATAAGGGGAGCTGATCTTCATAAATATGCCTGCAGAGTTTCTGTAGCCTCCTCACACCATTACTTTGTAATGATGAGAGTAAGTTGTGTTGTGAAACGCTACTGTTTTCTTTGATGAATGGAGCATTTAAGTTGTATCCTTTAATGAATATTGTTTGCTGTTAACATTATTGTCACTCTGCTGATTTTGTGTCGTTTTGACTGCTAATATTAGTTTTGCAGAGGCTTCCATTTCAAGTTCATTAACTACATTCCTAGCATGTCAGGCCACCTTGTAACAAATGTAACTCATGTAAGCCTGTGGAGATTTTTGTCATCATTTTTGTGGTGTAAATTTAGCTATTTTGTACATATATTTGTCCATTACGAGTCTGTAATGTTAAAGCTATGTAGAATTGTTGTGTTGGTTGAGGGATTATAAAGAAAAGTGCTCCTTATGAGGGTACAGATGTGCAGTGACCATCCTGCAGACAGTTTATCTGTAGTTTATATCGTCCTCCTGCAGACAGAGGAATAACATGGTTGAAATCGATCCTTTGGGGCTTTCTCATCCATGTCCAACTAACATCCGTTAACATCAGTGCCGCAACCCTTTGGACCTTCAGACCAGCTCGATGCTGGTCGCCATGGATGCCGTGCAGCCATCCTCATCTACATTTCAAGATTACTGTGTGGTCAAATCAGATCTTTAAGAAGACTGTTAGTCAAGATGTAGTGCTTTGAGTTCTTTGATTAGAGTTAGTTGATGCCTTTTTATTACTTATGTTAATATTGTAAATATTATTTTTGTATTTTCTGTTATCCTTTGTTTCTGAATTAATACACACAACTCAAGGATTTTATTTATTATTTTAGGATTAATTTAATACCTGAAAGCTGCAAGTTAATATCTGATAGATGTGCTGTTACTGGGTTAGTTCATGGCCCAGGTTGCTGTCAATTCACAAAGGGTCCTCACACTTCCACCCTCAGTAGTAGTGTTGATGCCATTTACCTTCTCACAGACATAGTAGGGCAGTTAGAGGCTCAAACAGGTTGATCCATTGATGTAAAGTCAGCTGGTGTAGTAAACATGACTGGTGATCACCAAACTGCTTCTAGCAGCCAGAACACAGGCTGTGAAGTTACCAAACATGACACTGATCATGTGACAGTCCATGCGAAGTCAGATGTTCAGAGGTGACAGCACAGCCAATTATTCAATTCAGGACTGGACTGACATGATTAAAACTCATCTAAGGAAGCAACAGATACTTGTGCACGAACAAGCAGAGGACATTAGCTATTTAATGGTCAAGGCTGTCTGCTGAGCATCTTGTGGCCAACACTGGAGTCAAAGATACGTATGTCAAGTCCTTCTGACCAGAACACCTTCAGTCATCCAGTGGTCACCAGAAGGGTTTCAAGAGACGAGAAAACCAAGACAAAGAGGTTTCAATATGTCATTCTTGACTTACTCAAGAATGACGCTCTGACAGGAGTTCACAACAATGTGGGACATCAAGCTCAGTTCAGGGGCCTCAGCTTAACAAGACAGGGTTTTTTTCTGGTCAAAGCTCGACAGAGAACATCTTATGTCATTGTCAGAGATGCAAAACAGTCGAACCTGAAACAAGAGCTCCCCTGGGGGGCATAACGTCCACTAGGCCACTAGAGTTGGTCTGTTTTGACTTTTGGTTGGAGAAAGACTCAAGGAAAAAGTTGATTGTCTTGGTGATGACATACCATTTTGCAAGGGTGGCTCAGGCACTGCCCTGTAATGCTACACAGGTGGCAAGGCCTCTGGGACTTTGGTGTCTTTGGATTCCCAGAAATGATCAAGGAGCTAACTGAGAGTCGGCTAATACATGCTCCCACCGGTCTCACACCACTTCCAAGCAAACTCGAGCAGACAGAGCGCAAAAATTGTGGAGATGAACTACGATGATATTACAGCAGTGCAGCTTGTAATTTCTCCCTCTGCAAATTAGTGAGTTAAGTGTCTACGTTATTTATTTACAACTAACAAATTTCCTTAAGTCAGCCTTCTTACTATATAGTTGGGGGACAGTTTTTCCTACTCCTCGTCCTTCTTCAAAAAAATGGAGCTGTGTATCATGTAAGATGTGCTGCTTCTTAGCCTCGTAGATTAGTCTCTCACGCTGACTGCTGACTGGAGGGAAAACAGAAACATCCAGGACATCAGTAAGGTTGCAACTAATGATTATTTTCATTGTTAATTAATCTGATGATTATTTTCTCAATTGATCGAGTTGTTTAGTCCATAAAATGTCAGAAAATGGTGAAAAACGATCAGTGTTTTCCAAAGCCAATGATGACACCCTCACATGTCTTGTTTTGCCCATACACAAAAGAGATTCTGTTTACTGCCATAAAGAAGTAAAGAAACCACAAAACATTCACATGTAAGAAGCTGGAATTAATGAATTTTGACATTTTTTTCTTAAAAAATTGCTCAAACCAATTATCTGATTACCAAAATATTTGGCAATTAATTTAATAATCAATTCATAGTCAATTAACTGTTGCGGCTCAAGACATCCACATCAATTTGACCAAAGAAAAGAAGTTGGAGGTTAAGTAATCTTTTTTTTTTTTTTTTTTTTGGGGGGGGGTTGCCTTCACGACTGTGACAGCTGAAGAGTTGACAGGAAAGGGGGTAGAGAGAGGGAATGACACACAGCAGAGGGCCACAGGTGGGAGTCAAACCAGTGGCCGCCTCAGAGGACCAACAGCCCCAGCACATGCACCGCACACTCCACCAACTGAGCCACAGGGGCGTCCCGTGGGCCCAAACTTGAAAAAACTTGAACCAGGCAAGCGTTTTTTTTCAAACAAGCACCAGGTTGCTTAGCCTGTTGCGAACATGGTTAGCATATCTTCATTGGGAAAAAAATCAAAACAATCTGCTGTTTGCTAGTTTGGAAAACCTCCAGTTAGGAAGTGGTGTCAGGCATCAAGAAATCACTCACAATCCCCTAAATCCAATGGGAAACAGGAGTGTGGAGCACTTAAATCACACTGCTGCACCTCACCTTTAACTATGAGGTAGAGACCAGCCCCTTGACTCTGAAAGGAGAATCACAGAATGGATTACACAGTTGTCTGCACTAAGTGTGTCACAAGCAGATTTAGTGACACAAGTGTGACCTCTGCACCTCAGGACATCTCAGCCATACCTGAAGACCAGGTGACAGATCAGTGTGTGACCTGTGACTGACAATGATACTGCTGCTGATGTTCCTGCACATGTGAAACAGTCAGACACTGTCCTTGACACCATGACACAGACAGACAACACACTACACACTCGGGTCACTGTTAATCAGACCTCACACACACACTGTGGACATGTCCGTGTCAGGCAGGACGTTCAGCCCAGTGTTAGCTCAGTGTTAAAGTTGTTTGCAAGTCACTGTTCCAGGCTTTTGCTGATTAAATCCTAAGCCAGATAACCTGCACCTTTGGGCCCAATAGTGTTATGTAAAGGTGTTTTTTTCCATTTTCTTCTCTTTCATGGGCCTGTACTACACAGTGTCTTGGGGTTTTGTAGGGTCTACAAGACACTTAATTGCCAGTAGCTGGAATAGGCTATAAGCGCTGCTTTTACACTTATTTGTTAGTTTGTGATGTTGCCTCAGGTGCATATTGTGTAGTTGGAGCTCAAATTCAGTGAGGGTGGGTGTAACAGAGTTTAAAATTATTTACTCATTTTATTTTGTATTTAATAATTTTATTAATCTATTTTTTGTATTTAATATTTTTTTTGTATTTGTGAATTTTAGCTCATTGAGGACCCTAAGATATTTTTATTTACTGGAGTTTCCTGTGGTAATTCTGCCACTGCATTTCTCCCTTAATGTAGCCCTCCTGCTGAGTTTCCATAGCCTCACAGTGCTGCTTTGAAATTATGATAGAGCTGCAACGATTAGTCATTTAAATCGATTAGTTAAAAGAAAATTAGTTGCCACTATTTTGACAATCAATTAATGGGTTCAGTTATTTTTTAAGCAAAAATGGCAAACATTTGCTGGTTCCAGCTTCTTAACCGTAAGGATTTTCTGCTTTTTCACTTGTGATAGTAAATGAAGAGTCTTTGGGCTGGACTGTCGATTTGACAAAAGAAGCAATGTGACAATGTCACTTTGTGCTCTGGGAAAATATGATGAGCATTTTTCACAAGGTCTTGACATTTTACAGACTAAACAATTATTTAATTAATTGTGAAAATAATCAGCAAATAGAAACAAATCATTTAAGTTGTAACCTTTAATGCACATAGTTTATGGTAATATTATGTTGCTCTGCTGTTTTTGCATTATTTTGAATGCTGGACTGTCTAGTTTTGTAGATGCTTCCATTTCAACCTTAAACTTCGCAAAGCGCCATTCTTGGTATGCCAGGCCACACTGACACGCAACCTCTTTTCCATTTCCTTGTGTAAATTCTTTTACTTTGTACATATAGTGGCTGCACCTTTTTTCAAAGTCTATCGGCTTGCACTGGTTTACATTTTCTATATTTTTCATGATTTTTTTTTTTTTTTTGAGAAAACAAGAAGTAATATTTTGTAGGTATGGGAATTGATACAAGTTTATTGATAACAATTATACATGTTGTCAGCTTTAACACAACAGTTTTATTGTCTCTGAGTCTGAACACAGCGTAGAAACAGAGTAGAAGAAAGGCTCTCCGCCTTCTTGCAAGTTTCCAGCATTATAGGCGCATGGTTTGACGTCATTGTTTTGCAATCCTCAACTGTCAGAAAATATGCCGGCATGGATGTTTTTTTTCTTTCTTAATTTTTTATATTGATTTAAGAAAAAGAAAATTTGTTTTCCAGTCAATTCTAAAAGCTGGCAGCTAATAATTTAATAATTTTCTAACACTGGGAACACACTGTGCGACCATTGGCGGATACACTAATATCACACAGTTTTGTAGTGTTGTTGTGTTGCTTGAGTCATTCTAAAGAAAAGCTGCTTTTGCACTGATGAGGGTCCAGATGTGCAGTGACCATCCTGGAGACAAAATATATGTGTGTGCGTATGAGTGTTTTATATTGTCTTCCTGAAGAAAGAGGAATAAATGGCGAAAAATCAGTCCTCTTAATCTTTCTCATCTTCCTCTGCTAACATCCGTTACTCTGGCATATGGAGTTCATCTTTATCAAAGAAACTGAAACACACGTAGTGTATCCACAAATAGCCCTTAATTCAACTTTCAAAAAGTCATTACTACACTCGCTTCTTAGCATTGCATTTGCTGACATTGACGATAATTACGACGACCTTTCCGATGATAAAACACAAATCAGTAAAACATTATGAGGGTTCCTTCTCTTCACGTTTCATGCGATTCTGCATAACGTTTTAATGAGGCATTTAGGGGTCTATGAGTGATCTACTGAGAAAGTCTACAATAGCAATCAGCAGTGAGTGTGGCAGCTGTTCAGCAATTAAAAAGCCAAATTACCCTCAATCAACACCATTTACAAGCGCAAGTAAATCTCAGAGCAAATAATGATGAGAGAAATCTGTTCAGACAGCTCTCATCTTGATAGGAATTAGAGGCGCATCCAAATCAGGAGCAGGGTACTCTCTCAAACGCTTTCTCAGTCTGTCGCCCACAAACACACACACACACAAACGCACACACACACCTCCCCTCGTCTGTGTGTTTTTGAGAGATGAAATTGTATAGTATTGGCTGGCTCTCCACACTGCAGCATGATTAAAGATAATGGCTCCTGTATATGACTACAGTATATGATGGTCACTGTTCATAGTAAGGTTACAGTTTCTTCACGGAAGGACAGTACACTGGTACATTTAAGGCAAGCCTACGGAACAGAAATACATACCAAAGACCATAACTGCACCATCAACAAACTCAACTTACTGGAAAACAGCAAATAAAAGTGCCCTGCACGCATTATTGAAAAAATAGGCACTCAGGGGCAGTTGAGGCACAGTATCTTCTGTCTGCCTCACCCAACAACGACGTTAACTCCAGTTTGTACGGTGTAAATGTGAGTCCTAATACTAAACAGTATACTAAAGGTGTAAATCATAAGTGTTATCACAATACGATATCATACTGATTTTTAGGGGCAACAATCTGATATTTCCTGACATTACAAAGTCTGCAATAATACCATTTCATTCACTTCAGGGGTCTGTGATCAATATGAGATGATCAGTTACACAAGAGGCTGCTACCTCGAGCCTGTCCTCCAACAGAAAACGACCAGAGAGGTCGTTTTTGAAAGCAGGTTTATACGACCTATATGTACGTTTACCCTAACCCTAACCCCCAAAAATAGAAGCGCCGTCGGGCTCGGCTTTGCCGGGGTTCGTACTCGGGTCTCCTGTTCCCGGGGCGGGCGCCCTCCCTGATGCGGCACGCCACTGTTCTATTGCTTTTGCTTTTCTTAATGCAGCCTGTTCTCCAACAGAAAACGACCAGAAACGCGACCAGAAACGCTCTACTGGGTCGTATGTCCACGTACACCTATCTGGGCATATGATTTGGAGGATATGTTGGCTACCTCTTTCTTTCCTGCTGTTGGCCAAAAAAAAAAGGGCCCCACATAAATAATTGTAAATAATTGTAAGTGCTTAAGTGCAGAAAAGTTTACTTTAAATTGACCCCACTAACACACAAAACACAGCTCAACATTTCACAAAAGTAATAACTGTCAAAAGTCAGAGACTTAAGACGTTTCATGAGAATTTCAAAATAAAGGTGTGTCTTAAAGATAATTTTATGGATCAATGTCTTTACTTTGCATCAATGATATTGGATCATTGATCACTGGTGTGATATATTGATGCAGATGCTACATCCCTACTATGCACCGAGGCTCCCAAACTTTTTCATGCTAATGACCCCCACAGTGATCACGCACATTAGACAAAGGACCCCCAATTAGAGCGGATTTTGTCTTAAAAACTCTCTTCTGAGTAATGTGTTGTATTTGTAGGTTTTAAGATAATAATGTCGTTATACTCAATCAATAATCAGACTAGAACCACTATAAATTATAGTCCAAAATAAAAAAAAACAACCTGTTTCCTCCCTTCTTGTTCCAACTTCCAAAAAATATGATAAAAGTTAAAATAGTCTATTCCCCCTTTTGCTGGGGGCCCCTACATCCCACTCAAGAACCACTGCTGTTGGTCCCCAGACTCAAGTTTAAAAACCGCTGCTATATACAGTACATCCTTTATCAACTGTAAACTAAACTGTAAACTAGACACAGCAAGCCACAGAAAATGATACATCCTTTAAAAAGTGTGCTGACTGACAACTGTGACATGATGCATACAGGCATTATTACATGCATCAAACATACATACACAAGAATACTGTAAAAATCTATACATGCACACATGCACAAGTAAACAAGAATAAATCAGTCATGAATACCTATGACTACATGCCATGTTAATGACATGTTGGAATGTATTTATACACTACACATACTATCTATATATTTCAGGCTGCGAAACAAAGTTGGTTAAATCTTAGGAATCATTTTAAGCAATTTTTTTTTCAAATGACCTGACTTATTTCCCCTTCTGTTACAACTTTTTCTCACAACAATTGCAACACTGGTTCCCAACCTGGGGGTCCTGACCTCAGCTAGGGCTAACCAATTCTTTCATGATCATCTTGATTTTAAAGGGAGAGTTTGAATTAGCTCTATTTGATGTGGGGTTGTATGAGATACTAACAAAACATATTTTAGCCACTTAAAAAACTCAATTTCAGTTTACTATATTTAGAATATTTTTACTGCTTTGCCTTGCTGTTACACAGCCTCTGCTGATAGGAAACCACAGTTATATAAGCCAAATATCATTCTCTCTAAACCAACCAGACTCCATGGACAAAATCAGTCCATCAAATAACCAGAAGTCTCATTAAAAGGTGTAAGAAAACTTTTTTTAAATTTACAGTGGGCCTATATCTTTGTATTTTATTCATTTCTGTTCAGAAAACTAAATAATTTTTTATTTTTAACATTTAGATTATGGTTTGAGATATAAATCTCATAGGATAAGTGCTCACTGAACACCTGGACATAAGCAATATTCACAGAGCTTTCTTTCTCTGCATAAAAGCCTTGCCCTGCATGAGAAAGAGTATGAGGTTAAAACAACCAAAGGGGGCTAATATAACACTAGGAAGAAACACAGAATTTGTCCAAAAATGAGCCTATAAAGTACATATTACATTTAGAAATTTAAAAGATACAATTACATATACAAAAAGTTCCTAAAATAATAGGAAAACCCATATCTGATGCAATATTCACAAGAAATAATGTGTTCAAATTCATCCAAATCGCTCGTTTTATTCAAACTTGCTGCAGTTATTAGCTCAGATTGTGGGTTAACTGTACAGTTTATCAGTTTTCTGTATTATTATTGTTATTCATTGAATATAATATGTAATGTCCATATAATGTGTCACTTAGTCAGTTTACTCAGTGATATGAATGACAGAAAAAAGGGGTCCCATATGGAAAAAAACGTCGGGAATCCCAGAACTATGACAAAAATGTCTGTTAAACTTGCAGGTAGGTTGGGACACATCAGTGTGGAGCTCAGTCAGTCCTCCCTGAGCACGTATTGTTGCTCACTGTTATCACTTCAGAAGTGTCTTCAGCTGTGCAGGACACTGTCTTCCCTTCACGCACATTTGCGCGACCAGTACGATTCACCACTCCGTTAACTTGTTTTATTAAACACTACTTTCTCTTTAGCCTGCTCCCCAAAACCCTCAATATCTGAGCGGTACCGGTGAAACTTAACATAAGTTGACTTTATGTGACGGACACTGGGGATAAAGACAAACGCTCCGGTGTCTGCGTACATGCACATTGTGACAAGCGGCGAACTTGTCATAGCACTGCCATTAAGTCAAAACGCTGGCTTTTACCAACACTTCTCACCCGGTGAATCATTATTTATCACAAGCTTTCATGACTGACATGCACAAATTCTTCTGCACAGACTACTCACCGTCGTAGGTGAATGTGAACCGGCTTTATTTTTCTGTACTCTGCTCCAGAAGAAGCTCCAGACGGCTGTTCTGCACTTGAAAAAATTCCCCCTCGAAGACAAAAGCTCCAGCGGCGTCTCGGTGCTGTCAGGGGGCTGCACGCACGGAGCTCTGCAGGCGGCGAACTGACCGCTGCTGTGGTCACTCGACAGTCATGACAGACAGGCGGACTCACTCGACCCGCTGTTCGCATTTGCGCTCAGCGACACGAAGATTCCCGGGTCTGTGTGCTCCGCTCGGCTGCTACACCACCGGAACTACTTCCAACGCCAGCCGGAGCACGTTGAAGATGAATTCATGCACCACAATGGGAAAAATGAAATCACATCCATTTAACTAGTTCCCAATTTCAATATTAATGAGATTCTACCCGGACATCACATGGGCCTACCCTAATTATGTCCAGCAAAAATGCTCATCACCTAATAATAATAATAATAATAATAATAATAATAATAATAATAATAATAGTTGTAGCAATGCCAAAAACTCCCAGTGCCACAATATCACGATAAAAATCACGATACTTACCACGCTAGTAAAAAAACAAAGAAAAATGACAACTTAAAGGTGCTATTGATAACATTTTTATGTAAACAAATCATTATTTTTTTTTTTTTAAAAAAATCACAGAGTGAAGAGAGCAGAATGCAATGATCACTTTTCCTTTCATATTTGTGAATTCATCATTTTAAACATTTTGAAGGGTCCAAAATGAATGCTTTGTGTGATGTTTGGTTCCTGGGCAACCACTACAGCGGGCACATTCAATCTGAAAATGGCGTGCACTGTTTTGCTAAAATTAACAAATTTAACAACACGTTTCCTCAAAATAGTGTGAAACTGTGTGAAACAGGCTTTGAGGTTTGTTTGTTTTCTCTCGTTTGGTGGGTGTGTCACAGGTGTTACACAATCAGCAGCGATGTGTATATAAACACCACATGCACACAACAGGGAGTTCAATGCACCACCGTTTCCATTTCACCTTGTTTTGTCAGGGCTGAACACGGTCCTGGCCACCACTTGCATGGAAAAAAATAGAATGGAAGGGGCCAGGGGGAGTGGGACGTCTAGTGGCTGAACGTTATCAAAGCACCTTTAATGTGCGTCTGTTTTTGTTCTTTAGTAAAAGAAAAGAAAAGAAGCCAGCCATGATCTAACCATCGTGCAAAAAATAGGCATAAAGTGTCTTTATGAATGCTTCAATATGTATGCATTCCAAAAACAATGCAGCAGTCATTAGCAGCCCTTTTATAAAATAAAATAAAAAATAATTAAACATGTAATGTCACAGTAAATATCATCACAGTCTGGAAGGGTATCGAAACACGTTTTTATTGCAATATCGCAGAATTCAATATATTGTTACATCCCGAAAAGTAATGTTAAATTATGTTTAGGAATTTTAAGTGTTTATCTAATCATCATCTGATGGACCCCATCAGTGATTAATATGGCAGTGATTTTGACAGTTTTGCTGTGATATCCAAAAAGACAAAAACATACAGTTATTGTAGGCATTAAATAATGATATTTATACACTGCTCAAAGTGCAACAAAATTTGGTGCAAAGTAGTAGCATTTAATGGCCCCTGGTATTATAGGACAGATTTCTGTTAAACCAACAGAGTGGAGGCTCTGATATGTTGTATTATTTGTTAGTTGAGGTATTCTTCAGTTAGACTGCATGCCTGGTATTTGTAGATTATATGCAGGGAGAAGGTTGATGTGAAACACAGCGCACCCACCTGGACAGAACATCAGTCAGACTTTGTTGAAGCTGAGGAAGCCAGAATGCTATGATTTGTTTAGCTTTTTACCTCATACAGGCTATGCTATTCAGGTAGCTGAAGGATAATATGCATTTTTCAGTTGGTTTAGTTCCTCCACACTTCAGTACTATGCTTGTTACCTGTCCTGTACAAACGCAACAAAATTGTTGTTTGTTTTTTGAGTAAAATATTGGCTGTAAATACAAATTCTAAGTGACATTTGTGTCTAAAAGTTATAGACAGGTTTTCCCTCCTGCACTGAATATCATCCACCAAATATGTCTACATGCAGTGGCGGACTCAGCGTGTCTGAGGGGTAGGGGTGAAAGAAATAAAAAGGGTACCAGCTCTATGTGGTGGGGCAACAGCACGCAGAAAGTCATGATGCATTTATCATGGAACAGTTCCAATCTCTTGTAAAATATTTCTTAAAGTGGATAAAACTACAACACCTCTGTAGTAAAAACACACAGAGGATTATTAACTATTTAACGATATAGAGGTACCTAGCGGCCAACAAATTTTCCAGCATGCGGGGCAGCCTATATGGCACTGCATCACGTTTTCTCTACCACAGGCATCCTAGGGGGGCACTTCACCATATTTTGTCATCTGAAAGGGCACCAGTGGACACTTAAACTTGCTGTGCTACTAAGGGACACTTGGTAGGCAATTCATCACGTTTTCTCCATTGGAAGGGCACCCTAAATGAGGGTTTTACCATGGAATCCACTGGAATGGCACCAGAGGGCACTTCATCAAGTTTTGTCCACTGGAAGAGCACCAAGAGAGCCCTTCATCACATTTCGTCCACTGGAGGGGGACCCTAGAGAGCATGCTGCATTTTGTCTACTGGAAGGGCAGCAATTTGTCATGTTTTCTCTCCTAGATGGGCACTTGATGTCACTTGATCACATATTGTCCATCTGAAGTGCACCTAGAGAGCACTTGGTAATTTTTTCTCCACTGGAAGGGCACTTTACTACATTTCTTGAGGGCACTTTACTACATTTTGTCCACTGGAAGGAAGGGTACCTAGAGAGCACCTCATCACCTTTTCTCCACTGGAGGGGCAGACTTCAGGGCACTTTACTGTGCTTTCCCCTCTGGATTGGCACTAGATGGCACTTACATTTTCTCTACTGGAAGGGAACCCTAGAGAGCATTTTATCATGTTTTCTACACTGGAGAGGCATTTAGAGGGGTACCATTTTATGTCCACTGGAAGGTCACTAAGGCACTTTATCATGTTTTATCTACCACAGGGGCATCCAAGAGGGCACTTTTTTCCACCAGTGAGTGCATGCGTCTAAATTCTGTACAGAGAAGATGAGTGCTGATTCACATATATGTAATG
Organism: Lutjanus argentimaculatus; assembly: GCA_034769285.1. Taxonomy (NCBI): domain Eukaryota; kingdom Metazoa; phylum Chordata; class Actinopteri; order Lutjaniformes; family Lutjanidae; genus Lutjanus; species Lutjanus argentimaculatus. Next base: position 12,385,945 of record JAWZSL010000007.1, read on the forward strand.
TAATAAGTCAGAGTTCAGCAACATAGTTCCTAAATTCTTCTCCGTGTCCTCTGTAAAGCACATTGAATTGCCTTGTTATTGAACAGTGCTACACAAATAAAAAAAAAACTTGTCTTGCCTTGAAAGCTGCTTGAGAATGTTTTGATGCTGGTAAGAGGAGCAAATGAAAAGAAGTGGAAAACATTCAAGATCATGTGGCATGGTACACTTGTAATTGGGTTCACATTAAAGCCCTCCTCCAATCAAAAGTGCATTTTGCTCATTGTTGCTTCACTTAGATGTTTGACCTTCGGTGTGCGGTGTTGAGCACTAGAAGACTGTTTTCATATTCACCTGGTGAATGGGACAAATTTCTCTGCGTTAGTGAGTTAGTTTATAACATGCATGTTTTTGTGACATCACAGCTAGTTTAGAAACCAACAATTGTGGTAAAGTTAATATAATTTTTTTGGCAATTGAAAAACTGGCATGGTGATTTTCCAAGGAGTCCCCTGGTGCCTCACCTCATGATGAATGAAAATGGATTCTGTGGATCCCCAAGAGTCTCCCTTTTACAGACACTTTATGCTAATTCCATGCAGTTTTGGGCAAAAACCACAGTTTTTGCATGCATGATATTTTCTCTGATTTTACTTCAATATTTCTGCACACCGGGATCCGTAAACCTGCATAAATTGGTTATAACTGGAAAGCTATGAGTCTTTTGGACTCATTGAGCCCAATTACATTCATGTGTAATGATGTTAGTCCCCACAGAAGCAATTTCATCGTAACGAGGAATTTTTTAAAATTTGACCTCATTGTATAAAATTACCTTTAGAGACCTGGGACAGCCAGAGGATGTATGGCTGTGTTATATTGACAACAAGGGGGCCTTTGAGCAATTTCCAGGACAGAAGTGGTCACCATCCGGTCACTGAAAAATTTAATTCTTGCAAAAATCTCCAAAATGTCAAAAGTTTTTGATATCAAATCACAGCATTCATTTGTCTATGGTGCTCCTCTGGGTCTTGGTGTCTTAATGTGGTATTTTGGAGGATTTTTTGACCATTTTTATCAATTTTCATGTGGTCAGAATGGTTAAATTGTGCACTAAATCTGTGTAAAAATGGTATCAATCCAAAAACTGCTGAGGAATAACAGAGCATGGGAAGGGTCATCATAATGTTCTAAGCCCTTGCACATTCTAAACTCTCAAAATGTCAGCAGGGTCCTAAAGTAAACAGAATGTTTATTTCTGATTTATGACAAGAAAAACTTGACACACAGTGCTGGGCAGCACATTAAACTCATCTTCAGGTTCCCAGCTTTCAGATGACGTGGCCTATACCGTCCATGTGGCATATACTGTTGACCTGCTATCCCCCACAACATCCCCTGTTCCACCCTAAAGACTGTGTATGGTATGGAGGGGTGGACTGTTAAATAAGATGAGATGAGATGAGATGAGATGAGATGAGATGAGATGAGATAAATTTTATTGATCCCACACTGGGGAAATGCACTTGTTACAGCAGCTCATGGATAGTTGGCACAGGTAGAAAAAGGAGTGTGTGATGAATTAAGTACAAATAGAATAGAAAAATAGAATACAAATATAAAAGAAGAATAGAAATATGTTTAAAAAAAATACACACAAACTATATATACGATGTATACCTTTCACCTGCACAGTTATATGTATATCTAAAATTGCACAGAATAACTGCCCAAGTATTTTGATGCACACATGGTATGTAGCATTATACTAAGAGAAAAAAATTAAATAAGCATAGCCATGTAAAAATGGATAGTTTTGGTAGTGCAGGATACCGCAGTAGAAAATTCACAAAAGAAACTCAAAGGATGGTTTCACAGTATGAAGATATTATTGCACGGGATGATTTCACAGTGTAGATATAAATATACAGTGTATTGCACAGGAATGTCTCAATATCTGAAGGAGGATCTTTAAGCTTCTTCCAAACACCATTGTTCAGCTGTCAAAACAACTACAAGTACATTTCTGATCAGTATTCTTCTGATATAATTTCCTCCCCAATCTTTTAACACCACTACATCAAGTCAGACTTGGAACTTATTATGTGTTTTTGTCTGTGAGCTTAGTCACATGGATCCATCCCCACTGTGTTAGGCTCAGAGACAACTCGGTGCTGCACTCATCTGGATGGTGGGAGTGTTTGCAATGGTTAATGAAGTAGTTGTAATGAAATCTGAGGATTTTCAAAGCAGCAGTATTCCTTCATAATTTACACACTTCCTCTGAAACAGATTGTAGAATTGTAATGCTGAAAAACTGCCCGAAACAACAAAAATGCAGGCAGGGGTGAGTAGAGTACGGAAACTCTACACTCAAGTACTGAAAATCTTCACTTAAGTAAAAACACAATTGCTCCGAACAGTGGCCATTTTAATGTACTAAAGTAAAAGTTAAAAAGTACCTGTTTAATAAATTACTCAGATTTTAACATTTTTTAGGGTGTAGTGCACTTATGAAATTCAATGTTAATGCTGGCATTACATTTGGTTAACTGCTTTCTTAAGGACACCAATTTAAAAGCCCAACAAATCATTATAGCTGCAAGATAATACATTTTAGAATACATTTTAAAATTTTATTAAGTACGTACAAAGCAATCCATGGTCTTGCTCCAGATTATATTAAGGAGCTTTTAACTCAGTACAATCCAGCCAAGCCCTTGAGATCAGCCGATCAAAACCTTTTTGCTGTTCCTTAGACCAGACTAAAAACTAAGGGTGACCCTGCATTTTCAATTATGGCCCCTCGGCTCTGGAACAGCCTTCCTCTCAATGTGAGATCAGCAGACTCCACTGCAGCTTTCAAGTGAAAATCTCACTTCTATAGGATGGCCTATCATTATTAATGTTTTATTGTTTTATTGTTTTAAGGATTTAATAATGTTTGTTTCTATCTGCTCTAAATGCTCTTTTGAATGTTTTTGTATGATTTTTTATGCTCCTGATTCTGTATTTAATGGTTGGGGGATTTTGTGGGTCTAGGACTTTTTAATTCTTGATCTGTAAATCTTTTAATATGGAAAGCACTTTGTGCATGAGCTTGAAAAGTGCTATATGAATAAATGTATTATTATCATAAGTTAGTGTCATTAACCTTTCACAAGAAATATTAACATAGCTAACGTTAGCTAGCTAATTACATGTGGAATAATTGGGATAAACTTAGGCAGCTGGATTCACAAGTGCATGCAAGAATCCATCTTGCCAGGCTCCAAGTTATTAATTTGTGTCCGCATTAAAAGTCGTGCAACCAATCACAGGAAGGGACTACTGACATCTACAGGTGTGGTTTTAGGTGTAATGACCGTGAGAAGCTGACCATGGAAGCATTGATTCGATTGGTTGAAGTTAGCCTGTGGTAGACGTGTTAAACGGATGGTTCATCCAATCACCCACCAAGTGTTTTATTTAAAAGTGCCTTCCCTTTTCCAAACTGTTTCTAAGGATGACTTTCCAGATGGTTCTGTGTAACAAACCATGTTGTGTGTCAAGTAAACTCAGTTTATCCACCTCTTACAAATTACCCTGACAGTTTACCCTCCTGTTTTCAGATTCAGATCACCGTATCAATCAATGAGGGGGAAAAAAGGGCCTGTTTACCCACTTCTGTATTTTCCTCTACACCCCATGCATACAGACTAATTGTAACAAGGTATACATGGCAAATGTAAGTAAAAAGCAGACTACTGACTCAACAATATCCTCAAGTAAAGAAGTACAGTTTTAAAAAGGAACATGAAAAGTACTTATTCATAAAAAAAAAAAAAAATCAACTTTTTTTTTAACTTATGATGTTACTTATAACTGGCTACTCCCCACCTTAAATGAGAATTAAATGTTCAGATTAAGAAATAAAACCAAAAGCAGATGAAAATAACTATAATAATAATAAATTTCCTCTGGGCCAACTGTTGTGATCTAAGTCCACCACCAGAGGACTCTCTAACCAAAGACAATATATGCCGCAGTTCACAAAACCTACAGAAAACGTTTTGAATGTGCACTTTATCTGTGTTTTCCATTCATTTAATCAAATGTACTTAAATGTACACTGGAAACTGCGAACATCCACGTGAAAACTGCGGGGCTTTCAAGACATCAAATGACTTCATTATATGTCTCATTGTTGTTATAACCTCATAGTCAACAACAGCAATGAAATGTTTGTTCACCTCATGATGAAAAAATAGAAACATCCAGCTGAATCTTCTGTGCTGATTCTCTATCAAAACATTGATGGTCTTACTTTAAGTGAATCAAGTTAGACAGGATATACTTCTGCTTTAACAGACCTGTAAGGAACCGTGTCTGTTTCATGAAGGCTGTACAGTATTTTGCTGTGCTGCGTGTAACGCACATGGTGATTTATACTGAAAAACATGAGGAATAAGGGAGGAGGTTGGTCTTGCAGCGGAAAACGTCTGTCTGTTGTGGACTGCGACGTTCATCGGGAGGAATGTGTCTGCGATGACTGGGCAGCACGACTGGCTCTGCCCGGTTTGATCCTGTTGGCTCTCCGACGTCGCAGTGCTCCGAGCTCAGGGTGGATGCTGAAGGAGGCAGACACGAAACGTAATTACCGGCAATGCAGCTTCTTAAGGCAGACATTAAGGCTTCCCACTTTAATCTGTATGTTTGAGGTTACGTGTCTTGTGCAATGTAAAGGACAGTAAGAGCTTTATGTCGAAGTAACATATTTATAACGAACATAACAAAAGGAAGGATGCGAAAATAAGTTAAGTATGTTTGCTTAAGGAGTTTGTTTTTACTTGAACGTGTGTGGTGTGTAACTTTCTTGTTCATTAGAAGTTGAGTGTTTCAGAGCCTCCGTTTTCTTTCTCAACTGAGTCTCAACAAGGATCATCAGCCGAAGTGAAGCGTCTCAATGGAAACTTGAGCAATGGATTTCATTAAATGGGTTATGGTTTCAAAGCTGTACCTTTGATGCTCATTTTTTGTTCCTCATAATAAAATATTAATAATAATGTAAGTATTGACTCAATGTGTTCTGTAAAAAAAGTCTTGTAATCCTAATTTTGTGCAACAGTCTTTTATGTTTGCTATGCGTATTTGATTTAGGCTATATGGCCTAATTTACTTAGGATTACCTTGAAACTTACTTATTGTGAAAATGTCTCACAGAAGTTCAGAACAGGCCGTCGGACAGACCATGAAAATTTAGTACAACTGTTCATCTCGCCCAGGGGTTTTTTAAGTGTTGCTGTTCTTGTAATATAAGAACCATAAGAGTGATGAGACATTCTGGGTCTTAGTAATGTTATTATTATTACGTTATTGATTAGGTTGATAAATAATAATAAGCTGTTAAAACACACGATAAAAAAGGGCTACCAAATTGTGAGCCCACATTTATTTGTGCTGTTGAGTCTGAGATCTCATTGTTTACTTTGTCTCCCCATCACCAGCATTTAAACCCGAGCACTTCTGTAAGTTACTAGCATTTATCCACCGTCAGCATATCTTAATAGTCAAAAAGTTTAATTTGCCTATCAAATTAACATATCAAATAACCACATCATAAGATAAAGCTTTGGCGATATCGTTTACCTTGACATTTTCCGAGAGCACTGTTTTACACTTTACAATAAGCGTCCATTTTGCCAGTTATAGGCAAAATGAGTAATTAATATTTAGTGATATGCTATATAGGCCTACTGTACAATAAGGGCCCCTTTGGTAGTTATAAATGTTAATAACTCATCAGTAAGATGCATTAGTAGTAATCTAGCTGGATTTTGCCAAACAGTGAGCACTTAGGGATACATTACATCGATCAAGGAGTTTACAACCTGATTAATAACCTAAATATACTCTAAGAGTAGTGTTATTGTTTGAACTTCACTTCCCACAATGCTTTGGGGAATATAAACAGGAAATATAAAATTGCTGTGGAGTCAGCAAGTTAGGTGTGTGCTTTTAGCCTATATGTATTAACTTTCGGCAAATTCGCACTATTAAATGTATGCCGAATTATCTATTAGTAGGTTCTGTTTGCAGTTTACAAATGACTGTACAAAAATATGTCTCTGGATTACTTTTACAGTGACGAAAACTTAAAAATGCGGTGATTCTCAAGCAAGTTCAGGAGAAATCAGAAAAAACTTTTTCCACGCAGAGTCATGGACGTTATTTAGATAATGATATAAAGTCTATAAAACTTGAATCTTACTGAATCAAAAAATGTGTGCATCGTGTTTGTGTGATCTGGTTTGACTAATACTGGTGGCTAATATTCACATTGGCACAGAGAGAGAGGCTCGCATCTAGAAGAGACCTCTAGACTCGCGGAAGATCTCGCGAGAATGACCATTTTAACCCAAATCTTTGTCTCCTGATCCCAGCAAAGCATGTATGCCTTTACGCGAGCCAAATCTTAACCATTATGAAACATAATTAGAACAGCAGTATATAGACAATGGATTTTTTTAAAAAAAAAACGCGTACAAATATCGCGAGAGATTCTCAGATAAAGGGTTCCCTTCTGGACACGGCCCAGAGAGAACGAGAACAACAGAAGTAGGTCAATCGCATAATTTCGCGCCGTTGTCACTTGGAAGTGTTTTCCTTCCTTTCCTGTGTGGCACTGCGAAACGGAAGCCAGAAGTTATTCGAAAAAACAAACGCCTCAATCTTTAGAAGTCGATACAGAACAGGGGGAAAAGGAGAGAGAAGTAGAGGGCACTATGTTTGGTAAAAGATGACCTTGTTTCACCTCCTGCTACTCAGGCACGGAGACAGCGCTGTCGGAATTCGCCAGCCTCCTCGCCTCGCAGACCGTCTGGTCTGAACCGGTTCGGGAAGTGCGCGGTCTCGTGCACACTGCAGACACCACGCACTGATTCACACACAACACTCCGCGCATCCTCACACAGACCCCGCCCCACACTCTGTTTAGGCCTCTGTGATTGGTTCGAACGGCCGCGGCTCGCCCACACCGCCCGCATGCTGTTTGGTCGATAAAAAAGCCTCTGAATTGTAATTGGTCGGTGCCCCTCCAAACCTTTTATTTTGGGGCGGCCCCGTTGACTGTCCACGGGAACGCGGAGGAGTGTAGTTGTAAACGAGGCGTGTGCACGTTTCAGCACCAGCACCTTGTGGATAGCAGCCAAACGGCGAAAAAGAGGAGGGTTGTCGTTGTGGTGGGGTAGCTTAGTTCATTGTGACAAACCGACGAGTTTGCGGTTTGCAACGCCACGCAGCCGCTGCGATCGCGGGAAAACTTTATTGATAGTTTTGTGTCGGCGAGCGGAGGATATAAAGCAGCAGCGCTTCAGCTTTTATTTGCCCCGGCGGGCAAATAGTGCCACGACGAGCAACATCTCGACAGAAAGAAACAAGTTTGTAATGGTAAACCTCTCGTTATTTTTCGGCTGGTGTGTCGACTTTGCGCGGCGTGTCTTCAACTAACCGCGAAGACTAAATGGCTGCAAACGTAAGTAAACAAAGGTGATAGAGAATATAGACAACGGTTGACCAGTGGCCCTGTTTTTAGCCACATCGCAGCCAGCTCGTACCGGTACCCGCCGAGGTCTCCATTGTGTGAGCATCTCTCTGCTAACTACACCACCGCCGCCTGCCCGCCGCCACACACCTGCCGCCTCTCCCACAGTCACAGCTGTGTGTTTTCAGACGGTATTTTTCCTCAACTTTTTGAACCTCAAAAATGTGTTCCGGGTTTGGTTCGTGACCGACCGGCGTATCAGCCAGGAATACCCCCAACTTCAGATCCTCCGGGCGCTGAAGGAGCGCTGCGCCGACGAGGATGTTGAGTTCCGCTCTCTTCTCATGGACCAGATAGTGCTCACGATCAGCGAGGGGCAACTAGGCAAGTATCACTCAGTGGATCACAACAGGCTGTAAACTGTGGTCGGTAATGATGCAGTATAACTTGGATTATTTAGCCCGCAAAGTTGGTAGCATGTGGTCATTGTTTGAGGGGGGTCGGCGGTGGGGGTGGGTGGGGGCTCTACTGCCGTAAAGCAAGGAGAGGGTTAGCCCGGGCTGCCTGCTGCAAGGAAGCGAAGTGTGTGACCACAGCCGTGACCGGCCTAACCCACTTTCCAGCTAGAATGCCTCCACACCATGGGGGAGCAGTGCTGCTTGTTTCATTTCGCTGCCATGCCTTGGATGATAATATGCGTTATAGCAACAAGGCAATAAGGGAATATCTTTTTTTTCAATATTATTGAAGCCCCGTCATTAAAGTATAGGCGTTTATTAGTGAAAACAATCGGAACTGGTGAGACCTGTAACGCACATAAAGGCACTCAAGGCTGCAGCTGTGGGTTTTATGAGTAGTCCCTGACACCAAGTAGATCTCCTTTCAAAACAGGCCGAGAAAAAACACGTGAAATAGACAGAGCCTGTTTAAATGATCATTTCAATATTGTCAGAATAAATTTGAATAGGTAGAACTGCAAGGTTTGTATGTGTTGCAGCAGAATGATAGTTGAGTGATGAGTCTAAGTGTGTTGGTAAAGAGTCCCAAGCATGGCAAAATAATTACGAAATAAGGCAATGCAGGCAAAGGGCAGGGTCTTTACAGACTGCGCCTCACACTTCTACTGGGTCATATGTGATGATGTTTATATATGTTTATGCATTGGTTCATATAATCAAAATAGAAGAAAAAAAAAAACTATTTTGGTTAAATTAGAAAAAATAAGCAAATCTGGATCTGTGGAACCAGATGGTACATTGATTATCAAAACTGAAATCAATTAACCAGCAACAGGGGTCCCCAGCAGGAGGAGGAATAGAATATATTTAATTTTTATCGCAAGGGAGGAAATGTGGTTGGCCATTCTGATTTATTGTAATGTATATTGATTCTAGTTTGATCATTGATTGACTGTGAAGACTTAATTATCTTCAGAGGAGATTTGTTGAGACAAGATCCTATCAAACTGGAGGTCCGTGGTCTAATGTGCATCTATATTCTGGGAGTCTAGTTTGGGAACAACTATACTGATATACTGTCAGGTTTCTGTACATCTTACCTAATCTGTACTATTTACAGTATGTTATTATGACATATCTTCAGTTGGTCTTTTGTTATTTTGGTGGTGCTTTGTCCAGAACACATTATTTGTGTTTTTCCTGTATGAAATGACAACATGTTACAGTACTGAATCAGGAGGCCTTGATAAAGTGATGGTAAGAGGAGGAACTCTCAACAAACAGACACACATGGAATTCTTCAAGGCTGTGTGAAGTGGGGCCATGTCACCAGATGAGAGGCGTGTAGGTCTCAATTAACACATAAATGGCGTAGGCTGGCACTGTGAGGGGCTGAGTAGTTGGGAGAGGTATGTGGGATGAATAGGGGTAAGATTGGGCAGCACGTCCTCTCATAGACTACATACTGCAGACTACATCATGGCAAAGTTTTATACTCACATGGGTTTAACAATGGAATATTACAGTGGAAGGCATGACATTTAAGAAATTACATACATTTCACACTCCACAGCACAACCAAGGAACCTTTGTGAACACAAAAATTTTTTTCTCTTCTTTTTAAATTAACAACCTGCATACAGTGTTGGTATAGAAATAATCATTGAACATTGTCTGGTTTTGCTGCTAGCCAAACAGCTTCGATACTATCAGACATTTGTATTGTAGTGTTTTTAAACACACGAAATTGAAAAAGTTTAGAAGTATCAATACTTTTAACATCCTTGCACTGAAACACAGTTTTTGCTACCATGGCTGAATGAGAGCATGTTATCAGATGAAGACAGGAAGGTAGACAGCTGTCTAGACCTGTAGCTTAGCAAGATACACTCAACTGGAGCAGAGCGGTTAGCATGACCTGTAATCCATGCCGGCCCCAAGTCTGCGTACAGTAACTGTCTTGACATCACAGATTAACAGCCAGTGGACAGATTGGCCAAGCTGTAGGCTTGGTACACAGGAAGCCATAGTGTATATACTCTCATGAGGTACATACTGGCCCTGTACATCTAGCATAGCATGATGCTTTTATCTACATATTAATTGCCCACACTTTGTTTACACCTAGGCTACAGAAACTCTGGAAATGGAAGGTACTTTCCAATGCATCCAAATGGGAATTGGCAGCTTGACAGCATCGTCTCTACTGAAAAAGAGTTGCTAATCCCTTTTAATATGCAGACTCTATGAATCTTTATGTGCATTAGCATAAGTGTGCAATACCAGTGGCAATAATTGAGTTAAGGCAGTTCTGGAATTTAAGATAGTGAGACAAGATCAGTGAGTGTTAACAATTGCTACACTGGAAACATAAGTGGTATTTCACCATCATGGGATCAATAATGCCCTTGTGGTCACCGACCACCTCTTTAAGTGGTTAGAATTATTTAGTGTGCCTGATGTCCAATGCACTTTTGCACATAATCTTTAATTCGCCATACTAACTCTTCATCTGTGGAGATTTTCAGTGCATTTCTCCTCCCGCAGTATTGCACACACACAAAAAAAACATTTCTCAAGTCCTCTCTTATTCATACTTCATACTTTAAGCTAGAAACTCAATTCAAACCTTAAAATGTTCCACATTATGAGATTTCTTCAACTTTTCAGTCCCACTCATAGTAATTAGACTCTTACCTACTTTCCCACTATGGCTACTCTTTCTTCATACAAAATTATTGAACTGCATTGCTTTAATAGACATTATTCAAACAGTGCAGTTTAACTCCCAGGTATTACTTTGCACTGGGGCAGAACAATTAATCAGAATATTGTCAAAAGTGCAGCGCAGCCAAATGCAATATCAAAACCACACTAGCTTTTTTTTTTTTTTTGATAAAAGTAAAATGTGTCACAACATGACACTATAAATGAAGCATTACATTGCTACAGAGATGCTCTGGCCTGCAAATCATGTGGTAAAAAGCACATCATCATCATTTTTGCAAATGATGTGCAATGAAATGCAAACATTACCATTACCCAAATCATGACGCATATCACAACATCTGACAAAATACTTACAATGTGATTTTTTGTTTTTCTGCATATCCTTTGGCCCTACTTAGTACTTGTGATATTAGTATGTAAAATGAAAAAAAGTAAGCCAAAATGAATACATGGCATTTAACATTAAAAATCACATGGGAGACAGATCTCGTAGCTTTCTACTAGTAGTAGATGCATAAACAACCTGAACCAAAAACCTTCTTTCACATTTAGTATTTGTTTAAAGGAGGGTCAGAAGGTAGTCACAATCCTAAAACTGATAACACATTTACAGTTTGCTATTTTAAAGGTTTCTTGACATCTTGGCTCATTTGTATGTTCTCAAGTCAGGTTGATGTTCCATGTTTCACGCTGAAGTTAATGGGTTCAGTGTGTCCCCAGGAGAAGAGATGAGTATGCACATATGCATGCACGCACACACACACACACACACACACATTATAATAACAAACAATTATGGCCCCTCACATAAGACAGCCAAATCCAGCTAGCTAGAGGCATTTTATATCCCATGATTTGTGCTGCGAGATGTTAAAACAGAGACCGGATATGAATTGATGTTTCAATCCTTTCTGATCCTTGCACATGCCAGTGGGCACACTTCTACCTCGAAGATGATAAATGCAACACTCCTATGTTACTGAATAGGAAAACGGAACATTATGGCCTCTAGCATGCAAGTGTGTATCAGCATCTACACACATGAGGCAGAGATAGTGTAGCTTTAATGTTAGTCCTTGGTGATTTTATGAGAAATGAGACTATGTAATGATCAGCAGTGTGGTTGGTACAGCTATTAACTTGATTTACATCTCATTGCAGTAATAACTTTTATTTTATTTATTTTATTTTTATTTATGTCTTGCAAAATAACACTTCTGTTCAGTCTATTGCATAAGCACTTCGAAAATATGTTAAGTCTTAAGATAAAAGAGTGTACAGTTTTGGGGGGCTGTGACTTGCACGTCACAGCCCCAGAGGACAACAGCTTGTTCATAATTTAGCCCACAGTTGCCTCATATCTCCTTTATCACATACAGCCTGAACAGGTACATTTGCATTTTATTGGTGTTGCTAAAGAGGCTCACAGTACTTGCTGCGTGTATATATGTAATATAACCACGACAATTGCATTTATTACATCTTATTTTGCCCTGTGGCACACATAGGAATGTATAATTTTGCTCCAAAGTACATATTTCACATAAGGCAGCACACCTTAATGTTACACACTGAATTTTTGTGGTAATTACCACTTCTCAGGAAAAGATTAAATTGAAAGCAACTGGACTTGTTTAAAAGTCTCATTAAAGACGTTTCGCTTCTAATCCAAGAAGCTTCATCAGTTCATGCCTGTCAGACTAGTCAGAGCTAGTCTGATTACTACTTGCATCAACAGGGAGATGATGCAACTGACACAAACAGAAAAACTGGTTTTACTGTTAATGTTATACCTGATGGCTGTTCCAAGAACAGCAGATCATTATTAGGGAGAGAGACTGACACATCTTTCCATATCAGATCGGACCACGTCGCTGTGAATGTTTGGCCTTTCTTTTTATATATGGTCATGCTGCAAATAAGCACTTGCGTTTGTAATTTGCATAGCCGCAGTAGCCGAAGAGAGGAGTGTCTGCTCTATGATTACTGGACTATAAGCCCTCTAACCTTGCATTTTCTGAAACTGAATGATGTTGCATCACTGTAAAAACTGTGGTGAGAAGAAGCTGCAAGTAACCACAAACCAAGAAATCTTATTGAGTGAAAGAAGAAATCCTTTTCTTCTCTGACTTTTTTGTACTACCACATAAATGGCAGGTAATGAAGAATCATTTGAAGATGTCACAGAAACACCAGTTAAAATAGCAGTGGTTTTGTGTTTGTACCAGCCACTGTGGCTGCTGAATACAGAATAGTTCCTACCCAGCATTATGTCAAAAATATAAAAATAGCCATTGAGTAACGACTGGCAAGGCAGTCTATATACCCATTCTGCCACTACACCCAAGTGCTTAGTCCTCCATTACCATTTAACAAAAATGAAAATAACAGTAATTTTTTGATAACACACACACACACACGTATATATATATGTATAAGTTTACTGTGATTTTTGCCAGCAAGCTAGAAGAAGAACCAGAAACACAAAAGGTGAATTATGAAAAAACAAAATGGCAAGGAAAATTTTGGAGTGAATGGAAGCAGGAGTTTAAGAATAACACATTGTTTTCGCCAATTTCCTTAACTAGCTGAGAAGTCTAGCTTGTTTTTTTTTTTTTTAGCAGAAACAATGCTTTCAGCAAACACCACATCATAGTTCATAGAAAAATTGGACAACACAAGTGCCACAGTTAAGGAATGATTTATTTTAGTTTGTCATCTTTTCTGTATTGTTTTATATAAGTTTACATTTGGGTCACCAAAAATGTACTTTGACCACCAGTGGGGCCAGTGCTTAAACATATTAGTGACAAAACCTGCATCATAATTAATTGGTTAAGTTCTTGACAGTGATTAAACCAGACTAAAAGATTACTGTAAATTATAAAACGTGATATGTGTTACAACTATTTAATCTGAGAATTTTTCTGTGGGCGCTTAATGTATTTGTTGAGCTGTTTACAAGAGCTGCAGAGTAATTTTTAAGGAAAAAAGTCAAAATTCTCAGATTATTCCAACTTGTTGATTGTGAATATATTCTGTTTTTTTCTTTGGGTTGTGGACAAAAGACATTTGAGGATGTCATCTTAGGCTTTGCGAAACAGTGGTCTGCTTTTTTCACTTTTTTGGACCAAACAACTAATTAATTAACCAAGAAAATAATAAATAGATTTATAGACAGTGAAAATAATCGTTAATTGCAGCCCTGTTGTTATCATGCTACTCAGCCTTCGCCTTTGCTAAATATTTTTGTTGTCTCATGATATTTCTTGCCTGCCTCAGTTAGTTCAAGTACTGTAACTGGCAAAGTAGCTCTCAGCTGCACAGTACACAGACAGCCTCACAGAGGATATGTCGGCCTACATGGCCTCTGTGTTCGATGAACAAAAGATTTTTTTGCTAGGCCTCACAGTCTGCCTAAAATATATGTTATTGTCTGATGCGTGTCACGGATGACAGATATGTAAATAAACCATTGAGGGCATTGTGATCCCAAACTGTGGGGGAACCTGCTGCCCCATCAGGCTAATTTTGACAGGATACCCAGACCCGGACTGAGACTGCATTCAGGGCTGGCAGGACCCACCGGCCAAACATTGGCACAGCATTTGTCGGCATCGGCTGCTTTGTGACGTTGCAGCGGTATGCATAGAATGCTTGTTATGCTTGTTAGCTTTGTCAGGCAGATTGAAAATGGGACGTGCATATGTCGTCCTTTCAGCCATAAAAACATTATGGTTCTGTCGTAGATTCAAGAAAAAAATCCCATCAGTTGTGACTATTAACAGGTCACACCCAATCACAAAAACTTAATGTTGCCTTTGTTGTACAGTAAAATGGTCAGGAAGGGTTTCTGACTGTTTTTGTAAATGGTCACATGACAGGCAGCACAGTGCACACGAACACTTGCACAAAATGAATAGGACTGATTCATCTGGCTGCCTCATTGGTCTCTGTTTGGTTCCCCTAGAGATGGAGACGAGCACCGTGAACAGTGAATACTGTCTGTCAAAAAGCATGGGACCACATCCCCTGACACTTCCCACTGTAACACCACTCACAGTGCCCTCAATGACTGCACAATCAGATCAGTGTGTGAGAGTGTTGAATAGGGCTGGAAAAACAGTGAATCCTCCTGCTTCTATGCTGAGATTGTGAGGAGGAGGAGGAGAAAAAGGGAGGGGTGGCAGTCTTTTCATGGCTTCATACTCTTTTTTCTCGTGCCTCCATTTCCCCCTCCCCTCCTGTGTGTTAAGGCTACAAGACATCCCCGACCTTTTATGCATATACTGCCCTTTTCTGTTCCCCCCTCTTACCTGTCTGTGCACAGAATGACCCTAAAGACAAGTGTTAGTCCCACCCACAGTATGTGCTTGATGCACCATACATTCACTGACACACCGGTTGCTGTGTGTCTGACTTTATTACATATGCAGCAACCATCAAGCTTCTCGTGACCCCTTGTGATCTTAGCCAGCAGCGCTGTCACTATTGTGAGTCTGCCGATTCTAAGATGGCCGCAATTCAGGTCACGGTAGAGGTGAAATGCTGTGCCAGTGACAAATGTGTCTCCACCCCTCTTTCCCATACATATATATGTGTATGCATACCCACACATACGCACAGGTTCTCGTTGCCACCCAATCTGTTCTTCCTGATGAGCTGTTGGGTCTTATCGCCTGCTCAAAAATCTCACAGTCTGTCTCTGTTTCCTCTTCTCATCCAGGGTGACAAAGTAACACCAGTCACCAGGAAAAGGCTGCCAAATCTTTGGCTATGGCTGCTGAATTTGCCATCTGTGTTCAGCAGATATCAAGCCAATATTCTGTTATTTCAAAATCTTATTCTGTTCTGCCGATTCAGACTGGAGATTGCAAGTGAATGTTGAAATTTGCCACATTTTTAGCCCTGTGGAAATGTTAGTGTATACTAAGTCATGCCAGCTTTATTCCTGCCATCATATTACAAGCTTCTCTTTGTCAAGTCTCCCCTGTTTTCCATGGCTTTTACATGCTGTGCTGCATTGAAATGGCTGATCGGTGACCTATTCAGATGTGCTCAGTTAGGCTGTTGTATTTCCTTGGCTACATTTACATAATAAAAGTGGTGTCAGGCTGAGACATTGAAAACCAATGTCAATTAGACTCTGAATAAAACAAAACATCATCATTTCCAGATAACTTAATTTAAGGAACAGCAGACTAGAGTGTAGTCAAAAATATCCTGAAATATGTAAACTTAAATGTTTTATTTTGTTTCAAATCATGCTTTTCTCCCTGTGTGTGTTCCTGTGTGATTAAATTCATGCACCCATGGGGTTTCAGACATCTCTCCTTACCCCCCTGCCCTAAGGTGAATCAGTAAGGATATGTCATTCTCAGTTAAAGGGGAAGAATAAAGGAGGAGCTGGCAGCCTTGCAGTGGAATACTGTATATGGATACAGACAGTGTGTTGATACTCTTATCAGTTGGCCTGGCCAAACTCCTGTCTTACACAGCACCAGCCTTGGAGCTGGCTGCCTCTGCCTGGTCTTGTAACTCGGCCAACTTCCAGTCAGAGCTGTGTAGTGACAACTGGAGTGGTGTCCACAAACAGTCTCCATATGAGGAGTAATCTTTTCCGCCAGCAGATGATGGATTCTAAATCTCACTAACCACTTTCACAATGTTTCCAGCTACTGCAAATAGGACTTTTAGGATGTGACGGTAGCTATAAACAGTGGTGTGTTACAGGTCAGGTGTTGCTCTAAAGAACTTTATGTTTGAAGTTTTCCTGTGCCCACACACTGGCAGAATTGCGACAAAGGATTCTTGTTTGGTCCTCAAAAAATCTTAAAAAGCCTAAAATGTGATAATCTGAATTTTGGGCCAAAAAGAATCTGAAAATGTCTTATGTAGAATTTTGACAGGTATTTAAAATTGATTAGATTATGAGGTTAATGTTGCATTAACTTCAGTCTAATTAATTAATTAATTCATGAGGCATTAACTGATGTACTTTTTTGCCAACATGGACATGAATTTGGTCTCAAACTATGTTTATTATGGTCTTAAAATGTCTTAAAAAGTCTTAAATTTAAGTTGTTTAAACCCGCAAAAACCCTGTTAATTATGGTTATCTTGTTCTTCCCTCTGTTCTCCAACCACTCCTGCCTCTATGTAATCCTCCAGGTCTGCGAGTGGAGCAGGAATTGGTGACATCTTATCCGCAGGTGGTGGTGGTACGGGTGCCCACGCCCTGGGTGCAGTCGGATAGTGACATCACTGTGCTGCGCCACCTGGAGAAGATGGGCTGTCGGCTGATCAACCGGCCCCAGGCCATTCTCAACTGTGTCAACAAGTTCTGGACCTTTCAGGAGCTGGCCGGCCACGGGGTGCCTCTTCCTGACACCTTTTCCTACGGTAAATCAACAACCGACATTGGCCTTTTTCACAGTGTTGATGTGTTGTGGCAGCACTATGTTGTTGTAAATAAGAAGTCTGAGGCAGCACATTTCTCCATGACTATGATCAGAAACTCAGTTGATGATTGTGTGATGCAGATGGCTTTATTAATACATTGATATACAGAAATGGCCAATCTTCTTGCTGTTGGTCTTTTTTGCTTATGTAGGTCATATAGAGGCATCAGCAAAAAAAAAATTGACTGATTCATAACCAGATAACTGAAACTAAACAGTACATATAGCCATAGTTAATTATACTTTTTACAAGCCTTCTTCTCAGCTAGCATTCATATTGATTTAATTAAAATGCTGATGTTAACAGTACCTTGTATCAGGTCCGCTCTGTAGACTGGATTATTTTTGCTGAGGTGTTGAAATGTTGCTGTTGTGCTGTTATGGAAGGCTGGTTTGGTTTTACAACAGGCACAGACACTACAGAGTTTTTGCTTTGTATCAGGTTGAAATGATCCCAAACTTTGGACACTTTTTATCATTTTCGCTGGCCTGTCTCTTCTCTTTGCCCCTCGCTATTTTCTCTCTCTTCCTCCATTTTGCAGTCTGCACCATCAAATCATGTCTTCATCATATCGTATGTCTACAGCATTTAAAAATCAGCATCTACAGCAAGTGCATTGTATGGCTATTGTATATAGATTAAACAAAGCTTTGAATTGAATTTGCATCAGTGATTTTTAGTAATTGAGTTACTCCAATTTGTTGAGGAATTGTTTCAGCCCTCAAACCAGCCTTCAGTTTGATGGTGCGGAGTCCACGTTGAATTGTGCCGACTATAGAATGCAGACTCTAATTCCCTGAGCACATTAAGGATGTGTTACACACAAATGCATGGGTGAATAAACATAGACACCCTGTCTCTAATAGAGGTGTCCATCACAGCACCCACTGGACAACTTATTATAGAAAGTCTCACAGACCCAATTAAACCCAGCTTCAAAGTGTAAATTGTTTCATACATCAGTTTGTTTATGATTTGTTTCTATCATGCTTTGTGTTTACTAAAAATGAACAGCACTTGCTGCTTAGGTCAGTGATATGACTTCTTATTTTAGTCAAATTAAGTGAAAATAAGCAAACAAGATATTGATTATATAAAAAAAAATAGATGGAGATAGTGTCTGTAAGTATGTATAAACAAATTATAAGTGAATGCAACTGCATTATCTATAGTCAAATGGAGATTAGGAGAAACACCAGCACTGCTGTGTCATGTGTTTTTTGACATTTCAATCACATTAGTTGTATCACAGGCTTTAGTCCACTGTGTCACTCTGTATCACAGATTAGTAAGCCATCATCACTAGTCCACTGCATTTACTGAAACAACGGAGAGAATATCCCATTTACATATCTAGGTGTACACTGAACCACATATATTTATCATTTTTACAATTTCTCCAGCACCTCTGGATTTAACCTACTGTTGATGAGAGCGGGTGGATACAGCCCTCACAACACAAGCTAGGCTGTTGTCTTTACTTTGTTGTAGTTAGCTGATTTTATAAGACAAAACAAAGGCTGCCAACAAACACCACATATTCCTTTCTGTTTTCCAAAAACCCACAGAGCTGGGTGTTTGTGAGAGCAGGAAGAGAACTATACAGACAGGGGGAAAGAAAGAAAGAAAGAAGAAAGACAGAAAGAAAGACAGAGAGAAAGAGGAGGGGGTGTTTGGCCTACATTCCATTCGTCTCTCTGCACAGTAGGCCAGGCGATGCATGCAGAGCGGCTGGAGAGCTTATGTAACATTCCCCCCCACGACGCCCCACCCCATGCCCCCCTCATGATTTTTCAAAATAAAGGATGCCATTGCCTCCCCCCTCCTGCTCTCCATCTCAGCAGCTTATGACGTGGTTGGACCCACAGTTGCTGTCCGCTCTCTCCCTCTCTGTTCTCTCTGCCTCTCACTGAAAACACGTGGATCAGTGCATCTGGAAAAAGCCGTGTGACAGGGTAGCTCACATCTGTTCCCTTGACTGAATGCCAGATAAGACCAGACACAGGCACACAAAGATGGAGAGAAAGATGGAGACAGGGAAGGGGAAAGAAGTTATTAACACCTTCAATTTTTTCAGTATTCTTAACACATTCTTCAATCACCTCTCAAGCCAAAGCATAGAAATCTGAAGCTCAGCTGTTGCTACAAGCGACCAGTCAGAATCGATGGTCAGCTGCTTCACATTAATGCCTCCTTCAGTGACTGCTCTGTTCCAACCACATGAAACAAGCTGCAAAATAAGTATAGGCTCGGGACAACACTCCTACAGTCAGCTTTGCTGTTTTGAGTCACTTCTGTTGCCATAGCAACGGGCTACATTCCCTCGCCCCACCCTGCTGAATTGTCTGTAATGTGTGAACTATGCTATCACAACACGGACAATTTTTAAATATATTTTACACCTCTGTGTGGGCGCATGTTTGTGTCTGCTTTGTGTTTGTGTGCAGGAGGGCATGACAATTTCCGTAAGATGATTGATGAGGCGGAGCCGCTGGGCTACCCCGTGGTGGTGAAGAATGCACGTGGCCACAGAGGTAAGACAATCACCCATCTATTTTCTTCCCACTACACCACACCTCAAAAATCTGTACGCTGCAGGCCCCTAACAGCAGCTCAGTCCACCCTTATATGAAATTCATTGACAGAGTGTTAATTATTAAGATCGTGGTGCTGTGACAAATACAAAACAGAAGCTTGTAATTAGAACTGCAGCTACCAGTTAAATTATTAATCAAATATTCTACCAACTATTCTATCAATTAATTTAGTAACCAGATAGAAATACTTTTGCTTTAATAAAGATCAATAGTAAATATACAAAAGAGAAAATAAGACAAGTCTCTAAAAAGTAATTGGCTTTTTTCAGGATATTTTTATAATACTATGCAATATAGTACTAATACTATACTGCATTAAAGAATTCTATAATACATATTAAAGATCATTATACACTATACAGTTTAATAATACTCCAATCTCTAGTCTCGCTCATGTCCCACCCACAACACTATGTGATTAGTTATCTGTCACGACTAATAGCCAATCAGCACTGAAGGCTGTGTGTCACAGACTGACAAAAAGGACCGCAGGCCACTCAGCTGGGTGAGAGGAGTGTTGTGTCGAAGGGAAAGTTGCAGATATCACCCAAGTCACAATAAACATCACAATCTTATGATCTATGACTAGGGCTGGATGATATAAAGATAATATATCAGTATCAAGATAGGAGACAAGATATTGCCTGAGATGTTATATTGTGATACAGCAGTGATATACAGTAGTAGTGTTGTCTTGTCCTGGTTTAAAAGACTTTATCACAGTAAAATTCTGTAAAATTGCTGAACTTACCAGATTGTTCTAGCTGTTCAATTATTTGTTTTTAACCACTTAGTCATTATATCCACATCATTGATAATTATTTATCAAAAATCTTAAGTTAATATTTGTGGAAGCACTAACAGATATTCCTACAATATTGTTGTAATATTGATGAATATCAATAAGGAAATCTTTGGTTAAAAAATATTGTGATATTTGATTTTATCCATGTCGCCCAGCACTACTATCAGATCATCATACATTTGCACCATTTGAGAATTTATATTATTTTAGAAAAAATATGTATATCGAGATATAAATTGCATATCACAGAATAGCCAAAGATTAGATTTTAGATTTTTTTAATAAGCCAAATTGCCCAGCTTTACAGACAACAAGCATGTCAGTTTCCCAGTTACACCACTGAAAAAGTCTACAGGATTTCACTCAATGGAGGTGAAAGTGATAGTTTAATAGCATTGAAAAAGTACTAGTCACCACGAAACTGGTTCACCTTGCCAGGGGCTGAAAGTACTATTGACATACTGCACTGTATATGTTATATGGATTAAATGCAGCTGCAATGCAAAGAAGTTGCACAGGGGATTTTTTTCAAGGAATCGTTTCAGTCCTACTTGTTATGCTTGAAGCGGTTGCTTGGTTAGTTTACAAATTGACTCACATTTCCTCATTTTGCCTGAATTCACATGGGACTTGTGTGGGAAGTTTCAGCCTTGTCATCTATGTTGCTCTTCCAAAAGATAAGCTCCAGTGTCTGTTGACCCATTAGTGCTTTCCCATTCATGGTTATCGACACTTGACTGGCTCTGCCATTGTATGGAGGAATAACAATAGGTCTTGGTCAGCCCAGACTGCCATCGCAGTGCATTGTTAGGGAAAGCAGCCGTTGGTCAACCACCAACTTGACCCTTTTTATAGAGTTTGGCATCTCATGGGTTGCTTTCCTCCCCTCTGCGGTTGACCGTTGACACTGGCTGAAGTCCAGCCTGCTTTCCTTCTCATGAGCAAACATGGCCTGTGAACAAACATAAAGGGCTATTTCAAAATCTTAAGAATTATTGGTATAGAGAACAGGCAATGACGTCATGGCTCATTGCTGTCTGGGTAGTGGTCACCACATTTGAGGACGCCCATCTTTGTTTGCATTAATTTCTCTTGAGGCAGCCACAAGCACATAGCAACAACAATCATAAATCAACAGAGAGAAAAAATGAATGGACCGGGCAAAGACCAAGTGTAAGGTTCCTTACTGAGAGGAGGAGGCAAAGGAGCATTACTTTGAGTAAATGAAGGAAACGAACAAACTTCATTCATACTAAACAAGAAACAACACAGCTCGGCTACCCTACGCCATAAGCGCAGAGCCAGCAGTACACAGTTCACAGCAGTAAACACATGAATATGTCTCAGGAAATGTTGCTGAAGTTGAAGTTTGTTCTTGTTTCGGTTGTGACCCTGCCTTCTTGTTAGTGCTGCATTTCTCACAAGTTACGGTATTCCACTGTGTTTTTAAGTTGGATATGGACACCACTGCAATGTTTACCTCCAAAAAAACTACTAGTAGTAAAGTTAAATGTCATGTGCTCTTCCTGGCCAATTATTGGGATGTAAAATATTGTAATTCACAACATTACGTACACCTTTGGGTGCACACTGTCCAAACAATACATCATCAATATAAAGTAGTCATGTTCACACATCCCACTGAGTCACAGGACTATAATTCCATGCTTGTCTTGTTTTTGACTTGACTTTAGACTGTCCATCTTCACATCTTTGTGATGTTACCAAGGACTCGCCTTGTCATCCTGTTGAGATTGTCACGTAGACACAATGTGCACATACACGGGCAGCAGGCACATGATTTTCCCTGGTGCTGGAGCAGGGGTCAGAGGGCTTGACAAGCAGGAGACGGAGCCAAAAGGTGCTAATTAAAACAGGCGTCTTCTATCCTTTGTGAGAAACAATTTTGTGGCTGCTAAGAGGAGTGTCCTATCCATTATAAGAAACAGGAACTGACATGAGACTTGGTCAGCAGAAGCAGCTATGTGTCAGCAAAACTCTGAGGAAGTTATCCAACCTCAACTAATGTTATACAAATGTTAAACCCCTCAAGCATTTTATTTTCATGTTCATATAAACAGGTATAGTGATACAAACATTCTGAAAACTAGCTCACCTTTCCTTCCTTTCCTCTTCCAGGCAAGGCTGTGTTCCTGGCACGGGACAAACACCACCTGACAGATTTGTGCCACCTGATCCGCCACGATACACCCTATCTATTTCAGGAGTATGTCAAGGAGTCGCATGGCCGAGATGTGCGGGTGGTCCTGGTGGGTGGCCGGGTCATCGGCTCAATGCTGCGCTGCTCCACTGATGGACGCATGCAGAGCAACTGCTCCCTGGGTAAGAAGATGCCTGAGCGTCATTGGATCCGTTTACAGGGACCCTAATATTCCCAAATAATCATAAATTAAAGCACATTACGTAAAACCTCAATCAGAAGAGAGTGGCTCGATCCAGCCGGATGGAAAGGATTTTCAATTGGGTTGAGAGGAGTGGTGCAAACATTTATAATTTGTTAAATAGGAAAATAATAACAATGTAAACACTACTCCAATTATTTCTCTTGATTGCAATAAATATATTCTTTCTTTGCATGTCTATCTCATGTTGGGATAGGTCACATGTCACAAACAAATTTCTGGGAGGGACAGAAACATGTTGGTAACAAAACAGAACTGGTCATTAGTGAATACAGGTTTTCTGTTAGTAACGTTAAAAGATTTGAAGATGCTTATTTTGCTCCCAGGATATAATGCGAGTCCATCTTGAAAATTACCAGGTGGAAACACCTCCACTTTGTATACTGGTGGTTGGCAAATCGGAATCACTTTTTTGTTCTGTAGGCAGTACCAGTTTGCACATGTCAAAAAAGTTATATTCTGATGAATGCTTTGGGGCATGTAAACACATTTATCTGTTCACTTCATTTAGCATCCATGTAAACACTTAAGCTGGAATTTCTGATCAGAATGATTCCAATCAGATTGAAGTATCATCCATGCAAACATAGCTAATAAGTGCACAGTGAATTACACAACTGTTGAACACTATCACACGCACATATTACATTACTGACCTCACTCGCCCTTAACCTCATTATAGTTACAAACAATGCTGGCACTGTTAGACTGGACCAGTTATGAATTTACAAGAGTAGTCTTTTTTAAATGTGGTTACTTTTAATGAACTGATTATTTGCACCATATGAAATCTGTTTGACTTGCCTTGAGTCTTGTAGTGTTTTATTTCCAGTGGTGTGGTTGAATGGCTCCATAGTTCTTTAAGAACCAAAGCTGTTATTATTAAGATTTTTTTTTGAGACATATAAAAGTAAAAGACATGCATTAATTATCAACAAAGACCATTAGAGAAAAAAAAAACTTGATTGATTGATTGACTTGATTGATTCCTGAATTCCTGTACAGTATTTATCACTCATAGAGCCTTCTAAATTTTTGATCAGTGCTCCAGCTGCTCCATAAAACTGTTGGGAAAGCAGTGCCAAAACAACAAGCTTGTCCTGAATCTGCCCCAGAGACATCAGCAGCATTCCAGCTGATGAGTCTGATTTTCAATGTCAGAGCATGAGCAGTTTTGCTTTGGTTGTGGCTGTAATGCACTGTGACATATTTAGGACATCAGTCATCAGATTATTCTGCATTTATGTAACAGATCATGTTGACATTTGTACTGACTCTACGTGGATCTTATTTAGTATCTGATTTCATGATACTGAATATTTAAAATGGTGAAATTCTTTCCACCATTATTAACACATAGTAAGTTTATTTTTATGTCTGTGTCATGCCAAACATCTGGCCCATCCCACATGGGATTACAAGGCACCACCATATTACAAAACACAGATACAAGGAAAAAACATGGCTGATATAGATTTCAAATGAACTGTACACTGAGACGAACTGTTGCAAAGCTACAGTTCATGTTTGGTTCCCAGGCTTTCACCAGGTAACTAGCTTATCTGAATGTTTCATACATGAACAACCAACTCAATCTTTGTGCATCATCCATGTTTACAAAATCAATACATGTAATTATATTACTGAACAACAATGTACATTAACATCCAAATGACCTGATTTAGCTAAAGGGTAGTTTTTATTGGCAGTCCCTTTGCCAGATGTTGTTAGACAGACTAGAATAATTAAAATAATACAATTTGCCGCTCTAAAGTTTGGTTCATATTTGTGCATGATCAGAAAGCATCACACATCTTTTACTCCATATTTTTGACAGTCTGGACAGAACCACAGATTGGTGGGTATTAACCAGCTTGATGTCTCTCTCTTGGTTGTTAGGTGGTATAGGTATGATGTGCCCACTGAGCGAGCAGGGCAAGCAGCTGGCCATAGAGGTGTCAAACATCCTCGGCATGGATGTGTGCGGCATTGACCTCCTGCAGCTCAATGACGGCTCGTTTGTGGTCTGCGAAGCTAATGCCAACGTGGGCTTCATCGCCTTCGACCAGGCCTGTGGCATCGACGTGGCAGGCATCGTCGCCGACTACGCCCTGTCCATGCTCCCCAGCCGCCTCACCCGTAAAATGTCCCTGCTGTCCGTCGTGTCGAGCACCAGCGAGACCAGCAGTGAGGCCGAGGTGTGCTCTGTGCCAGTGGGCAGCGGCTCGCTACCCGAGGCCGTCTGCAACATGAGCGTGGGCTCCACTTCCAGCGAGAGCGACCCGGAGCTTGCCGAGCCCTCCCAGTCCTCTCTGCGCCAGTCCACAGCCCCGAACCTCCCTAATCTCCCAGTCCTCCCTGATCCGGCCTACAACTTCAACACCCTCCTCGCCAATGAGATCAAGTTATTGACTGAGTGAGATTCAAGCAGCTTCACACACACACAAACACACAACAGGCATACACACACAAACGCACCTGTACACATGGCAACAGACATTCCTTTTAAAAACACATATCAATCCAAAAACTATTAACACAGGATTTTAAATGCAAAACAAGAGCAGAGAAAAGCAGAACACACACATAGACACAGAAACACCAAAACATGAGCCTTCTCCTACTAACTTAAAAAAAAAGATCTGAGGCTGCTCCCCTGACTCTCCTCGCTTTGCACCTCTATTCCCAAACCCCTCCCACCTCCCAAACTTAGCTTACACTGCAGCACAGTGGCGAGAGTGGGATATAGTACATACATTGTACAATAACGCCAAATGGGCCTCTCCTTGTTTCTCTTTTGCAAAATAGTGAGGGTGAAGGTGTTTTTTGGGGTGGGTGTGGGATTCCCATAAAGGTATACACCTGCCACATTTTTATCTTTACAGTACGATAACATTATTTAAAGAAGGATCTATGGTATGTTGTCATGAAAAAAAAAAAGGTTTCCTGCTGAGACTGTAGTCAGGTTTGGTGGATTGGAGGCGAAATGAAGTGTTTTTCTTAAGTGATTAGCTCCTTGGAAAAGGAACATATCCTCATGCTAATGCTAATGCTAGGTATATTATACTGTCAGTTCCAATGTAGCATTGAAGTGCACCTGTCAGGACTCAGAACAGGATGGGGACCATCCTGCAGCAAACGAAGGAGAATTTTCAATTACATTATTCATAATAAGTGAAATGAGTTGAATTCACTTGTCATTACAAGACTATGTGTCATATTTTGTAAATTCAACTAAAACAGATTGTATACACAATGTTCTTACCAGGTTAACATGAAATAACTTGAAATATTTAAAATCCATAAAAAACCCAATTTTGAATAACCGATATTAAAATATAGTTTGCGCTGCTACATGGACAGTGAATAAGAGGCTGACATGGTCTAAAGCCCGACCGATATTAGCTTTTTGGAGCCAATGCTGACACTGATATTGGGGAGTAACAGAATTCCAATATAGATATATCACCCAATATTCTTTGTATAGAATATAATACAGAATATATATGGAAACAGTTTTTTTTCCACCTATCCCTCAAAAGTGGTTAACACTTGTGACAAAGGTGTGTGATGGAGGCAAGATATTTTACAGGTTACAATAAAGTTTATTGTCCAGAATGACATCAGGGCACTGAATCAATAAACTTTCACTTATATTTAGTTATAAATAAGTATAAATAAAAAAACACAAATAGAACACAACATGTATACATATTAAATGTGAATTATGAAAATGTACTAAATATATATAAAATGCTGCCTATAAAGCTAAAATATAAAAACAATCTGCATTATGCTGCATAAAAAGCTGCAAAAGTTATATTGGCACCTATCGGCCATCATATATGCCGACACAGATTGATATAGCTGTGATATGCCAATATTAGGCTGACAATATCAGTTGGTGGATATCTTGGTCGGGCTCTAGTCACAAGTTCTCTTTCATGCGTAAATAAGATTATTAGGTCACATATCCATAACACCAGTCCATTAATTAATGTCTCTGTTCACTGTGAATGAAGCAGGCTAACATAATTGTAAGAAAAACTACCTTAACCTGTGCAAAGTAGCAGAAATAACAGATAGAAATTCTGTAACAGTCACAGCCTGGAACATAAACATTAATGGAGTGCCATTACTCATTTTTTTATTTTACATTCCTAGCTTGTTTGATTAGCCTTACCTGCAGCAGCAGTCAGCTGCTTTTTAAAATCCATTAAACGTCTAGCACTTTATGACAAACAGATGCATTTTTTTCTTGCTCAGATGACGTATTATTTAGGAAACTCTGAGACAGAGTGTGAACAAAATATACCTCAAAACAGTGACTTCTCACTGCCATAGGATGACATAGATATTCAAACATACAGTACATATCAGCCAGGATCCTCGTGGTTTTCTAATGGCCCCTGATCTGCCAGGCGTTCCTTCCCTTTATGTCTAAGAGCTAAAAAGGTAGTTTTGTATTATTTTCTATTTCTTTTTTAGCTTTTTTTTGTAAATACTTAGGTCGTGATTTAGCTTCACTGCATACTAGTATCCAGCTGATGAAACTGGAGCGGCTGAAATAACTGCCAATGCTGAAATTTTCATAAGCTATTGTGGACGAACTTGTTTGTACAGACCTGCAATACTGAGAGGTTGAAACTGAAATTTGGTGCTAACATTTTTCTGGATTTGGTTAGTTGTGATTTCTCAGTCATATGATTTGTAGATTTTACTTTTGTTGTTTTTAAATTGTTTTTTGATAATAAAAAATAGGTATCTTAACCCACAAAACGCATGATGTACAAATAAAATAAAAAAAAAGGAAACTATATTTTTGCAGTCTCTTTAAATAGAATGTTACTTTTCTTTCCTTTAGAAAAGAAAGGAAAAAAAAATCCAGGGATTTCAGTGGCCAAGAGCTTTTTTGCTTATGGTTTTTGTTCCTGTTGATTTACCTCCTGTACACCTTCTGAAATAACTATCAACATAGAGGTTCATTGAGAATAATTTACAGCTCTGATCAAAAGCACAAATGTAAACCCTAAGTTGTTCCACATAGTGGCGTCCATGTTTATAGGCTCATAAATAACCCTTTCTGTTGACACACAACTCAGGGAAGCAGCCTGGATCTCACCCATGACCCCTCAAAGGCACGACATATCCATCCGAGCTAGAGACATGTCAAAAACACACCACATATCAAAAAGATACACAAACAACAATGAAAAAAAGGTTGTAAACTACAGTCCAAGACAATGTTGTGTATACCATGGTTAACATGCACTTTTTTTTTTCCTTGCTTGTTTTATATTGTTCCTTGTTTTCTTCCTAATTTATGGTATTTTTAAAGAAGAAAAGTGGTTTGTGTGCACTAATATTGTCTCAATAAAGTGAAACCGCTGTGAAGCTTGATTTTATTTTCCTTTCTTGTGGGCCGAATTTTACTAACTGTCTGGAATCTAAAAAGGGGCCTGCTTGAGGGTGCCAAAACTAAACCCACCAGACAACAGGGAAGGCAGCTTTAATTTAAAGTCTGCTGTCAAGTGATCACAGTGGCTCCACTGAGAGAATAACACCATTTACACTACTGTGATGTTGTCCGTATCTAATATAATGAAAGTATCCTGACAAACAAACTGTGAAATTTCGCTGATGTCTGCTCTCCTGATATTCAAGGGCCAAAAAGTCACATCCAAACATAAAAACTTCTATGGGTGAGCTATCTCCAGTTGTTGTTGTCCCCTATTTTTTTAAGTCTTTTGTCTTTGTATTGAAGCCTGTGTCATTCCACATTGTGTACATCGGTGTAAATCAAACATCACATATCCTTTCAAGACATTTAAAAACCAGCCATAGGAAAGAGTGAAATGAATTTTTCTCTTACAGCCTGTTATTTAACTATATTTTATACACCATCCATATGCAGACAGATCTAGCCATTGGAGGTTCATTTAACTGTGCCCTAACAACTTTCAAAATGCCTTTTCACTGTCTGGTCTCCTTTGGGAGCACTGATTTGAGGGACAAGGTACCAGTTGAGTTGGGTTTCTCACAGATCAGTGATAAAGTGGATAAATGGCATGAAAGCTACTGAAAGAAATGGGTACTACATGCTAGTGACACAAGGAAGGAATTAAAAACAATTGTGTAAACGAAATACTCAAAAGTGTATTGGTATGTGTGGTGCTTGGCCAGCCTGGAACAAATATGTAGGGACCTCTGGACTAGTCACTGTGTATACACAACAGAGCACAAGGTTACTATTTAATTCCAAACTGCTGCTAATGTATATTTGGCTCAAAAAATTAAAAAGGGAATATGTGGAAACCCAAGTGTTTCCACGTTTTGCTGCCTCTCAACACATAAAAATGAATCTGAATGCCAAAAAAACAAACTTTTTGTTGTATAATTCAGTACTAATAACACTAGTAGTGAGATGATTTTAAAAGTGATTCTTTGTTTTGATATAATGAATAAATGTTTCAGAATTGTATATAATATGTAGGATTTCACAGTGATCATCAGGTTCATTTTATGTCAAGTGTTTTAAAACAGACCTGAGGTTTGCTTAAAGGTTTACACTATACTTTGATTTGCAGGAGGAAAATGCAATGTTTATGCTTCAGTGGGATAATGCAGCTCTCTATTGATGACACATAGACATTAGAAAGCTCATCTTTAATTCTATCTGCGATGATGAATTGATGAAGATGTTCTGGATTGCAAGGTACGAGATAAGCAGAAACATTGCATAAATGAAAACAGGTTTTTAGCAAATGCCCTCACCATCATTCTGTTCTGTATCATTCTGACAGTGTTATAAACTGGATCCCAAAATCATGTAATTCACAAATGTGGAAAACGATGTAAATATATATCCCTCTCTTTTTTTTTTTAGATTAAAATAAAGATGAGTCATTATTCAAAACCAATGGACATGTGTCTCCTCCTTATTTTATCAAGTATTTGAGTGTCAGGGCCATTCAATAGAATCGGCCCATTTTCCAGTACATTACATGCATAAATATACATCTAAAGTATCTGTGTAATATAATATATTATCAAGTAGTGTCCTGCACTTCATCATTAGAAATTTATCATATGTTGTTAAAATACACATTGCACATACAAGTCCCCAGGTTTTCACTCAGTCCTGTTACCCTGACACCACCCCCCTCTAAAAGACCGTGAAATTCTACAAATCACATGGTCAACAAGAAGTGCTGTTGTTTGAGTCTCCTGAAGGCCATCAGTAAAAGACAAAAAGTAAATTCTGTTACTCTGTTTTCTCTATTTTGATTGTTTATATTGTAAGTGATTCAGAATGTCAATTTCAAACGTTCAGTCCTTTTACCTGAATTACTTCTGAGATGTTATATATGTTCTTTCAAGATATTTTTATAACCAGAAGTGACTGTTTTCATTCTACTAGTATTGATGCCATGTGGCTAAATTTCATGTATTTAGTAATGCTATGCTAAAAACTCACTCTTGTTACTCCTAGTTGTGCATGATCCTCATGTAGAAGCCTTGGAAAAAATGGCCTGAGATTGACCACTGCGTATTTTGGATAGTTTAACGTGTGTTATTAGATACAGTGCTGAAAAAATAGAAAGAAGGGAGCTTAATTCTTAAAAGTTTCATGCAAATGGCACCAATTCAGTGGCATGGCCCATCAACATTTGTCTTTATGTGCTTAGAGATATGTAACTGACTACAAATGTCAATTTCCGTCCCCCAGAATTTTTTCATTATCCGCTTACAATACCACTAAACCCTAAATGACATCATAAGCTCTGTATTCAAACATTTTATTTGATACCAATTGCATTGTTTCTACATTACACAGGGTGAATCAGTGTGGGGTCCTGATGGACCAGATCTTCAAGCAGGGCAGGTACGGTGACTAGTCAGACCTGGGATGTTGTTCTGGCTGCAGACTCTGCACCAGCTGCAGCAGGCCCTGGATGGGCTCTGTCAGGTCATGGTTTGGTATCAGCTGGCTGGCCTGCAGGGCTGTGCTGCAAAATCCCAGTGCCTGGCACACAAACAGAAACGGAAACAAACACAGCAGCTGCAGCTGTTAGACCCTCAGTCTCTGGGGAGAATAAAGCTGACTTATATAATAATATCACTGAAAATTGGACCGCAACTCGGTCGACTTAACCCACTTTACCCTTCTGACATCCTGATCTGCTAGGCTCTTACATTGTCCGTTATATTTTATAAATGAGAGAAAATTAGGATATAAAAGAATTGTTGACAAAACCATGCATGCTTAGATGGAAACATGCCAACCTCAATGTGGAATTCATTGAGGTTTTCACAGTGGCATCCATGGAATTCCTTGACTTTCTGAGGATTTATTAACAGCTGCAAATAAGGCCGACACAGTAAGCTATTGGCTGTTTCTTCCATCCTTGCAACAGCACATTGAATCACAGATAAAAAGTGAATGAATTGAACCAGAATTCCCTCAAAATAACATCGTAATGATAACAAATGCATGCTCTTACAATTATGTACTTTTCAAAGCACAAGCACTAGCACTGCAACCCACAATGAAACCATGGTGTGGAGAAGAGCATGGGTAGAAGCCAAACTACAACCACAATTGCCATTGCGCACTATGACATAAAAAGAGGAAAAGTGCTCATTAAAACTCCACGCCTAGTTTTTCTACTTTGTAGTTCAATAAATATGAGGAAAAACAGACAGCTGGACTGCACAGTTGACTTGTGGCTGCGTGGCAGTGTGAGTAAATCTTCCTTCAACCATGTTAAAAAGACACACACTTGAACACTATTCAGCACTGTGAAAAGTGCAACTTCATCATCAAACTCAAGACATTTTTGCTGCCGCCAACGCAAACCCTGGACATTTTGGAAGTTCATCCTTGTGACACTTCAATCTGCTCTCACACTGAATAACAAGATCAACTTATTTTGGAAAGAGGCGTGCCAAAAACTCACCACCAAAAAGTAACTCGGGTGTAGCTGTTGGTGAAAAAAAACAAAACAAAACAAAACAAAAAATCCAATCCAAAAATTCATCCAACCCCAAACCACCAGAAACAATCAAACACAATTTATTGTAGTGTATTTGTGTAACTGTCTGGTGTTGGGTCTAGTTATATGTTTACTGTTTGCTAGAGTGAGGCTACTTATGCTTAGCCATAAAACCTAACCCAACCCACTGAACTTAGACCTTGACAAGGTTTTAAGTCTGTGGTGGTCACCTATCTGGTACAGAACCTCCTGCACAGTCAGTGGAACAGACACATGTCCTACACAATTGCTGCCTCATCCCCTCAGCTGGCCTAACACACCAGAAATCTGCTCATTCATAACACATCTTACACACACAAATACAGTCATATACAGAGAGGTATTGCAGAGAGATTACAAACCAAGGTGGAAGTCAGAGTGTCAAGACAGCCACGTCAGCTCTGGCTAATTCAAACGTCATCTTTACGGCTTTACCAATTAGAAATAATCCCATCTTGAGACGGACGTTCCTCTAAAGGGGGTAGTGGGGAAATGTGTCACTGTGTCAAACTGAACTGAACTGAATGCCCGGTCACCTCACCTTTACGGAGTCTCCTCTCAGGAACCACAGTATGGACAGACAGTGGGCCACCCGTGCAATGTGACTGGAGTCTTTTTTGGAGTCATTCTGCACAAACTCCAACATAGTTCTTAACATGCTGTGCACTTCAACCAGTTGGGCTTGGTCTGAATGAAAGTCATGGACAGAGACAAAGATGCAAATGCCCTTTAGCTTTAACATGAATGCATTGTACACTTGAAATTTGAAAAAAGCCTGAGGAACTGCACTGCGGCTAACAGGCTTAGCATCATATGTAGGCCAGCAGCTGTGACAGAATGGTGCGGATGCTGCACAGCCAGAGATGTATCAGTACTGGTCTCTAGTCAGCCCTAAGCATGGTAGTGTAAATCTGGGGTTTAGCCTTCGGATTGCACAGCAAGACAGCTCAGCTAAATATAGTACTGGTGACCTTATTTTTCAGTGATACGTCAACAGATCTCTCTACTGTTTACAGGGTGGAGCAAATGATGGATTGTTGATGTTATTTTCTGATTGTGCACCGTGGTTGAATAGAACAGTAGAATTGGATAGGTGGGCAAACCTAAATGTATGGTTTTATATTGTTTCTAGTGGCTTTATGTGGTTCTATAATAAAGGGAGATCACGTTTTCACTGTTTGAGCTTCAACAGTGTGAAAGAAACTCCCCTTCAACATCATATCAGCTTAGTCAGTGCCTCACTTCAAAAAGCTTTAAAACTGGCATTTATTTATATTTTTTATAGCTATTCAAATATTTCAATGCTGTTCTTTTATATTTTGTTTTATCTCTCTATCTCTGTTTTATTGCAACAAGACGTACCATGGCAGGGCTCCAATGACATGTCAGGATTCTGGACATTTTCGATGTGGATCTTGAGCAGTTTGGTTAGATGGCAGTGCCAAATACGTGCCACCTACAACAGGAGCAATACAGGATAATCCATGAAACACAGAAACAAACATAGATTTGGTCAAATTGCCATATTATAATTACACCACATCTATTTTATTTTACCTCAGAGTACAAGGAAAGAGCTGTCGGCATCTTCCCCTGCTTGGCAAACACATCTGCCATGAGAAAGTAACCACCACAGGTGATTGTGCTATCCAGACCATACTCTTCACTGGCAAAGAATATCTGAAAAAAAACATCAGAGAAATTAATTTTTTTTTACAAGGTACACTCAACAAAAATATAAATGCATCACTTGTTTTTCCTCCCATTTTACATGTTCAAAAAATCTAAGACTTCCCCCATGAAGACAAAAGGTTTACTTCTCTCAAATTTTTTCGTAGATTTCTTAAAATCCATGTTAGTGAGGACTTCTCCTTTGCAAAAAATAATTCATCCTCCTGACAGGTGTGGCATATAGAGATGCCACTCTAAAATGTGCAGTTTTATCTTGAAAAAAGATATTTATTAGGCACTGAACTACGACTATTTCACATACGGCTACAGATACCAAATTTCTTTTCCAGGAGGGAAGTCATGACCTGCCTAAT